>OX031006.1:254217678-255467678 GCA_943735925.1 Pollenia amentaria
TCATACTACCAGATAGGAATGCCCGATTTTTAACAGATAAGCAAATTCAAGGCTCCAGACAAGCTGCACCTATACAAAATGCAAAAGTGCGTAACAGCACTTCTTAATTTTTTAAAGGAGAAGCAAAAAAACCCTATAAAGCAAATAAAGACAAGGTGTACTCGGCGTTTCAATTTCTTTAATAAAGTCGCCAGTTTTGATCGCAGGGATCTAATTAATTAATTTTTTTGGTGAACATGTAGTTTAATAACACGAATCAATATCAATCAAAAGCTCTATATTGAATTTTTTGTTTATTACGCCCTTTTGCATTTTAGGTGACGATGTATATCTTAAGAGGTAGAAGATTTTAAGACGCATTCGCACAATTCTCCGGGAAATTTAAAACAGCAGAATATGACCTTAACTCATTAATGCTGGATGGTTAGGAAAACCCCAAAAATAGAACTAAATTAATGAAAACAAGAAAACTTGAGATGGAAATATCGTAAATCTGTTTTCACAGACAGGCCATATAACGGCTCTGTAAAAGAGGTATAACGAAAATCACTCAAAAGCGCTTTGGGCTCCATTTCCTTTATTATGAAAACAACTATTTTGTTTAATTGGTTAACTTATTTAGAATATGGGTAGAAATTAACTGCAATGGTATTTAATTGCTCACTTTGGCATAAATATGTCGTTGGAAGAATTTGTAAGAAGATCCAAAATAGTTCGATGGTTGTGCATTCCAGCCGTATTAAATTCGCCACCAACAGACGAAAAATTTATTCAGGGGTATTCTGGAAATCTAAAACGCAAAACGCAAGAACTTTGAAGTTCTTTTTAATACACTCTTAATTCCATTTTTTTATAATTTTCTTATAGAATTCTGTTTAATAGAAAAATATTTGCATTGCATTGTATTTGTATTTCTTTAACTACAAAAATCTTATTAAAAAAACGACTTTTAAATTCTTTCGTTTTGCGTTTTCGATTTCCAGAACAGCTCTGATTTATTCCTTCTCTTTGAAGTTGTTTAAATGAAAAAAATAAGTAGGTCTTAGAACTAACTTTTACCGAAATGGATACTAAACACCCCGGTACCGGAATCGCAGATAAAAAAAATTATAAAGTCAGGTCAATATGAAAATCAGACATCGATTTCGTGCATCAGGCAGTAATGGGTTAAGAGGTCCTTTAAAAAATAATTTCCTTTAAAAATCGCAGCAAAAGCAGCCGATTGACAGAAATTTAAGAAAATGTTATATGTTGGTATTGGAGTGTTATTATATTGACATAGTTGACCAAGTCAAAGTCCCAATGGTCATCCAAAAAAAAAAATTTCAGAGTAAAGTTTCCATAAGATAAATTTGAAAAAAAATCCTTACTTGAAATTTGATTATGGCAACTAAAATTGTCTTCTCTTTACAAACTAAAGGCAGAAGCAATTTCCTTTCTCTTTAAAATTCTATATGGAAACACTTATATTTTTCTAAATATATTTAATACGATAAAAAAAATCGCTTGCTCGCCCAGCAAAAAGGAAATGTTTATAAATTTTCTCTACAAATCTGTTCTACCTCTTACCCCAGTTTTCCTTTTACAAGTAACACAACCCATTAGTATATGACCAAAATCATACATGTTTCAGCCATACAATTGGACTCAATGATACTTGTGCGAGAGCATATTTAGTTTTATGTTTTTCTTTCATTCTAGTCTTTGCAACAAACAACTATTTGGGGTACAATTAACGCTTGGTTGCATTTAAGTTTTCTTTTTTTTCTGCTTTTTTTACTTCTTTTCCAAATGATGCAAAACACGCATAAGAGTGTAGAATTGTTGCCGTTTGATTGTGGGGTCTAAATAAAAAAAATCTTTAAATGTTGGTTTCTGCATTCAAATTGTTGTTTGGTTGGTTGCTAGTGGTAGTTGTGGTATATAAAATGATACTTAATGTTATTAAGAAGTTGTCATTCTGTTATGTCAAACTGACAAAATAAATATAAACATTAAATTGTTATTGTTTGCTGTTGCTATTGTTGTTGTTGATTAGAAGTGTCTGCTGCATTGCCAATGATACCGAGCCGAGAGTATGTCTGTTTGAATCTATTTATTAAAGTGTCTATTATTTACTTTGCCACATGAGATGATGTGATTTTTTAATGGGTCTGCTAAGTTGCAATAATTGTGGAGTTGTGAACACGAAGGCATGAGAAAGTTTTAGTAACGTAATTTTTTTAATTATTTAAAAAAAAGTTATGTTAAAAAATAACAAATAAAATATTAAATTTAAGTGTGAGAAAATTTCTTAAAAAAGAGAATTGAAAAAATTTTCAAAATATTATCAGAATTTGTTGATTTTGTTTCATTTGAATGCATTAGAATTCATATGCCAACGGAAGCCGAAAGACGTCCAACGTCGACTTTTCACATTGGAAAGTTAAAATATGCACAAATAAGTCGATGTAATTTCTTAGCAAAAAGTGTGATTCTTATGGCTAATAAATCAGTGAGTGCTTAAACGCTGGTTTAGTTGAACTAAACTTAAATTTATATGTAGTTTAAACTCAACAGTTGTAAATCAGTGTCCCATGTATTATATGTAGTGTAAAAAGTAACATGTGGCAGCACTACGATAAATGTAGACAAATTCATATGGTTTGTATTGGTAGTTTAAACGCCCAATTTTATGCGTTTAAACATGGTTTATATGTTTTCTGATTTATAGATTTGTTGGCTTAAACAAATTTTAAACCAAAAATAGAGTTTAACTTGCTCTGATTTATTAGCCCTTACACGCAGAGCAAATGCATTGTCCATACATGATCATGGTAATTGTGGGGGCTTAAAAGCAAAGGGGTGCAGGTGCAAAAAACAAAACTCGCAGTAAAAAGGTTTTAAAGTTATTTGTTCTCATGCATTTCATAAATAATACTTTTGGTTTCTGGTACATACCATCTTTTGAGATCATCACACAGGTCTGAATTTTTGTCGAGGGAGAGATATTAATATTAAGTGTTGATTCTTGCATGTAACTAAATTTGTTTAATTTGGCACTTGTACCCCTTTGATTTTAAGCCCCACAATTATAATCAACCATATTATGAATAAAAGCACCCTGAGAGTTTTTCCTTTTTTTTAATTTTTAGAACATAAATAGGAAAAAATGGGAAAAAGGAAAACCCCGAAAATTTGTTTTTTTTTCAAAATTGGGTTGAATATGTTTTTCTTTCGAAATGGACACAAGCAAATCAGCATCAAAAATCGTACAATGGTAATTTTAAGTAAAACACTGTCCAACAACATTTTTACTACAACCATGCTATAATAATTACAAAAAGAAATATATATATCATATGAAAAATAAATATCATATTATTTATTCATTATGTTTCAGTGATGGAAAACTTAAAAATTTAGATGGTACTGACCACCAAGCAAAAGAGTACTTTTTTCAATATTTTGGTACTTTTTTCAAAGATAGTTTTTATTACATATATATGTATTTGCTTATGATTTAATATAAGGTACACACGTTTAGATGTCGAAGACTGTTAGGCAATTTGTTTAATTTACTTAATGAGATCATTAGTAATATTATAATTGTAACAAGAATGATTTGATTTTAATAGATCTTGAGTTTTAATTAAATTTAAAAGAGTTTGTACATGCAAACGATTTCTTTTTTTTTTCGTTTTTATAGCATCTTGCACTGAAAACGTGCGCTCAACTGCTGCTGATAAATGGGGTATTGACAAAATTCCAATGGCAATAGGTGAATTATCAGGAAACATAAATTCGTCCATTTCGTTCTTAATTTTGCTTACATGAACGAAAATAAGAAAAATAAATTTTGTGTAGGCAATGTTGTCAATGTTAAAAAAATAGAAACGCTTAATTTCTCAACAAAGAAGCATAACAAGAAAATGGTACTAAAAACTGACGTAGGGGTACCGTGGTATTTTTTAAATGAAAAAGTACTGAAAAAAGTACCATAGTACTGAATTTTCCATCACTGTTATGTTTACAATATTTCTTTTATTGTGGTTGCTAATGAAATGTCTAGTTCTCGAAGTTGTTGGATGCCTTTTAAGCAGTTGGTTGGTTTGCATGTATAATTCCCGAATTATATTTATACCTACACCACAATAGTGGTGAGGGTATTATAAGCCTGTACGCATTAGTGCTGGTAAAGTATTGAGTTGTGGTTACCGAGTCTTTAGCATTTTAACTTTTTTATGATTACTCATACACGAAAGTTGTTGCTCAATACTTGTTTATGTTGAATTGTTTTAAACAAATCTCAATGGAAAATTTAACGTCTCTATTTCAAACAGCAATGCTAGTAAAAATTTAAAAAAATCCCTAAGAGTCTAAAAAAATCCCTTTTTCCCCGCAACCAAAAAAAATGTCCCTACACTTTTCCCTACGTTAAAAATGTATTGTTTTTAGGGAAAACAAATACATATTTGGTTATTAGCATAGTTACTTAATAACAATTATAATAAAAGCATTTATTAAGAACAAGAAAAAACCAAAATAAATATGTATATGCTATACAGACATATATAAAAATTCGATTTCAACAATAACACTGTGTGACAAATTTAAATTTTTACTTTTTGGTAGAAACGCCACTGTATATCCTTTCATCGAGACACAAAACATAATCAAACTGCGAGCTTGATTTTTCAATTACTCATGTTTTTCCTTTTTAAAAGACTTTTTCAAGAATTAAAAAAAAATTATATTAGAATTTTTCAAGAATACTTATTTTAAATATTTTTTTTTTTTAATATAAGTATCTAATTTTTCTTAGCAAATAAAGGGAAGAAAGGCTCTGTAGAATTAAAAAATATATCCTTCCACATCCTTAATCCTAGGATTCTCGGTTACTTTTTACCACTAAGTTCTGCTCTTGTACAGCTAAAACCCCCAATTAAATAAAAGGTTAATAAATATATTTTTTATTGAACGTATGCTGATTACTTTAGATTATACAAATTAATAATATAATTTTATTCCATATGAAAGTCATCGAAAATGTAGTCTTAAATTTCGCACATTGCTATTTTGCATCGACCACAGCGTTAGTTTTGCGTTAGGTTTTTGTAGTTAGATTGAACAAAGCGCCTAATGGGCCGAAGTTTTCTGATTTGATTCGAACGTAATTTAATCGAATTAGAACATATCATTTCTAGACTTCACGTATCTGTTTTTTTAATATTTTGTCCTATTTGAAATATCTTTCAAGGATAAAAGAATTTGGTCTGGCAAGACCAAGAGGGTCATTTCATAGACTTTTTCATAAAAATGGAACTTAACCCCACTTATTTGCTCCAATCGAATCCAAATTAGTTTCATTCGATTCAGAACATATCATTTATATAATGCACGTCCCTGTTTTTTGATTTTTTGCTATATGCGAAAAATATTACAAGAAAAACACAAATTTGGTCTGGCCAGAGCAAGACGGAATCCTGGGGTTAAAAGATTTCATTAAAATTTTTTAAAAAATTTAATATCGTAAAATTTTATTTCTCTTAGTTTAGAAGGTGTGCTTGATTTTTTTCTTAGTACAAAATCAATTTCTATTTCATTCATTAGATATTCGCTTACATTTAAGCGAATGCAAATAGCAAAAAAACGCTATTGTCTATGAAAAACTTTTACATATTATTACACAGTATATTGAAAATGGGGTAATATTTTTAAAACTCAATACAGTTGCCTTAAAATAAAATATCTATTCTTTTTCCACTACGCTTGATATTTTCCGAAAAACAACCCCTACAAAAAGGGAAAATTCCCTACTATTGGCATCTCTGCATTCAAAGTACAAAATCAAGCTGACAAAAAAAAAAAAAAAACCAGCTTAAGAGAAATTTTAAAGCATTATATCGTCCCCTTAATAAAACAATAGTGTATACGCATGTACACCATTATTTTTTTTATTGCATAATAAGATTCTACATAACTGATTCTAAATGTAGTCAAAATTTGGTGAAATTCTACTTCCACAAAGTGGGTCAAAAGATTAATTGAAATATTATTGAATAAGTGCGTGTTTGAAATTTTTCATTAATAATTGTGTAAGTGCAGGTATGGTGTTTTAATTAGTTGTTACTCTGAATATCATTTCAAAGAAAAATAGGGTATAAAAAGCATACACTATTTTTATTATTCACTATTTTTATTATTTCATAACAAAATAAAATCGAAAAATAACGTATATTGATATACACAATTTTTTAATAATATATTTGGTGTAAAATATTCAAATAAAATAGTGTATACCATACAAAATAAAATAGTGTATTATGATTTTCATACATATTATAAAACAAATAAAATAGCCTAAGTGACATCATGGTACTTTGAATCCCATTTATTTGCAATAAAAGCACAAAATTAATGAAATATCATTTACTAGTATCCTGATTATTCCATTACATATTTAAATTACCACAACTCAAAAACATCGATTATTTTCTGAGATATTAGCGTTTTCCCATTTGATTAATAACTCAAAAATTTTGAACTCTATTATCTCGAAATGGCAAAAAAATTATACACTATTGTTTTATTAAGGGGACGATATGTACTACAAAAAAATTAAATACAAAAGATAATAAAATATATAAACAAAAATGTTTGACTTTAAACGGTGCTTAAAAATCGCCCCGTTTGAAGTTTTGAGTAGTACAGAAACCCAAATAAAAGGAATTGTGTATTATTGAGTATTGAAAAGTAATAAAATTTGCCAGTACTAGTATTAACGTGTGTAATACATTAATGTATGTTAATTCTAGACCCACCTTTTACCATACCAATCAACTCAAATATTTTTCTCAGTCAGAAAATGGTTATTGCGGGAAATGCTTTCTGTCATGCAGGAAGATTATCTTTCTCGAATCGAAAGCAATTTTATTTCTAATTCTTTCACTCGATACTGAACGAATCAAAATTATTTTTTTAGTGTTGTAAAGCATTTACTTGCGTTTTCACAATAGTGCAAAAATAATTTCGTTTCGTTCAGCTTTCAAATCGAAAAAGTATTCGATCACGTTTGCCAGAATTAGCCAGCGGATTTTTCACTACTTGTTGGAGATTGCGACCTGAGGGAGTTTTATCCACATTGGTGTTGCTGCTTTCCAATAGATGCTTCTATTATCTTTCTGATGCCGTTAAATAACTCCAGATTCTAAACATGTGGCAAATGTATAATATTGCTGGATTATACACTCAACTTGCTACCTGAATATGCTGGTTGCTCTCTTACTCGGGGGGCGATTGGTAAGCCCCTTGTTTGTCACCTAGAGATTTTGCCATATGGCAGATGCTTTTCTTTTTCATAGCTGTCTTAAAGCCAATAATAACAAGAACCAAATAAAAACCGGCGTTTGCCTGTTTTCAAGATACACAGAAAACATTTAAAATTGTCTCTAATCACTAAATTCATAGAATCAAGTTAACAATTTGTTGTTTTTGCATATTTTACCAAAATGAATGTATGGATTACTAAAAACTGTAAAAATTTAAAATTGTAAATTTTTTTTTCAATAAATGATATTTTTAATTTTAATTAATAAATTTTAATAAAAAAACTTTGCCATTTCAAACAATGTGTTAATTGATTAAATTAGATTTAGCTCAGGTTTTAACAATTCCCAACAACAATTCTACAAGTTTAAATTATTTTATTTTAAGCGAAAAAATTAATTGAGATTTTTTGTTATTTAAGTAATATTTTAATTAAGATTTTTTTTCAAAACAACTAAAATGTTTATGAAATCAAAATTATATTTTTATTTTTTTTTTCAACTAAAAAAAATAATTGATAGAATTATCACATTAATTAAATTGATAAACTTTTCAAACAATTTTTTTAATTGAAAAGAAACTTCTGAAATTTTTTTTGGTGTAGAACTAACGCTGCACCTCCTCTTCATTAGGAAGACGAATTGATTGAATTATGCAGTAACGCCTATTAAGAAACTGCGCTTTAGAGGATGGGCATTGGCACTGGGTAATGACCACTGAAGGACCCAAGTCAAGTCCAGGAAGGACTCAAATCATATCCTTTAATCAATCTCCTTTATAATGGGAAATTGTTTAAAACTGTAAATTATAAGTACAAAGTTCAGAACTTATTACAATATTCCATTAACTTGCTAAAATATCATTCAAGATATGTTTGTATTAAAGGCAAAAGTAACCCTAAAAACTTCTTTAAAACAATTCCAATTATAATTTGTCAATATTTTATTATTTTCTCATAATCGAATAACATTTCATCCTTTATCTACGCAAAAAAATATATGCAGACAAGCAAATTCATTTTCAAACTTTTGCAAAGCAAAACGTTTTACAATAAAACAAAACTTTTGACATTAAAAAATAATGAAAATCTATCTGATACGAATATCTTATGACGAACACACACTCCAACATATCTCATGGCAAAATGTTGCTACAACAATCACAGAGAAATACAAATCATACCAAAATGTACAAAATCTAACGTTTAATCTAAATCTTTTTTTAGTTTTCTTTTCCTTTTTTACATTTTCTTCGAATGCCTTTTATGGCACAACAATAAATATTAAAACTATATGATCAAAACTTGAAGTCTTTTGAGAAAGGAATGGTAAAAAATTAAATAAAGAAAAAACAAAATAAAAACTTAACAAATACAATTTGTTCCCATCCAGAGAAAGGAATGACAATATAAATAGTAGAGTTAGTTTGAAAATACTCAGCTTAACTATAATTTAAAAAAGTTTTTCGTTTTAAGTTTAACTACTACTACGAGTAACTTAAATAGATACAAACATCTCCAAGTAAAATTTACAAATAAACTAACTTTGAAGCTTAACTCCTTCACATAAGAAATATCATAACACATTGGAAAGGAAACGGACCCAGTAGGAAAAAAATTGTTAAAAGCGATAATCAAGATTTTATAAATGTAATGAAAAAATTAAATTTGTTTAAAAGTAATTGGTTTATCTTAAATGTAAAAATTGTTGTGCAACATCAAATAAAGGGTGATTCATTGTGAGGTTTGATTTATAATATGCTATTTTTTACGGATCACGCGTGACTCATATCAAACTGCTTTGTCATTGTTGTTCAGCGTCGTTTGGCACGGCACGTCATTATGGAAAGACACACACCACAACAGTGACTCCAAATTGTTCAGATGTATAACGAAAATCAGTGTTCTGTGAGAAATTGCGATTCGAGGAACTTAAGATGCGCACAATCGACCTACTGAAACCCATATTACCAACACAATTTAAAAAATTGCCGTATTTGGGCTGATGCACAACCCGACGAGTACCAATAACTTCCATTACATTCATTAAAAACAACGGTATGTTGTTGTTTATGGGCTGGTGGATCATTGGTCGGTATTTCTTCAAGAATTAGGAAAATCAGAATGTTATTGTAATGGTAACCGTTATCGCGCCAAGTTAACGGACTAAGTGCTTCCTGAAATTCAAGCGTGTGGTCTCAGTGAGCTCTTGTCTTAACAAGACAGCGCTACGAGCCATACCGAGCGTAGAAAATGACCTTGTTGAGAAATCATTTTGGTGAGCAAAATTTCCCGTTTTGATTATTTCCTCTGGGAATTTGTAAAGTCTGAGGTCTTTAGAAATAAGCCAGATACGATTAACGCTTTGGTAGTCAACATTACTCGTTTTATTTGCGAGATACCACCTCAGACGTAGTCATGGCCATGGCATGGCATGGATTTACATGACCTAATTTTCAAACAGTAAATGCCATAAATTATTCTTTTAACTGATAATAAATATTTTAAGTTCACTTTTAAATTTATGTGTATAATTTTACATTTGGTTGATTCACAAGGTAGTCATAAAGTTGTAAAGTCATATGTCTTAAAATAATTAAAATAATAATCTTGTGAATACCTAATTATATATCAAAGCTCACGATGAATCACTCGAACAACCGAAAAAAAAACATATTTTTTTATTGATAGAAAGTATATTTTGATAGTTTTTTGGCCTTTAAGATGCAGAAAACTCCCATTCCGTTCATGAAAACAAAAATGGTTTCATTCCGCATATTTTTTTCGTAATTTTCTGAAGCACCAAAATACGGAATGAATTCCGTTTCCGAACGGAATTTTTCTCTATGACATGGCTGAATAAGTGACTTCTTAACAACTTAATCGTAATGACTCAAGAGCTGAACAAGCACAAAAAACATGACATACAATCAATCTCATTTAATTTAATAGAGTGTGTGTATATAACTCCCATATTGTAAGATACATACTACAATATAAAATTTGTTTTGCTTTACAACAATATTTGAATAAATAAAACTGAATCAGAACAAAGATGAAATAGAACATTAAAGCTGAAATAGAACATTAAAATATGTTTGAATGTTTTGGTCGTAGATAAACCCCAAATACAAACTTGCAAAGAGAGAAATATTTGTGGTTTTTTATGAATATCGTCATATGAATTTATAATTGAGGAGGTTGTTTTCAAAACTTGAGTATTCCACTTCTGGTTTTTTGCACAATTTGAGAAAATAGTTTTAAAGAAATTTAATTTTGAACTGCAATGATCTACTTTTCGCAAAATCATGGCTTTTATCTTTTTTTTCTGACGTAATTATAGACTTTTGGCCTAATTTAATTTTTGCATAGTTTTCATTTCAAAAAATTAGGGGATTTATTCTGGCAGTCGTGATCGAATACTTTTTCGATTCGAAGGCAATTTCATTTTAAATTCTTTTAATCGTTGCGGAGCGAAAGGAAATTATTTTTTCAGTGCTGTGAAAACTCAAATAAATGTTTTGGAACACTGATAAAATAATTTCGATTTGTTTGGAATCGACTGAAAGAATTATTAATAAAATTGCTTTTGAATCGAAAAAGTATTCGTTCACGACTGCCCGAATTAGCCCCAAGTTCGGTTGAAAGTGGAATAGCCAAGTTTAGAAAAAACCTCCTCAATTATTACCAAAAATTGATGTTTATAAGCAAGTCTTTTCTTTTAAAGCTGCCCTAAATGCAATTATCAGTATTCTTTTTCAACTTTGTAATAAATACAAATTACCGCCTGCATAACTTAAAGCGATCAGAAAACTACCTACTGGTTAATCTGTTTTTTTTAAAGGAGACCTTTTATGTCATTTTTACAAAGCTCCTCTTTGATCTCAAATAAAAACAACATCATATTTAATAAAATTTTCTACGACTCATCGATTGTTCTTTAAAACAGAAATTTTCAACTCAGTTTCATTCCAAGTTGCCCAATCATTAATATTTCCTATAGCCCATCAAGTTAAATCTGAAACCTAAAAAACAACAAACTTCCTTTAAAAACTATAGCCTGGAAAACACGTTACATGCATGTATGAACATGTTAAACAAACTAATAGGTACAAAAAGAAAACAAAAAAGCTTAAGAGACAAATAACAACAACAATAATGGAAACAAATATTTGCAATTTTATACAATCAAACAAACATTAAGCATCTATCACCTTAAAAAGTATCAAGATACATACAAATTCAAGCAGGAGTTTTAAATGTTACACTCATAGAAATCATGTTAATTAAGATTTGAATTAAAAAGAAATAATGCTTGTCCTTATTTTCAAAAAAAAAAAAAAAAAAATCTCTTAAGATGCGAAATTTCAAAGATATTTAGATCTAACCAAAAAACAAAAGGTTGTAATTATTGACCAACTAAATAATGATCTGTTGGTCCCTCGAACTTGTGTTGCTTAAGTTCGAGGGACCAACAATTCTGTATTGTCGAATGGTAATTCCTTTAAGTATAAAAGACGAGCAAGATTAAGATTCGAAGGACCCATTTTTTACAGAAATCAGGTTTTTTCCAACAGGGTTCGTAATTATTTTTTTCAAATCATCACGAATCCACAGATCCTACATAAAATTTAATTGCATTAGATGACCAATTTAATTATTAGAAATTAGTTTCTAAAACGGTTTAGATTCGAAGGACCAATTGTTTACAGAAAACATGTTTTTTCCAATAGAATTTGTAATGATTTTTTTCAAATTATTATGAATCCACAAATCCTACTAAAATTTTTTTTTTGCATTAGATGATCAATTTAATTATAAGCAATTAGTTTCTAAAACGATTCGAAAGACCAATTATTTACAGAAAACATCACGGCGTTGCTGTGAAAAAAATAGAAAAGTTGACTTTTTTTCAAAAGTCAACTTATTAGAAAACAAATTTATTCGATTAAATAGTCCTGCCTTGCCCTAGCACCTTTGGGGCATATACATAGGTACAGGCAAATTTCTTAGACTTTGCTTGGAGTTAAATTGGCCGATACCTTATTGATTGCGGCTGATCAGATTTCTTTAGTTTGGTTCTTGAATATTCCATTAGGAAATTAATTGGTGGCTATCGCACGAAAGAGTTTTGGGGTAATTTTAGCTTGTAACTAGGAGTGGACTTAGTTATGCTGGCTGATGTCCGTATTTATTGTCCCTTTTAACAGAGGGTGGATTACATCTTTCATCTAGAAAAAAGTAAGAGGAAGACCCTGCCGATCATATAACAAAATCGATATATGTATAGGTTGTTAAGATCACAATGGGTTAGCCAATATTTCATTTTTATGTGTATATTGAGGAGAACACAGCTCCTGGAGTTGCACTTTCGATAGACGAAGGTGCATTCAAAGGTTTGTAGTGGAATTGGTATTGAAAGATAACAACCAAAGTTGTTCAGTTTTATTTCGAAAGTCAGCACTCGGTTTTTAAGACATAAAGATCATGGGTGATGAGGAACGTTTTTAGTTCAATGGTCACCTCATTAAAATATTGGCAGCCAAAATCTAAGAATAAATGTTGAACATCAAATGCACCCACTTAGATCCACAGAATAGTGTGAAATTACTTCATAAAAGATCATTGGACATATTGTTTCGAAAACGACAAACAAGTTGCGGTTAATGTGAATGGCATTCAATACCGGGCAATGATAAAAGCATTTTAAGGCCCGAGGTAGAAAACAATCCAGAATTGTGCTTCCAACAAAATGGAGCCACAGCTCGCACAGGTCGACGTATGGCTATTTGCAGCATCCACCTGTCCAAATCATATTCAAACTCTTAAAATATAAATGAGTAATTTACTCCCCTAAACCCGATTATTTCTGCAGTTCGTATCTGATAATTAATTTCGACTGCATTCACTTCATGTAAACGAACACTTTTCCTCTTTGTGTAAACGATGCCAAAATTGAAAATGTAGATTTAACTTGCAACTGTAAACCAAAAATGACTAAGATTAATTCATTTAACTTATACACAATTTTATTTATCGATTTTTTTCAGTTGAATGTTTCTTTTCTTTCTACTCGTATTTTACTGCCATAACTGCTGTTGTTTTGCTGAAACTGCTGCCGCTGCTGCAATCAAACAATCCAGATGCATGTTTAATGATTTTTTCTTCTCTTGCTGTGTTATTTTTGTGCAACAAAGATGTAAAATTTATAAACTCGACAAGAAGAGTAAAGAAAAGCATAGCAGATACTCGTAATAGAGAAAGTTCATCCGCTTAAAAGAAATGCTTTTGGATGAGTCTGTGCGCGAGGACTGAATAGTTACAGACAGTTTAAAGGAAGACATATACACAATATAAGCAAAAAAGAAAATAAAGTTAATCCACCTACACATACATGCAACTTAAATAAAAATATTTTAAGTCTTCTTACAGACAAATACAATAACAAAATTACACTGCTTCCAGTACAGTGTTTAAACAAATAATACTTACACCTTAAATCTAACAATATAGTATTTGAGTTTAAACATAATTTAACTCAGTTATAAATAATTTTCTTCACTTTAAATTTTTTATGGTACAATACAAAAACTTGTATTCGATTTGTTTTATTGTAATATTGTTTATTACACAAAAGGTAACATTATACAACACATATACAGGGTAATACAATAAGTAACATTATGATATAATGATTAAATAATTATTATATTATTTAACGTTTATTTTGCCTGTTGTTTTTCAGAATTTTCTTAAAAAATAATGAACACAGACCATATCGCTCATTTACTTCAACAACGTCATAACTCAAAAAAATCCATTTCAAGATAAACGCGTTTAAAGTTTTTGATTTGCTTTAACCACATAGAAAAAATAAAGATACATTCTCTTCAAACGGGAAAAGTATAAAATATGTAGAGATTAATTTTATACAAAATATAAAGAAAAACGTAGCGAACAATTATTCATCACTAACTACAAAATTTTATTTTTTGAGTTATGACGTTGTTGAAGTAAATGAGCGATATATTCTTCACAAGTCAAGTTGAAGCCATTGCTTAAAAAGCTCGCCTATCCTTTGCTACACATTTAGCGATATTTAAACTTGGGCTACCTAATTAAAAAGGGTAGGTCAATAAGTCCAGAATCATTTGACAGCTTAAGGTCGTTAACTAAGAAAACCTAAGACCCCTGGCACCCAAAATCCTAAAAGAAATTTAGGTAATAGTTCTGGAAAGTGCTCACCCGGTCAAGGCAATTAATGAACATCATTTTAAAAAAATTAGCTGCAAAAACACAGCGTCAACTGTTTTTCAAATCTTAATTAATATACCCAGAGAAAAAAAAATGTTTATTTATGGTCACCTCCAACAAAACTATTTTAAAAGAATAATTATGTTTACTTTTGTCATACTTTTGTCACCGGTAAACATATTATGGTTATAATTGTCCTCCATCAAGAGGCCACAACCATATTATGGTTGCACCCAAACATGTTTTGGTTAATAATAACTAAACTATGCTTAATACTTATAATAGCATGGTTGGTTTTCAACCATAGCATGTTGCTCTTAGAAAAGAGGAAAATACTATTGAATATTTAAAAACAAATTGTTGTCATATTTAACCAAAACATATTTAAATACAACTATAATATGGTTGTGGCTTCTTATATGAGGACCAATTTAACAATAATATGGTTGTCGATGACAATAATATGGTTAAATTAAACATAATATGTTTAAAAAATTTCTTTAAAAAAAAGTTTTGTTGGAGGTGACCATTTTTAAACATGTTTTTTCTCTGCGTGTACCAACCTTAAATAAAATTAGAAAACCAAAAAGTTGTTCATTAATTCAATCATAACGTTACTTATGCGCTACCCTGTATAACACGAACTATATCCTACATGAATGCATGCCCTTTACTCTTCCCACTTGTACATTTTTCTAAAACACATTCTACACATGTGAGTAGCAACTAGCTGGTACATGCATTTATGCTAATACTTTTACAACATTTAGAACACACAGAAATAAAAGAGTACGAGTTGCAACAAAAAGTCCATTAAGTACAGAGAAGTAAAGTAACATTTGGCTTAAGGAGTTTAATTCAAGCATCATACTTTTCAGCCAGACATTTTTCGTCTTTCATTCACATAACAGCAATTTGTTGCAAGGCAAGGTAGGTGGCAGCTGTAATGCTTACTGAGTTAACAGTTGCAAAAGTTACTTTGAATGCCAAGTTTAATAGAGTTTTTTTTTATTTATTTGAAATTAAGAAGTTTAGACGTGTTGCAGTTAGAGAAATTGTTGTCTGTCTGTCTGTGGCAAGATTTAGTTTTTATGTTTTTTGCTATTATGTTTTTTTTCTCGGTCTATTCCGAACATATAATTGGGAATTTTCTTGGAGAGTTAAAAAAAAGAAAAAAAGATTTTGAAAAATAAATTTAATTAATTTTGGGATTAGAAGCTATTTTCGGCTTAAAATAAAATAAATTGAGAAGATTGATAAAGAAAAAATCTCTTAAGGAATATAAAGGGAGTACTTAAGGGAACAAGACTTCAAATTGATATGTGTATATGAAATTGATTGGAAATAAAACATTGAATTTATTATATATTGAAGATGAATTTGGACATTTAGACATTTCGGCTGGATCGGTAGCAGAGGAGTTTAAATTTGAACCACTTTTTAAATATTTTTCAGATTTTCTAAGAGTTATCTGACGCTGCTGGGTTATTTGCATATCCCGAGACATTTACCTATAGAAGTTCAAGAAATACATAGAGGTGCCTATTATGAACTAAATTCGATTTTAACTGCAGTCAAATAAGCTGATCAACCGAATTTTCATTTAGTATTATGAGGCATATACGATAAAAAAGCCCTTGTGTCAATTTTACCGATTTGCTTTGTTTAAAGTGGTACATTTCCATCAGCTGGCACTTCAATGACAGCTTTTTAATAGCTGAAAGCCTTGTCATGTCAACAATTTTGAAACCACTTAATAGATAACCTTTTACTTACATTTTCCACAAGTTTTTTTTTTTTCAAATTTACTAGCAGCGTCGAAAGCAAAATAGTTTTCGTTTCAAATTTCGACGTACAGTGTAATTTTCAACTTCTAATTCCAGTTTTACATTTGTTAGTCGTTGTTCGATAGCCAGTGAAAATCGTTTGCGGAGTGTAACTCATAAAAGGTGCTATAATTTATATTTCTTCCACATATTATGTTTCCAATATATCAATTTTCTTTTGGCGATACACTTCTGGCAGGGTTATGTACAGCCAATACACAGAAAAAAATAAAAATTAATTTCAATTAAAAAATCTGTGATATTAATTAAAAAATTAATTAAATTTTCACCTGTAAACAAAATAATAATATCAATTAAACATTTAATCCACTTGATTAAACGTTTAATTCACTTGTTTAAACGTTTTCTTCACTCGATTAAACATTTAATTCATATGATTAAAAGTTTAATTCACTTGATTAAATTTTTAATTAAAACTAATTTAATTGGTGAAAAAGTTTGGAAAAATTTTTCTGAGTACCTAAAGCTTGTGTTGGCTTATACTATCACAAATTCCTAATTTGGCAATTTTCCACGGTACTTAAAATATATCTAGCTAATGGAATTACTCCCCGGACACATATTGTTCTGGTTGCTAGTTGGGCCTCTTCGGGTCTCTTTGGTGGCTTTTCTTTGTACATAAATGTAAAATTTAAGGCTTAGAAACTGATATTTACCTAAAACGTAAACTGGTGTTTGGGCTGCTGATGGGAGTCCTTGTGTTATATTGAGCAGAAGCGGATTTTATAGTGGAGATTACCTACCTGCTTTTGAAAGTAAAATAAATATTTTCGCTTGGGAATTTATATTACAAATAAAATTGAATTTCAGAGTTTTTATTGTTGTTTCAATGTTAATGCCTAAATGAAAATTTTCATTTAAAAAACAATTACAATCACGGTGTAAAGAGAGAGAACTTTAGAGTTAGGCAGTTATGTTAGAAGCTTACAAATCTCACGATAATATATTCTCGCCGGCTGGATTTCCAAGGAAGTACTTATGATTTTTTCGGCACAAAAATGTCGCGGTTTTTTGTATTAAAACCAAAAATCACCTTATTTGACAAGGTCATACCACTCGTGAGATACAATATTTCTTAGATCAGTTATACCCACCAGGGGGTGTAAAAGATCTATTGCTAAGCCTTATAATAACTATGTGGTCTAATTCTGCCCTATTCTTGACAATATTTTTACACATACTGCATAGGGCAGAGTTTTTATAAATTTTCAGCTTATTGACATAAGTAACAACTCATCCGTCTTCAGTTCTTTGAGCAGCTGGACCGTAAACATTTGTCTTTATGTCAAATATTTCAATAACTGGATCGTCAAAGGTTTAATTTACGAATTTAGGCCCCACTTTGACCAGCTAGACCGTTACCCTATATATTTACTTAAGATCCGCGTGACCTAGATGGCCAAACTTAAAATGTTCTAATTAGGCCACCACCAATATATAAGTCTCTACTGCAGCACAAGTTTCTTCGGTGCGTCTAAAGGCTGATGCGTATTTTAATATCCCATAACAGCAATCTAATTTAAAACTCATGTTAATCGATACATATGTAGCCCACTTACTTCCCTTCAAAACACCACTAATCGCCCAGATAGTAAATATTTTATGGCCAACGTTCAAAATGATTAATGTTGTGCTAATTGTTTCTTATTTATTCTTAAGAAAAAAAAACTTGGCTAAAAATCCTTTTTCTAAATGGCATCAAATGCAGTAGGAAGTTGAAAAAATATGCTAATGATCAATGTGTCAACACATGTTTAGAAAAAAAAGGCTAAAAAGGCATCAAATGACTAAAATAAAAATAATTTATGAATTTTTTTTTTTTGCTTGTTGAACTTAGTAAAAATTTCTTAAAATTTGTTTTTAACAACCGACAAAAAAACTCATCATCAATCATTAGAAAGATTAAAAAACGAGAAAACTTTCATCTAATGCCGCATTATTCAGCAACATTGTTTGTAAACAAAACGCTAAATATTTAAATTGAAACAAAAAAGCTGCCTTAAGCTGCTTAAAGGTGTTTAGCTACACACGTGATTTTCAACACACCACAAAGGCCAAAATGCTTGTTAATGGAAACCAAAACTGATCAGGGAAATTAAAAAAAAAGACAGATTTGTTTAAAAGGTGAAAAATAAAAGGAAAAACAAAAACAACCATATTGCAGAACACATTAATCAAAGTCATGTTTTTATGAAAGATGTCTATTGACACAATGACAGCTTAAAATCAAAAGAGATAAAAAAACCCACAACAAGAAATACATGCCAACGTCTGTGAAAATATATAAAAAGTATTTGTATTCCTAAATGAGCAAGTGTGTATATGACCATTTATAAAAACCTAAAAATATTATTAGAAAACAAAAAACAGAATGACATGAGAAAAAAACCTTAAACACAGCCACTACTAGACATGATGGCAACACCATACACAGTGGAACAAACGGTGTAGCAGTTTCAGAATATTTTTGAACAGAAAAAGTAATAAAACTGGATTTTATAATTTTTAGTGATTAATTTCTCTAGGAGGAGGGTGACAGACATAATGAAAATGTAGTGTTAGCAACATTCAAAATCAGAAATACTCACACACGCTTGATTAAAAAGTAATGAGTAGGGAATGGAATTATGTATATGCAAATGCGTGTTTTTTTTTTTTTTTTTTTTTTTTTTTTTTTTTTTTTTTGTCAAATGTTTAAATAGAAAGTTATTTATTTAAATTGCAGTTTTTTCTTAGAAATTAAATCAGTTCGTTTGTGCATATTTTGACATATTTTTTATGAAATTTTGACATACGTGTATTTATTACATAGTGCGTTCTAAAGCTATAATAATTCTAAACGAATAATCACAGCTGCTCCCTGGTATGCTAAAAAGTCAAATATTCACAAGGATCTCAATGTGCCATCAGTTAAAACAATGATGACGAAATATGCAGTTAAATATTTAAAAATGCTTGAGCTGCACCCAAATCCACTAACTCGAAATCTTTTTAATGATGGCGGCCTCACTCGTTTAAGGAGAAGGGACACTGCAGCACTCACCCAATCAGAAGAGCAGTAAGCAGAACACCGTGATGACGAAATTTTTTTTTGTCTGGCACTAGCAGGACATAAGATAAAGTATTAGGATAGTTCATATTTAAAAAATGAAGATTTAATAAATAAATACCGAAAAAAAGGTCTGCATAGCTGCATTGCAATGTAAGTGTAATTTTTTGTAATGCCTAATTTTTTGGATTGCCGCACTTCGTTTAAAAATAAAATACAACTTTATCTTATGACAGAAATTCCTTGTGCAAATCGCTAAAATTTAAAGTTAACTACAAGTTATTTAAAAAAATGGATTGTGGGAAAGTGATGAAGGAGATGTTGTTCCATACCTAGACGTATTACTCATCCCTTAAATGAAGTCCTTTATAGCCAGTGGATCAGCCTCTTTCCTTTTCTGGCGTTAGAGAACAATATTTATTTGGCCCTTTTCCAGTAGATTTCAAAAGGATCCTTAGTGATCCAAACTCATGTTTGAATATTTTTAATGTTCCTATTTCTCACCCCTCGGTTCATATCTCTTGAGCAGCCTGAAAAAAATCGATAGCAGGCAGAATCTACTCCTACAGAGCTTTTAAATGATGTCTCGAAACCCTATTCAGGTCTGTGCTAAGTGCCCCAAACTGATGTTCGAAACTAAAAGTATTTTCAATTATTCCACCCCTCGTTACCTGACTCCTGAGAAACTCGGAAAGATTTCAACCGCAGTTTTAGAATCTACTCCCATAGAGCTTTCATATTCTGTCTCGAGATCCCATTCAGGTATATCGTAAATGCCCTTAAAATAACATAAAATAGCCAATAACACAAAACAAAATACTCCAAAATTGTTCACCAAATTAAACATTAATCAAAAATAAAATCAGTTTTAATTAAAAATGTAATTTAGTAAATTAAACGTTTAATCAAGAGAGTTAACCGTTTTTTTCAAGTGAATTAAAAGTTTTTCAAGTGAATTAAACGTTTAGTCAAGGTTATTAAACGTTAAATTTATACTATTCATTGGTTTACTGGTGCAAATTTAATTAATTTTTTAATTAATACCGCAAATTTATTTATTAAAATCATTCTTTTTTTGTGAATAACTGAGCCACATTCCTTACACAGAAAAAAGTGTTTTATCAATTAGAAAAATGGTTTAAAAAGTATTTAAATTTAATTAATGTGATAATTGAATCAATTATTTTTTTAGCTGAAAGAAAATTAAAAATTAATTTTTTATTTAATTAACATATTAGTTGTTTTGAAATAAATTTTCAATTAAAGTTTTAATTAAATAACAAAAAATCTTAATTGACTTTTTTCGTTTAAAATAAAATAAATTAAACATGTAGAATTGTTGTTGGGAATTGTCAAAATTTATTTAAATAAATTAACAAATTGTTTGAAATGGCAAAGTTTTTTGATCATTTTTTTAATTAAAATTAAAAATATCATTTATCGACAAAAAAAACTTCACAATTTTACAATTTGTAGTAATCAATATAATCATTTTGGTAATAGGTGCAAAATCAACAACTTGATTGCTTGATACTATGAATTTGGTATAAATTTGGTGATTGGAGAAATTTAATAATTTTTTCTGTGTATTTAAATTATTTTTTTTTTTTTTTAATTTATTAGAAAGTTAAAATTTATTATGTTTTCTTTATTTATTAATTAAAAGTTAGAACTAATTTCGCTTTTTATTAAAAAAAAATCCAATTTTTCAAAATTTATCATATTTAACAGAGTTTGGAATGTAGTTAACAGAGACGTGGCGAATTTATTTTAACACCCTTACGAACGTTCGAAAATTATTTTCCGAAAATCGTACTGTGTTATGCGAAATTTTACGAAAACATATTTTTCCGATTCGAATCGAATCACATAATAACCCCCAGATATGTTATGAATATCTGTCGATTTCGAAACGATTTTTTTTAAAGTGTTATGGATTTCGATAAATTCTAAAGTCCATTTCTGGATAAAGGTTTAAAAAAAATCAGTTATTTTAATTAATAAAATTTAATATAGCAAATGTATAAAAATATAGACAGGAAATAAGAGAAGAACTTGTTAGATATCTAATAAAAACGAAATTTTCGATTTTAAATGGTTTCGTTTTATAAACCGATTTGCTTCACAGACCTGATTACCTGATTACAAAAAATTACTTTGACTTTCAAACAAAAAATCATATCTGCGGCACAATTTTGTTTACACAATATAAATTCTGCTTCCACTGTATTTGCTTAATTAAAAGTATTTGTTCTTTTTACCTTTTCATTGTAATCTTAAACATCATCCTTTTTTTCTTCTGCTCAACAAAGAAAACATCCAAAAAGGAATACAAAAAAAAAAGAGGTTAATGACTATCATGGCTAATGCAGCACTTCCAGACATATTGACAACCTTTTTTTTCTTTTTGCGTTAATTTTTTTTCTTTCTTTGCACTCTTTTTCTAATTTTCAAGAGACCAAAATATGGTCACATCATCATGTTGCACAAAAAAAAACACATAATTAAATACATCTTTATTAGAGATAAAGTTGCAAGAAGAAAAAAAAAGTTAATTTAGAAAATAATAAAGTAATTAAATGGAGGTGGCGTGTCTTAATGTCCAGTGTCACAGTGTCCATGGGCATTATGATGCACAAAAAAGTGTCATAATCTCCGAGATTTCGAGATTTTAAAAATATTCGGGATTTTGTTAAAAGAGCTTGACAATAATGGAATCAACAACTAATTGATTATAACCAGGGCTTGGATTTTCATGCAAATGCATATTTGCAGCCGGTAATCCAAAATCAATTTCGACCAGTTATTTTTCCATACCAAAGGATTTGCAGAAAAATGGCATCGATTTGTTTTTGCATATTTCTGCATATTTTGTTATTAATGCATTTATTTGCATATTTTGCTTTTAATTGCATATATTTTACATCTTTTATTTTTGTGATATGTTTTTATTATTTTTAAAAGAAATAAATTTAAATCAAATAATTAATATTTGATACTTTATAAATAGAAATATCTGACAAAATTAAGCATAACTTGAATCTGTATTGCAAAAAAAAAATATAGGATTTCAAAAAATTAAAGAAAAAATTTATATTTGATTTTAATAATGCAAATAAAATTGAAAATTAATATTTTCCCATGAAACTGGCATCATTCAAAAATGCTCCCATGACTTCCGTTGACGTTGGTCGTACATTTTCAATGAATAAAAACTTTTTGCGTCCGAATAGACAGAGTTATATTTTTGGAACATTGAAGAAACTTTTACTTGTTTATACTAAAAGAAATTTATATTAAATCTAATTACTTATTTTAAAAAGAATTAACAAGTGATTCAAGTTTGTTTTTGGTTTATTTTATCTTACTTTTGTGTATATATTTTAATATACATATCGTCGGTTGATAATTTAAATGTCGTATGTGGATTTTTTGCGGTTTTGAGTAAAGATCGATTCCTTATGTTTTCCGACTTGATTTTTCATTTGGCGTAATCAGTTTTTCGATACCTCATACGGGTTTCGAGATGTGGAGTTTGTCGTATATTGTATTTGCTGAAGCAATTTTCAAATTAAATGTCGTATGTAACTGCCACATACGACAAATTTCCATATAAAACGACCAAAAAATAAATTTATTATTTAAATGTCGTATGTGGATTTTATAAGAATTCAAACATCAAACTCAATTTACTCGAAACTATCGGAATCCACATACGACAATTAAATTATCAGCCGACGATATATGTATGTCGATTTATAAAAATCGGATACATGTATCTGCAAAAAAATACTTCCTAATTCAAATCTTATATTACCGTAAACTTCCTTAATGGCCAAAATAATTTTTTATCACGAATTTTTTTTATTTCTTTAAGAAAATATATTTTTTCACAACATAAAGGCCATAAGAGACTTTTTATCATATCAAATTACTCATTTGATATAGATCAAAATTTCCATTTATATTGTATTGAAGTTTCGATCGATATCGAATGCCGTAATTTGGCCCCTGAATTCCTGTTTGTTGGAAAATTATTTGTTGCCATAAAAGTACTTTTTATGAGAAAAAGAATTTTTTAAAAAAAAGTTTGGAAGCATCTTGCTTGAAATGGTAATTTTGTGTAAGAAATGGTAATTTTGTGTAAAAAGGACATTTTTTGGTAAAAAAAAAAGAACTCTTTAGAAAAAAGCAACGTTTCGTATAAAAATCTTAAAAAATGTTCCTCTTCTCGCAAAACTTCTCTTATTAAACATTTTTAATAGAAACACAAACATCTTGTAATTGTTGTTGTTGTCACTTTGCTTGTGTCGTGTATTAGGCCCTTAAGCCAAGTACTCTGTTCGAACTTGCGAAAAATGTTAAGCATCATTTCACACGAAAATGTTGACATGTATCAATATTATCTATCTCGCGATTTTTCAAAACTTAACGTTTTTATTAGTTGCACGTATACAGCATTATTTTGCGAAGGTACACAAAAATCATTAAATCAATAAACAAAAAAATGTAATTTTATTATTAATTTTAGCACTTTTCTACATTTTTCTTTGTGAAACGCTTGTTATTAAAACGACTTTACAAATACAAAATAAAAAAATTAAAAAAAATTATTAGCTGTTGCTTGAAATTCCGTGCGAAATAGAATGAGCTGCAGTTGTTTCGCACGGAAAATAAAAATGTTACTAGTAGCATTTCGAATGTTTTTCGTTATATAAATAGAGTACAAAATAGATCTAATTCTATTTCATACGCCGGATGTGACCGTATTGTCATAGAACAGACAAATTAAAAAATTTATATTAAATAATTTTTGTGTTTTTCAATTCAGTATAACAAAATAAAATAAAAGAAGGAAACAATAAGCAATATTTTTATTAATAACTTTTGATTTTTCTAATATTCGGCCGTGTGCTGGAAATCGCAACCACGGGATATTGAAATCGATATTTTCGTATATTTTCCTAATTTCAAAGGAAGTACTGGCAAAGGTATATAAAAACAAAAAATTTTATAAACGGAAGTTTATGATATTAAAATTAGGCTTAAGTTCACCAAATTTAATTTTCACTAAATAATTTTTAGTAAAGGAAGGAATTTATTCAGAAATAATTTTCAGTTGTAAATTCCTTCCGTCACCAAAAAAAATTTAATGAAAATCAAATTTTATGAACTTAAGCCTACACAGAAAAAAGTGTTTAATCAATTAAAAAAAATGGTTTAAAAAGTATTTAAATTTAATTAATGTGGTAATTGAATGAATTATTTTTTTAGTTGAAACAAAATTACAAATTTTATATTGATTTAATTAACATTTTAGTTATTTTGAAATAAATTTTCAATAAAAATTTTAATTAATTAACAAAACGTCTTAATTGTCTTTTTTCGTTTAAAATAAAATAATTTAAACATGTAGAATTGTTGTTGGGAATTGTCAATATTTATTTAAATTAATTAACACATTGTTTGAAATGGTAAGGTTTTTTGATCACTTTTTTAATTAAAATTAAAAATATTATTTATTGGAAATATTTTTTCAAAATTTTAAAATTTTTAGTAATCAATATAATCATTTTGGTAAGAGGTGCAAAATCAACAACTTGTTTGCTTGATATTATGAATTTAGAAAAAATTTGGTGATTGGAGAAATTTAATAACTTTTTCTGTGTAGTTTAAATAACAAAAATTTTAATTAAAAACAGTTCAATAAAAAATATTACAATTGGTATTTTTATTATTTATTTTATTTATTTCATATTTATTATAACTAAAATTACAATAAATCTTAAAACTAAAAGCACTAGCAGCAATGGCTATCGGCTTGCCAATTGGTATTTATTTACCCCACTATTCATAAAAATATATGAGGTTTATTAAACCTTTTATTAATTAAAAATATTTTTTATGAATTCTGAAAATTTAAATCGCGTGAAATAAAAAATCGAACAAATTTTGAAAACTATTCTGTGTTTAACCCCCATGACTATAAACACAGAATAGTTTTAAAAATTTGTTCGGTTTTTTATTTCACGTGATTTCAAGTTTCAGAACATTGCCGAGGAAACAAATTACGTTTACGGTGGAATTGTGGGTAAAAACAGCAAATCTTTAGGAATTTACGTTGTTATGTCGTAAGATCTTACGACGTACATCGCATGTCGTTGTTCAGCATAACTGGCATAACTCAGAAAAAGAGTTTCTTATTTCCATTATTACAAAAATTTAATTTTTTTTTTTTGCCAAAATCCTCTTTTAATAAAACCCTTTCTGAACAAAAATAATGTCTAAAATATTTTTGTATGATATATTTTATATATTTTTTATTTTGAAAAAATTTTCATATATATATAACCGATCTAAAATGCAACTAAAGTTTATCTTCACGATGACATAGACAATCGACATATGGAAACAAATAATTAATTTTGTCATCAACATTCTTTCCACCACACTTTAGTCCAGCCTTCAATTTTACTTTATGTTCTGTTAACGTAGACAAAAAACAAAAGCAAAAATACTAAATTTACAAACTCCAAAGAAACAAAAAGTTAAAAAAGTCTTTTTATATTTCATATCAACAATTGCAGTTAAAAGAATGTGAGAAAAGGAGTTAGAAATTCTTTATGCACAAAGAAGACAAAAAAGAATCGGCGTGTTACGACCAGACCTGGGCTGGGATGTGCACTACTTTTGCATTACCATTACTTTGATCAAAACATTTTTTTTTGGGAAAAATTATTACATTACCATTAACTTTAATCATTTTACTGCACTATTTTTTGCACTTCATTATTTTTTTTTATCAAAGTAGTGCATTAGTTTTTAAGTACCGTTTAATTGGTTGCACTACTTTTGCATTTTTCTTAAAACTCATCATAAATAGTGCATTAGTATTGCATTATCACTAGAGAGCTGTAAAAATAGTAGTGCATTAAAATGATTTAAGTTTTAATTTTAAATACCATTGATTTGGTTTAATGTTAAAAAAAATTGTCCATGCATTAGCATATTTATTGCATTTCTCCCTGGTCTGATTACGGCCCCTTTTTCTGGAACACAGACATTTAAGGGCCACACAATCAAAAGAAAATCGAAACAAAATTATTATGAGGGCAAAAGCACGTAAATTAAGTTCATTTTTAACCTACAAAGACTTTAAGTATCAAATATACTTTTATTTACATTTCGTATGAGTATGACTTTGTTTAGAGAAAATTATTGCTTTTGTTTTATGGAAACCATCATATAAGCACATACACAACAACAAGAAAAATATCCTTTTTCATTAGAGAATTCTATACCTACTTGTACGTGTTTATAAGTATTTTATTTTTTTTTATAAGTATTTGTTCTTCTTCTAATTTTCTTTTTTAGCCTTGTTGTATGTGTACACATCTCTTTATTAATGAACACAAGAGTTGCTAAAGAATAAAATGGAAAAAAGGTTAAGTACATTGTAGCTGTATTTAAAAAGTATTCTTTATTCTTATTTTCTCTTCGTTTTATTAATTCCATGGACTTGAAGCTACTTTCAGCATATTGCCTCCATTTAGTTACTTCTGCTGCAGACAAAAAGACAGACAGACAGACATTGTTTCTAAAATATGTATTGTGCAAAATTATCATCAGTTAACAATCTTTAAACATGTCATACTCGACATATGACACTTTTATGATAATTTAAACGTGCAATATGTATAATAGAAATTTAAGTACCAACCCACTGGTCGTATGAGTGATATTAATTAAGGAAGAAATTTTTCTTTCTTTCTCCATATTCTTTTTAAATTATGTATTATGATTTTATGGAAAGGAATATAAATATGTCTATGATTGTCTATACGGGAAATCTGATAAGAATTGGGGTTAAGAATTGTATCTACTGAATGATTAAAGTTTGATGCTTTACAGAAGAATGATATGGATGGTGTAGGAAATTTTGATGACTTACAAAGGAAAATTGTTTTTTATACTTGAAATAGATTAGCATAGTAAGTTCTTGTATGTACATATACAAACAATTTTGAGATATACAAAGGCAAAAACGTACAAAAAAAAATTGAGAAGTATGCCTGATATACTATTTGAAACTTGCATGAAAAAAAATTGTGGAAAAAAACAAGTAAAAGTGATATTATCGGCTGTACTCAATCTTATGTACCCTTCACTGTAGTATTGAAAATTGCATTAAAAGCTTTAATTCAGCTTATATAGGGGACCGATTTGTTGCATTTTTAATATTTAACACTACTCATATTTATAAAAAAATATCAAAGCCACATTTTGTCCCCTAAGCTCATATGGTATGGACTCTATTATGCCAAAACTACCCCCACGTGGCTCATCTTAAGAACAATATTTCAACTTTTGATGTTTCCTCCTCCGTGCCATTATCAGGTGTTTTCAAACCTGTGATCTGAGAAAGATTCAAAACGACAGCCCGCCTAGCGTCTTCGTGATATCTTGAGACCGACGGCTCACCAGGGATTCTAAATATATACCCGGCCCTTGTTGAGGAGCCGGAGCTATCTAACCTTTGCTGCTTTAGGATAACCAGCGACACCTGCCGAATAGCAAAAGCATCTAGGCATAACTTGTCCTTGTAGCTGGTGCGAGGACAAATAAAGGGTGTCCAAAATTGAGGTATCATTTTAATTTTAATAAAAAAAAAAGTATTTTTTTGAGACATTAAAAATATTTTTATTTCACTTTATTTCAAAAAAAAGTTCCTTTTAAAAATCAAAAATTATATCGGTCAAGTGACCCCCTACTAGCTCGGCAGGTTCCCAATTTTTTACCAAAACTCTACATCACGTTTTTCAATAAACTGTTGGATCATTGCTGTACACTTTCCAGTTCAAACAACCCCACAAAAAATAGTCTAAAAGCGTCAAATCGTCACACCTTGTCTACGAGAAATAATGCGGTTTTCGAACTTTTCTTTCAAAAAATCTATTGTTTCTCTTGCTGTGTGGCAAGCGGCACCATCATGTTGAAACCAATTTTCTGCCAAAAAAAAAGCTTCAGATCATCTCCCTGTACCGAATTCCATTGACCGATCCCAATAAAAATGGAGCTTCCAACGAAGCAGGTTTTTAAGAGATAAACGTAAATGTTTCGCTTACCATATCGCTTACGGAAGACATGAAGCGCATAAATATGTGCTTACGTTTTAAAATGTACAGTTAGTGCTTTGCAAAATAAGAAAAATTAATTCATCCCTTCTTAAATCAAGCCAAAGTGGTTTTAATAGTACGGTTAATTAGGATTTCCTTAAATCAAACACAGAATTCTTAATTCAAGTACGGATCACTCAAGTGCCCCGCTCTTAAAATAAACCGAAAACGGGATTGACTTAAGTTAAACTAAAATAAAAATTTATCACAATTAAGAATTTCTAAGTTGGTTTAATCCCGATAATTCGTTCTTGAAGAAATCCGAACCAGAGAGAGAGAGAAAGAACATATTATTTTTAACATACACGTTACCAGGCCTGCCATATTTGCCGATTTATCGGCATTTTGCCGATTGTTTGCCTTAAAATAAGCAAAGTGCCGATTTTGGCTCCAAAAATGCCGATTTTTTGATAAACACTTAAATCCCGGTAACTTTGCTTGTTAACTTGTAATTTATTAATCTTGGTTAACTTTAGACCACTTGTCATTACCTATGCAACGAAATGGAAAGTGTTTTTAAAACTGTATTAACTTATTTTATAAAAAACCATTTAAAAATTTAATTTAATTTATCAACACAAAGAATTTTTTGAACTTTGATGAGGAGCATTTGGGCTTATTGGCTAATGAGTTAGTATCAAAATCAAAACTCAACAAAAGCGAAATTAACAAAATTGTTAATAGCTGTTTTAATTTTTATATCGAATTTTTAAATCAAATATTAAAACGTTTGAATTTTCAACAAAAATCTTATAAGTCTTTATATGTATATGATTAATAATAAAAAACATTATGAAAAAGGAAAATATTTCTTTAATGGAAATTCTGAAAGAGTTTCCCAGCTTTATTTCTGAAAATAAAAATTAATTTTAGACCCTAAAATTTGTAGACTTTTAAGAAGATTTAGAAGGAATTGAAGTAAATTTGCAAGCTATTTGGCAAAAAATTTCAGACTTAAAACGTGGGTATTCTACGAATGCATTTCCAGTGCTGTCAAAGTTTGTACAACAAATAATAGTTCTTCAACATTCTTCCGCAAATGTGAAAATAATTTTTAGGCAAGTCCCAACCTTAATAAAACGAAATTTCGATGTTCCCTAGAAAATGAATCCTTTCAAGGAATTCTTTTTTCTAAAGATTGTGAAATGCGCATAGGAACAGCTTATCCTCCAACAATAAATTTCAGTATTTTTTTTATCAATTATTAAAAAAAAGGAAATTAAGCACAACAAACAAAATCTTTTAATGATTGCTTAAAATTTAATAATGCACACTGTTTTGATGTTCAAACTCATATCGTCGCTGTTTTTACTAACTGACCTAACTGAAATTTTTTTGAAAATTGAGTTAAGTACAAAAAATAAAAATATTTGTCTTTTTCTTTATTTAACACATAACAAAAGGTGTTACACTACACATAACAAATAAGGCATAAGCCCAATTTCATTCGTATTTTGGCTAGGAAATGACTATATTTAAGACAAAAAACATTAAAAGTGTTCTCCTCTAAAATTTGGTTGATGTTAGTTAGGTCGGTTAGTTAAAACAGCGACGATATATGTATCCATAAGATACATGTTAAAATAAAATGTTGAAAAAATTGTTTCAACTATAAAGACAATTTTAACATAATGTAGAAATTTTTTTTAAATTAACCACAATTTATTTATAAAAATATTCTTTTTTATTAATTTTTATGTTTTTATGCGGGTTATAATTAAGTTAATGTTAATAAAAATAAATCTTATTTTTCTTAAAAAAGAAATTTTTAATTTGCCGATTTTCTTTAATTGAAGTGCTGATAATGTCGATTTTTTTTTTGAAAATATGCCGATTTTTTATCACAATTTTCTGTCACCCCTGCCCGTTACACATATTTGTTTTACCTTTGTTGTATACCCTCCTTTGTTTACAGAAAAACGCTCAATTATGAGACACCAGCAGCATGCGCGATATGGTTTTCGTAACCATTCTACTATGAAAATTGGATGTATTTAACTAAATAATTTTAGCAAGTGGAAATCGGGAATTTTTGCTTCTTATTTAACTTTTTAAACATGAAAATACCATATGTTTTTCTTCTTGTTGCTTTGTTGTTGTTAAGTTCAAAAAGTAACCTTAAATCCATTTAACGGTTAATGGATAACGATATGTTTAAACGTGAGTAATATTTTTAATTTACGGTCAGGTTTTAATACAATCGTCTACCCTGTTAGGAGTCCATTTAGGGAGACCCAGATGATTTGTTTGTGATTTTCATGCAAAAGCAGCTCCTGATATCGATGTTGAAAAATTAGGACGAATTTCAGAATCGGGGATATATGAAGATATGGTCTAATATATACCAATTCTTAAAATTTGGACTAGATGGTTAAGTTTACATTAGATCTACCTATTTCGAATTTTATTTCGATTCGAATATTTTAAATAGATCTAGCAAAGTTAAAGAGAATTTCTGAACTCATTTATGAAATATATTTTGTCACGATTTAACTTTGATTACAAAGAATTTGTTGTGAATTTGTTTCTGGAGGCTGAAAATAATCCTATTGTGGAAACAGTAGACCGATCTTAACCAAATTCTATTTCATTAAAATTATTTACTGATTTATGTTAATTCATCTGCAAACTTTAAATCTAAAACTTCATTTAAAAATTCCTTAGACATTTTTGAAGAGGATGACAGAGTTAAACTGATGGATTTTAAGTTGAAATTGGTTTGGGGTTAATTATTTTTGGCCAATACAAATATGATCAAACTCTAAATACCTAAACACCAGGTTAGTGTAGAGTACCCCAAGTAATTAAAAGTAAAAAAAAATATTTAGTACTCTATTGCCACACAAAATTTATAGAAGCAGCACATATTTCAAACTCTTACTTGATCACTCAACTTGATCGTTTGGCTTTACTGAACATAATTTATCAAAAATAAATGAGATCACGTTCAGAGGTTCAACACAAATCTAATAATTTATGAGTGCAATGAGTTTACTAAAAAAAAACAAAAGAAAAATTTCTTTAATAAATGTTTAAGAAAATTCAAACTGAAATAAATTGTATCTATAGCAAAAGTATTTAAATACACTGATAAAAATAGTTTTAAAACCTAAACTACATTAAGGCATTCAATTAAGTTGAAATATCTTTGACGTTACACTCATAGAAATATGCATCTTCATATTGATGCTACCCTAACATCAGAATTGTGACATCAATGTTATGAAAAATGACATCAATGAGGCAAAAAGTGACATCAATCCAATGACGAACGTCATCATAAAATTTTTTAATATTTTTTGCGTTATCTACGCAATAATTTTAGTGACATTAATTCGATGTCACATTTTCTGTACACTGATAGAAAACGCGTCATAACTCTAATGCATTTTGACATCAGTACAGACAAACTGTCACCAGTACGATGATATAATACATGATGTCATAATATAATATTAACATTATTTGCATGTTTAAAAAGTAAAATTTGATGCAAAAATTCCCATGTTCTATTTTTTTAACTAGTTATTTAAATATATCAAATTTTGAAGTAGAATTATTACGAAACCCATATCGGGCATGCTGCTGGTGTCTGATAATTGAGAGTTCTTGCGTTAACAAAGGGCGGAATACAACAAAAGTGAAACAAAATGTGTAACGGGTAAATAAATAATGATATTCTCTCAATTAAAATGAGCCAATTCGATGACAGTTTGTCTTTACACTGATGACATGCTTTATAAAACCGACTACGATTAGTCAATGCCAATGTGTCACCCCATTGGTGAAAGAATTTAAATTTTTGACCCTGATGACAATTTGGCCAAGCGATGTTAAGGCTGACATCACAGTGATGAAAGTGTCATTGGGTCAAAGTACATCAGCATTATGACGCCTTTTATATCAGTGTAGGCAAAAAGGTATTAAGTCAAAAAAAGACATTTTCTAACTTCATTTTTTTCTCTTTCGTTTGGTATCAAGAACTCCAGGTGAGCACAACTGCTTCCTATCATTATCATGTACTCTTTAAACAATTAGTCAACTTAATAGGGCAATTAAATAATTTTTAATTTTTAAACTACAGTTTCTGACTTTAGACCGTTTTGCCTAACTTTAAAGACCCGATAATTCCGATTTTCCGAACATCTTATCATCAAATATGTTTAGGGAAATAATTTAAAATGTTTTATTAAACATTCAAATTTCTCTTAATTTGTCTTAGTGCATAAAAGATTTTTGCACATTTCTCTACAATTATTCTTTAGTGTGTTTGATGTCATCGATTTCAGTACTCTTTTTTTCGCTTGAATAAACTTTTGAACAAATGTCGCTGGCTGTTTGGCTCTTGTGCCAATGACATGTTGATGCTATAGTTTATTCTCGTTGTCGAGTATGAGTTTGAGTGTATGTCCGTCTGTCTCATGCACTGAAGTATTTAAAGACACTCGAGGTGAATGATCATTTTATTGTCTTGTATTTTGCCAATATATTATATATCTTAATTTTTTGTTAGTCTTTTATTTATAACAGATGTTATTTTTCTATTTTTTGCATTTTTTATACATTTTTCGATGTTTATTTAATTTGACCCATTTTATCGCTTCGTACCACAAAAATAGACGTTATTTGATACTAAATTTTACAAGGAATTTTTATCGTCAAAAACAAGATTATGTACAATGAAAATAATTCTGTTTACATTACGCTATTGAAAAATATTCCATTTGCCAAATTTGTTGGCATTGTGGCCAAAAATCAGTTTGTTGCCAAAATTATTTTTGTTTAATTTAAATCAAAATTTCTTAGATTTTCAATATTTATTTATTTTTAATGAGCTCACTAGAAAATTTTCTTCTAATGCATTTTGTTTTTTTAAAATTATTTTCTTAATTTGAAAAATATTTAATGGTTTTTCTTAGATTTAATTTTATAGTTATTGCATATAAATTATGTCTATTATGGAACAGTTGAATATGAAAGAAGATGCAATTAAAAAATATTTGAGAATGATTTATTACAATGGAAATTTTAAAACAGAATTGTAAAAAATTTTGTATTTTTCTCAATTGTATTGATGTAGTATTTTAATTGAAACAAAATGGAGACAACATCAACTTGTCTAAAGTGTGGCAACAACTAAACAATTCTACAAAAGAACCATAATTTGCATATAAATATCCAATCGTTGACACTGACATTAAAATGTCATTAAGACTCCCGGATGAGTGTTGCCCTCCAGATCGCTGAAATCCTATTGGAGGTGATACTGGGTCACATCATAGGGGGCTCCGTGGTGACAATTTACGTCGATAGTCAAGCTTCGCTCAGGGCATTGTAAAATTAAACGCTACAATCATGCCTGGTCGAACGGTATAGGAATGCTCATGGAGGCATTCACAGTGAGGGTGTGCTTGGTTCCCGGACACTGCAAGGTGGATGGCAATGAGGTGGCGGACGAACTCACACGAGAGGGTTCAGGGCATTATGGCCCGAAATGGACGCATATGCAACCAGGGATCTATTAGGATTGGATCGGAGTGGTCTTCGGACACTTATAGAGTTCTTGACGGGACATTGTTCTGTTAGGGCTTTAACGAGCAAATGGGACAATGCCATACCGGACTTCAGCGAGGATTATGCGAGGATGCTGAGGAGCTATAGACTATTGAGCATATATTATGCCACTGCCCTAGGATGCAGGGTCTCGGGCGGAAATGGCTTGGAGACAAATTTCCCGATGACCTAGGGTGTATCGCTGGAGTTGATCCAGTCGATCTACTTGGGTTTGTCAGGAAATTGGTACGATTGTTTCTGATGACGGAACTGTAGTGGGAGTTTCTTTTGCTGTGGTTCCTACCAACTATTCTTAATCATTCCATCAATTATGTTCTAACCCTTTTCTGTACTTCTTTTTTTCTTCTTCCTCTGTATCGAAGAGATTCACAATAAACCGCATTGGTCTCCGAGTGGAGGTGCGTCCTTAGGCATCTTCCTAACCTAACCTAATCTATTCATGATAAATTGAGAATAATTTCCTAGGGGAAAGGGAACTAGCACCAAACTTTTCACATGACAGTTATAAAGTGGTAGGGACTAGTTCTAGTTCAAAACATTTTATATGTCACTTTACCATGGCGATGTCCTTTGCAGCTTTTTGACACTTTGTTATAGGTTATTGAAATAACCAAAATGGATACATTCAATTTCGGTTAATATAATGCCTGTAGCAGACAATGTCCCGAGTGAACCATATTAATATGATAGATCTCCGTCATATAAAGTAATATAAATAGATGGTATCAGCCCGCACAAAATCTTGTCCCATGACTAGTTTTGTGCCAATTGCCTTTCCTCTGGAGTAACTACACTTTATTACCAGTCGAGTGATATATCTTGTTTTCACCTATTGCAATTCGATCCATTTTATTATAATATACTGGTCACGGGATTGGTGCTTTAAGAACAATTGACACAAATTTCCCGCACGGTAATGACATTGAATATAATTTATATTCCAGTCCAAAAATAAAACCTAAAAAGGCTTGGAAGAAATTAAAATGTCCCATTTTTAGAAATTTTCATAACTTTTTAGGAATTCCGGGATTTCTATTAACAAATCGCAAAATCCGGATTCATTTTGGTTTTTATTAATTTATTCTCTTTAAGAACCATTATTTTATTTCGTACTAAACAAATTTTGTTGCATTAACCTCTTAAGTCCAGTAGTATCAATGGGGAACCGCTGATCTAAAACAGAAATACGTTTTCGCGCTAGAGTTCCCTTTAATATTATTTTATATTTTCAAAACTATTTTTCTTTAATTATATTTAAAAAAAAACTCTTTCTAAACTTCCACTTCCCAGCCATTATTAAATTAAATTATTTTCGTTTTTATGCAGTAACTTTTTTAAAACTTTCAAATGAATTAGTATGAGTTTGTATGTGTATGTGTATGTTTATGACCATGTCGTATTGAATTTCATGTTTATCCTGTCCCAAGCTTCTGTAAGCAGCTACTGGCTGAAGCACCATAAAACACCACTTTAAGTTCTAACCCAGCCAAAGAAGAAACTGTTTAAAAGTTTAATTTATGATGATTTTTGTTTAAGGTCTTTAGTGCTTTCCTTTTGTTTCAGTTCATTTTAAGCTTAATATTCTTAATGACATTACTGCTTTTTAGTTGTTGTTGTTGCTGTTGCAAGTATTTATTATTGGTCAGGAATCCACCTGGTGGTGGTAATGATGACATTGATAAAGTCAAAAACAAAATTTTGTTTGGTATTCGTATATTCTTGCGGTTTTATGTTTGCAGCTCTAAGAGATTTGTATCTTTATTTAAAACTTGTGTTGTATTCATATTATCTTTAATTTTTTTCTGTCTGTTCTTAGTGGTGTCCTTTTTTTTGTCACTGACTGTAATATACACCGCAGGCATTATCATTATTCAGTGATTATCATTTAGTTAATGTTGTGTTTTTTCGGCTTTTGTGTTTCCTTTAACAGGGTGTTAGGGAAAAATTGTTTAAATTTGCAGATAATCAGTTATGGGTCAATAACGTTAATGGTAGTAAGTTAATAATAATGAAGTAATTTTAACACTTAGAGGATTATAAAAAAAGCCTCAGTTGAAGACCTTGAATGTTTGTATTCTGCTTCAAAAAATTTCAATTTTAAACTTGCAGGTTGCCAATTTTCCATTACACTGGAATATTACAAAATGTCAAATTCACAATCTTAATAAAATTTTCTTTTGTTTAACTATTTTGTCCTCTAGCACACAATGAATAAATAATATTTATTAAAATTATATTATTATTCTAACAAAACCTTTAAAAAAAAAATGGTCTGCTTGTTAATCCTTTGAAACATTCTGCAAAAAACAAACCCCTAAGAAAACTCTCAAACCATTTTTGCTTGAGTTTTAAGACGAAGAAAACATAAATCAAAATCAAAAAATACAAAATTTAAATTCATTCATACAACGACAATGACAACAATATAAGATTTACAAAATATTACATGTTCTGAACAAGGGGAATTACAAGAACCACTTGAATTTTATGGTTGTTGTTTAAATTATGGCTTCTAAGGAGTAAAACAAAAAAAAGAAATAATAGAAACTATAACTCCTTTTTCTCGGTAAGCAGACAAAAGACGAAAACTCCTGCTCCCATTTTTGGCAGTTTCAATATAAAACCATAACAATTTCTTGAAAAAAAAATGGGGAAAGAATTATGGAACAAAGTACAGCAGAAGAAAAAACTAAAAGTTGTGAAAAAGATTTTGAATAAAAATAAAATCATTTTCATAAACAGACATTTGAAAAACTATTAAGTTAACCCTTTTCAAAAAAGGGAAATAACTACAGCTTCGTTTTGAGCAGGCTATAGACGAATCTGTTGTACGTTACAGCAGATATTTGTTTGGTTTTCTTAATTCCTGCTTAAAGACCAGCAATGAGCACTGGTTCATCTAGAAAAAATATGTTTTTGATGTTTTTGAAAAATATTCTCTTTTTTGACTTTAACGACATCGAATGATTGTGTTTTATTGGCGACTTAAAAATAGCTCAAGAAGAAAAGATCTATCAGAGATAAATCGGATCATCTAGATCGGCAATTAACGCCACATTCACAAGAGATAATCATTATTTTCAATCATTTTGAATAAGAAACTTTTGTGGCCTTCGTAAGGTGACACGTAGAGTTCTCCTGCAGGAACCAGAAATTGTCTTTTACTCCTTAAGTTGTACATCAGATCTTGAGAAACATCTACTCCTCTTTGGTGTTAGATCCGCAAAAAAAATATATATAAACCTTGCTTATCGGGAGCTTAGACTTAGCAGATCTGCTCAAGAACGTGGCTGACCGTAGTCCCATTTAGTACAGCGGGAACCAGAGGATCACATGGTAGATGAAAAACCAAATTGTGAGGAATTAAATTTTAAAAAAAAACGGGATATGGGTAGTCGGTCGTCTGTAGCCTAGATAAAACTTGGGGTTACTATCGCATTACCCTTTGTGCAGTTTCTATGTGTTAAATACACCATGTTGGTGAATAAAATTCTTCTTTGCATATCACTTTTATGGCATCCATATTCCGAGGATCGCCCCAGAAATCGTTAAAAAAAGTTATTAAAGAAAACCGGAGTCTAAATTGGTATAACGAAAAACAGAAGTCTCCAGGAACCCAGAATAGCTCCTGAGGATAATTGCCTATTTAATTCGAAAAGAAATCCATTTGAATTTATATTTAAAATATACTGAAACATTAAGGCCCTAATCATGTAAAACTTAACGCAACGCCAAATAATTACATTGAAAGCACAAGCAATGTCATAAATATTTTGTAATTTGGTTGTTGCTTTCTACAGAAATTCACATTGCGTTTTAAGATTTCAAACGCTGCATAGCTTGTGGAGTTGAACATTTTAAAACGGTCATGAATTTCTGTAGAAAGCAACAAAATCTCAAAAATTATTATAATAAAAAAATACCAAATCCTTTGACGCAAAACACCAATCAGATCTTAGAGCTTTGCTTATTAGATCTTGCTTTTAAGTGGCTTCTGTTTGCTTCTTTAAAGAGCTATTTGTTCGCGTCTTAAAAAATTTTGTGTTTAATAATTGTTACTCGTATTTTATAATTCCTGAAGATGCCATCCAAAGAATGTGGAAATATTGAAAACATAAAAGAATAATAAAGATTAAAACATCTTTTTTAAAAAAGCAACTGTGGCCTCGAGCTTATCAATTGATAAAGTATTGAAAATTAAAAGGTTGAATAAAGATAGTAATATTATAATATATATATATATATATAATACAACATGATGTTTGTTAATTATTTTTAAGTACGAATAAAAGTAAAATTTATCATGCTTTAGGTTATTTGAGATCATAACGATGACAGTGTGTACTTACTGATTTTTTTTTAATTTTTACAAAATTAGAATTAAAATAGAAGCGGTATTCACCCTTTGTATTAAGTGTACGACTCCGTTATATTTAATACGATTTTATACTTCAAAGCTTGAGTGTCTTTTTCGTATGCATTGTAAATTAATGAATTTGCTGAGTGAGAGAAAGAGACAGATAAAGTTTCTTCAACTGTTTTGTTCTGGTAAATTATAAGTTTAACAAGGTCTACAAGGGACTTTACTATCAAGGGTAAATTCCGCTAGAATTAAAGTTATTTTAACTTACAACCATCAACTTTTTAAATAGTTAACTTAATTTTAATGGCTTTTAAACTCAACAACAATAAAATTTAATCGAAAAAAGATTCTGTAAAGAATTTGTCTTATTAAAAAATGCTATAGAAATTCAGTATATTTTCGAGAAATTTTATGACATGTAATTTCTCTTTCTTAAAGCAATTCAGACACCAATTAGAAAATGTTTGTCAAACACAAAAAAATAACTCAGCAGAAAGGCATTCATTGAAAGGTCATTTTGTATATCGGAAATGTTACTTCAAGCATTAAAATAACAGTAATTTTAAATTAAAATAATGTCATCAATTGTCCCCAATTTGTTCAAATAATTTATAAAGTTTTTGCTTACACCAAAAATCTATTGAATGAAAATAAAAAATATATTTTTTCAGCAAAAAATTAAGAAATAAAGTCTAGTACGCTGTTCGAACTTGCGAAAAATGTTGAGCAACATTGATTATTTCACACGAAAATTTTGACATGTATCAATATTATCTGTCTCGCGATTCTTCAAAACTTAACGTTTTTATTAGTTGCAAGTATACAACATTGTTTTGCGAAGGTAAACACAAATCATTTTTTTTTTTTAATTGTCATTAAAAAAAGTTAAACAATATTATTTTTATAATTTCCGAAATCAAAAAACCCAAGAAATTTTATTTTATTATTAATTTTAGCACTTTTCTACATTTTTCTTTGTGAAACGCTTGTTATTTAAACGATTTTACAAATACAAAATAAAAAATTACATAAAATTAAAAGCTGTTGCTTGAAATTCCGTGCAAAATAATATGAGATGCACTTGTTTCGCTCGGAAAATAAAAATGTTGTTAGAAATATTTCGAATGTTTTTCGTAATATAAATAGAGAACAACTCTATCAACATTTTTTCGTTTGTATTTATTTCACAGAAATTTTTGCAATTTCAATTTTATTTATTTTATAATATTTAAGCCATAAAAAGGCCAAAGGCTGATTACAGTAGAAATTTTTGTGGCACTATAATTATTGACATTTACAACTAATTACAACACATAATTTCGGGACGCAATTCTGATAATTGTTTATGAAAGTAGACCCAAAAAGAAGAACTTCTGCATCATTAGTTTGCTCAAGGTACATCAAATATAAATTTAAAAATTAATTTGAAGTTGGAAAGTATCGTATAGGGGAATTTCTCACGTTTAAGGCTCTTTTCTTTGTCATAACTCGAGAACAACTAGTCCGAATAAGCTAAAACAAATTTAAAATTAAAAATTAAGAATTACAATTTCTTGAATCTGTTCATACAACGTTTCGCTACATAAGCAACAGTTTCGCAGTTATAAATAAATGTATGAAGAAAAAAAATATTTTTTGCCCAAAAAATTTAAATTTTTTATTTTTAATTCATAAAAAATCCTTTGGAAAAAACATGGATGACTTTTTTATTGATTCTTTATTTTGCATGAAAATAAACATTCCGATTCATATTACAGCTATTCTTACACAGAAAATATGCGATTTGTATATGTTATCTGTGCATGGAAACAAAATTTAGAACATTTTCAATTATTGTCACTATCCATCCTCGTTGAAGTTGATGCTTGTGGTTCTGATGACCTTATTTTCTTCGTAGGTTGTTCATATATGTTGTTCATGTTCTGCATCATCATCCGTAATATTCAAGGGCATGTTTTGTTCAGTGTGTCCACAAATTTTAAACTGCATAATTTTAGAACACCACCAACAAACCTCCGCAAGCAATGCATCCATATTTTTGCCTTTGAATCGCTTTTCCATTGGCATGGTCACCTGGTGGAACCTCCTCCTTGTTCGTCCGATTCCTGAGGTAATTGTGCCAAAAAGGTTTCAAGGTGGAAATGCAAGAAATGTAATTTTAACGTCATGGATGCATTGATTTTTTCAAAATAATACAGCAAGTTGTCCACTCGTGTCTGTATATTAATAAAATAAATCTGTCTCAATCATGGATATGAATACTTCCTATAACAATCAAAAATTATTGCACTATCACCAAATTATAGAACTTTAATAAGTTTATTTTCAAATTCTTTAAATGAATAAGCAAGGATACGGTAAAATATAATTCCAAATCTTACAAACTCTTAAAATTAAAGAACGTTGCATAATTAGAGTATTGAAACGAGGGCATATTTGCGTGTGTGATCTGGACGAACTACCGAATTCAAAACGATTTTTATATTGAGTTTGACAACATTTTGCACGAAATACTAAACAGTATACCAGACTTAATACATTACATGAAAAAAGTGCATTAAAGACAAAATATGCAAAAATATGCAATAACAAATCGATAGCATTTTTTTTTTTAGCAAAAATTGTGGTTTCGGATAAATAGTTCGGATAATATTAACCCCTTCGAGAGAAAACATGCATTTGCATGAAATTCCACGCTCCAGTGATTAATAACGTTTTTTTTAATGTTTAAATCCTCTTCTAAAGAGTGGATTAGGTATTCCTTTGATCTTTCACTGGCTCCCTTTTATTTTCGTAACTTTTGCATCATTTTGAGATGTGCCCTTGGGCGAAAAGCCCTTCTTAATCTAACCTTTCCATCATTTTCACATAAAAATTTTCCATGTAAATAATTTTTTCATATGAAAATATCATTAGTTTTGACTCTTTTACGAAATCAGAAAAACTTCAGTTATTTCAATCGATTTCAATTTCCAAAACATGGCCGATAGGGTTTTTTCCAAAACAAAACAAATAAATTTGCACAAAATCTAAACAACAGGTTTGTATACTTTTGCAAAATTATTTTAATAAATGTTTTTATTTATTAAAAGAAGATATACTCAGATATACACTAGAGATATTTTAAGTCTTATATATTTAATGGACTAGAAAATAACAACATCATATTATGCCATTTTGTTTCAAAGGGCTTTTAATAAGTTCATAATGATCTCATATATTATGTAGGGTATTCCAAAAAAAAACCCAAAAAAAAAAAAAAAAAACGAATAACATTTACCCAAAATACATTTTTCATGTCACTACAAATTGACAAGTCTATATAACCCTTGTAAATAAAATAAATATTTAGCATCATATATCATTTTAAAATGTGTTAAAAAAAATTTTTACATACAACAAAATAAAACTTATTTATTATAAAAAAAATAACACTAAAAAAATCTATACATCATGTCAGAATAATGATAATAAATATAAAAATTAAGTTTAAGCAAAAAGTACAAATAATAATTTGTTTTACTTTTTATTTCATGTTCCTCTCCATTCTCCAGTTTATTTGTCTATGAAAAATTATTCAACTAAAGCAGTTGTAAGAAGATGGTTTAAAAAGATTTTTGGTCGGTTCGTTTGGCTTTTTGATGAATTTTTCTTCTTGGATTTTTTGATAGATTAAGGATGCATAAAAAAGGTCAATGATACTTGTTAAAGAGAGTTTTTCTTCGTTTTTTACGATAAAAATTTCTTAAAATAAATTGGTTGATTATACTTCAGACAATTAGCTTTTATTTTATTGTTCAAGTTGTGTTCTTTATAAAATTATTTCATTTTTATTTTGTATTAGAAAGTCTTATTTAAACTGATGGAAGGGATTTCATTTTTATGGAAAGTCTGAATTGTTTTATTAGAAATTTTTATAAGAGGTTTGTTATTTTGACACTTAAAGAAAAATGGGGAGGCAAGTCGTTTGGAAAAATAAAAGATTTTGAATTTGTTCTTGCAGAAAAGTTTTTAGATGCATTGAAACTTGAATGACTTTGAATAACTTTGCAAAGTATCTAATTTGCAACAGATGTATGTATTTTTAATTTGAAATAATTTGAATTAAACAAATCGAAGAAAAGAGACATGACAACATTTGAAAAAAGAGCTTTTGAAAATAATTCCGCTTAAAATAAATGAAATTGTTGTACACTCAAAATAAAAATCAATCCATATGTACTTAAATCCATCCGAAGCGGTGAAACTTAAGGACAAAGTTTATTGAGTATAAGGAGACTTCAAAAAGTTAAGGTTTGTGCGTAACAATTAGAGATTTATGGGTTAAAATTAAGGTTAGTGGTGGTTTCTTTGCTCATAATGGGTGATTCAAGTAGAGACACTTTTTTCAATAGCCTTTTTTGACAGATCACGTGTGAGACGTGTCATGCTGTCATGTTATTTTTGTTTGGTATTGTTTGGCATTTCAAAATGGAAAGACTTACGCCTGACCAACGTTTACAAGTCGTTCAACTTTATTACGAAGATTCACGTTCTGTGAGGAATGTGTTTCGTGCACTTCGCTCAACTTATGGTCAACATAATCGGCCTACTGAGCGTACTATTCGCAACACCATCCCATTTTGAGACCCAGCATTCATTATTGGATAATATTCGACCGAATAGACCACGTCCAGTACGCTGTGAAGAAAATATAGCGGCCGTAGCTGAGAGTGTACACGAAGACCTTGGAGAGTCGATTCGGCGCCGTTCGTAGCAACCGTTATCGGGCCATGAAAACCGCCTATTTGATGCCTGAAATTGAAGCTCGTGATCTCAGCGACATTTCCCACACATCTCATCAATTAATGGATTTATTGAGAGAACACTTCGGTGAGCACATAATTTCACGTTTTGGGCCGGTCGATTGGCCACCAAGATCGTATGATATCACACCGTTAGACTTTTTCCTGTGGGGATATGTAAAGTCTAAAGTTTATGCGGACCAACCCGCTTCGATTCAGGCCTTGAAGGAAAATATCACGCGTGTAATTCGCCAGTTACCAGTCGAAATGCTCGAACGAGTCATCGAAAATTAAACTCAACGGATGCACCATCTGCGACGTAGCAACGGCCAACATTTAATAGACATAATGAAATTTATTTGTATAAAACTAATATTCAATCAATCTCAAAATGCGCTTGATTCAAGTATTACAAAGTTGATTTAATCCCGAATGTGTACTTGAAATAATCCGAAAATAAAATTAGACTGTTTCTAACCTAAAACACTTAACCCAGAGAACCAGAGACAGAAAAAGAGGATTATTATTATTAAATTTATGATTTAGTTTCTCGTTTTAAACCTATTTGTTTCTCAGAATTTGTTTACAGAATTTAAATTATAAAACACCAGCATCATGCCCGACATGATGTATTTAACGAAATATAAACTAAACGGGAACTTTTGTTTTTTATTTTAGTTTTTCAACATAAAAATAAATATGGTTTTTGTTGTTCTGTTATTGTTCTTGATTCTACACAAACAAGCAAATAATTTTTATGTAGGTACATATCTACTTATGTGGTGTTGTTATACAGTCATCGGCACAATTATTTTGACAAGAAAAAAAAAACTCACTTATTTCTTTCACAAACTGGCGCAGTTTTTTGTCTTTGTGGAAATTGTGGAAGTCTTACATAAATCTTCTTCTTCGACGAATTTTATTGGAATAAGCTTTCATCAGTCCAAAGAACTTTTCTCCAAAACTCTACTGGCTTTTGGACATGTGCATTAGCAAAAACTAAACGCTTTATATATTTAATTCATTTATTAATGATGTGCTAATTATCCCAATTTTTGAATGAAAATACTGAAATTTATTGTTGTGGGAAAGCTAGTTCCTATGCGCATTTCGCTGGTTGCTTAGGCCAGCTCGTCAGAAAACTTTTTCCAAATACTTTAGAAAAGCTTAAAATATTGTACAAGTAAGACCATAAAGTGAATAAGAATTTTAAAACACTCAGGTCTTAAATGTAACAAAGTCACAACAATAAACCATCAATCTTTTCTTTCTTACATTCCCCTACAATTGGCTGGTTTTTTTTCCAACACGAATTGTAGTTGTAAGAGGATAGAAAGAAAAAAACAATATTAAAAAAAACAAGTTGCTTAAATAAAGCAGCTTGCCATTTCAGTTTTTTATTTGCCGGCCACATGCAAATTTATTATCAAAAATTATTTTCGGGAATGAAATATTTTATTAATTAATTCATTTATTAATGATGTGCTAGTTTGTTTTGTTTTGATATATATGGAATATTTCTTGCTATGTAAGTCTAAAGCAGTGTGACCAGATCTAAAAATATTTTACAGCTAAATTTCGCATTAAGCATGGCCAAAAAATGCTAAAAAAAAGATTTTAAAAAATGCTACAAATAATGCTAACATTTTTTAAAGATTTTTGCTTAAATTTATTACCAGTATGAAATTTTATTCGAAACTAAATAAATACATTTTAGTGACTTACCTTTTTAAGAAATTGAAATAAATGGTTATATTTAAACAAGTGGCTGCAAAAATGACAAAATGGCCACACTGGTCTTAAAACATGATTCTCTCAAGCGGCGCCGAATAGGCCGCTCACTAATTGAAGTACTGGATGAGTAACTCCATTCATCTGCGGCATCTTTAGGTTTTAACTGAACGTCTGTTTTAAATTTTCGCAAGATGATTCGGTCTTCACTTAGAGTTGTTTTGCGTTTCGCGCCGAAACGCGGTATAATTTGTACATCGTTTTTGTTTTTAAATTGGGTTATTTGATAATGAACAGTTTGACGTGACAAATTGAACACGTTAGCTATATCAATTACCTTGAAGCCGCCATTGAACTTTGCTACTATTGAGGCTCTAACAATTTTAGTTAACTCAGCCCTTTTCCCAATGTTTTCAAATCACTGATGAATCAAAATCATAAGTAAAGACACAAAAATTAATTAGAACAATTTTAGTTGACCTTCAATTGCAAAGAACACGCAAGAAAACTGATATGAATAAGAATAATGTTTTTTAGTTGAACCAAATCATACAACGTATTCAGATTCTCTTTGAAATTCTAGGACTTAACGGCGAACAAATTATAACTCGAAAATCATATTTGACTTTTCGAATGAAAAAAAAAAATTAATAAAATATTTTTGTTAAAAACTCTACATTTACTCATGCATACATATTCTGATGATCAAACGTGTGATAAATCTGTGGTTTTCATGGGCAACCGCATATGCCTTTAAATCAAAATTTTCAGGAAATCCGAAAACCCATTCTAGAACAAACTATGGGGTTATTATTAAACTTTTTGAACTTGGCTATTACGTTAAAAATCGGAATTGGTTCATTTTATTTTAGAAATTTTTAGAACACTGTAAAGACCGTTTAAAATTAAACAAAATGGCATCAGCATCTCAAAATCGCATAAAATGAATGAACAACGAGGTTGCCCAAGAAAACCACAGAAATCCACATAAATTTGTAAAAAATGTTTAACCAGAATAAACCACTTCGCTGGCATGACTTTATATTTATTTAAATTTAAGGTGATTCGACTCTATATTTTAAAGACATATAGAAGATTTTAAATACCAATTCGTTTAACTGTACTATACTTAATACTATTTACTACACGTTAAAGTTTTCTAAACTTTAGTGAATTTTGGAAGTAACATTTCTACGAAAGCGAATAATTAGACATACAGTCAGAAGTGATCTTCATAAAGGAAAGGGTAAGTTTTCAAGCAAACTGTCGTACTGCGCACATTTTTTGACCTTTTTGATCCGTTTACTCTGGCAAATAATCATGAATAGATTCACGCTTGAACAACACGCTAACAAATTATCCAAATATACTTTGAAAATGAGTCATCGATACGCGCAACTTATAAAAGACTTCGTGATTTTAATAGAGCGTGTTTTGTCGCAAGATTGTGTTCTGCATTAAGGCTAATTTTTGGATTTTGGATAAGTGTTTGTTAATAAAAAAAAATAGCCACATTTTGTTCGGGGCCAAACCACAACAGACCCTTCAGACTTAATAACATCCAGCAAGGAGCACCGTTTAGTGTCACTTAAAACAATACAAATTTATTTCAGTTTGAAAATTTTAGGTGTTAATTAAAAAATTAATTAAATTTGTACCGGTAAACAAATTAATAGTGTCAATTAACAATTTTTTGATATTAACAACATTTTCTGCAGTAATGTTGTTGATATAAGTAATTGTTTGATTCACTTGATAAAATTTTAAATTAAGCTGATTTAATTTTTGATTAGTAGTTTAATTGAAAAAAAAAACTGGAAAGAATTTTTCTGTGCTGGTGGCATCATTGGACCTTATTTTTTCAAAAAGGAGCCGGAGTTCACCTGATGGTCAATGAAGATCGTAACCGCAGCACAATCAATGATTTTTAGTTTGAAAATATGGATGACATTGATACGGGCGAGATGTGGGTTTAACAGGATGCCGCTACGGCCCATACGGTGTTCCCAACCATCGACTTTTTGAAATCAAAATTTGGCGATTGGTTTATTTTGAGAAATGAATCTGTCAATTAGCCTCGAAGGTCGGGCGATTTGACATTTCTCAATTATTTCCTACATGAAGTCACTGCTTTCTGCTAATAAACCAGCAACAATTGGCGCTTTTAATTCCATTCGTGTTCGTGAAATACGGCCAGAAATTCTCGCAAACGTGGCCTAAAATTGGAAGTCCAATTAATAATGCGCTTCGTCACGAACAGCCATAGACCCGAAATAATTTTAAAATGTTAATGCCACCAACGTATTAATCCTTCCAATAAAAATATTTTTTTTTTAAATAAAATAATTTGTTTGTATTCTTTTTAACAATTTTAAGTTCTATTGGGCCTAAAAAAAAACACCCTCTTTTTGTATGCAGTGCAAAATACTGAATAAACGCATAACTATGGCTGAGCACTTTAACATAAAATAAGTCTGAGTCCCTGCTGGTGCCATTTATTACATTACACAGAAAAAATGTTCGCCAATTTTTTTTTTTTTTTTAATTTAAACACTTATCAAAAATAATAACAGTCTTAATGAAAAATTTAATCAAGTGAATTAAACGTTTACTTATATAAACCAGATTACTTCAGAAAATGTTGTTGAAATAAAAACAATATCTAATTGTTACTATAAATTTGCTTACTGGTTCAAATTTAAACTATTTTTTAATTAATATCAAAAATAGTTAGTATTGTGGTTATTTTCCTTTTTTATTGAACTGTTAATGGTCAACAAGAAAAAGAAAGACAAGAATATGAAAAACAAAAAAAAATTACTTTGGATTTCAAGAAGAATTCTTGACAAAAAGTACGAAAAACAGAAGTAAGGAAAAACATGTAAATTAATTAAAACAGGTAAACATTCGTTCAAAGCAAATTTCGATCTACCAAGGTAGAATACCATTTGGTTTAAAGATTGATGTTTGACTAATGATGTCACCCATCGTCAATGGCGGTGAGCGCTAAACGGCAAGCCCATCTGAAGAGATTGTGTGGTTTAAATCGAAACTAGTCAGGGCAACCTGTCCATGAAAACCTGGGTTCAATTCCCAGCTCAGTCAAGAATGAACAATTATCAATAAATTTTAATTCATTTCATGTTGCAAAATTACTTTCTTCATAAAATTTAATATTTAATGAAAATTAAATTCAATGAACTTAAGCATGATTAAAATATCAGTGTTTTCATTCAAAAATTGGGATTATTAGCACATCATTACTAAATAAATTAATTAATAATAAATATTTCATTCCCGAAAATAATTTTTGATAATAAATTTGCATGTGCCCGGCAAATAAAAAACTGAAATGGCAAGCTGCTTTATTTGAGCAACTTGTTTTTTTTAATTTTGTTTTTTTCTTTCTATCCTCTTACAACTACAATTCGTGTTGGAAAAAAAACCAGCCAATTGTAGGGGAATGTAAGAAAGAAAAATTGACGGTTTATTGTTGTGTCTTTGTTGAAGCTTTGATATTGTTACATGTAAGAGCTGAGTGTTTAAAATTCTTATTCACTTTATGGTCTTACTTGTATAATATTTTTAGCTTTTCTAAAGTATTTGGAAAAAGTTTTCTGACGAGCTGGCCTAAGCAACCAGCGAAATGCGCATAGAAACTAGCTTTCCCACAACAATAAATTTCAGTGTTTTCATTCAAAAATTGGGATTATTAGCACATATTTTACATAATTAAAAATATCGAAATATTAATATCAAGAATAATTAGTATTGTGGTTATTTCATTGAACTGTTTATAATTTTCATCCAAATTTTTATATTTTAATCAGACTTTAGTTCATCAAATTAATTTTCATTAAATTATTTTTAATGCTGAAGAAATTAATGGAATAAACAACCAGAAATGATTTAAAATTTATTGATAATTTTTTATTCATAACTGAAGCTGGGACTGAACTCACGGACAGGTTAATTTTACATGGTTCTATAGTTACCGAACTATCTCCTCAGAAATCTTTGCCGTTTAGCACTTTATAAAAAATTTTCTTTAAATGAAATCAATTTTTATTTTTTTCTGTGCAATTAAATATCAATACTTAACTTTCTCCAACAAGTTTCCAAGTAATATTTGCCTTAACTTTTCTTAAAGTGTATTCGAATATAAAAAATTTAATTTCTGCCTTTGTGTTCAAAAATGCGTATCTGTTTATGAATTGCTACGAATAATTCATGTTTTTGCAATTTGTTACGCCTCATTGCATCTTACTTAACAGGCATTTTTCGTTTTTTTTTTTTACCATAAAGAATGTTTCAAATTTTTATTATTACTAAATCAAACAAAAAACATAAAGATACAAAGAAATTTTCAAAGCCGCCTTAAACTCTTCCCCCTTAAGCAGGCATATTACCCAAACTTTAAATTTAATTTAAACAATAGAAAAAATAAAGTAAATAAAAGTATTACCATATTGAAAACCATTTTCCTATTTTTATAACCTTTTGAAAAAAAAAAATCATACTCATACAACCAACTTAAACAACAAAGTTGAAAATGAAAGCGTACAGAAAATCCTTTGTCACAAACAGAGTTTTTGTTTGTGGTTGTAGCAGCAACGCAACTATTTCTACAACGTTGGTATCCTTGCTCGTTTCCTTTTCCAAAAAAAACCTACTATTTTTGATGATGTTCTTTATAAAAATAAATTTTGTAACGCTTTAACACATTTATAGGGCGGCAAGAGTGTGAGTGAATGTTTTTTTTTTTTTTTTTTTTTTTTTTTTTTTAAGGACACTGTTATTTTTACTCCTGTATGTCCTTTGTAGTTTTGTGCGTTTTGGTTTCTATGCTGCCATTACTTCTTTTATAACAAAACCACTAATTGCTGTATGAGCACTTTTCTAAAATATCGGGGAGAAAATATTGTGGTCTATAAAAAATCCCGAAATATATACAAATAGTACTTTTGGCTTAAATAAAGCGTAACATTTTAATTTATAAGTTCTTAAAAATAAATTAAAAATAATAACGGTCAGATAAAAACCAATTTTCAGGAAAAATAATAAAATACAACAAAATCATGCAGCTATGAAAAGTCTAAACCAATTTTAAAGGAAAATTTTTCTTGAATTATGATTTAAAGCACGTGGGAGCCTGGCGTTTGGATATATTGAGTTTTGACAATTAAAAGATGTTATCATTTAAGACATCAAAACTTAATGCTTTAGATAACCCTAGAAAAAAAATATATCAAAGGCATTAAATCGCAAGATCTTAGTGGCCAATTGACTGGATCATTTTGAGAAATGCGGCCTTCCGTAAATGTTTCCTTTGTCCTTTATAACGACAATTGTTTGACGCGCTGTATATGATGTTAAACTGTGCTATTGGAAAAAATCTTTTTAACATCTTAACACATTGCCAATCCAAATTGTTAAAAAGCATGGCTCTATACCAGTTGCACAAGTTTATGACACGTGTGCTTAGGCAGCGAAATTCCGCTTGCGTTATGCCCACACTCTTTCACTACTGTTGTATTTTTCATCCTCTAAGTTTCTAACTTAAGTTGCTTTGTTGTTATATTTTTTAGGCAAATCTTCTGTTGTTTTGCACATACAGTCATAGATATTATATTAAGGGGTGTTTTTTTAAGCCCAGTAGAAATTAAAATTAATCAAAAAGTATCACGATTAAATTTTTATAAAAAAAATTTTTTTATTTGAAAGATTAACACATCTTATTAACAGTTGTAAAGAATATCGGGCAAACGGATACCGCGGCAAATTCTGCAGGTCCAGTGTTGACATTTTTTAGCAGCAGAAACCATTCACATCACGTATCCCCACGGGAAATAATCGAGAGGTTTTAAATCGTATCATCTTGGTGGGCCATATCTTAAAAGTCAATGATTGTGATCGACGTATGGCACTAAGTGACATCCTGTTTCATTGATCGCCGCGCTGTAACGGCCTCCATCTTTTAAAAGATGTAAGGCCCCATGACGCTACCAGGGTGTAAACATCACCAAACGGTGCATTTTTCTGGATGTAGTGATATCTGTAGGATTTGTTGCGGATTACACTCACTCCAAATGCGACAATTTTGCTTATCAACAAACACGTTCATCCAAAAATTATTCTCCACGCAGAACACAATTTTGCGATAAGATATCGACGATAAGATATCGTCTGTAAGTTTCGTGAATCGACAACTGATTTTTAAAGTTAGTTTGGATAATTTAGAAGCGTTGTTCCACCCCGAATCTATCGATGCTGATTTGCCAGTGTGTACTGATAAAAAGTGCCAAAAAATGAGCGCAGTATGGCAGTTCGTTTGACAGCTATTCCCTTCGTAAGTTCTATCGTGCTTAAAAAAACACACTATATAATTTGACCCATTTTTTTTAGCAGAACAGAACCTCCGAAAGCAATAAATTAGATCCAAACTTTTGCACGTTTCATTTTGTATATTTTACTATTTGTCCAGAAGTCCACTGTCATTATCGAGTTGAAAACATTGCGTTATTTGCTATTTGTTGAATATCATAACAAAAGGTACTTTTCGGTAAATAAAAGTACTAAAAATATAAAAAGTGCTTTACGGTTTTGAATTTTTATTGCTTTGTAATTATATAGGAGTGTGTTGAAATTATTTCTTTTTTAACAAACAAATTTTTAGTTACGCTGACACTTTACATCATCATTAATTTTAATTTATGGTAACTTTGGCTTTTGGTTTTCACACTTTATGAGATTTTGTTTGATTTTATGGATTTGTTGTAATTATATTCCTCTTGTTTTTCTTTTTTTTTTTTTTTGTAAAAACTAAAAGTTTGTAATGAGATTTTTCTTCTCATAGATACTTAACACTATAAATGCCAAGCACTGTTTAAACAACCCCTTCAAACAAAATATATGAAAAATGAATCACGCTTATTTATTTAGTAAATTCATTTCTTTGAAGGACAAAAACATTAAAAACTTTAAATTGAAATCCTGATTGCTTTGAGCTTCATGAGAAAAATAAACTTATAGATGGGGAAAAATTAGGATGGCGGAGCTTTTAATGTTTAAATGCCCGAGGAAAGCCAATTGTGTGTGTTAGTTATATGAATTGTCTATAAGTTTATAAGCAGACACAGAGACACATTCTGACAAAAAGTTTTTAGCTAATAACGATTTTTGTTAACACAAGAAAATATGTTACAACTTAAGAGATTTTATAAATACAATAATTATATCTTCTTCTTCTTATCTTATTTATTAAGGACTGCATCCTGTTCATAATACACAAATTTAATAATAATATTAATAAATAAATGATTTTGACTTTTAATTTTTCGATCGAAAAATGTTTTTGTTTTGGTTAGCACACTATTGCCACATTTAACTTAAAAATAACAAAATTATAATTTGTCGGAATTACGAAAATGATCGAGTCTGAAGAAGGTAAAACCAAATCGATCGAAAGGAAAATACGGATTCAAAAACATTCCGAGCAATTTCTGTGACAGGCCTGATATATACTGGTTTTTAAATTAGCTCATGAAACTATTGCTCAAATGATGCCGATGTCCAGCACTCATGCCATCTGTTTGACGAGGACGGCCTTGCGGTCGGAAGTTATTGACCCTTCCTTCAAGTTCTCATTTTGCAGGATAATTTTCAGGCATTATTCTCACGTTATCTCTCGACTCTCTTCTTCTTTTAGTTAGTTTGGTCATGTCATCTATTTTGCAAACTTGTCTCACCTCTTCATTAGATTTTCGGTCGAACCTTGTGTTCGCAAGGGTTTCTTCTGACGAGTAGAACGGGTATAACGATCCCGCGTACCCTAGTTTGGCAAGTGACAGTGAAGACAGACTGGCCTTTGCGCATTTAAGAAATTAGGAGGCTAAAGACTGACGACCAAATACCCTCTAAAACACTGGCTCAAACTAAAGACCATTAAAGGTCTATAAAAATCCATTCAAATGAGGCCAGCGACCTATTTGAATGTATACTATTGCTAAAGCTCAACTACACAATATTTATGTAATTTCGTTTAAAGTGAAGGGAAAACTGCTGTAAAATCTACATAATATCGTCACCTTTAACCAGAGTTTTTTGTTTTTCCGCACTTTTTGATTGCCGATAAAGCGGGAAATAAAAATTATTTTCCCGGGATCCCTAATTATAATTTAACGAATGTAATGACATGTTTATTTGCAATTTTAACCACTTAACCAGCAGTGAGTGGTGAATGAAGTTTTTCGCTCCATGTGAAACTTTTTTAATATTCATCTAAGACCCCATAAGCTACATATTGCACACTAAGTCTTAAACAGTTAGAACTCGAAATTTACACATGTGCAAAAACTGTTTGAAAAACATGATTGTAATTTGATAATCAAATTGAGTTCCACAGTAAAGAGTACACTCTTAATTTTTTTTTTAATTTTGTGCTGTCATTTTGGAAATTAAAGGTAGTTTTGAGTTGTGACTTTTTAATCTAAATGGGGCTCCACAAAATTTAAAATTTTTTTATCTATAGTGTCACAACTTGAAATCATAATATTAAGGTATATGAAGCGTGATCCATTTCGAGGTTCCCTACTTTTTAAAGAAAATAACATAAAAAATTCAAATTTAATGGGGAATGTTATTATCATTTGAAAGAACATTCTTTGGCATCTATTTTTTTGCGACTATGTCTATCAAATGTTGGCAGTTGCTACGTCGCAGTTGGTCCATCCGTTGAGTCCAATTTTCGATGACTCGTTCGAGCATTTCGACTGGTAACTGGCGAATAACACGCGTGATGTTTTCCTCCAAGGCCTGAATCAAAGCGGGTTTGTCCGCATAAACTTTAGACTTTACATTTCCCCACAGAAAAAAGTCTAACGGTGTGATATCACACGATCTTGGTAGCCAATCGACCCAAAACGTGAAATTATGTGCTCACCGAAGTGTTCTCTCAATAAATCCATTGGTTGATGCGATGTGTGGAAAGTGGCGCCGTCTTGCTGAAACCAAATGTCGCCGAGATCGCGAGCTTCAATTTCAGGGATAAAATAGTCGGTTATCATGGCACGATAACGGTCGCCATTGACGGTTACGTTCGCACCGGCATCATTTTTAAAGAAATATGGACCGATAATGCCACCGGCCCACAATCCACACCAAACCGTGGTTTTTTCTGGATGAAGTGGCAGTTCTTGAATCTCTTCAGGTTGCTCTTCGACCCAAATGCGGCAATTTTGTTTGTTTACATACCCATTGAGCCAGAAATGGGCCTCATCGCGGAACAAAATTTGCCTCGAAAACTTCGGATCTTCTTGGAACTTTTTACGAGCGGCTTCAGTTGTTGCACAAGCTGTATTTTGTACGCTTTCAATTTAAGATCTCGACGTAAATTGCGCCAAGTCGTTCCATACTTCAGTCCGAGTTGCTGTGAACGGCGCCGAATTGACTCTCCACGGCCTTCGTGTACACTCTCAGCTACGGCCGCTATATTTTCTTCACTTCGTGCTGGACGTGGTCTATTCGGTCGAAAATTATCCAATAATGAATGCTGGGTCTCAAAATGGGTGGTTGTGTTGCGAATAGTACGCTCAGTAGGCCGATTATGGTGACCATAAGTTGAGCGAAGTAGACGAAACACATTCCTCACAGAACGTGAATTTCCGTAATAAAGTTGAACGATTTGTAAACGTTGTTCAGACGTAAGTCTTTCCATTATGAAATGCCAAACAATACTTAACAAAAATACCATGACAGCATGACACGTCTCACACATGATCTGTCAAAAAAAGGCTATTGAAAAAAGTATGTATACTTGAATCACCCATTACTACTCCGTTACTCTTAAGCGCACCGTCACATCTAAAAAGCCGTTTTTTTTTCGAGTTAAAGAAGACATGTCATTAAAAATTTGATTTGTGAACTGGCTTATGAAATAAAAAAAAACGAATTTGATAAATTTTGGGTTGTGACTTTTTACGATTAAGTGTGCGATATATTCTGTGTTCTTGAGTCGAATTAGTCAATTCCGCAAGTTAGAAGCACGCTAACTTTTAAACGACTAAACAGAAAAGAACAATTTGAATGTAAGATTTTCTTAATTCACCTCAACAGGTTTGTTTTAGTCGGAAAAGTGTGAAGCAACGTACTTGAAATTTTTACAAATATTTACAAAAATTTGTGGCGGAATGCACCGATTATCATTTAATTTCAACGAAATCGTGATAGATAAATAGGGATGGACAATAAAAATCGATATATCAAAATATCGATATTTAAAAAAATTATAATCGATATATATCGCCGATGTTAAAAATACCAATATATGATACTTCGATACTTATTATTTACGACTATCGAATTCGATATTTTTAAGACTTCTTTATAATACAATTCAATTTTTTAACCGTTGCTTAACTGCTTACAATACTGTTGTTTATTAAGAATTGCATCATATGTTTTTTAACTAACATAATTAAAATAAAGGCGCTTCTCCATCTTACATTTTCATAGATTACACAGTTCAGCTTTGTCTCGGTTTTTTTTAAGAGATCACAACAAAAAAATAATCGCGCAAAAAATATTCTGGAAAGGGTTCCTAGAATTATGCAAAGAATCTCCTTAATTATGGCGTATTAGCAGCAATAGACTTATGAAAGTTGGAATGTTAATAATAAAAAAAAAATTTGGTTTCTTTTTTTTATTTGAGCAAATATTTATATTAAAAATAAAATATTGCACAGTTTACTTGTATAGTATTTGCCACAAGTTTCGTTTACCGGCAGTATATAATCCGGCATTATTTATTCCCAATAATTTTTATTTTTTTTTAGATTTTATATGGCGAATAAATAAAATTTTTTTGTAAATATGTTTGAAATTTGGTAATAATTTCAGCTTAATACGTTCGATACATCGATATATCGATATTTTTAATTAATAAATACATATCGATAATCTTAAAAAATATCGATACGATAAATATCGATATATTTTTTCAATTTGCCCATACCTGTAGATAAAGCAATCATACCACCGTATATCGTGGAGATAGGTACATAATTTTTCTTAGGCCCCATATAAAGACCACTCTCGGAAATAACGTTAGTACGGCTAAAACCGCAACGAATTAAAATTTTGTGGTAAAATTTGGTCTAATCTACTTTCGTGTGACTCGAAATCACATAATTAAACTTTGTGAAGATTGAGCTCAAAAATTTATTACAAAGTAATAATACTAAAAAGGTCGAAGAAATTAGACTATATAAAATCATTTTAAAATAGTTCTTTTTAATAAATATCGATTGTTTAACAAAATGTAAAGAATGTGGTTATGTAATAGATTTAGCCAATATTTGGGCAGTTTTTAAACCTTTTTTATAGTAAAGAGTTGGTCACACTGGTTATGGGCAGAAAAACGTATACCTAAATCCTCATTACAAAATAGGCGACCAGCAAAGTAAATAATATGTATCTTTAAAAATCTTACCTTCAACCTTTGAGAGCTTAAAATTAAATGAATTTTAATTTAACACGTACCTGTGAAAAAAAGGAGAAAATTAATTTTTTATTAAAAATTCTTTTGCAAAAACTTAAGCTTAAGTTTTAATAGACAATAAACCTTAAAATTAACCACAACAATGCATTTTTTTCAAGATAACAAAAAAAAATAGAGGAAACACTCAAGCAAAACATTAAAACCTTACAAGTCAGTAAACTATGACCCCAATCTCGACTAGACCATAAGAAAAAAAAACATACCGAGAAACTATGAAAATGAAGAAAAATTCATACAAAACAACAATAAAAAAATATGATGAGCAACAGAAAACCTCTGACAGTCTACTCGTACTCACTCAAAGTAAGTAGTAAGTTGTGCCACCATACGCATGCATTTAATTGAATTTGTTGCAAAGTGGCAGGAGGAATTAGTAAACAGTGATGCCCATAACAGAGCTGCTGCAAACATTCATACATAAATGCTCTTACAACTTATGAGATTGTATAAGATTTTCCACTTTAGAAATCATAATGGAAATGAAAACGCCATGTATGTAAGATTTTTTTTTAAGAGAAAGACCAAACCCATAGCATTTACTGAACAACTTAACATTGCTGCAACATTATTAACTGCGGCAGCGTCATCAGCAGCAGCAGCAGCAGTTACAATTGCCGTGAAAATGCCATAAACTACCATTTATGTTTTATTTGTTTAAGTCACTCATGCAGTAAGTCAGTCACTCAAGCAAACTGCCAGCAAGGCAGTCATTTATTCAGCTTGTAACCTAAATTGAGGTTAACTGTTAACTTTACGGCTTCTTTTACATTACAACATCGACAAGCTTGAAAATCTTAAACAAAAAGCTTTGACTTTTTTGTATTTTTTTTTTTATTTTTTTGTTTTTTAGAAAAAATGATTTATTATAAACCACACAATGCAACGCACACATCATCAGTTTTTTTTTTTTTTAACAAACAATAGTTTGATTGTTTTTCCCAGACACTGCACGTTGACGTTGTATTAGTCGTCTTTATTGTTTGCAGTTTAAATTTAATTTTCGATTCAAGCAAAACTCTATTCGTCTAACAAATTAAATCAACCATAAAAAAATCAACAACAGTTTACAAATCTAGAAACGAACAAATAAATAAAAATTAAAAATGACAAAAAATACTACTATTGAATTAAATACACTGTAAAAAAAACAGCAAATAATGATAAGTCCAATAAAAATCAAGATATAAATATTTTTGTGAATTGAATTTTAAAATTTCCACTTAAATGTTACAAATATTAAAAGTCTTTTATTTTGCATGAAATGACTATTGACTCCATTTCAGTTAACTTACGGGCAGTCTGGCAGTTAGTTAAGTACATTGAGAGCTCTACTAACGCCCAAAGACGGACGTCTTTGTTCCTCCTTAACATAATAAAGTCGTAGTCAGCCTGCGAGAGCTTTTCCTTTATAGTAAAAAGTTTACCCTAATTTCAAGTAAATTCAGTTAAGAAGAGTTCATTGCCAAACTTGTTTAACACTTTACAACAGGGACCGTAACGGTTATAAGTGATATCAAAAAAGTTATTTTATTTATTTGGGGGGGTTGGGGTTTTTCTCTGGGGTGTGGGGTTTTTATCAGAGGTTGAAAGCTCTCTATCTGCTATCCACTTGGAGGTAACAAGAAGCGATTCCTCTACCCGAAATTCCCAAGCATCTCACAACTTCCGGTCTTAGACCAAGTGCTCCCTGGTAATGTCATTCAGGCTTCCGTCTGATGGCTGGAAACTAGGTGACAATTCAATAACAATTAGTCGCTGAAACTCATCTTTATTTAGCCGACCTAGCGGTTTGTTGGCAGTCCCAACTCTAGGATCGGAAGCTTTGGCTTAATCAGTCAATCTTCTTAAGCCAATTTGATTACAGAAACGTCAATGTTGACGCCCTATGTTCTGAACATTTTATTTAAATATTTGATTTTACATTTTTTGTACACATTTTTAGATAAATAACCCACTCGCGGCCCAAAAAGCGAGCAGAACTACCTTAAAGGAAAAGACCAAAGCTTAAAATTGTTTTAAATTTAAAAAAAAAATAGTTTTAAATTTAAAAAAAAATAGTTTTAAATTTAAAAACCAAAATTTATAAAAGGATCTTATGTGATTAAGATTAAATTTTTTAGATTATTTATCTTTTTGTTTTTCTTATTATTATTTTATATTAATTAAATTATTATTACAAATAAAAAAAAAATTTAATTTGTCAGCATCAAATTATTCCTGGGATTAACATATTGTGGGTATTACAGTATCGAGGGTATAAAATGCGAGTTAGCTACGTTATATACCGGAAAGGCTAAGTTGTCTAGTTTCTCAGCATAAGCTTTATTTTTAAGATTTAAGGAACATTTACACACAAATAGTAAAAAATTTAAAATAATGCATATGCTAAAATTGAAAAAATCCTCGTCTTGACTTAGAAATTATTTTTTTTTATACATAACCCACTCGCGGCCCAAAAAGCGAACAGAACTACCTTAAAGGAAAGACCTAAGCTTTCTTTAGAGCAAAAAAAAAAATACCCACTTAAAAATAAATAAAAAAGTTTTAAATATAAAAAAAAAAAATTTTTTAAAAAATTAAGAAAAAAACAAAAAAAATTTTTTGAAAGATTAAAGAAATAGCTATCTAATTTGTTTGGGACAAATTTTGCTAACACCAATAGATAATAAGTTACATGGATGAGATAGAACACCTGTTTGGCCAACATGTCAAATGACCCCCTCTAATTCAGAAGCTTGTTGACCGATATTGTTGAAAATTTGTGTCTAAACTACTATACAATAGGACTAACCATGGTGCAAATTTCATCCAAAGCGGAAGACATCGATTCCAAAAGTTGGGTCACTTGACATGAAATCCTCATATATATTTTCTGAATTAAAAAATAATTCCATCTAAAACAGTTATTTTTAAAAACAAAAGGTCAAAACAAACTCTTAAAAAGAGTTTTATTTCACCGTCACAAAATAAAACTCATTAGAGGAGTTTTATTTTCCCCGTCAGAATTAAATTTGCATATTCAAACAATTTATTTTGCATTTAGTTCATTGAAAAAAAAAATCAGTTTTTTTAACAAATAACTGTGATAATTAGTTAAATTTCTTTTGGATATTAAAAATATTTTCAAAGAAATAAATAATAAATATCAGACACCAGTATAGTCCGATATGATTTCCGTCATCCTTTACTTAGAAAATTTGATTTATTTACATCAACATTTTTAACAAATAGAATTTGGGAATTTTTGTTTTAATGTTTTAATCAACATAAATTCTTCATAAGAGTTAAATTTTATGACGGCGAAATTAGTTTTAAGTTATCTTTTAAAGAGTTTTTTTCGACCATTTATTTATAAGTTGAAAAATAACTTTTAACTGAGGAGTTGAGATCGTTTTTTTTTAAGATCACCAAAGATTCGGAAAGAGCTTGTCAATACGAATATATTGGTATATGACAGATAAGGGGTCAGTTGACTCTAACATAAAGAGATTTTAAGTTTAAATTATCTGGATAACTGTTATCTACGGTCCCTGCTTTACAACAATTTCGAATTCATTCAGAGGAGACAGAAATAAAATGAACGTATATCGGCGTGTTAAAAGATCGGAATTTTATTTTAGGGGATTTTTTGGGGTTTCCCTTTTGTCCTGTTTGTGCAGCATATCAGTATATGAAACAATGTGTTCTTTACATCTGAGTTATAAGGTATGTTTGGCAACTTTGTTGAAAATGTTACGGGAAATAATTTTGTGGAACACATTAACCCTCTAACTCTCCTTCATATCGGTAATTTTTGGCCCTATTATAACAAATTGTAAAAATACCCCTACCAAAAGCGAGGACTGGAATGAAATGTTCTACAAAAATGTTGGCCATGAAATGTTATTACCAGAAACCATCGTTAGAACGCCGTTAGTTTCTTTTTTTTTTTTTTTATTTGTGTATAACAGTGTAATTATTCTTATCATTCAAACCAAATTACCGGGAAGTCTTGGTGAAATCATTCCTTAAATTCCTGGGAACTTAATTAAAAGAAGCCTAGAAGATAAAAGCTTTTATCTTTTTGATGGCGATTTCTTTTTTCAATTATAACTTGTCCAAGGCGAGCAACAATTTATCGTTTTTCAAGAATTGGCAGCAGTAGCCACAATAATGGAATCAAAGAAATGGAATGAACAAATCATAAATTAAACTCAGACTTTTTGATTAACTACATTTTATTGTTTAAAAGAATAACTTATTCTCAATAACGTAATTCTTTTATAACATTTTTCCACCTTTCTAAAAAAAATAAAACGGGAATTCTTGGGGTGATAAAAAAGAAACTTCTTGTTAATTAGAGAAATTCGAGTTTTAATGCATTGAACAGGAAAATATCTTAGGTTGTTCAAATATCTCTCAAGCCAAGATTAACTACAATTTCTATATTTAGGCGCCCGAAAATCTAACAGAGACCAAGTTCGTCGGAAAAGGCTATTGAATTAAAGCATCTTTTTTTCATCACTTTTTTTCCTGCAACTAATAAACAATAATATGTTCTTAAAAAGAGGGGAAGATTCTTTAGCTTAATGTCTTTTCCGTTCGATTCCGATCGATTTCTTGGAAAGACCATTACGAAAGATATGAAATTAACAAAGATATCGAAGCGACAAACATGAGCATGGCTTTTGGTCTTTTAAGTTTTGTAACGGACGAATGTACATATGTGTACTAAAATTTTAAGTGGGTTTAGACTAATTTCTGTTCATTAAATACATAAATGTATTTAATACAAAGTTGTAGGCCCACTTTTTATACAGGGTACAGGCTATCTCCAACATAATGAAGCAGTTTTAATTTCCTCGAACCAGAGTTCGAAAATTAACATTAAATACTGTACTTTAATGTTCTGTACGGTAGAAATATGGAAAAAGCAAACGATAATAGTGTTTGTGTAGTAAATACCTTAATCTTCATACAAAATAAGAATACTGTACTTAACCAACTCAACATAAAGATGAGAACATTGAAAAAACCCAAACTTTGTTTATTAATGTTCATTTGTTTCCGTTGTACTCAGCGCCCTTTTGGCTGGTAAAGAGAACAAAATATATTTTTCAAAAACAAAATACATATGTATTTTAACGAAAAAAAAAAAACAAAAGCCAACAAAAAATTTCGTCGAAAACAGAACACGGTCACAATACACACTGGTTGTGCGAATTGGCAAGCAATAACAACAATACTAGTTCCTTCATCAATGAAAAACACTACAGAAAATTAAAATATAATGTATATCTGCAGAACCACTTCAATTGTCCTTTTTATACCGACAAACAGAATACTCCATAATGTTTGTTTCGTTCGTGCAAATAGTTATTAACGGTGTTAAACGTTGTGTACTAAAACACAAACATTAAAAAAAATAGATATCGTTTCTGGGTGTGTGTACCGTACACTACCCAACAGCCCATTCCACATGCAAAAGGTAAATGAATTGTGGAATAAGCGTATCGTAAGAGATTTTCAACAACATGACAACAAATATTATTGCAAATGACTTTTTCTCGCTATAGTTTTGTAAGTGTTCTTGAAAATGATGTCCCGTTATTTGACGCGTGCCTAAGTTTTGTATTATTAATTAAAGTCATCAGTCTGTGTCTTTTTTTCGAAGAGTTAAGTGTTTTAAACAGTGCACAATTTAAAAAAAGTAATTATATATTATATTATTAAAAACACTTTTGTAAATATGCCATATAAATTTAAACAGAGTGTTCACAAAGTATTTTTCTGTAAGTTAGGAAAGTATTTTTCTGTGAACTTATTCTATAATTAGACTTCTTAGATTACATTATATTATAGACAAGTAATACTGGTGCTAGGGTTCAGTTTTCATTACTAAACAATTTTTAATAAGCATTTCATAATAGTAATCACAACACTTTTCTAAGCTAAAGGCTTATGTTACTAAGCTTGCTACAAGTTCTTTCTAAATCGTTTTGGTTTGTTGGGTAAATAATATTAGATTTATTGCCGAACACTGAATTAAACCAATTCTTTTCTTTGATAATATTTCTTATTTCTTTTAGTGCCTTGGAAAACTTATGACAAACACATTACAATTAAATTTAGCGAAAAATTTCAGACATTGAAAAATTAATTCAATTCCCATGTACTTATTAATTCCTATCGAAGCAGTACTAATAAGCCATAAGAAATTATTAAAAACTAAAGACGGTTTAAAGACATAAGATCCCTCTCTCGCTCTGTTTACCTTCAGCACTAACAATGTCTGCCAATGATTTGGTGTCACTATTGTCAAACAACTTGGCATGTGAGTGTTCAAATATTAAATACAAAGTTGTTTGTTTGTACAGTATTATTTGTTTTTCTCACATTAAGAATATACTTAACGAACTAAATGTAACCACTAACTTTAAACAAAAAAAAATTTAATGATTTTATAAAAAAAAATGTGTTAGATGAAACATTAAATTTCTTTTTGGAAATATAGAATTGTAAATTAGAAATACAGCTCCTTAAAAAAAGAATGGTTTACATAAAGTTAGTGGTCTCACTTTTTTGCTCAAATATTTCTTAAGTCTGAACTCAATTTTATTGTTAGGTATTTATTGTTTGATTGCAAAATGTCTTTGTTTAGCGAAAAGAAAATGTTGTTGTTGAAAATTCACGCAAATGTTGTTTGCTGTTGCTGAATATGTTGCTATTGTTGGTTTGATTATTGTTCTTTTTAGAATTGCTCTTGCCTTTTATGTTGCAGAGGTGTATTAATGTGTCGAGTGACTCCTCTACTCCTCCAAATATGTACGTTTGTATGGATCTGTTTGAGTGTGTGCTTAAATGTACCAGAATGGTTGGTTCATATGTGTAGATGGCTGTTTCGATGGTTCGTTGAATGGATGAATGTTTGTTATTTCAACAAAAACTGTCAATCAATTTGTTAAACGGCTGTCATCGTAAATATTTGTTAATGACAGAAAATACTATTTATTTTTGCAAAACAATCTTTTGAGACGAAGACTCTACCATTATGTGAGTAGATGAGAACAATATAAAATACATAGCGAACTTAAGCAAAAAAAAAGTAGGTGAGCATTGTCACACATTCTTATAAAACTCAAAAGGTTTTTTTTTGTGTGGTTTTTATTCGTTGCAGCCTTTAAGCACCATTCAGGCATGACGGTCTGACGCTCGTAAATTTGCTAATTTATGACAAACTAATTGTTTGTTAAATTCAATTTGCATTGAAATGAAAAATAAATAAATATTTAAGTAATAATTGAAATGACTTTAAAACAACAAAGAATTGTCTGGGGAATTAGAGAATTAGCAAAACTCTTTGCAACTGCGATTTCAATTTAAAGAAAATTTATAATTAAATTCATTTTCGAATGTATTCGATTATTGCGCCTTTGACATTTGAATGATTTATTTGTTTCTGTTAGAGAAATAATGTACATTTGATAGATTTGTGATTGATTGATTTGTTAAGATCGTATAGGAAATTCTCTAGTTAGTTATTTAAGGGATTTTCTGAGTTAGTGAGAATGATTAGTCAGATAGTTGTTCAAAGTAAGATGTCACTTTCGTCGGCTCATAGCTTTGAATAAAAATTGGAGCTGTATAGAATTACTAAATAGCTGTTTACAGGATACTGGAAAGATAAATACAAAATAAGTTGGAAATCATTTGATTACTCAATATGAATTTTATGGTTGATGAATTTATATTTATTTTGCGCTATAATGTTGTTACAAGTTATATTAATAAAAACGATTATCTTCCCGTAGAACTAAAACAGGCCATATCTCTTCCAGGAAAGCTCAGGCGCAATTTCAAGGTTGATACCGCTTTCCCTAAAATCGGTTACGCTGTCCCGAATCTTGGATTCCCTCCATTGATAGGTAGAATTCTTTAGTAGGCTCTATATGGGATATATATATGGGGGATTTCATGTCAAGTGACCCAACTTTTGATCACTAAATTCATAGAATCAAGCAAAAATTTGTTGATTTTGCACCTATTACCAAAATAATTATATAGTTTACCAAAAATTTTAAAAATTTAACATTGTGAATATATATATTTTTTTTCAATAAATGATATTTTTAATTTTAATTAAAAAAATTATCAAAAAACATCGCCGTTTCAAACAATGTGTTAATTGATTTTATTAAATATAGCTTAGGTTTTGGCAATTCCCAACAACAATTCTACAGATTTAAATTGTTTTATTTTAAGCGAAAAAATCAATTAAGATTTTTTGTTATTTAACTAAAACGTTAATTAAATCTAAATTAAATTTTTAATTTTGTTTCAACTAAAAAAAATAATTGTTTCAATTATCACATTAATTCAATTGAAATACTTTTTAAACACTTATTTTAATTGATAAAAAAACCTGCTGATAATTTTTTTCTGTGCAAATATGGACCAATTATTTTGGATCAAATTTAGTCTGAATACCAGCATGATATGCTTTATGGCCACAAAGATCCTATTCCGGAAAGAGGCTTGTATGGGGGCTATATGAAATTATGGACCGATTCTCACCAATTTCAATGGGCTTGGTACGTGTGCCGATTAGAACTTATGTACCAAATTTCATCAAATTATCTTCAAAATTGCAACCTGTACTTTGCGCAGAATGTTACATGGACAGACAATCGGCCAGACAGCCGGACGGAAGGACGGACATCATTATATTGATTCAAAAAGTGAGTCTTAGTATATCGGTATACTTAAAGTTGGGTCTAGGAAAAATATTTTAAGGTGTTACAAACATCAGCACAAACGCATAATACCCTTTCCCCTATTGTGGTGTGGGTTTTAAAATATAAATGCACTTTTTGGGTTAAAGAATTCTTCAAACGAACGTTAAGATTAATTAGTTTCAAAAAATATTTAGATTTTTTTAAATAAATTATAATCATGATTGATATCAGCTGAATATGAGCCATAATGTTACAAAACTTTTAACCAGCTCAAAAAGGAGAAATCATGAACTCAGTATCAAATGCCGTTTAAGTCAAGTATTTATTTCATTTTAGCTGAAAGCAAAATTTAAATAACAAAAATAAGAGTGCTGAAAATGTCCCATCATCACCACCCATTGTGTGAGTCATATCTCATCATATAATCGCATTTGAACATGGCCTGGCAGTCAGTCGGTAGCTAATTTTTCATTATTTCACATTATCAGTTTCAAATCACACCTTATTTTTGTTTTGTTCTTCAGTCGTTTCAACCATTTTTGTACGATATTTTGCATTATAATGCAAAAAACACACACCTCATTAATTCATAGCCGTCCTTTTTTTTTGCTAACAAAACAAAGTTTCCTTTTCGTTTCAGTTAAAATTTTTTTTATTGAATTGTACCTGCCACCGCTGTTCACATTTTGTGTCCAGTGTTTGTTTGGGAATTTTCGACAAATGTTTACAATATAATTCGAAAATGTTTCGATCATTTTTCATTATTAACTAAATTGTTTTTGACACGGTGCATGTTTAAATGAGTGAAATCCTCATAATGACAACAAAATGTACAACATTATCAATATTTAAAAAACAGAATGGTAAATTAATGAATGGTCTTGAGAGTCACTATTGATATGCCAGACATGTTGGCTTAAGTGGTGATTCTAAACTCTTAAGACAACATAAACCCCTACTTGTATGATTTCTCAATAATATCATTATCATCATTATCATCATCATCTTCATCATCGTGTGTATTGAAATGTTTGTAATAATATTTAATGACCCCTTTTTCAATTTTATGGTTCCTACTCTTGGAGTATGGATTTCTCAGTAAAAGAAGCTACAAAATGACGGATCAATAAAACAATTATTGTAATTTACTGCTGCTGCTATTCTGGTAGTAAGCTTTTAGTGGCATAATAATTTTATTAACTTTTGTTTTCTTGATTTTTTTTTAAATTTTTCTTTCCATATATATGCCTCATAAAAATCAACAAAAATCCACAAAAAAAAGTGGCAAATTTGAAACGACTTCCCATCGTTTTGCAGAAGACACCAACTAAAACTTCACCCGAATTCGAATAAATGTAAATAAAGCAGAAAAAAGTCATAAAAATTAATTAAAATTTTTATTGACAGGGTTTTATTTGATTTTTATGCAAATTTTTTAGTGTCTGCACACGTTTTCTTTTTATGGTGCCCATTTATTTAAATAAGTTTATTTTTTTTTCTTTTATTGATTTTATTTGTTTTTCGATTTAATAGAAAAAACCAGTAAAATTTAAAAATCAAATAAAAACTAAAACAAAAATATCTTTGAAATATCAAATGTTACATTGAAACCTTTTATGGCGGATAATAAAAATGAATAAATACCCACAATAATATTTAAATAATTTTGATTAGTTTTTTATATCTATATTAGGGTTTTATGATCGTTTCAAATATTAAGTGACCTTATAAATTTATACCAGTATTCGATCAACAATTTTTTACATTTAAGTGGATTGAGACACAACTAGGCGTCAAAATAAGCCAAAGAAATGCCTTGTGAAAATACACACTTTGCTCTTATTTACAAATAAACAACACAAACCTATTTCATACCAACATCAGGGGTCTAATCACCGCATTCGATATCGAGTAAACTATCGTATTTTTCTGCATATGATAGACACTGACGTATCGAATGAAAACTCTAGAGATTTTATAATTTTGGTTACTCGATATCGAATGCTTTCATCTGAAATTGCGATACATTTCATTCGATATCGAGTGTCATGATACCAAAATAAAAAATTTCGATCAATTTTGCTAGATATCGTATGCGGTGATTAGACCCCAGTTTTTTTTTTTAATTTTTCATTTGTTTCCAATGAATACAGGGGACGGATAGTGCGGCTGCAACTTTGCTCTTTGTGTGCTTAAAAGGAAGGAGATATATAAAAGAAAGGAAAAGAATTTGGAATAAAGAATGATTTTAACAGCGGGCTGTTTTGGGGCAAAAAATACTGCTGAAAAAAATAAGAATTTACGGCTGAAAGTGATTTTTATGCTTCTTCTTCTTACTTCTTTCACTTCAGTGATTACATTAAGACACCATAAAAAGTTCGACATATATCCAAAAAAAAAATGCTTCAAATGATTGTCCAAACAGCCAACACCCCAACTTACAACACAAAACATTTTTACAAACGTAAAATTCTGACATGTTCGCCAAGCCATTTGCCTGGTTTATTTTACACTTAATTAGTAATTATTGTTTACAGCGTTTTGATTTAAACAAATTTCAGGGAGACATTAAATAAAAGGTAATTGTACTCAAGTTTATTCGCTTTAAAATAAAAATTTTGGTTTAGGAATTCATATTGAAAACAAAAAACAAATTTAGTGTTCAAACAGAACTGCGTCGAGGGCACATTTTCCATACAATTTGGCATACACATTTGTCGCAGAAAGCCGTCGTAAAATAAAATCAATTTTCTTTCGAGAACGATTTTCCATTTTCTCTCACATAAAGACATTTATTCTCTTAACAATTCTATTATACTTTCATTCAATTTCATACATTTTGTAATTAGAAAATTAAAAAAAAGCTAATAAAATTTTAATTAAAATTAAAACAATAAAATCAGAGAGAATTTGAAGTTCCTGCCGTCGTTTTAATTATGGACTTTAGGATTTTCGCCTGAAGTTGAAGACCCAATTCTGTTTGAACACTTACGTTTTGTATTTAGAAAATTTAGTTTTTATTTCAAAAACAGGCAGAAAATTTAAAAAAATTTACGAGAATTTCAACAACAAAAAAAATGAGGGATCTTAGAAACACCCACCCCCCCACCCCCCAAAAAAAACAATCAGAGCTTTCCGAGAAAGAAGGAAAATTTTTTCGGATGGTGGCCAATCTTGGACAAAAGTACCCACTGTGGAGGGCTGAGAAATGTTTAAAGAATGTCTTCGCTGTGCATTACAGGGGCTATTCGCACCACTCAAGGCAAATTCATGTAAACGGTGGTGGTAATACATACTACAACAAGTACAACACCGAAAACACAACATTGTACTTTATTTGTTGCTTTCGTTAGTCGATACGTCAAAAACACAAACAACCTTTGACCTCTCTCTCTCTCTCTTTCTCTCTCTCTCTCTCTCTCTCTCTCAAAGTAAGAAAAAAAAGCTCAGCTGTGTTTCCAACGGCACCTGAAAAGTGAATTTGCCTTGGCACCGCTCCTATCAATGCGCTTGATATTATCCTTCGTCTACCACCATTGGATCTGGTGGAGTAAGAGATGGCTTCCCATTCGCCTCAATTGTACGCAACAGTGGAGTGGAAATATCTGCGAATGCTGAAGGGTTATGACCCAACAGTCTTGATCCAGAGGATTAATCACACCTCCTCAGTTTTGGTTCACGATCGTCGCTTCTGAACGCTGATACCAAGCCGGAAACGGTTAAGAAACGCTGTTCCAGGCAGGAGAAGAAGCATAAAGTTCTAAACGGATGGCTCTAGGCCACGTGAAAGAGTGGGCTATGGAGTACACTCGATGGAGCTCAATCTCAATTTATCGCGAAGAATTCCGGATTATTGTAGTATTTTCCAAGGGGCGATAGTTGCAATCAAGGAAGCTGTTGACTGACTCGGACTATGTGGTGTGACGACGACCGATATGGATATTTACAATGATACCCATACCGCCTTTATGGCATTGGATTCCTTCTCCCTGACAACGTTAACAGCCCTTGACTGCCGCTCTTATCTAAACGAGATGGATATCAGCACCATATGGGTCCCAGGGCGTGGGAATATACTGGGGAACATAAGCTCAGATGAGCTTGCTATATAGACTAATGGCAGATGGGCCGCTAGCACAAGAAGGATTGACAGGCATTTGTGGCGCATTGATGACGGGCGAACCATGGGTCGTCAATCGGTGACCAACAGAGACGTATCAATTTTGGAATCTGTTGTCAAGGGATACTGTCTCCTAGGTAGACACTTTGATTACTACCCCAGTGATGATGAAACTATCCGGCACTGGCGAAAATACGAGTGACCGAAATGAGATCCGCTTCTTTAATGGATTGTACGATATCTGTGACGTTGAATTGCAGAGCATTTTAAACTTCGTTGAAGTTCGGGTTGCTTCTCCGGTGGGGGTTCTGTAAAGTGGAACTCCATGGTATCAGAATGGGGCGTCGGGTCGAAGTGTGTCAGTGGGATACTGACTGACTAAACTAACCAACATAAATTTTTTACTTTCTGAAAGCCTGAATGGTTGGGCGTTACTTAAAATACGTTTACCCCTGTTAAAATATGTTAACAAGAAAACAGAAAATTTGATGAAATTTATAAAACTTATAAGTTTTGGCTTTTGTTATTTGTACTTTTTGTATAAAAATATGAAAAAAAACATCGTTTACGTCGATGGAGAGTTCGCTTTATCAACAAATATGAAATTCTTTAGCAGCTGATACGTAAAGAGGGAGCAAATTTTAATATTTCCGCAAAGCAACGTCACTATTACTTAAGTGTACTTCTTTTGCCATAAGATTGGCAAGGAAAACGGAACAGCTCATTCGCAACGTATACGATTACGTAAGATTAACGAGACCTTCACTCCTCTTCTGTTGATGGATTAATTAGTTATATGTGATTATTCGTGTTTATTTTCTTAAAAGTATAACATGATTATATTATGCGACAAAAAAAATTCGTAAAGCGAACTTCTTAAATCAAAAACTTTTATTTAATGGAAAATAAGTTTAAACAAAATGGCTCTACTTCTCCTACATTCATTAAAGCAAATGCATTGCTTGCGCTTTAGACTAACGTAAAGTGAACCTTTTCTTGGTCTAACTCCTCTCCAACTACTGATTTAAGTGTTTATTTTTTTTTTTTGTTTAATTAAAGCAGTATTTTAGTCACTTAAGATAACTTTAATAAATCCTTGCTACTATTTGTTTGACGATCGGGGTCCTCAAGTGTATGTACAATATCTTTTAATTTTTTTTTTTTTTATATCCAATTTAATTTTTTTAAGGCAAAAAAATAAAATTCACACACCTTAATTCTCAGTGCATTTATATAAATTATCTCAAACAAGTTTAAACTTGCCACTAGCCATTTAATACGAGTATATGTATAAGAGAGTACTCGTATTAGTAGCATGATCGTTTCCCACCAAATCACTCATTCAAAACCGTCATTTTGGTGGTGGTTTAACAACATTCGCTAAACTGTTTACATAATTGCCTAATTATAATTTTTGAAAAGATTCAAATACATTTAATCTTTTAGTCAATTTAATCCGACCACCACTATTGGCCGGTCCTAAAGACTACAAAGAACAAGTTGAGAAAAAAATCCAAGCCAACTCAGACAACTTTAACAAAAATGTAGTACTTGTGATACCCCTACATACAGTCAATTTTATGGCATTTATCTCTTCAATGTCTATTTTATATCTTTCAAATAAATATCAATAAATAACTCACCGTAAATATTTTGTGCAGATAAAATTTATTACGCAATTTTCCCAAAAAAAATATCTAAACTTTTTTTATTTTTCTTTTTATTTTTTTTTTATTATTTTTTTTTTTTTTTTTTTTTTTTGTGTTAAAAGTTTGGCACGACTTGATTGAAGTTAAGAAAACGAAAGAAAAAAAAACCGTTGCGCGACATGATTGGCGTTTAACATGCAAAAATAAATAAATAACTTTATTTTTTTTTTTTTTAAATCAACAAAAATGTATTCCAATCACTATTTGGCTGCAATTTTAGTTAAACATAATTTAAACATTTTGTACGGATTAACAAAACTCTGAAAATTATATCCAAAACGGCAGATATAGAAAATTTACAATTTATTTTTTTTCTTCTTTGTATTAAAAAGTCAGTAAATCTGCTATTAAAGTCATATTAAGTTTTGTGTGTAAAAATAATTTGTTTTGTCTGAGCGTTTGTAAAGGCGTTCGGGGCCATAAATGGTCTTAATTCGAATGTAAAGTTGTCTGGCCATAATTGTAATACATTGTAGACTTTACTGTGATATAATTATAATAATAGAAATAATCTGGAAACATTTAAGGTGGTCAATTAAGAGTTTTAAAATTGAGTGGCGGAGTAATTGAACTTTTATTCTCTTTAAAACAAGTTTGTTCAGATTAACTTCAAAGATTTTGTACATTTCTCATTTGAAGAGCAACATATGAAATACAGATACGGGTCGTATTGAAATTATGGTAAATAGCGTAAAAAATAACAGTAAGATTGGAAGCAAAGAATACGCAAACGGGATTTTACTATATCTCACTGGCCTCGTGTGGTGACCTTGAGCTAGAAGTACATAACACGCGTAAAAAACCTTTACGGCAGAAATTAAATTAACTTTGAAGTTTTTAACTCGTTATTTATAAAAAAAATAATTTAAGAATATTTTAGAAAAATGGAGGAAAAACTTATTGAGGCTCGTTACAGAACTTACCGATAGCTATAGGCAGGATTCTATCAGCCATATAAAACGTATTCCATTACTACAACTTTACTTTTATGTAAAATGAGCGATAAGTCAAAGGAAGATTCATCATACCTGGTAGGTGAAAGTGAAGTTGTTATAATGAAATACTTTTTATACGGCTGATAAAATTCTACCTTTAGCTATCGGTAAGTTTCGAAAACGGGGGTACAGACCCTAGAGCAAAGAGAACTAACACTAAACTTGTCACGTGACATGTCACTTTAACATGGCGATGTCCTACGAGTGGTTAATTAGCACCTTTTTGACACTTTGTAACAGGTCACTGAAATAACCTTAATGGGCACATCCAATTTCGGTTAAAATAATGCCTGTCGCAGATATTGCCACAAATGAACCATGTCAATATGATAGATCCCCTTCATATAAAGTAAAAGAACTAGAGAGGATTAGCCACCACCCGCACAAATCCAGTCACATGAATAGTTTTGTGCCAATTACCTTTCCTCTGGACCCACTACACGCTATACACAATATCACCAGTTAAGTGATATTTCTTGTTTTCACCTATCACAATTCGTTCCTTTTAATTATGAAATTTTGTTCACTGGTCACGGGATAAACGCTTTAAGAGCAATTGACACAAATTTCATCGCATGGGAGGTTAAAAACACACAGTATTTTATAAAATAATATAGGGTCTTGAATTATAATGTTAAATAAAATACATAAATTTGAAAGTGAACTTAAAATTTGTATTATCGGTTAAAACAACAATTTATGGCATTTACATAGCAATTGCAAATGAAAGTAGTTTCTTGAAGGTCGCAATACACTCACACTTTTTCACTAACACATTTACATTTTTCTACTTTCAGTCCAACTTTCAGCTAGCTTTTAATGAAAATTTCAAGAAAGCGATTTCGTGAAAGTAAATGACAATCACTGATGCCGTTAGGATACGAAAGATAAATTTTTCGCATCTTTTGATGACTTCATGTATCATGTATAATCCTGATATTTTTCGTATCTTTGGAATCTGCACCCAAAATGTACAGAAATAAAATATTAAACTTCCCGTATCTGACAAAGTTTTTTAAAGTTATCATTTCGTTATGAATACGAAAAAAACAGTGACAACTAAATAAGCTCCGTACAGACGGTGGTCAGATCTTACAATATTGGTAAACAGCGTTGGTTAAACTACATTAAAATTGACTAAAAATGTCTTGCTACTGTGTGAACATTGTAAGCTCATTTGTATTTGGCAGACGTGTAAAATTTAAGCATCTGACAATGTTTCTATTGGCAACGCCTGCTTACAATATTGTATGATCTGACCACCGTCTGCAGTACAGGTGATCCCCGCCGCCAAAGCTTCTGCTTCAGCGTCCTGCTGATTGTGGTTTTCCAACAATCGATTGTGGTTGGTATTCCAAACCATATTAACTGTACGAATCGTGTCGTGAAAGAAACTGTTATACAGTGACAATCGTCTGTACGAAGCTATACAAAAATAACATATATTTTGATGTTAGGTTTTCTAAGTTTTTCTGTCGTCTGCTTATTCTTGTGTATGTGTGTTAAGATAAAAATTTTGAAGAAAAGTTTATGTGAACTTTTTCATATAATCGCCTTAGTATTAACGACTCGTACATTGTTTTTTTCCAAAAATAATTTGTTTTGATAACATCCAAAGATAGTTACATATAATTAATTTTAAAGTTTGCTTACTGTATTTTTAAAAATTACATAGCTAATATTTATGACTTATTTAGTTTTTTTGCAATATTCATTAAATATGAAATAAAAATGTTATGTTAATAAATGTTAAACGTTAAAAATGGTTTTAAAATTTTTTTTCAAAATGTATCTTTTTGGGAAAAAGTGTATCTGGCAACACTGATGACAATAACTAGGCAGGGTTGCTAATTGAAATATTTTTTTCGTACATATAAAAAATTTAAATATATTTTTTCAACTAAATATTAAGAAAACATTGATTCTAATTAAAATTTATAAATATCATGAAAACTAGTTCTGCGTGAATAATTGGCTCGGCAACTCTGAAACTTGAAGTTTGCCCTTTGACGACATTTTGAAAATGGAATTTCACTTTCATGTAAATTTTAATGAACTTTTATTATTTTTTATTTTTAAATGCAGCGTTAATGTTTGAAAACATTAACACTATGAATTCGCCTTGGTTTGAAAATTATATTATGTAAATGTTGGCCATGACTTCAGACGTGGTGCATTTGGAAGGTCCAATTTTGGGCGATTCTTGCGAGCATAAGGATTTGTATCTCGCGAATAACACGAGTTATGTTGGTTTCCAAGGCGTTGATCGTATCCGGCTTATTCCTGAAGACGTAACTTGCCATTTTTCATGCGCTAGAGTTTTTAAACGCACGATACTCGTACGACGAATTAACGCGTGTTATGTAGTTTTACCTTTAGATTGTTTCTTTATGTCTGGCGTTAGGTAGAAATTTCGATGTCCTTATACCTGATAGCGACCAAGAGGCAGACCAATCTTACTGGCAAGTGCAGTTCACCGATGGTTCGAAACACATAAATTGTAATACCGGGTTCGGTATTGTTTGGTCAAAATTTCTAAAGAGGCCTACCAATGGAAATTTACGCTACCCTCATATATGCTTGGAAAGGTTTAAAAATGAACTCGAGGGATTTAGGGTTTTTTGTTCTGCCAGACAGTCAGGCGAATCTAAGAGCGATATTCTTTTTTGTTGTGAAATCTACGGTGGTCATGGACTACGTTACGTCTCTGAATCATCTAGGGAAACACAACAATTTGACCTTGTGTTGGATGCCTGGCTATTAGGGCCATGTAGGCAATGAATGTGCAGATTGTTTGGCAAATAATGATGCTCGCTGCCTATTATAGTAGGGCCTGAGTTATTTTTCGGTATCCCTGCTGGTTACAGTGGTGAAGATAAAATGAAGGTCCGGACGAGAATTCAATCGCCTATAGAAGAATATCCACGTGCTCCGAAAAACTAAAAGATTTGCCACTTTTTTCATTGTATTTTTACTTATAATTGAAAACAGGCAGACCAGACTGGTACTTTTACCAGAAGATATTTAATGATTTAGAACTTTTAATGGTTAAAGTCTCAAGCAGAGAAAGCACATTTTTCTATATGGTCACCTCCAACAAAACTATTTTTAATTTGTTCGGAGGCAACCATAATATAGCTGATGGAGGACTAATTTAACCATAATATATTTGTCGGTGACAATAGTATGGTTAAATTAAATATAATCTGCCGTATTCATAAAAAACTAAATTGGATATGAAATCTATTTTAAAGAAAATTTGTATGGAAATTTTTTTTAAAATACGTTTGAAATCTATTTTATTTTTTATGAATACGGCAGAATATGTTCAAATTTTTCTTTTAAAATTGTTTTGTTGGAGGTGAAAATATCTAAACATGTTTTTTCTTTGGGTGTATTATATTCACCAGCAGTCTAGGTGACACATCTATATTATGGTTACCTCTGAACATGTTACTGTTAACAATAACAATAATATGTTAACTACTAATAATAGCAAGGTTGTTTTTCAACCATAACATATTGCTTTTGGAAAAGAGGAAAATGTTATTGTTTATTTAAAACCATACGATGATTAGTGCTAATCAGATTATAATTTATTTCAATTGACAAATTTGTGATATTAATTAAAAAATTAAATAAATTTGCACCAGTAAACAAATTAATATCAAATTAGTATCAATTAAATATTTTTTGATATTAAAACATTATTTGCAGCAATGTTGTTTAATTAAAACTGATTTTATTTTTGATTAATGGTTTAATTAAAAAAAAATTGGCGAACTTTTTCTCTGCGCAAAATCGTCCTTCAACATCTCTCGGCTTTAACTTGTGCGGAAACCGCCCCTCACTACGTGAAATCGGCAAACACTATTCATGAGGTTTGCAAATTCTAAAAAAATCCGTCTTTTCTAACTTCGTTTATATGAGTTTAACAAGCCACGGTAGAACTGATTCTTTGGAAACGTGCTCTATAAGTTGTATAAACTTTTTTTTTTATTGTATTGTTTTTTTGTAAAACATTATAGACAAAATGTACTCGTACTATTTGTTGGTAGAGGAGAAAAAAATAAAACAGAAAACTTAAAAGCATAAAAATCATAAAAGAAGTGCAAACATGGCAAAGTCTAGAAGTCTGCAAACAAGAGCAGACATTCATAGAGAAAACTCAAATACAAAACGATGACCCAGATTTTGGAAAATTGTTGTTAACAAAAAAGTGAAGAAAAATAATCTAAACATCAGAAATAAACATTCATTCAAAACTTGGCTGAACACAGCAAATATGTGTCTTATAAGGCATTAACATTATTTACTTTTAAAAAAAAATTCTTAATCGTTAGTTAAATAAAAAAAATATTTATTTAAAGTAAAAGTATGCCAGAGAAATATCAGTCTTAATTGCCTAAAAATTTTATTTATTTAACAAATCAATAATAAAAAAGGCTAATTTAACTTGTTTCTCTTTTTTTCCTTCCTATTTGCTTATCTGATCATTAATTATAGGCTTGGCATTTTACAAATATTTCATTTTCATCATTTTTAAAAAGTCAAAAGATACTTGCAGCGCTCCGTTACTTTAATTGCCGCTAAATGACCAACAACTACAACATTTATTACAGCAAAAATAAAAACACAAGCAGTCAATAACATTTTAAGCTTTTAACCTTTTTTTTCTCAGCGTTTTTGTGCTTTTATCTTGTTTTCAACAAAAACTTTCACAATTATTTCTTAATAAAAAAACTTTTCAACACAAACACACCCACTGTAAGCTGGAGAAGAAAAAACAATAAACAATCTTCAGACGATCTGTTGCAGCGAGTGCAAAGTAAAAAGTCATTGATTTCTATCTCAGACGCATGAATACACAATGATTTCTCAAGTATTTGGTTGGTGTTTAAAGTGTTTGTTGGTTGGAATGACTGAAAAAGGCAGACAATAATAATAAAATGCAATAATGTCTATGCATAAATTGAGGAACAGTGGTCAGGATTTAATTTTCATATGCATATGCAAAATGGTTTTTTACAAATACTTAATTTCATAAAATTCAGATTTCTTCTCAATAACTTGGGGAAAATATTAAAATGCCGATGGAATGGGAGTATAAAATGTTATTTAAGACAGATATAGAAAAGATATAGCTACCAGATAGTATATCTGGTCAGCCGCGATCTCAAGAGATCTGTCAATTCGAAATCTGCCGAATTTCAGAGGACTAAACATCAAAAGGTGGAATATCCTTTAAGTGTTTCCTTACAATTTATTGAAAATTTCCTTACAATATAAAATTTATCCAAAATTTTTTTCAAAAAATGTATAAAATGTATAGCAAATTGTTTAAAAATATGTAGTTTAATAAAAATGTTCTCAAACTATTTGATTAATCGAAAAATTTCTTAATATATAAAATATATCGATAATTTCTAAAATATAAACGAACATTTTTTAAGATATGAAATTTATTGAAAATGTATCCAAATTTTTTGCAACTATACAATTTATAGAAATTTTCTTAATATATAAAATGTATCGAAAATTTAAAACAATGTAAAATTTATCGAACATATTTTTATATATAAAATAAATCTGAAAGATGGCATTTATTGAAATTTTTCTCTACAATATATTCAACAATTCCTTAAAATAAAAAATGTATCGAAAACTTTCTCAATAACTTAACTTATCATATGGAGCCCTATTTGTAATTATATCGTAAGCGACAATTTATTGAAAAGTTGTTTTTTATGGCGAATATAATATAAGTACTCGTTGCAATAACCAACAAATTCATAAACTTTGAATTTGAAACCTTGCGGAGAAAATGCCCATATAAATCCAAATAAACTATTGCACTGATTAAAAAAAAAAATACCAAAAACCCTTCTCCTGTAAAATTTGTCTTTTGTCACTAACGATACAATTGCAAATAGGGCTCGATATATAGAGTTATTTCTTATAATGTAATATGCATCCAAAATTTTCGCAATATATAAAAATTTAAAATTGTTTTCAAATATAAAATTTATAGAGAATTGTTTTAAAATATAATACTTATCGACAATGTTCTTAAAAAATTTAAATTTGTCAAAAATCTTCTGAAACTGCTTAATTTATCGAAAAATTCCTTTACATATAAAAATTTTCGGAAATAATAATTTTTTTTTTTTATTCGACCTTTTCTTTATAGAATCTCAAAGAGCTTGAACAATTATCGGAAATTATTTAAAAAATATAAAATTTAACAAACATTTTTGAAGATGAAAATTACCACAAATTATCCAAAATTTTCACAAATATACAATTTATTGAAATTATTCCCTTTAACAAAGTTTATTCCCAAATGATTATTTTTAAAAATTTTATTTAATTAATTGAAAATTTTCTAGAAATATGTATAACAAATATCTTTTAGATTTCTACAATTTTCGGAAAATATAACACTTTTCGAAATTTTTTTTTTTTACATTTTTTATTTTTTCGAATTTATTCTATGAGTTAAATTTCATTTATGTATTTTATAAAGCTTTTTTGTAATAGTTCTATTCCTTACATTTTTACGAATGACTTTATATAAAAAAAAAAAAAAATTTGAATATAATAAAGTTGCTTATAAAAAGAAATAATTCGAAATTTTTTTTTAAAAAACTTTCTGTCGATAATTTTTCTTAAATAAATTTTTTTTTTTAATTTCTTAAAACGAATACAAAATTAATTATAAATTTTCCCAACACATCCCTTTTTTTGGAACATTTTCTTAAAAATAAATTACACTCATTGAATAAATTTCACACTTTTTTTTAAAATCACTGTGCACTACAATATTAACTCAATATCTATTCAAATTTTTTTTCTATTTTTCTATTTTGGTGTGTGTAGTGTGAGATTGTTATGGATGTAGTCTTGCATAGAAAACCTTTTAAAATTGTGTGTTGTTTGTGAGTTTTGGAAATCAAGATAATGATTTTTAAACAAACTTAAGCATATGAATATTTGGTTAATACCAACAAATAAAAATTAATTTAAAAGTGTGAAAAACAACAGAGATTTAGAGTTTTAAAAATCATGTTTTTTTTTTTGAACAAAATCATAAAAAATTTTTTTCGAAGTAGATTAGAAAGACAAAAAGGCCAGTAAATTGATAAAAAAAAAACTTTTATTGATTTTTAATTGAAATTAATGTAGAAATTTTAAGAAACTTTTGTACAAAGACGATTGGAAGAAATGATTTCGTTTGGAAATGAATGTATTCAAAATGCATTTTTTTATTACTAATTTCTTTTTAATTTAAAATAAATAATTTTTGTTTTTTTAATCAAATTACTCTTGTTTTCAAAAACGTCACAGCCACCCACTTGTTTGTTACACACACATGTTTTAAATCAATTAATTTTAATTTCACTTTATTTTATTCCATTTTATACAAATTCCTTCGCATTTCAGCAAATTCGTTTAAGAAATCATGAAACTTGTTTTAAAGCAAAATTTAAGCATTTATTTTGAATAAATAAATTTAAAGTTAATTAAGCAAAAAAATAATTAACGATTTTCTTTTGATTATAAATTCTGCTTTGAAAAAAACTTAAAACACAAAAAAATAAATGTAAATTTATTTTGATGTGCAATTTTCTGCTTTTTAAAACAATAAACGTGATAATAATTACTTTTTTTTAAATTTATTTTATTGTATTTATTTTTTTTTCTCGTTTTAAATAACAAACGATAAAATATTCTTTAGTTTAAACAAAAAATGTTTTAGATAATAATAAAAACAAATGAATATTTTAATTAACAATTAAGACACAGTAAATTAGCAAATTAATTTTGATATTTATTGTGGATTTGTAGGGTTTTATCTGGGGCGAAAAAAAGGTTTTAAAGAAAATAAAAGTGTTATTTTAATAAGAAAAAAATCTGCTAAATCGTAAAACGAAGAGAATATGGGCATTCCCATGTCATCGTACGTGACATTTGTACGCCTTCTGAGCGATAGAGTTTTTGCGCAAATAGTAGTAACTGGAAAACTTATTTATCATTATGTTTCTTTTAAAGGCTACTATATATGAAAAAAACATTATTACATTCGAAACCTTGTTGTCCAAAATACCTAGCAAAATAGGTGTATATCGTACGTGACATAGGAAGTGCCCATATGCTAAAAAATCTGATACAAACTAAGTTCAAAATTTTTAAATAAATAAATTTGCTAAAAAATATGCTTATTTTTTACAAAAAAATATGCTAAAAATCTGCTGAATTTTTATTAAAAAAATATACTAAAGATCTGCTAAATAAAAAGGAATTTTAGTATATATTTCATTAGTAATTTTATATTTTTAAAAAAATTTGGTAAAAAAAAAATCTGCCTTTTTAATAAGTAAAAATACGCTAAAAAAAAATCTGCTTTTGCACAAGAAAATATGCTTAAAAGCAGTAAGAATATTTCTTCAAAAAAAAATATGCGATTACCCAACTCAATCTGCTAAATCTAGCAGAAAATTACTAAAATGGTACCACTGGCCAACAGATTACAGAAGATATCAAAACACTATTGAAATTTGACGAAAAAAAAAAATAATAATAATAAAGAAATTTTTCTCAAAAGTAAAAAAAAAAAAATAACTCAATAATAAATTTTAAAATAAAATTTTTTTTGAAAAATTTCTCAAAATATGAAACTTATTAAATATTATCTCAAAACATCAATTTAAATAAACATTTTCTCGATTTATATATTGTATTGAAAAATGTGTCTGAACATAAATCTGAGAAAAATAAATAGCGAGACAAATGTGTGTGCTTCATGTTCTTAAGAATGCTTTTTGTTTGTTTTTCGGTTTATTTTATCTCATGTTAAATAATTCGTGATAGTTTTACTTTTGCCTTTTTGCCACATATTTGAGGAGACACTACAAAAGCCATAATAAATGACTCGTTTACAGTTCAAAATGAAAAATTTATGTAAATTCGTTTATTATTGTTTGTTGTCGTCATTTGTTTTGTTGTAAGAAACATATTGAGAATTTACGGTTTTTAAATAATTTTTTTGGTCTGAAAAGGTGTTTGGGTTAACAAGTTTGTTTTGTTTAGATTGTTCTGTAACATGTACCCAGAATACATATCAACTAAGTTTGCTTACTCTTAGTTACAAACAAAGAACAAACAACGATTTTAACACAAACTAAATATATTAGAATTTTGAATGCGCATAGAAGTAAGTACATACTCGTATTTAAGTGTGTATTTATGTAGGCATAGGTAATGACTTGAAAGGAAGGTGTTTATATTTACATGCAATTTAAATACCCCCAAAAATAAATTATACTACAAGTATAGTCAAACAAATACTTATGCATGGACAGGGTGGGCCAAAATAAACGAAGAGGTTAATTTGATTTTATTTTATTTTTTAAATTGTTATAACGAAGTCTTGGAAAATTGAAAATGGAGAGTTACAATCTATTGAACAAAGTACTTAATAAGATAGGAGAATTTTATTATTTTAAAAAACCAGAAAATAAATTGTTTTAACGGAACGAGCATATCAACGTTTCTTTTATGTAAGAACTAGACCATCAAAGAAAATTATAAATTGTCTGATTGCACATTTTCGACAACAAGCTGGAAGACTACGAACTAATCTTAAAGAAAAAATGTTTTAGGTCTGATACAGAGTGTGAAAAAAATATTACAAGGTTATCGCGAACACCAATTAAACGAATTGTGTACAAATTGCATTTGTTCCCTTGAAAAGTTCAAGAATAAGGAATCCAGTGCACAGAAATAAAAAAAAGTTGAGTTCAATTAAAAAAGTTCTGATATTAATTAAATTTTCACCATTAAAAAAATTAATAGCAACAATTAAATATTTTTAAATATTAACAACATTTTCTGCAGTAATATTGTTGATATATGTAAGTAAACGCTTAATTCACTTGATAATATTTTTAATTAAAACTGATTTTAATTTTGATTAATGGTTTAATTGAAAAAAAAAATTTCGACAATTATTTTCTGTGTGATTACCAACTTAATTTTTCGATTCCTAAAACAGACCAGCCTCAGTTCGTCAAGCGTAACGTTTTTGAGCACATACCTTTTACGCTAATGGCATTGTTACATGAAAAGTAATGTAAACTAATCGTGTTTAATAAAACGCATAAAAATTGTAATAAAAAATGGAGATAAAACCGCTAGATTAACCTAAAAAAACCAAATTGGCAAATACTTTAAACAAAACCTTTAGCAGCAACCTTAAGTACTTAAGGCGCTATGAGAATCGAACTCTCCACTTGCAAAGCGTATAATATATTTTGTCTGCTCATGAAAATTTTTGTCAGACAGTAAACGCCTGGACGAGCTGATTTAGTGTTCAAACAGAATTGAGTCTTCAACTTCAGGCAAAAATCCTCTCTTTTTATGGTTTAAATTTTTTATTTTTTTTTTTTTGTTTTTCATTTTCTGTTTATAAAATGTATGAAATTTAATTATAATTATAATAGAAGCTTACAAATAAATAAATTACTAGTTTTCTCTATTCAATCACTATATTAATAATTTTTTTATTAAGTTTGAAACAATTGAGGGAATTGAGTAAAATATAGATTTTATGTTAACTATTTTTTTAGTTGAATCAATTAAAACATTGATGGAAATTGTGCGTTGTTTTCTTCATTTATTTTTAATTAAATTAATCATTAATTAAGAAAAAAATCACATCAAAAATTTAAGTGATCAATATCATCATTAAACAACTTTTTTATATTAAATGAATTATAAAACTTTTGTTTGTGAACCTCTTTTAAAGATTTTTTTAAAATAAATATCTATAAAAAGCATTTTTCTTTTGACTTTCAAAAATTGCGAATCCCGATATCCCGAAAAATCCCGGGAACCCGTAAAATTCTGGATTCGCGAAAACCAGTTCCGATTTGCATCCCTAGTATGAACACTTATGTTTTGCTGTAAGGCAAATCGCCAAAGAAAATAATTTTTTTCGCAATCTAAAAAAAAAATGTTTCGTCAATAAACAAAATTTGAGAATATGGACAAAGGAAAAGCATATCGTAAATGATAATTATCAGCACCAATGACACTCTCTTAAGATTACAGCTTGGTGGGTAATATCATTCCCAAGGATTAATAGTCCTTCTTTGTTTAAGAATACTGTCGGTAATGCAGTTACCATTGCTGCTTCTCACTAACCGAGCTGGTTGAAAAAGTTCTTTAAGATAGTTGTAAAAGACCCTTCCACAAATGTTGTTTTAAGATAATGGAGTCACATTGAATTGCTTTTAAAACAAATAATATAATGGGTGATTCAAGTAGAGATACTTTTTTCAATAGCCTTTTTTGACATATCACGTGTGAGTCTGGTCATGCTGTCATGTTATGTTTGTTTAGTATTGTTTGGCATTTCAAAATGGAAAGACTTACGCCTGAACAACGTTTACAAATCGTTCAACTTTATTACGAAAATTCACGTTCTGTGAGGAATATGTTTCGTGTACTTCGCTCAACTTATGGTCAACATAATCGGCCTAGTGAGCGTACTATTCGCAACACCGTTAGACTTTTTCCTGTAGGGATATGTAAAGTCTAAAGTTTATGCGGACCAACCCGCTTCGATTCAGGCCTTGGAGGAAAATATCACGCGTGTCATTCGCCAGTTACCAGTCGGAATGCTCGAAAGAGTCAACGAAAATTGGATTCAACGGATGCACCATCTGCGACGTAGAAACGGCCAACATCATTTAATAGACATAATCATCAAAAATAAATGCCAAAGAAAGTTCTTTCAAGAATAAACATTCCCCATTAAATTAGAATTTTCTGTGTTTTTTTTTTTCTTTAAAAAAGTAGGGAACCTCGAAATGGATCACGCTTTATAAACTTTTCAAGCCCCTTCGTTTTCTTTGGACCCCCATGTTATAATGTTTAGACTTATGTTTTGTTTTTTATGAGAGTATGAGTAGCATGTTAAATTCTAGCCTGGTTTTCTTTGCAACTTCATAGAGCCTGGAGTGCATAACTAAACAATGTTTGTATGTCGTTAAGTTTCCCACTTTGTATTTGTAGCGTTGTGCCGTTATTTGTTATCCGAAATATAAAAAGAGACAAAGTTGACAGTTTTACAAATTGCTACGATTAGTTATTGTAAAGTTTTTGCTATTCAGTGTTTAATGCACCCGAAGTATGTCAACGAAATGATTTGGTTAATTATTTACTATAGATAAAGAAAAGTAAAATGCCAGCCTTTCATTTTAAAGTTTTAAACGAACTCCTACGCTTATTTTTATAAATTTGTTGCTATTTAGTATTTAGTGCAGGTAATGTATGTAGACGAAATGTTTTGGAACCTTTTGTATATGTATATTAAATAAGGTGAAAAGCTATTCACCCCTATCGTGAATAATAAGTGGAATTTTTGTACCCATGAAATTTTTATTCCCCTCGAAGGGAAAAATGCTATCGTGAAGCTTCCGTAAACAATTTTTCGCACTATTAGTTCTCAGTGAATGTAAAACAGAAGAAAGATTAAAAACGTTAAAAATCAAAGAAATTTGTATTCAAAAATATATACAAGGAAAAGTTAAAAAAAAAACAAAGTAAAATATGTTTTATTAGATTGATAGTTTGATTGCAATTTCGCCCAACACGACGAATTTTCCAGTAAAGATTCGCTGAGTAAATTTGACGTATGCTTGTTATTCGTATACAATAACGACGAATAACAAGCAGCTTTAATAATTGAGAAATTTGATTGCTGTTTGTGCAAAGAGAGAGAAATAGTGTGACCATATTAAAAAAATAATGCTTCAAAATTTAAACAGAATCAAAAACACAACTAAAAACTATTTTTATAGCAAAATACCTTGTATATTTATTTTAAATGCTATACAATAATAAAAAAAACAATTACTAAAGTAAAAAGTAGCTTTATTTACTAAAATACTTCTAAACTAAAACCAAAAATGGTCACCTGCTACTTATTTGTTCGCAAAACTTATTCGTCGTTCGTCCCAGTTGTATTCCCAGCATTAGCTTATTGCACTTTTATGTACATAGTAAAATAATTTCTAAAATTCTACCACCACGTCTTTGGAAAGCTTCATAAATCCTCAGACAATTGACATGTTGTTTTGCATTTGTTGAGTAATATACGTACAAGTTTGTGCCTTTTTAAACGGATTCTGACCTTAAAATTAATTTTGTAAACTTTAATATTCAAATTATAAGAAGAATAACCTTTATAAATGATTTGTTCCCCAGCAGAAATAAAGTGAGCAATTCAAAGGGAAAAGTGAAAAAATTACGAGGGAAAAAACTTTTTCACGAAAAGGGGAATTTTTCCCGCGAACATTTTTTCACGTTTTTCACCCAAAATAACATTTTTTAAATGATTGCACATACATTTCGTAATCACACTTTATGCTAGGAACACAACTGAGACGAACGACGAATTTTTGGCCGCGAATATTCGTCGCCAAAAATAAAACATATTGGCGTATATGAATATACACACAATAAAAGCGTCCGGCGAAATTCGTCATTTCTATTTCATACGCCGGCGAACGACGAACAAATCAGTACTAGGTGACCATATTTGGTTTTAGTTTAGAAGTATTTTAGTAAATAAAGTTACTTTTTATTTTAATAATTGTTTTTCTTTTTATTGTATAACATATAAAATATATATACAAAGTATTTTGCTATAAAAATAGTTTTTAGTCGTGTTTTTGTTTAAGTTTTAATTTTTAAGCATTATTTGTTTTAATATGGTCACACTATTTCTCTTTCTTTGCACAAACAGCAATCAACTTTCTCAATTATAAAAGTTGCTTGTTATTCGTCGTTATTGTGCTTCATACAACGAATTTACTCAGCGAATTTTTTACTGAAAAATTCGTCGTTCGTCCCAGTTGTGTTCGTAGCATTAAGTTGATATTACCATTCAAGATGATTAATTTATATATCAAACTAGCGGATACTCTGCGTGTGCTACTACGCTCCCCTCCCGTCGTTATCACGTTTTTTAAAAAAAATGCATAGCTAATGTGTCCATAAAGGTAGGCATCCATCTTTGTTTTAAATTTCATTAAAATCTGTTAGATAGTTGCGGAGAGGCAGGAATTGCCGCCTTCCTCCCCTCGTGATCCTAGTTTTTAAAAAGTATACAGCCTAAAACCATCTTCACAAGATTGTCTTTTAAATGAAACCGGTTTGAGCACATCGGCTGGATGGTTTCAGAGTGTATAACGGACATGCGTAGAAACATTTTTTTGTATTGTAAATATTTAGCAAATTAAAGGTGATGTAAACACTTTTTAATTTCATCTTTTCAACAAACTAAAAAAAAACGGTCAGAATAACAAAACAGAAAAAAAAAAAATGTTAACATAACATTGTTTTATTTGCGATCAAGTTATTTCGTACACATGCTTTGAGTACCTTTAATAAGTTTTTTATTATTTACTGTACACTCAAAAGGAAATATTTGTAGTTGAGCACTATGCTAACCTTTGGATAACTCGAGCAGGAAAGAATGTTTCAGAGACTTAAAATACCATAAATATTATCTACCTCTAAAGATTCTAGTACCTGTCGGTATAGGACTTAAAAAAAGAATGTGCAATTGGAAGTAGAATCACAAAATGGATCAAGAAATATCATCAATATTCTCAATGGAAGACGAATTTAAGATGGTCAAAAATGAAAAACGGACACTAATAAATAGAAAAGAATAAAAATTAATTTTTATATTCTTCAAAACTCTCTTATAGAAAATTTTTTTGCAGATCAGTCCACAATAAACAACTTGGCCTGGGGTTTTGAGATATCAGTTAGGTTTAGTAATTATGAAAACAGATTTGTGCCGCAATAAACAACATTTACGTACACAACATTTTGACATAACAGCTTAGTTTTGCTTAAAATGTTGGTCTTTAATGAAATAATAAAAAAAAAATCACATTTCGTCAGAAAAATCCGAGTTTCAGATAACGTTAAACTAAGTTTACACTTAATCCACATCTTAAAACCCCGCCCTTAATGAACAATAATAAGCCTTAACTATAAAAAAAAAATTAATTCAATCAATCAATTTTTTTAAAGAAAGTGTACAAACTCAAAATCAATGGAAATATAATTAATCCAAGTTCTTCTTGAAACCACAAACTCTCAAAAATGTCTTGCTACAATGCTTGCTATTCTTTTTGAACCATGGCAACACTTAATGTCTACAAGATGCATTTGGATTGAAATGTTTAACCACAACCTTTTTAGAAGGGTTTGTCTTTTGAGCACACCTTAAGTTGTTTACAGTGATTTCAAAAATTTCAATTTCAGCGAAAAAAATGAATTTAATTCGTTTATATCTACGTGCGGCCATTTGTATGGCTTTCGATGTGAATTAGCAAGAAACGAGTACATTGATCAAGCTAATTTCACTTTTTGTGATCAAGCCCTATCCTTAAATAGTATAAGGAATTTAATCGTGGCCGTAGTCCCCTCAGGGAAGGAAGTCATGTGTGCCAAAAAAATTAATGCTCTGCACAAATTGATGAAGCAAGAAGATCGACATGTGATTTATCGTGAGAGTAAGACATGATCGGGGTTTGATGTGATAAGCAACAATTCGATATTGCATTAATATTTAGCTGGCAAAAGGATTTGTTCGCGTTGGCTGCCGCATAATTTAACAACAGTTCAAAACTAAGCTCGTGTCAATTGGTGCAAAGAAATGCTCAAGGAATTCAATTGCGGTGCATCAAAATCTGAGTGTAACATCAACGACGAATGTCGGATCTATGATTATGAGCACGAAGCTAAACAGCAATCCAATAATGTGTGTCTCTTCTAATACGAGCTTGATTCAGCGTAAAGTAATCCGAAATCGCCTGTTGTTTTGAACATGTTGCAACCGTGTCGTTAGAGTAACTTAGAACCGTGATTTCTTGTTTGTCAAAAGTGCTTAATCAAAGAACCAGTAACGATTGATGATCTTATATTATGACAATAAAACAATTACCTTTTTAACGCTGATTGTTCTTTCTATTCTGGCAAATCCAGAATAAAGCCTGAAGCCCGTCGCCTAAAGCAGCCGTTGAAAATAACATTTTAAAGTTACCTCAGTCGAAATGCAAAATGTGTTAGGAAACTTGGTCCAAGAGTATACAAAAGTATTGTGTAAATCATCATCGAAAACACATTAAAAAACAATAAACCTTTAAATTACTCCACATAAAATAAAAATTTCGCCAATTAAAGCATTAATCAAAAATAAAATCAGTTTTAATGAAAAATTTAATCAAGCAAATTAAACGTTGAATCAAGTGAATTAAACGTTTAATCAAGTGAACTAAACGTTTAATCAAGTGAACTAAGCTTTTACTTCACTTGATTAAATGTTTAAATAAAACATATTTTATTTTCAATTAAGGCTTTAATTGGTGCAAAAAAATTTCTATGTGACTTTACATTATTAGCCAAAATACATTGTATAAATAGCACCCCAAGTACCGGCTACACTTAAATAAAAGTCGGAGCAAAAGGCAGTTATATAAAAACATGGAAAACTTTAATTGGAATTTTTCAGAAATTTTATTAAAAGAACCAGAACCAGAGGAAGATTTTGAGTCAAAAGTTTTTTTTTTTATTATTTTTAATAATTTTTTTTTTTCAAAACTAAGTGACCAACTTTAGTTCTGCTAACAAGATTCTCTTTGTGCAGTCATAATCGAACAGAGCTGAATCTTAATAAGAGAGTATGTATAAAGCTCAAGCTTCTTCAGAAATAGTCATGATTTTGGCCCAACTGGAAGGATAATGTCCAGTTAGGACATTATTCGAGTGTTTTTGTTATGTAAATGCAATTGAATGTCTAAAGTAACATTTCGTGAATAAGCGATACCAATATTCACAAGCGGACATAAAACACTGTTTCGTGTCGGTTCTGGCATTTACTTTGAGCAATTGAATCGGAACATTCCTCTTGGGCTGCCGGATCGTTGTAGTAGTGAGATACCCGGCAGGGATATTCACATTTTAACCGAAATTAAAGAGGCCATAAGATCCCAGGAGAGTGGGTTTATCACATCAATAATTGTCTAAGAATGCCGGATGTCAGACATTCAGTGGTTACAGTGGAGACATTCAGTGGTTACCCTTTAATGGGTCCCCGGACACAGAGGCATACAGGCGCCATCTTGAATCGGAACGGTTTAAAATATGATAAAGGTCCACTCTCGAGGATTAACAATTTATTGCATAAAAATTTCATCGCATTGACAGTCAGAGATGGCTTGATGAAACTACTTGTGGGGAGACGAGACAAAATATTCCACTTCCCTTGAGCCCACTTATGCGATATGAAGTCACCAAACTTCTTGCGATTGCGTATTACAGCGCACCTTTTCGCCTTCAGAATCACAAATGTTAAGCGTCTTACGATTGCCAGAACATGCCAGAAAGATGGAATGAAAAGACTCGGCGGGGTTTAAAACTGTCCAGACTTTACCTCAGGAAGATAATTGTGGTAATAACTGGTAACTGGCCCATTGAAAAACAAGTGCAACGGCTAGGGCTCCCTTACAAAGACCTTTTTTGAAGTTGCGGCGACGAGGACGAGGAAGAGTCGACGGATCATCTTCGCTGTCAATGGAACATCTACTCTGTCATTGTCCGGCATTCAGAAATCTTAGACTTGAATTGTTTGGTCTAAGAGCCCTTTGGGACAAAACTTGTCACTGTGACAAATATTTGAACAGGATCCACTCCTTCATTCAATCAACCGGATACCTGAGTGGGAATATTAGCAGCCAGGTAACATAGGACCCCTTTGAGACGGCGAAAAATGTTTACACAACGGAAACTATTTGCTGGACCCAGGTGATCTGTGCTGGATTGCGGCTACCAATGGAACCTAAGCCTAATTGATTTTTAACTAACCATTTTCTTTGGGTGCATCCTGGTTCATGAATTTATGTATGTGACTGCGAATATTTAGTTTTACTAATAAATAAACGGCGTTTAGTTACGCAATGGCGCATGTGCATTTTTTTATTATCAAAAACGTTTTAAACAGCAAGAAAATTTGTTAATTTTAGTCCGTTTTCAGTCAGTACTTTTTTTGCAAACATTTTCCTCATGTTTTTGTCTTTTTATTTTGTTTTCTGTGAGACGATTATTTTAATTAAAACGGCAGCTAACACGTGGATTGTGATTGTAATTAATGACAGTATTGTTTGTAAAGCTGCTGCTTATATCACTTTAAAAGTAGCTCCACCAGCAGCAGCAGCAGCGGCGTTAAAGGCAGCCTGTAAAAGGGTGGGTGTTTTTAATTTTCAGACTTTTTCCTGGTTTCTACACAGAGTGGGTTACACATTCAACCGACAGTGACTAACAAATAGATTGTGTTGAATAAAATATATTGTTTTTGTTATACGGTTTGTTAGTTTGTTAATCGTTAACTATTATTTACAATAGCAGTGGAGCAGTTTTGTAATAAGAGGCCTTTAACGTTACAAATTATTACTGTTTAATGTAAAAGTATTTATTTCCTTAAATTGGGTATTCAACGTTAGAAAATTTTAATTTATTATATTATGTCTAATAATTTTTCATCATTAGTTAACAATTTTTTTTCTTGTTTTTTTTTATTGTGATTGCTATTTGTTGTAGCGTGTTATGTGGTAATTTAAGTATGAAATAATTCGTTAACGGTATTAAATCAAATTTTTTTCAATTTAATTTATTAGGTTTTTATAATATTGTTATTTAAATTTAATATTATTTAAATTCAATTTGTACAATACAAGTGGAAATATTTTTAATGAATTATGAAAACAAAGCGTTAAATTTATTATTTCCGGTAAATTAGTTATTGTGTGTGTGAAATTCTATTAATAAAATGATTTATGAAAACAGACATATTGAAAAAGCAGTAACAATCCAAGACATTCTATAACTAATAAATCAGAATAAAATCTTTCCGACGTCTCAGCATCAACTTATTCGTTTCGATTAAAAATAAGTAACAACCATACAAGAAATGAATAAGCGAATCCATCATATTTTCACGTTTTCGTTAAGAAAATTATAAGAGATGGCTGAGCCAGGTAACATACAACCCTACAAGAAATGAATGAGCGAATCCATCATATTTTCACGTTTTCGTTAAGAAAATTATAAGAGAAATTATAGAAAATTTAGTTCTCCCATCATTTTCTTAACCAGTGTTCCCAGTTTTATATTAAGCCTTATCCCCAATTTGCGATTTCTTATCCCCAAAAATCGCCAAAATATATATTTTCTTATCTCCAAACATCCCCTCATGTTCTTAAAAATAAAATACATCATATAATGTCAAAGGGAAAATATGCATAGATTGATTTATTTAAATAAATCCATTTGTGTAATATTATTTAAACTAATGTTATTAATTCTTTGAGTTTTAAACATCTACGTACACATGTATAGTATCTATGTAACAAGATCAAGGCAAAAACGCGAAATAAAAATAATTATGCGTCAATATTTATCATTTCAAGAACTAGGGAATCAAAGTCTTCTGATTCATCAGCCAATGCAATTTTGTTTTACATGTTGTTTTTTTAAAAAGTGCATTTGTGATGATTGAATAAATTTGGCACAGCAATCTGCATTATTTTTAAAGTGTTATTTTAAGAAGATCTTCTTATTAATAACTCAAACTGCATTCTGTTGCAAATTTTGATTTTGGTTGTTTTCATTATAGAAAAGACTCGTTCAACAGAAGTAACGCTTGTTGGTACAATAAGCATATTTAAAATCATTTCAGCAATCTCCTGATAAGGTTTTAAACCGCCAAAAATACATAAATTTGAACCCACATCTTGACCAATTCGGTATTACCATTGCACAATGGGAATTTATAATAATATATTATCCCCAAAAATCCCCAGCGAAAGAAACGCTTTTACCCAAAAATCCCATGGGTATTTTCAAGAAATTTGTATCCCCAATTCCAAAAATCCCCAAAACTGAGAACGCTGTTCTTAGCTCCAAAGTAAAAAAATTATGTATTCGCTCATTCATTTCTTGTAAGGAAGTCTTTGGGAATATATTTTATAAAAAATATATTATGAATTATAGTCCGTTGCATGTCAAATGCAACTTATTTAAGCAAAGCCACGTTCTTAAAATCAAAATCTATTTTTTTTAATGCACCGTGGATTTTTCTAATATACGAGGACGGATCAATAAGTCCGCGACTTTTTGAATGAAACACGGTTTTTTCTACAAAAAAAAATTTATTTTCAACATAATCTCCTTTTAGCTCAATTCTCCAATTTGTGTATCCCTTCCAAAAAATAGGATTTTTCGAGGTCCATAAAATAGGCATTTGAGGGTATGTTTTGCTTAAAACTTGACAGTAGTCTATTAACAGGTGGTACTTGATGGGAGCAGTGTTGTTGCATTTCATATAACTACAAGGGAAGTTCGAAAAGTCACGGACTTATTGATCCGACTTCGTAAAGAATAGTTTAAGTACATAGCATAGATGACGCATAAAATATGATACAATTTTAGGATGACGTTCGTCATTGGATTGATGTCACTTTTTGCCTCACTGATGCCATTTGTAATAATATTGATGTCGCAATTCTGATGTTAGGGCCCCATCAATATGAAGAAGCACTTTTCTCTGAGTGTAGTTCCAACACTATGCAATGCATTAGTGGAAAATCCCTTGAGTGATGGTCGTAACAATAAAAAAAAGCTTAGTTTTTCTTAAATCGAACTAGTCAATAAATATTAATTTTTTTTAGTTATTATATTCCCCAAATACAATTACAAATTATCAGCCATGTCACAGAGTACAATTCCGTTTAGAATGATTCCGTTCGGAACCACAGAAAACATATTTGTTTATTGCTAGAACTTATATCTTGATAGTTTTTTGGCCTTTAAGATACAGAAAACTCCCATTCCGTTTATGAAAACAAAAATGGTTTCATTCAGCAAAGCTTTTTCGTGATTTTATGAAGCACCAACATACGGAATGAATTCCGTTTCTGAACGGAATTGTACTCGATGACATGACTGTATATTTTAACTTGCAATAGAAACGTAGACCTTCAACCCGTGGTAGTGAAACAAACCAGATTCCCTAGCGCGAAGCAAAACCATAACCCTCGCACGTTTAGACTAGATCACTACCAACTATCCTACAGGCGGACCCTTCTCAATAAATAGTTTTCGGTGGTTTTATTATTATTTAGGCTCCATTTAGTCGTGCAAATACAATTCGCTTTGTCAAATCAATGTCTTAGATTAATTTCAATAACCATAATATAAACAAAATTCCATAATTTACAAAATAATTCTTTATCCCCGATAAAGGAACAAACCTTAATTTATAGACACTTTTAAAATAACATAAATTTTCTAAGATAAATAAATTGTCCACATAAAAAGTGTTAATATATTAAACCACATGACAAGATGATACACTTATTTCCATGTACAATAATTTAAAACAAAAAGAAAAGAACAAATTCAACAAAAAGAAACAAGAAAACTATAAAAACTTTTAAAATTACATGATTTCTTTAGTGTTTTGCAATTTTTAATTATCTCGACACCCATATATGCAACCAAACGCAGCACAAACAAACTACTTACAACCTAAAAACCAACAACAACAACATTAGAAAACTTCACTACATTTCAATCAAAACCTTCAAACAACAATAAAAACCACGATATCAAAAAGGTATGGATTACAAAGGAAAACAAAAAAATCTTTAAATTTATTTATGTTTTGTCAACGCTTAAAACAAGTCATTATAAAGGCAGTAGTCCTTGTAAATAAGAAGAAAAAAACGACACACACACACACACGCCACACAAAAAAACTCATATAAAGCAAAAGGCACGCAACCTGGTTAACAGGCACTCACTCAGTCAGGCTGACTGCCACTTTAACAAAAGTCCAAAAAAAAAAAAAAAAAAAAAACTTTAATATTTGTGCTCCTCTTCATTCCAATACAATTTATGTTAAACTAACAAATTGTCAATGAAATGAATGCGTTTGCAGCAGCCACAGTCAAACAAACAAAAAAACGAACAATCCTTCTTGCCACTGCAACAACACAAAATGTAAACGAAATCAACAACACGAAAAAAATGCTCAAACTCAAAAGAAGAAACAAGCTTTTTAAAAGACAATAAAGACACACATAAAACTAAATCAGGGTCCTCTGCCCATGCTCCTGGACAAGACTTGAGGGGGGCAAAGGCAGCCATTAAACTAAAACAAGAAGAGTATGTGTTGCACGATGTTAAAAAGATACAAATTGTATATTTGTATCGATCGTTGAAACTACAAGCAAAACGCGCTTTTTTCCTCCTCACAATACACACATCATGTTGCAAGTAGTTTATAATAAAAAAAAAAGAAAAAGCAATCTGAAAGATACAACTGAAAATTATGCGTAGTTCGTTTACGTTCTAGTACAACAGGAGAGAATGTTTAATATGGGCTTTTTCACCGAAAAGTCTACTTTTTGTAACGTAACGCCAGCCGGCAAATAAGCTTGTATTGTTGTTGAAATGTGTTGAAATTTCGTAACTAAATCTATTGCCAGTACCGCTTTACACCAATATACGAAAAAAGCATATAATACATATCGAGCCTTTGCAGCAATGGAAATAATCTGATATTTGAGCTACTGTATTTAATTCTTTAATTCCCAGTGGAGTATAGCGCCGCCTACTAGCAAATAATGTGGAGTCAACCGTCATATCGTTTCTTCATATTGTGTAAAAATTTTATACAAATATCTTATATACTCAACTCTAAAGACAAGAAAAACATTTTAAGGTGCCAGAAAATACAAATTTGAGTTATAATATATTGCAGGAAAGGCTCGATATAAAACTTTTTTGAGAATCCATTTTAATCGCTTGCTGCACGGAAAAAATTTTAAATTGTTTCTAAACACCAAGTTCATGGAATTGAGCAAACAATTTGTTGATTTTACCAAAAAAAAAAAAAATATTACCAAAATTATTTATTATATTCAACGGATTTTTATACAAAATCCGTTTCATAAACCCTTTATTGACATGCTTTATTTTTTATAACTTAGGCCGTAAAAATTTTAAATTGTGAATTTTTTTTTTTTTAATAAATGATATTTTTAATTTTAATTAAAAAAATTTGTAATCCAAATTTAGATATTTTTAATTAGGCTTAAGTTCATTGAATTTAATTTTCGTTACATTATTTTTATGAAGACAGGAATTTTACAACATGATATTAAATAAAATGTTATTGATAATTTTTCATTCTTGACTGCGCTGAGATTTGAACCCAGGCTTTCACGGACAGGTTGCCCAGACTAGTTTCGATTGTAACCACACAAACTCTTCAGTGGGGTTTGCCGTTAAAACAGACAATCATTCATTCAAAAGCAAATTTCGATCTACCAAGGTGAAATACCATTTGGTTTAAGGATTGATGTTTGACTATTGACGTCATGCGGCTTCAATAGCCGAGTGAGTAAAGACGATAAATTAATTACAATTAAAATAATTATCAAAAAACTTTGCCATTTCAAATAATGGTTTATTGATTTAATTAAATATAGCTCAGGTTTTGACAATTCCCAACAACAATTCTATATGTTTAAATTATTTTATTTTAACCGAAAAAATCAATTAAGATTTTTTGTTATTTAATTAATATTTTTATCAAAACAACTAAAATGTAAATTTAATCAAAATTATACTTTTAATTCAACTAAAAAACAATTTATTCAATTATTAAATTGAAATACTTTTCAAAAAATTGTTTTAATTGATAAAAAAAGTACTGAAAATTTTTTCTGTGTGGGGTTACGGGTCAAAAGGTAGACTTTTTTGTGGAAATGCCCATATGTATATGTATGTTTTGTAGCATGAATTGAAGCGAAAAAATGTATATTTTTTCAACTGGTTGACAAACTGGTTTAACTGATTTTTATGTACAATATTTATTTTTTTGTAGTTGTTGTTATTATCTTATTGTTGCAAAGGTTTAATAAAACTAAAGGGCCGTAACTATACTGATGAACAATTGAATAAGGATGGTGCTAGTAGGACAGTAGTAACAAGGAAAATCTTTTTGATATTTCGTTGGAAAATAAGAACGCAAGATCTTTTGAAAAAAAGCTTAATTTGCATATTACGGCATATTTTTGAATAAAGCAATCAAATAAATTGGGATGATGGGTTGAATATCTGATAATCTCCTACTGATATATGCAATAATTCATACTTTGGAAGATGTATAACTGCAAAAACCATTTAACGCTGGATGGTAACACTTCGTCGAATCGACAAAGCTCATTTCCACTTTGTCATATAATTTTTTTTTTATTCAAATTACGCTCTTTTTTTAACAACGTAAGCTACCCAGGAAAAACTTTTTGAATTTTGGTAATAGGTCGTAGTTATTTCATACGTTACCTGGTAAGTAGTTGTCATTACGATTGTCATTATTCTGAAAACCTCAATAAGTACTTGCTAGTAATGACCTCAGTAAGTACTTTTCACTACTATTATTTTCAGTTATGAATATTTGCTTACTAATAATCAGCTTAATAACTACTTATGAGTTGTCTTGTTTTCAGTACTGAATATTTACTTACTGGTAACTAACTCCATAACTACTTATTAGGTCTATTAACTAGCGCCAATTAAATAAAAACTAGTTATTTTTTCGACAAAAAGTACGAAAAACCGAAGTTAGGAAGAATATGTAAATCGATTAAATAGATAATTATTCATTAAAAGCAAATTTCAATCTACCAAGGAAAAATACCAATTGGTTTAAAGATTGATGTTTGACTAATGACAGCATCCGTCTTCAATGGCGGTGTGAGTGAAACGGCAAACCCCTCCGAAGCGATTGTGTGGTTACAATCGAAACTGGTCAGGCCAACCTGTCCGTGAAAGCCTGGGTTCAATTCTCAGCGCAGTCAAGAATGAAAAATTATCAATTAATTTTAATTAATTTCATGTTGTAAAATTCCTGTCTTCATAAAAATAATTTAATGAAAATTAAATTCAATGAACTTTAGCCTAATTAAAAATATCGAAATTTGGATTAGAAAAGAAAAACTTTTATTTTTATGCTTTATTTTATTTTTTAATAAAATGCTTAACTAAAATAATTTCTGTTGATTTTTTACTTTAAAAATCGTTCCGCTAGAGTTTTTTTTTTCCCAAAAGTTCGACGAAGAGTAACCTTAATGAACTAAAATGAAGAGCTACCTTTCAGGGTTAAAAAGGATACGTGCGTGATAGAAAAAAGTTGAAGGCATATATCGTAGTGTTTTATCTTAAGCCACGTAAGCGCTAATGTCGTAATTTTAAAGATTATTTGATGTAGCTTGGCTTATATATTTTATTTGTCCTAAGGATAAATCCTATTGAAAATTGTGAAAATCGGCGAAGAATTTCACATAGCCCCCATACCAGCTTCTTTCCAAAATAGAGTTTTTGTGTCCATTAACCGTCTTATTATGGTGGTATTTAGATTAAATTTGGCTCAAAAATGTTTAGTTGTAACCAAAATCATTTTACCAAATTATGTTGGAGTCGACCCATATTAACTCATAGCTTCCATACAAATGGCACTTCCAAAACCATAGTTGGGAGTAGTGCACTAAATATCCAGTTAAATCAACATTGCACTATCACGAAATAAAACTGCAAAAAAAATTTGTTTGCACTATTTTTTACTTTAGCTTTAGTGATGTTTGGTTTTTTTCACTAACACTAAACAAAATTTAGTGGTATTGCAAATTTTATCAAATAGTGCAACATTTTAAATTGCAATCAAAAAAGCTGCATATAATCATACTCCAACTAAAATTTAAAAATACATATAATTTTGTATGTGCATGTTTTTGGATTTTGATTTTGATGATATGCATAAGCAAAGGAAATTAAACAAAGTGAAATTTTGTAAAATACGGAATAATTCTTGGTTTTACTCATAAAAAAAAATTTTAGTTTTAAATTAAGTGCAAAATTTTTAGTTGCGCGCAAATGCGTGAAGAAAAAAAGTTGCAATGATTGTAGAATTTTTTTAACATCACTATTACTCATCTTTAGTGAGGCTGCTAATTTTTAATTCATTGCTCAGTAATAGAAATAAGACTATTGTAAAAAGCTTTATAAATTGAAATAAAACTCAAAGAAGCACATTCGAAAAAATGGTTGATATAATTTAAATAAATAGTTTTAGAAAAAGAGATTATAGAGATTATTTTAAATCTGAATACTATCCCCCATATTCATAAAAAAATATTTTAGGTTTATAGCAGGTTTATGAAACGAATTTTGTATGAAAATTTGTTTAATAAACCTTTTATTAATCAAAAATATTTTTTATGAATATGGGGATATTTAAATAATTATATATACATACATACGTGTTGCTATAATAATATAATAATACATATTAAAAAGTTGATTTTGCCTTTCTATCTTATTAGATTTCTATCTTACAAAGTATATACGTAAGAAATGTGTGATAGTTTAAACTAGCCTTTAGTAATGATAGAAAACGGTTGGTAGACAACACAGTTGATTTATTTACATTTAATTAAAAAATTCATAGAAAAAAATTTAATTGTAAATGTGATAAGAGTTTCGTAGCAATTTTAAAAGAGAATAGAGAAAAAAACTCGGCGTTAATTGCATAATCTAAATGCGGTCTAAGGCTAAATCTTTTAGAATAAAAAATGCTACCCTTTAAGAGAGCAAAATATTTTTAAGAAATTCAATTTTTTAAATAAAATGTCGCACTTTTTTGTAGAAACGAAACACCATAAAATTTAATTTTATAGTTAGAGATTTTCATTTGATTTTGAATTAAAAAACTACTTTCGAAAAACTTTTAAATTATAAATTCCCTAAGAAACCCCATTTATCTACAAACTGTCTAGCGCTAAAAAGTTTTACCAGGAGTTCCTGATTATTTAAGCCATTTATGATTAAAAAAAATGGCCATAGCCCAACGGATTTTAAAAATTTAATTACCCTATTCATTTATTGCGACAGTATTATTGTTCTTTTTTTTTGTCTTTTTAATGCGACGCTCGATTATAAAAAAGAATTTTATTACCTTTTAATATGTAATTCCCTTAGCCATCATAACTTGAACACAACACTTGGATTTTTAATGATTATAAGCCCATCATGAGATACAATTTATGTAGACACGCTCTCATGCCCATACACAACCCATCTCACTGCTTATTACAATTCCCAGCTCCTCATAACGTCAAACATGCCTGGATTCCCATAAATTCAAACTTGTAGTTATTGAACAAACAAAAATGTAAAACGCGTATATCCTGTCCTTCAACGAGTTTTGATTTTTTCTGATTTTTTTTATATTTAATTTTTATTTTTGGATTCTATATCAACATTAAATAATTCATTTGTAGGGTTCCATTTTTGCCTTGTTGCACAATAAACTTTTTTTTTTTTAATTGACAGTCTTAGCATAAAGAAGGTAATTATCATTATGATGATACTAAAGGGTAATATTTTAGAAAGGAGTTAATTTATTGGATAGAAGAAGAATATTTTTGTAAAGCTAGGCTACTTTTTCAATAATACTAGTCAATATATATTTTAAAAATTAGAAAGAAATACACTTTAAGAAAAACTCAAGATATATTGAAAAATTTTCTATATTATATTAAAATAAAATTTACGAAATTAAAAAAAACAGAAGGTTCAGGTAGTGAAATTAATTTGGTGGTCAGTTAACATTTTTTATTGAGTTTATATTCGATTTTTTAAAAAAATTACCTTTCTGTTCACACATACAAAATTTAGCTAACGAGCTGGCCTAAGCAACCAGCGAAATGCGCATAGAAACTAGCTTTCCCACAACAATAAATTTCAGTGTTTTTTATCATAAATTGGGATTATTAGCACATCATTAATAAATGAATTAATTAATAAATATTTCATTCCCGAAAATAATTTTTGATAAGATAAACGAGTTCTATATTCATGTATGTGTTGCAAAATACCAAAAACGTAAACAAAAATGTACATGTATAAGCGAAATGTAAGCAACTTTTGACATCTTTAAGGAATAAACATCCGGCTTCTTGTGCAGATCTAATGGATGGACCTTTGTGTTGTTGGCATTTCAGTTGACAAATGTCAAAACACGTTCTTTAGTGAGTTGTGTTTTGCTCATTAAGCACACTTGTTACCAGTGTGGCCATTTTGGCATTTTTGCAGCTAAGTTTAGCATTAAAAATTTATATTTAGCTGCAAAATTTTCATTTAGCACCTGGCATATTATTTAGCATTTTTAGAAAATGTTAATGTGACAAATAGTTTTATTGATTATACTAAAAAAAATTTTGTAAATTACAATAAATTTTGACTAAAAATAGTTGTACCCAAAATTAAATTTCTTATGAAAATGGATAATTCTTATGTTAAGAAACCTGTCTTGTTAAAAAAAAAATAGAATATTCGGGGAATATTAGAAATGCCCTTATCATGTCGATTGTAAATATTATTTGTCCTTTGATATTACGATATTAAAGTACAAGGAAATTTTACTTTGTATTTAGATAGAAATTCAATGGTGTAAATGTTTGAAAAATTGTTTGCTCTAAACTGCTGAAAAAATAATTATTTTAAAGCTTCAACTTTTCTTAAACTATAAAAAATAAAATGATCTAAAAAATGTTGTATATCATAGAAATAAATCGTTTAAATTTTGCATGTTTCAGAGGTTTGCAGGCCCCCTAAATTTAAAATTTAATCTCAAATACCTGTGCTACATATTTATGTGTATCAGATGCTTTAACAAAATCTAGCCACTTAATTAAATATAACCATTTATTTTAATTTCGTTACAAAATTATCCACTGAAATGTATTTAGTTTCGAATAAAATTTTATACTGGTAATAAATTTGTAACAAAAATCATTTTTAGCATTTTTTTGCCATGTCTAATGCCAGATTTAGCTTTACAATTTGTTTAGCCACACTGCTTGTTACAGTGTTGTATTTAAATTTTTCTCAATATTATAACAAGTTCGTATAAATTGAAAAATAACTACATTGAAACTTAATATGGATAACTGAGCTCAATAATCGCACTTATTGCGCAGAACTCAATTAAGATGCATATCTGAACACGGTATATGGTTGCTTTTTAAGCCGGATAGAACAAACTGTCATATTAAACTCTTCTTTTGACATTTATGATCAATATACTCTAGCAAATCATCAGAAATAGATTCACGCTTGAACAGCGCTACCAAATGATCGAAATTTACTTTCAAAATCATTCATCGATATTTAATCGCTAAATCGTGTTTAGCGATTAGACCAATTTTTAATTTAACAGGGTTGTTAATAAATAAAATTACCGCAATTATAACTTATAGTTGGTTTTGAGTTTAATTTGGATTTATGCCAAAGACTCCGCACATGACGCGACTATCTTAAAAACGGTTTGAAACGTTTTTAAACGTTTTCTTTAAAGTTTTTAAAGAAAGCCGAAATGATTTTGATAATTTCAGCATACTCAGGTACTATAAAGGCTACGAGATGTGAGGAAAGCGATTGAAACTGGTTTTAAACCAATTTTTAAATTATTGGTTGGGTGTCGTTGCAGTTGCATTTAATCGTCTGTTCTCGGCCTAAAGGGCAAAGTATAAGCCAATAAGCCAAGAACCGTCCTACAGCTTAAGGCGACTACCCGAGAAAAAGTGAGGGCGTTGGGATCTTAAATTCTAAGAAACGTTATGGACAACACTCTGAAAAGAGCAAGTAAGGTAAAAGCAAGCAATGGGCATCGTTTGAAGGCCACAAACATATTATCTTCAAAACATAATGTGAAAATAATTCCAAGCTGTAATCTGAATTAAAATTGTAAATACCAAAATCAGAGAGAAAAAAGTTATTCATTAAATAAATCATAACGTTAATTATGCGCCACCCTGTATATATGTGATGGATCCTTGTAAATTCTGCCATGGCCAGTCTTTTGTCACTTGAAAGCAGGATAGCGCGCGTAGCAAAAACCACTAGAAAATGAAATTTATTAAACTTAATTTCTAGAAAACAGATTTGTTTGAATTTAAAAATGGTCCAAAGTCGGTCAATTATTTCACCCAGCCCCAATTTAAATATATTTTGATCTTAATATTCCAATACACTGATAGAAAAAGCGTCATAACGATGATGTATTTTGATATCAGTATTATGACAAGTTTCTTCGTTTTTGACCCCATGACACTTTACATCATTGTGAAGTCAGCCTTAATATCAAATGCCCAAATTGTCATCAGGGTCATAGCAAAGAGACGCAGAAAATATGAAAAAATTTTATGATGGCGTTTGTCATTAGATTGATGTCACTTTTTGCCTCATTGATGCCATTTGTATTAACATTGATGCCACAATTCTGATGTTAGGGCATCATCACTATGAAGATGCAATTTTCTATGAGTGTAGGATTTTTGAAAGTTTCTGTTTGAGAACACAATTAATTCAATCTTTACTGCAGACTTTTTTACATTTCAAACATTTTTCTAACACATGTTCTAACTAATGACTCTTTAGAAACTCTTGTCTTTATGTGTTGAAAAATATTCATTGCGGTGCTTTAATTTTCCTCATTTAGACACTTCTATACAATTTATATTTTTTCTGTTGAAACTTTCCTTATTAGGACTTCAAAGAAATGATAATTGTTAAATTATAGAGCAGAAAAGTTCTAGGCCATTCCATTGGATTCATTTATCTATTTTTTTAAAGTCATTTCTTATTAAGCCTCTTTCTCCCGCAAACTCTTGGTTTATTTTATAATTGTGGTTAATTAAAATATATAAAGTTTTCAGAACTACTGTATTTTCTGCTGTTTCCACTTGTTTTCATTAGAAGAAACAAGAGGATCTTTTTAAAAGAAAAAAAATCGCTAGTCGTGTGGTTAGTAAGTACTTCCCAAGAAGGTAAACTCCAATTATAACAATAAATAATCCTCCCAGGTGCAATTATAATTATTTAGTTGCTATTTTTTTTTTTTTTTTTTTTTTTTTTTTTCATTATTATGGTTGTGTTTTTTTTACCGGCAATATGTTTTAGCCAGCTTTACACTACCGACAATCAAGCATGCAAAAGAGGAAAAAAAATGTTTTTTTTTTGCAGAAAATATGTCTACTTAAAAAAAATAAAGAAAAACAAAGAATGTTAAAACTAAAAAATACAAGAAGTAGATGAAACATAAAGGAATAAAGTAAAAAAAAAATACGAAAACAAACAAATCCCTCATCAATTAAAATAAACACGCTTCAAAAAGCACCTGCTCCATGGATCATGATCATATTTAAACTACACACATACACACAAACATCTTACAAACACATATACGAGACTTAAACAAACATTCATACATGTTTCAAAGTATTAAGACAATGTTCAAATAAATCATTGACAGTAAAAGAAGAACTTGGACATAAAAACACTCGCCAGCGCTCATACTCGAATCCAAGATATGAATAGAAAAAAAAAAAAGAATTACTAAACTTTTTAATAACAACTGCCAATGGACACAGATAGCGCAGAACAGTCCATCCTTAGTTGTTGTTGTTGTTTTTTATGTGTTGCTCTTAAATTTTTGTAGTACGAGAAGTTTTGCCACAAAATTGTTACATTCCCTGTGATGAAATAACCCGTACAGAGACAAAGATTTTTTTTTTTTTTTGCAGTTCACATTAGGATAGATACAGTCAGCCGTCAGTCGATTTATGTTTTCGTTGTCTCTTTTAACTTTTCCAATTCAATACATATCAAATCATATATGGATTTTTCTCTATATAAACACGACTGCAATGGTAGAACACAACTCTTCCAAGTCAAGTTGAACGTGTATAAAAAGTAAAATAGAGGAAAATTACAACTAAAAAAAAGGTATAGAACAGAAATCTATAGCACCAAAAATAAAAAAAAAATATGTAGTTACACAATATATAATGACATTAATTCTTTTTTGCAATTATTCTCCCTTCTAGAAAAGATAATTGCAAAAGAATTTTTGCCTTTGGAAAAAATTAAGGTGCAATACACAGAAAAAATGAATAATTTTCTCTAATCAGCAAATTTATACCAAATTCATAATATCAAGCAAACAATTTGTTTATTTTGCACCTATTACCAAAATAATTATATTGATAACTAAAAATTGTAAAATTGTGAATATTTTTTTTCAATATATGATTTTTTTTTTATTTTAATTAAAAAAATGATCAAAAATCTTTGCCATTTCAAACAATTTGGTAATTTATTTAATTAAATATTGATAATTTCCAACAACAATTCTACAAGTTTAAATTATGTTTTTTTAAACGAAAAATAATAAATAAAAATTTTTTGTTATTTAATTAAAACTGTAATTGAAAATTTATTTCAAAACAACTTAAATGTTAATTAAATCAATATTAAATTTTTAATTTTCTTTTAGCTAAAAAAATATTTGATTCAATTATCACATGAATTAAATTTAAATACTTTTTAAACCATTTTTTTAATTGATAAAACACTTTTTTGTGTGCACTGAGATAATTTTTTTTTTTTTTTTTTTTTTTTTTTTTAATGAAAAAATTTACTTGAGAGTTTCTTGGAAGGCATAAGTGCCTAAAACTTCTCCCCAGTTGATGCTTTACAGTTAACATTTTTGAAATTAGTAAAATAATCGCATTATTTTGTTGTGCAGTCGTCAAAAAATAGTTCTAAGTCCGACACCGACTCCATCTCCAACCGCTGAAATTTTTTTAGTCCGACTTCAACTCCAATTTCTACTTCTACTCTTACATTGACGCTAAATGTATATGAGAAGGGTCCTTATTTGACTTTATTTATTTTTTAAAAGTATTTAAAAGCTTGGACCAGTTCATAAAAGTATGGAATGTCACACTTATATCACTTTTTTAAACATGTTTACACAAATAATGGGTAATTCCATGTCAAATCGACCAAGAGTGGGACCCGAACCCTTTCGATTTGAATGAAATTTGGTGTAAAGGATCCTTCCATCCTATAAGGAACATATATGAACGAAAAAATATTTAAAAATTTTTTTTTCAAAAGTTACGTCATATTCAAAATGTCATAATTTCGCCGAATTAGCCAAATGTTTATTTTTTCAATATCTCAAAAACTACTGCACATACGAAGATGATTTGTATGTCATTTTAAAGAGAATATTTGGGTCTATTTTTTTATGTTATTTCTCAAACTGTTCTTTAAAAATCCTGGAACTTGACAAAAAGTGTACTTTTCTTTGAAAGTGCCCACAAAAAATGCAACAAATAAACATAAAAAACTTTATCAATGTCGTTACTTCTTTTGAACACCTAAAATCACACAAATCAGATTTAATAAATACCTAGTGAAAAAAAGAATCAGCCAAAAAAAAATTAGATTTTTGACTTGGTCCATTTTTAAAATTTAATATTTTGTAGATGTTACATTTTTATAAAAAAAAAAGTTTTTTTAATACATCGTTTGAAGCCCCAAATATTCTCTTTAAAAGGACATACATATCATCTTCGTATGTGCAGTAGTTTTTGAGATATTGAAAAAATAAACTCAACACATTCGGCTAATTCGGCGAAATTATGACATTTTGAATATGACGTAACTTTTGAAAAAAAAATTTTTTTTAATATTATAGGATGGAAGGGTCCTTAACACCAAATTTCTTTCAAATCGAAAGGGGTCGGGTCCCACTCTTGGTCGATTTGACATGGAATTACCCTAATATTTATTCAAATTTTTAAATTTAATGATACAACAAATGATCTTATATAAAAAGTAATTGCTTTTGGTACGGAAAATTTTTGCGATTTCGAAAAAAAAATATAATTGGTCTTCGTACATTTTTGTGCTTTATTCGACTATGCTATGCCATTTTTTCCTATTTGCAAAAATTGTAAAGAGTTATATGCCTATTGTCCAGTCTTTACTTTAGAAACCTCATTAAGATTATAACTGGCTTATTGGGAAATACACCCAAGGGTTAGGGTTCCCTTACAATGATCTTTATATAAGTTGCAATGACGAAGAACACGGATAAGCAACAAAACATCTTCCCTGCCATTGTCAAATATGCGAAAGATTAGGACTCAAATTGTTTTGTCAAAGATCCCGCCCTCTAACAAAAGCCGTCTCTCTAACTACGTTTATACGCACAGCTTATTCGCAAATAATTATATTGCAAGTAGAGAAAATTGCCGCATAAAGAGTGAATTAAATTTTTATTTGCGAATAGTTAACTCACGAAAATAATTCCGGATTAACGACACTATTTGCATATAATACTTAAATATTGCCACACTTTTAACCGTTTTAAGTTTTAATTTCGATGTGGCTCATCCATTTGTCAACATATTTAAAATTAACTAAAAATTGTGCAAATAAAATATGCAAATACACAATAATGTTTTTTTTTTTAAATTTTTGATTTATAAAAATTAAAAGGTTATATGCATACAGTGCTACCAAACGATTAAATTTCTCATCTGGCATCACATAAAAATAAGAATTTTCTGTAAAAAAAAATTGACATATAAACAGTAATTTAGTTAATCGCAAATAATTTTGTTTTACGAATAGGAACCGTTTAAACGTAGTATCTGATACTGATTCATTTGAAATGCATTGGTTCATTGAATCGACCGGTTGGCTAAGGAATAATCTTGTCGGCCATGATATATAAAACGTCTTTTAGGCAGTGGCACATTGTAATAAAACGCGAACTCTGGCTGACTTCCAATACGTCAATTGCTTTGTATTAGAACAGAGTATAATGTTTCATAACGCCGCAGTACAAAATATATACAATGCAAACCCTTCCAAAACATCACTGTTAAGTATTAGTAACGCAGAAAAACAGCAATCGGGCATCAAAATTGATGCTTTGTGACATTTAACATTTAATTTGCAAGTACTACATGTTTATTTTTTAAATTACCCATTGCATCACTTACATTTCAAAACGTTTAAATAAACAAAACACATAGTTGCATTGTTCCGGCACTTTGTACATGTACATGGTTAAAATACAGTAGTAAAACTGTATATATACTTTGTATTAGTACATTTTGGAAGTCAACCTCTTTATTGAACCCACGCGAGCTTTGCTTAATTGCGACTGCCAATGGAACCTAATCTATCACATCTGGTAACTCTTTTTAAATTTGTGACTGGTTAAGTTAGTCCTTTTTATGAATAAAACTAGAGCCAGAACAGCGATGTTTCATTTATTTCAAAAATAACGGTTTAGTTAAGAGGTAAATGCGTGTTGTGATTTTTTTCTTTTAACGAGCGAATCTCTCCTGGTTGTGATTGTTTGGAATACTAATCATGCGTAAGACAGTCATAAGTTCTGTCAGTGTATTTCTTTTGGTCATTATCTATTTCCAACTGCAATAAATATTTTCTGTTGTATAGTTTATTTTTGTTCTTTTTTCTTCTTCTTTATATTGACGACACAATTAACCAACATTAATCTGATTGAATTTTTGATGTAAGCGACGAAGAACATGTACATCTGGGATTTGCAGCCGTGTATAAAAATTTATTTTCATAGCGATTGCTTAAAAAGGGACTTGTGAATAGAAAAAAAAACTAAATTTCTCATTTACGTTCTTCACTAACAAAAAAAAAAAAAAACAAATACATTTCTAAGATATTTTAGATTAAGGAGTAGTTAATGAGATATTCTTTATGTGTTATTTCGTTTAAAACTTCTTAAATAAATAAGTTAAGATATTCCCCGAAAAGAGAACAAAATAAAAATTCTGCTAATTAATCTTGATTATTATTATAAATTTTATTGCTTGGAGAAGCAGAGCTGACTTTGAATTTTGTTTAGGGATTAAGTCTATTTAGCAAAGCTTAAACATAATTATTTTCTAGACCCTTTGCTTACAACATTCAATGTCATGCCTTTTCCCCCCAACAGAAAGTTCATAATAAAAATCAAGTCTTTTACAAAATTCAATTAAAAATTAATTTTCATTACACAACAACATCTGGAAAAAACCCCCCATTCATAAAAAAATAAAACTAAATCAATTAAGGGGGAAAAAAATACAAAAATCTTCACTCACCTGAACATTAAAATCGAAGAAATATTCTGGTTGCAATGGACATGGTAGACCACATTTACAGGTACCCGGTGACAATAAGTAATCCTTTATTTGAAATGGTGAACGCAAAGTAGAACCAGTTGGACTGAAATGAAACAGAAAAAAAACATAATGAAATTGTAACAACAAAAAAGGATCAAGTTAAAAATTCAATAACAATTTTTGCAAAAAGAAAAAACAACAAATAAAATCTCATGTTTAGCTCGATGGCCACAAAAGGGGAAAAAATAGAACATGAACACAGAAAAAAAAATTAATTAATTTGTTTTTTCTTGTTCTGTTTTCCTGTGCCTTCCTGTCCGTTGTATTTGCAAAGCATTTCTGTAGTTTTCAATTTAACATTCATAGATTTAACATGAATGATAAAGTTCAAACAATAGAAATACGCACTTACACCAATTCCCTCTAAGCCGTACAAACAATCCTTGCAAATATTACAATATGCTCCTTGTTCTACAGGGTAGTTCAGAATGAGCCATGGGGTTTAAATTCTTTATAACTTTTTATAATAATTTTTTTTTTGTTGGTTTTTTAAGCAGTTTGTAAAGAAGACTTGGGGAATTAATTATGAATAACTTAACAAACGAACAAAAATAATTACATTTAAAAGAGCGCGTATGTGCGAAGAAGAAAATGGGCATGACTTACAGGATATAATTTGTCAAAGCTAATTGAAAAACATTCCCCAATAATATGCTGTATTTAAATAAAAGTAATAATAATGGCATAAATAAACAAGTAAGAAAGTATAGTTGGATAAGCCCGACCATATGATACCCTAAGCCACAGTATTTAAAAACTAATTTTCAAGAGTGTCCATCCCCTTTCAGTAAACATTAACTGATTGCAGCAGTTTTTAATGTGTGAAAAATATGTATTTGATTAATCTATATTTTAAATTATTTTAAAATCTATTTGATAGTTTCGGATAGGCAAAAATGTTCCCCTACCTCCTCTCGAGGTCCTTGTAATGTCGCTATGTGAATAGGGATCTCTCTATGTTGTAAATTTCATTAAAATCTGCTAGAGTTCGGAGAGGCAAAACCTTCCCCCTACCACCCTTCGGTATCCTTTTTTTGGCAATGGTTAGCTAATGTGGCTATATAAATACGGATCTCTCTCCGTTTTAAATTTCATTAAAATCGGTTTGATAGTTTCTGAGATACAGAAATGGCCCCTTTCTCCCCTCGTGGTCCTATTTTTAAAAAAAATTAATAAATAATGTGGCTATATGAATAGGGATCTTTTTATGTTTAAATTTCATTAAAATCTGTAAGATGGTTTCGGATAGGCAAAAATGTTCCCCTACCTCCCCTCGTGGTCCTAGAATTGAAGATGCATAGCTAATGTGGCTATGTGAATAGGGATCTCTCTATTTTGTAAATTTCATTAAAATCTGTTAGAGTTCGGAGAGGCAGTTATTGTAAGTGTTAAACATATTTTTGAAAATGTTTAGCTAATTTGGCTATATAAATACGGTTGGTTCTCTCTCCGTTTTAAATTTCTTTAAAATCGGTTTGATAGTTTCTGAGAGACAGAAATTGCCCCCTATTGCCCCTTGTGGTCCTATTTTTAAAAAAAATGCATAACTAATGTGGCTATATAAATAGGGATCTATTTATGTTTACATTAAGTTACATTAAAATCTGTAAGATTTTTTCGGAGATGCAAAAATTGCCCCCCACCTCCCCTCGTGTTCCTACTATTTATATTTTAAATTTCATTAAAATTGGTTTGATAGAGGGCACAAGGACCCTATTCCAAAAATGAAATTATAGACCGATTCGCCTAATTTTTCAATAGGCTTCGTCCTTGTGCCGATAAGAACCCTTGCACCAAATTTTTTCATATTATCTTAAAAACTGCGATCTGTACATTGCGCACAATGTTATATAGTCAGCCAGCTAGTCGGACGGACATTGTTAAATCGACTCAGAAAGTCATTCTTAGTCAATCTGTATGCTTAAAGGTGGGTCTAGGACCAATATTATTACACACATCGACACAAATGCAAAATACCATCTCCATTATTATGGTGTGGATATATAAAGTTATAAACCATTTAAGTCTTTAAGCTCATTCTGCACCACCCTGTAAGATAGAGGTTCGTGTTATATTTAATTCGTTGGTGTCATGTTGTTTAAAAACATGTTCTTAAACAATTTACAGTGGAAAATAAAACAACATTATTTTTGTTTTTTTAATAGAACTTGTTTCCTACAATTTAAATTAATTATTTGTATGAAGGTTAATTAAGTCTAGCAAAAACGACAACGACACCATGACGTCAGACCAAAATACCCACAAAAAAAGGACAAAGACATCAAGTAGCGTATTATAGATGGAACGGCAATGAATTGATGATGATGATGTTGTTTGCTTAAGCCAATAACAATTATAAGGATTTCAATTTGAAGCAGGTGTATTTAACGATTAACACAGCAACATTTAGAAACATTTCATGCGTTCTTGTAGGCGTTAATTATGTTATTAAATCAATTTGCTTGAAGGCACACACAAAATATTCGAAGAGGTAAAAGCAGAAATGTTTAGTAAAATTAGATTGGTATTTCAAAGTCTAGGTTCATACTATAAAATGTTTTTTTTTTTTTGGGAAGTGTGAGTTTATTGGTAAAAGATTAGGGAAGAATAGCACTGGGTAAAGACATTCACACGCAGAGAAAAAAAATTTTCAATATGGTCGCATCCAACACAATTATTTTTAATGCAAATTTTTAAACATTTTTTGGTTAATACAATAAATACCATACAATTGTCACCTGCAACCATATAATGGTTAAATTCGACCTCCATCACGAATTCACCACCGTATTAGTTGCCTTTAAACATGTTATGGTTAAATATAACAATAATTTGTTTTTAAATTAACAATAGAAGTTTCCTCTTTTCTATGAGCAACATGCTATGGTGGAAAAACAACCATGTTATTATAAGTGTTAAAAATATATTTTTGTTACTTTTAACAATAACATGTTCGAAGGCAACCATAATATGGTGACCGCTTCTTGTTGGTGGGCTAATTTAACATAATATTTTTGCCGGTGACAATAATATGATTAATTTAATCATAATATGTTTAAAAAAATATGGCAAAAATAGTTTGGTTGGAGCTGACAATATTGAAAAATGTGTCTGTTAGGCTAATTCGCCCAATTTTTTGTTTAGAAATATCAAAATCAGAAAAAATTGTGTTAGATAAACCTGTAAAAAGTAGAATTTCGTTAAAAAAAATTTCGATACGTAACTACAAATGCAAGTTTAAATGAAAATTCTAAAAAATTGCAGGAAGCAAACTTTAATAGTGTGAACCGTGACTTAGCATTTTCAGCTTGGATGGACTAGTATTCAGATTAGCTACAGTAAACAAGTAACACGATTAGATTTTTAGTCATTCAAATAAGGAGTGTCTAATTAAAAAATCGATTTTTTGACTTAGAAATGACAATACACTGGGCAACCAAAAAAATAAATGTTTAATTGTTTTAACGCAACGAGCATATCGCCATAATATTTTTAATATGTATAAGAACTGGGAAATCAGAGATAGGAAATGATAAGTCCTCTAATTGTTTTCAAAAACATTGCGATGTCTGTGACCTTCCCCAAACTGTACGACCACAATCGCCTTTTAGTGAAGAAAATAATTGACGCGTGGAAGAGAGTGTGCATTTCAGTGTTGCCAATCAAGAATTCGGGAATTACACATGACTGTGTCCTAAATTACATATTTAAAGCAAAATTGTCCACACAAAACCAAAACGTATTGCGCACTCGATAGTCTTACGATAAACTGCTCGAATCTTTTTTTTTTTAAAATAAAACATAAAGAGCAAATATTAAAGAAATGACCATCAAATTTTACTGTTTATGTAAAGAAGTATTTTTTAAAAATATGCTTGAACAATTTTTTCGAGCACAATGGTGTTGACAATGAAATTTGACAGGTGAGTTCCAAAATATTTTTTAAGTTTATTGCTCGTGAAGACCCCATGTAACATTTCATTATACATTTGTGTTCGACAGTAAACTAAAGTGAAAAAGTCAGGGTTTGACATCGAAGGAGACTAAAAAAATTTCCAAAAAATCAATGTTTAAAAAGAAACATTGATTTTTGACTGTTAAAAATATTTAACTCAAAGTAAAATTACACACAGATTACATCTGAAAATAATTACACAGTCGCTACGCATGCAAGTAGAAATTCCACACCATATGTGTAATTATACACGGATTTGCAACACGGGTGCAGTTAAAACAAACTATGTCCACATAGAGACGTTCAAAGCAACTTGGTTTGTCGTGAACATAAGTTTAACGCAAAACAAGCAAATTGCATATGTTTCCTTGTAAAGAACAGCGTGCACAGGAGCTAAAACCCACCAACTAACGGAAAAGACTTTTTCAGTTTCTTTAAGGCAAAAGGCCGAAGAAAATTATAATTTTATACAATCTTAAAATGATGGACGAAGGCTCTTTTTATTAAAGGCTTTCGTCAATAAACATAGTGGCAGAATATGGGCAACGGAAAATCATCGGGTAATTAACATCCTACTAAGGCCGGATTTTTGAGATGTGGATTAAGTTTAAACTTAGTTTAGGTACTTTGAACCTCGGATTTTTCCGGCTAAATGTGATTTTTTATTATTTCTTTAAACACCAACATTTTAAGCAAAACGAAGCTGTTCGGTCAAAATGTTGTATACAAACTTGGTAATGGCGCCACAAATCTGTTTTTAGATTAACTAAGCCTAGTTTAACTGAGATCTCAAAAACCCAGCCTAAGTGAATAGTTTGCTTTAAAATATCATACGAAGGGATTCTTCTTCTTCTTTCTTAACATGACAGTCCTCGGTGGACAGACAAGTGCGTGCTTCCTATAATATAGATTATCATCTTGATCTCTCTGTCTTTAGCTTTAAGACACCAGTTCTTTACATCGTTTTTTCGTGGACTCCCTCTATTTATTTCGCCTACTGCCCTCTGACTAAAATCTAATTTTGTTGCTATTTTGTCAGCAATCCCTTCTATATGCCTAAGATATCTAAGTAATTCTTTAAGCTTTGATATATTGAATTACGCTTCGTCGAGCTCGTGTTTGAATGTTGGTTGATATTTTACATCTTCTAATTTTAATGGACAGTTTGTTTTCTTGAGAATTTTTCCCTCAAAACTCAAAAGTTGTTGCGTATCGGACAACTTACGGATCCGTAAGGATTATTGGTCCATATATATTTTTGGGTGAAGTCGGTAATGCAGTTACCAACAGAGCTGCTGTAATAGTGCTGCCTTATCATGTTAGAAAATTTATTAACAGTACGTTTACATTTGACAGTACTGGCAAGACAGTAAGCAAATACATATTAGTACAAGTTCTAGCTAAACGTGTTTTATATGAACTTAACAAATTAAAAATAGCTTTTAACAATTATTTGTTGTGTACATAGATAACCCTTAAGTAAAACATACAAAACCAAAGCATAATTTATTAATTTTTTTTTAATAGTTGGTTTTTCTTTACTTTTGCGAACAAAACTTCAAATTACTGTCAGCAAATGTCAAATCACTGATCATTTTACTGTCTGCAAAATATGCAAGACAGTAGATAAAACAGTTGGAAAAGTGTACATGTATTAGTGAAAAAGTTTGCATGTATTGCAACTGTCTTGAGAATACTGGCAAATGTAAACACCGTGTAAGGCCAGCTGTGAACAACGCATCCAACAAGACAAGCAGTGAAAATGTTACGAAATTTTTGAATAACGCATTGTTTTAAGAGGCAGTAATTTTAAACGATCCCGATGTTAAACTTTTTGGGATATTTAGAGAACGTATGTGTGCGTGAATAACTCACCTACCCCAAATAAAAAGTTATTTTCCTAAGACTGAGACTGCTGGGGAAATTTAAGAAAATGTCGTGGAACACAGAAAAATTCTCGCAAATTTTTCTTCAGTTAAATCATTAATCAAAAACAAAATCAGTTTTAATTAAATTTTTAGTCAAGTGAATTAAACGTTTACTCAAGTTAATTTAATGTTTAATCAAGTGAATTAAACGTTTAATTGATTCTATTAATTTGATTACTGGTGCAAATTCAATTAATTTTTTAATTAATATCACAAATTTTTTAATTGAAATCAATTTTATTTTTTTTCTTTAAAAAAACGCGACCATTCGAAAATAAGAATGGGAGGCTATTAAGCGATATTATGTTTTACGTCTTAATAAATCAAATTCCCAAATTCGTGATGAAGTTTAAATACGTTCGACTAAATTATAAACTATTGAACCTCCTTTATCTCTCATTGGCCACTCTGTATTTTAAAAATTTAAATTTTTATAATATTAAATTATTAAGTTCGTTAAATAAGATTATTTTATTATTAAGAAATCTTATTAATTATAAATGTTGTGTTTCCGGAAATTACTTTTGGTCGCCAAATTTCATTGATGCATCATTTAAGTTCCTCCTCTAATGCAAGGATAGATGTTTATTTGGATTTTTGATATAGAGCTTTGACTTTAAATAACCCCATAAAAAAGAAATACAATGGTGTTGACTGAAACATGGTGGGAATATGCAAAGCAAAAACACCATTCTCAAAATAACAATGGATTACATCAAAACGACAACGAAGCGGTTTCAATATTTTTGACAACAACCAATCGATGCAAATTCTATAGTAAAGCGTTGTCAAATCGCGAACAAAGAAATATTGTTTAATTAAGAACATTTTGTTGTCAAACAAAGAACAATACGTTGTCACCCAAAACCTTTGTCTGTAAACTTTTTCGAAAACTGTAAGCCAAAACTTTTAACAACTTTTTGCCTGAAGAAATTATACAAAACCTAAAATTTATCAGCAAATAAAAGATATAATATCAAAAGTGGCAACAATTCCTAAACGATGATTTAATTAAATTAAAATTAACTTTCCAAAACAAATAAATGCATTGTGTTTCTTTCTGAGACAAATAACCAAATAAACCAATAAACCAGAAAAGTAAAAGATTAAGAGATAAACAAAAAAAATAGCCTAAAGCTAAATTTAAGGAAGTAGTCGTAAAATAAAAAGGAAACAGCCGTTTAGTTGTTGTGTGTGTTTAACTATTTACAGCAACAAGAAACTTTTCAAAACTAAATGAAGACACACAATAAATAAACAATAATAAACCACAAAAATTAAATTAAATAAAAATATTTTGACTTTAAGGAAGTGTAAATAATAGAGCCAAATATTTACAGATAGTTAGGGGAAATGTAAAAGTTTTTGAGGAAAGTTTTGCCTGTGTTTTTATAATCAAGCCAAAAATCGAGTCAATTGGCATTTCAAATAAGTAAAACAAGCCCAAAGAGATAAAAGGAATTTAATCTTACTTTAATGAGGCGATAATTAGGTAAGCCGTGGATGATAATTTAATAAATTGTTTACCAGGGGCGAAAGATGATTGAATGCTTCCAGGGTTAAGTAATTTAAGGTCTACTCATGTTGTGCGTAGCCCAGCGGGAAAATGAGGAATTGATTACATAAATATATAATAAAGAATGTATTATTTTTGAAAGAATAATAATGTATTCATTGGAATCGAGAAGGTCATTTTCTCCGACACAATAATTATGCATTGATTACCACCAGTAATGCCATTAGGATACGAAAGATACATTTTTGGTATCTTTTGAATCTGAACGCAAAATGTACAGAAATAACATATTAAACCTTCCGTCTCGGACAATGTTTTTTAAAATTATCATTTCGTTATGAATACTAAAAAAACACAGTGACAACTGAATACAAAAATAACATGTATTTTGTTAGGTTTTCTAAGTTCTTCTGTCGTCTGCTTATTCTTGTGTATGTGTTTTAAGATGAAATTTTAGAAGAAAAATTTATATGAACTTTTTGATATAATCGCCTTAGTATTAACGCCTTAACTAGTATATTAATTTTTACAAAGATAAATTTGTTTTGATAACATCCATAGATAGTTACATACAACTTTTTTTAATGTTTGCTCACTGTATTTTTAAAAATTACATACCTAATATTTATGACTTAAATAAATATAAAAATAAATTTATATGATATCATTTTCTTTGCAATACTCATTTAATATGAAATAAAAATGTTATGTTAATAAATGTTAAACGTTAAAAATGGATTTTCAAATTTTTTTCAAAATGTATCTTTTTGGGAAAAAGTTTATCTTTTTGGAAACTAGACTCGAAATTTTACTGGCAACACTGATTACCACGTATATCACCAGTGGTGATTCACCACATTTGCAGAACAAGGAATGTATTGTTTCTGTTCGTAAGAATTATTCGTGTTTTTCTTTTGCATATATTCGTAAGGTAGATAAATTATCAAGCCTGTGGGGGCGGAGTTGAGGTTTTAGTACCGGAGTCGGATTCGTTGTCAAAGTACCCACAAAAACGCGTGACTCCGACTCCACAATGTACTACTTTGCATATGTAAATAACTATATTAAAGCTCATATGTGCTGCATTATCTTAGAATTAAAATAAAGATAAAAAATTTTAACAGAATCATTTTCTTGATATATGTTTTTAACCATTTAAAAGGTACCGCATTAAAAAAAAAAGAGTTTTAAGTCAAATAAGGACCAGTCTCATATACATTTAGCATTAATTATCAAAGTTGTTTTTGGGAATACATAATTATTTTTATTAAACGATTTTCTTTTTTGTATTTAATTCCATATTTTTATTATTGATAAAAATACATCAAGGTTAGAGTAGGAGGCGGAGTTGAATTTGGAGTCGGACTTAAAAAATTTCAGCAGTTAAAGTCGGAGTTACAACTATTTGTTGACGACTTCACAGCCCTGCATATTATACATCAATGTGTAAGAAATTATGTTTACATTTCAAAAATTAAACAATGTTTAATAATGGTGGGTCTTAAAAGCAAAGGGGTACAAGTGCCAAATATAAAAAAATTGAGTTACATGCAGGAATCAACACTTAATATTAATATCTCTTCCTCGACAAAAATTCAAACCTGTATGATGATCTCAAAAAACGGTATCTACCAGAAACCAAAAATATTATATATTAAATGCATGAGAACAAATAACTTTAACGTCTTTTTACTCAGAATTTAGTTGTTTGCACTTTTAGGCTTTTAAACCCCACAATTGTAAAATTCGTTTCAGACATATTGCAAAAAAAAAATCTTTAAAAAAAATTTTTGAGTTTTTGTCTATATTAGAATTATTTACTGTGTAATTTTACCAGTAACTAAAATTTTTATGCTTAACACAAACTAACTAATATTTTTTCTATACTTTCAAAACGAATCTCACAATTCCCAAAAACAAATCTCTAAAATCCCCAAAATATTATTTTTTTTTTAAGCTTTTTGGAAATATTATACCCACCATTTCAAACGTATTGGGTCATACAAACAGTGCTCAAAATTTTGGATTCTGGATTTGCGATTAAAGAAAATGTGGCATAAAGTGGAAGTTTGCCCAAAAAAAATAGGTCTATTTCAGATGAGCTTTGAGCTCGCAGTAATTAAAATTTTCGAAAATTGTTTGCATAGCAACGTTATACATGAAGTAGCCTTTAAAAAAGTATAAATAATATACATATATGGCCAAGGTAGGTCAAAAATAGCTAGTTTTAATTTGAAAAGTCAGATATTTCCTTTTTGTAGAGCTCGACTATCGCATTACACTGATAGAAAAATAGGCTTAATGTTAAAAATCGTGGATTGTTTTGAATTTTTGAAATTATTTGGAAACCTATAGCGCCTCTCCTGATACTTAAGTCTAAATACTTCAAACTCAAAACTTACTGCCTGTTCATATATTTCCAATTACAACTACAAGTCTTTAATTGCCACCTTAAATTTCGTTGAAACCATACCAGCCGTTTAGAACATCCAGAATTATTTAAATTTTTTCCAAAATCTCCCACTGTGGGCTGCTCTAGGCTACATTCCTTGCCATAAGCAGAGTAACAGAATATTGTTTAAAATAATTTTCCTATTATTTGAAAAATAATTTACTATATCTTGAACACAGAAAAAATTAAAAATTAATACCAAAAAATAAGCAAACAATTTGTTGATTTTGCACCTATTACCAAAATGATCCCAGGAAAAACTTTTTGAATTTTGGTAATAGGTCGTAGTTATTTCATACGTTACCTGGTAAGTAGTTGTCATTGCAATTGTCATTATTCTGAAAACCTCAATAAGTACTTGCTAGTAATGACTTCAGTAAGTACTTTTCACTACTATTATTTTCAGTAATGAATATTTGCTTACTAATAATCAGCTAAGTAACTACATTTTAGTTGTCTTGTTTTCAGTACTGAATATTTAAGTACTGGTAACTAGCTCCATAACTACTTATTAGGTCTATTTACTAGCGCCAATTAAATAAAAACTAGTTATTTTTTGGTTTCTAGTAAGTATATTGTAAGTACTTACAATTCAACTTACTGGTAGTTAAATAATAACTAGATATTTTGTGACTTCTAGTAAGTGTATTGTAACTACTGCATTCTGTGGACAACTCGAACAAAAATAAGTAGTTATTCAGCCGAAAAATAAGTAGTGTTTATATTTCTCCAATGTTATTTGCTAACTTACCAGGTAAGTAAAGTTTTTGCTGGGATTATATTGATTTTTAAAAATTCAAATTTTTTTTATTTTTCGAATTTATTCTATGAGTTAAATTTCAGTTATGTATTTTATAAAGCTTTTTGTAATAGTTCTATTCCTTAAATTTTTAGGAATGACTTTATACACTACCAGACTATTATCTTGTATCTTCTTGTTACATTTTACCTTAGCTTTTCGTTCGATAGCAATGAATTATATTGTATGTACAGAAAAATTTACAATTATTAGACACCAGCAGACTGTAATGCATTTTCTGGCCCGCTACGGCCTTCGTCGGCATTCTTTGTGTCACACTGGATAGTGATACTTTATAAATTGAATGTATTTAACTCAACTATTTTAAAAAATAGATATTGGGAATTCTTTCTTTTCATAAGCAACTTTATTATATTCAACATTTCTTATTTTTCGAATTTATTCTAAAGAAGATACAAGATAATAGTATGGTAGTGTATAAAGTCATTCCTAAAAATTCAAGGAATAGAACTATTACAAAAAACTTTATAAAATACATAACTGAAATTTAACTCATGGAATAAATTCGAAAAATAAAAAATTTTGAATATAATAAAGTTGCTTATGAAAAGAAATAATTCCCAATATTGATTATTAAAAATTTTAAAATTGCGAAATTTTATTCAATTAATGATATTTTTAATTTTGGTTAAAAAATGATCAAAAAACTTTGCCATTTCAAACAATGTGTTAATTTGTTGAATTAAATATTGAAAATTCCCAACAACAATTCTACAAGTTTTAAGTACATTATTTTAAACAAAAAATGCAGTTAAGATTTTTTGATATTTAATTAAAAATTTATATCAAAACAACTAAAGTGTTAATTAAATCAAAATTAAATTTTTAATTTTCTTCCAACTAAAAAAATAATTGATCCAATAATCACATTAATAAAATTTAATACTTTTTAAGCCGTTTTTTTTTAATTGATAAAAAAAAAACTCTTTTCTGTGGAGATAGATGCACAGAAAAATATAAAAATTGATTTAAATTTAAAAAATTTGTGATATTAATTAAAAAATTAATTAAATTTTCACCGCTTAAGAAATTAATAGTATCCATTAAATATTTTTTTTATATTAACAACATTTTCTGCGATAATGTTGTTGTTATAAGTAAACGTTTAATTCACTTAATAAGATTTTTATTAAAACTGATTTTATTTAGAATTTATTCTGTGTAAGTATGTAGAACTTTTGTTCATGTCTTATTTTCTTGTATTCCACTGTTAATTTTTTATTTTTTTTTTTTTTTCGTCTTAAGTAATACAAGTTGTAGTTTATTTAATACTCTAGTTCAATAGTACTTAAATTATTTATTTCACACTTTCATGCTTCAGCCTTTTATTTTGCTAAATATTTCTTATCATTTCGAATAAAATTACAAAAAACAAAAGAGCGAACAAATAGTGTAAAGAGATAAATAAAAAAAAAAACAGAGTCGTAAATTATTTATGTATGTTCAATCAAATTGTTGCTTTAGCAGTCTGAATTTAATTCCTGTTTCAATAAAAAAAAAACAAGTAAGAAAGTAAAGACCATATGATAACCTACTTGGGACCCATGGAACGGCCACAACAAAATTATTGTATAAGGTCCACAGAACAAAATTAAAATTGATTTCAATTAATAATTTAGTGATATTAATTAAAAAATTAATTAAATTTCCACCAGTAAAAATTTAATAGTACACAGAGAGAAAAAACTCGTACGAAATTTAAGTTTTTACTTATTACTTTAGTACGAGTCGTTCTTAAAATTTTAGTATGAATAACACCAAAAAGTACCTAAAACAATCCAAAATGGGATAACTTTAGGAAATTAATATGCGTGCATACGCATGTGTTTGTTTTGTGTAAGAACAACAACAAATTTACAGATGTTATTCATGTTTGAAAAGTAAAATAAAAAGCAATATTCCCATATTCTATTTGTTAAAATTATTTAGTTAAATACATCAAATTTTTAAAGTAGAAAACCATATTGGGCATGTTGCTGGTATCTTATAATTGAGAGTTATTATGTAAACAAATGACGGAATACAACAAAATTGAAATAAACATGTGTAAAGGGTAAGTAAATAAAATTATTATCTCCGAGAATAAACCAACTTAGAAATTCTTGAATCAATCATAGTTTGAAATAAATTTTATCTCAATTTAAATTTAATCATTTCCATTTTTAGATTATTTTAAGTACGGGGCACTTGAATAATCCGTTCTTGAATCAAGCATTTTGTATTTGATATTAGGAAATCCGTAGTTTCCGTACTATTGACACCACTTCGTTATGACTTAAGTACGAATGGATTGTTTTGTCTTTCAGTGTATCAATTAAACATTATTTTAATTTAACAGCATTTTCTGCAGTAATGTTGTTGATATCAGTAAACGTTTAATTCACTGGATTACATTTTAATTTAAAAAAAAACTTTTTTTTTAGTTTTTTTTTTTTTTTTGATTAATCGTTTAATTAAAAAACAAATTGGCGAGAGTTTTTTCTGTGTTAGGATTCATGTAAAAGTTCTTTGTGCCAAATATTATTTAGATATCTTCATCTATTGTTTGCCTTCAAGTGATTTTAAGAAGGGGGTTTATATGGTACCTAAGTCTAATTTTGGACCTAAAAAAACAACATTTTGTCATGACATATGAGGGATTCACAAGGTGTGCTATCAAGTAATATCGTCATATCGTCATAATGTCCTAAATAATATTTTACAATTGTTTAAAAAAAAAGTTTGTTGTGTTTCAAACAAAATAAAAATTTTAATGTTGTGTTTATTGATTTGTTATAACTGTACAGTAAAAATCTAAATTATAAGCGGTTGCCCACAGCAGTCATTAATATTTCTTGTAGTTATTTTAAGACATATGACTTTACAACTTTATGACTACTTTTTGAATCCCCCAATAGTATATATCGTAAAAGTTATGTTCGCCTATTTTAAATTTAATACCAACATTTAAAGGAATTTATGACATAAAAGTTATTTTCGGGAGTAGCATTTGTATGGACTGATTCCAATTAAATTAAGTTAGATGGTTAAGAATGCAATAAAAAAAGTTTGGACTAAATTTAATCTAAACACCAACACAATAAAGATTATTTATAGGCACAAAGACTATAGCAGAAAGAACCTTGTAGGGGCCTTTGTAATATTATGGACCCATTGTCACCAGTTTCAATAGACTTGGGCCTTGTGACTATGTACCAATTTTCAACAAATTATCTCCAAAATTGCGACCTATACTTTGCGCACAAGTTTCACATAGAAAGCCAGCCAGACGAACGTAGAAGGCGGCTCTACGACAAATATTTAAAGGTGTTACAAACATCAGCACAAACGCATAACAACCCCTACACTACTGTTGTGGGGGTAGCAAAGTACTTAATAGTAAAAGCGAAAAATAAGCAATTTGAAAAAAGTACATTTTGCATAGAAAGCGACGAAATTTACTAAAAATAATTAATAGGGAAAATAAATCTACAGTTTCCGAATAAATAAAGGATTCTTTTGCCGATGAAAACATTAAAAGCATAGACATGACTTGAGCTGAACTACTTTGCTGCAACGTAGTACCGCCCTGCACTCATTATACATAAAATACACCTTTGCTTAAGATATTCTGAATGTTATTGAAATTGGAAAATAAATTTTGAAAGTAAATATTTATTAACCTCTTTTCCCCCACTGTGCAACTGCAAATTGCCGTCCAACTAATGTCATTTGCTTTGTTTTTTTTTTTTTTTAATTTGACTGAAAACTTTAGTGACTCATTCATTTTGTAAAGTATTTATTTTAAATAATTTACTGTCAACAATGACAATAAATTTTTCAAGAGAGCAAAAAACAATAATTATCATTATAAAGCGAGAAAAATGAAAATTATCCACCCACATTTGAATGGAGAAAACATGATACATTGAAGTAATTATTTGACTGGACAGCTAAACGGGTAAAATGACACTTTAAGGCAGATGTTTACAATGTTAAATCAATTCCAAGGCAAGGTCAAGTTTAAGTTACAGCAGATTTGTTAAGCAGAATTATTATTGTCTAATAAGTGATATTGTCCAATAAAATTCGCTGTGTGTATAAAATATTTTTTGGTGACACACTCTATTTTGGATACAATCAAAGGCAAAAAGTAATTTTTTAATGTGTTGACAAATTGCGCCTTTTTTATATATTGAGTAACTTTTGAATAGTGTGGAGCAAAATTTCAATAATAATAGCAATGATGTACTCAATAATATTGTGTTGTCGATGCACAGAAAAAATTCTCAAAAGTTTTTCACCAATTAAAGCATTAATCAAAAATAAAATCAGTTTAATTGTAACATTTAATCAAGTGAATTGAACGTTTAATTGATAATATTAATTTGTTAACTGGTGCAAATTTAATCAATTTTTTAAATTCATATCAAAAAATTTTTATTTAAATTAATTGAAAACCGCTGTTGACTATGTTTTTTTCTTGTTCGAACAGCGATGATCAAACGTTGGCTATTAGTACTGGTTCACACTCTTCTAGCCGTAAAGTCTGGAGGCTTTAGAAAAGAGAGAGAGAGAGAGGAAAATAAATGACATTCTCTTTTGCCTTCTTCTCCAAAAACTCAAGACTTGACGGCTAAAACTTGAAGAGTGTGAACCAGCAACAATGGCTAACAGCAATAGCAGTATCGTTATATACATAAACGCCATCCTGATTGTGTTTGTTGATTTTTTATATGGGTTGTCATTAGGGTTTCCGAACTTGGTCTTTTCCGACCAAAATTGGTCGGATATTTTCCGTTTGGTCGGATGGTAGGCCAAATCTAATTTTGGTCGGTTTGAGAAAATGAACTACATTTATTTTAACAAGTTTAGAGCACTGATCGCAAAACAGGCAAGTGCAAATCTAATTTCTTTGATGAATCTATGGATGTTGCAATGAAATAAAATGTATTACGTTAGTAGCAAGTTACTTTGACGGTGTTAGTTTTATAAATAAAAGCTTTGTCGCCTTATTTGAGCGTACCGTTTAAATTTTTTCTTATAAAAAACTTTGTATCCACAAACAATATTCCTTAAAAAAAGTTGATCGGATTGGCAACAAACGGCGCTAACGTCATGACTGGTAATGTTGGTAAGCTTAAATCTTACTTAGCAATGACAAAAATATTGAGGTTCTTTGTGGTAATATTTAAACTTTTTTTGCAAAGTCCTAAAAAAATCCAGGAATACTGTTCTATACCGCCCCATAAGATATTAGGTATTCCTTTACAGGTAGACTTCTTTGGAGGGAGATGTTGTAAGAATTATAGAACAGTGGGATGATTTGATACTGTAGTTTATATCATGTTTCTATTAAGTCAATAGTATAAGAGCCGCAGAAATTGAGGAAAGTATAAGTGAGTTTCAAAACGTCAGTTTCAGAGCAACTCGCTTTTTAAGCATTCTACAATGCAACCGTGTAGAAATAAAAAGCAAACTATGCATTGTTAAACTCTTCGATACATTGTTTACGTTGTCTGAAAATTCTTAGGATGTTTTGGAGCTCAGCATATGTCTTGTAAAGTTTAATACTATTTTTAAAAGATTGTGCAAACTTAAGTTAACAATGTGTGATTAATCGCACCGGTTCCTCTAAAGGGGTTAACTCAAAATTTAAAACTATTTTTTTTTATATGCTCTTATATCACAAAGTGGGATACAACTGTAATTTCTTTTTGGCAAAATACTAGAGTAATTAATCTAACAATTAGTTTTGTGGTTATTTTATTGAACTGTTTATGGTTTTTAATCCAAATTTTTTTAATAATTTAATTAGGCTAAAATTCATCAAATTAAATTTTCATTAAATTATTTTTATGAAGAAAAGAATTTTTACAACATGAAATTAATTAAAATTTATTAATAATTTTTCGCTCTTGACTGACGCTGGGATCTAAGATTTTGACGGGGGTTGATATGACCACTGTTTATCATTTTCTTATGTTGAATGGACTTCCTTTAGAGCAAGCAGTGCGATATATTCAATGTTACATGCAAGACCTGAGCGTTTAAAATTCTTATTCACTTTATGGTCTTACTTGTATAATATTTTTAGCTTTTCTAAAGTATTTGGAAAAAGTTTCCTGACGAGCTGGCCTAAGCAACCAGCGAAATGCGCATAGAAACTAGCTTTCCCAAAACAATAAATTTCAATGTTTTCATTCAAAAATTGGGATTATTGGCACATCATTAATAAATGAATTAATTAGTAATTCTTTGGCGTTGCGTTGCGTTTTACATGATTAGGCCTAAATGAATTTTTATATACATAGCTTTTGTATTTATTACTAATGCATAATACAAAAATAAATGATTAATAGCTTTGCCCAATAAAAATTACACCTTATATCAAAAATACATACATATCATACATACCTACATATCGTTATATAAAATGAAAAAGGGCCTATCATCATTTAAAAAAATTTTCAGGAGAGATAAAAATTTAATTAAAAGGCAACTAGTGTGATTATAACAATGATTTTTCTGGTTAATATCGTTAACAAATTATGAATTACTATCCTGAAAAAAACTGTCTTTGTAATCACAATAGTTTGTTTTTTATTAAGTTTCTTATCGCTCCCGAAATTTTTTTAAAAATGATAATAGACCCTTTTGCATTTTATTTGACGATATATTTGCATTTTATATTGCGATATAAATATTATGGTAGGTTTTGCAGGCAATTTTGGTCGGATAAAAATTTTTTAAACGGCAACCCTGTTTGTCACGCTACGGTTTCCCCTCATTAACAACATACACTATGGTGTGTCGGTAATTATGCAAATATTTTGTACTCGTGCACACATAGCAATGGCTTGTTAAGACAGGGTGTTACTTCCTCATCCATCGAAACCCATGGGAGAAAAAATATCGATGATATCATTTTGTATTAAATTAGGAAATTTAAATATCGTGGAATAATTATAAAATGTTTTCGAGATTTTATTGCTAAAAGAAGCCAAAAAAAACTCTTTTCAATATTAATTTTAAGCACCTAAGTTTTTTTCTTTTTTTTGTTAGTAAATATAATTTTTGCCCATAAATATTAATGAACAAAATTTTACCATAATGTGGAAATTTTTTTAAGGCAAATCTTAAAATTCAAAAATAGCTCAAATCGCACTATGGGTTTGGCAATTATAGATTTATATCTTTTTGTATGTAAATAGTAAAAAGACTTTTTTTTGTACTTAAAGGTTCTTTTCAAAAAAATTTCGCATATTCATTAAATATAGTCAAATCTCTGTTCATATTATAGACATCATAAATAATAATCAAAAATTCAACATTTGACAGCTACAACAAAATCATGTTGCATGCTCACAATCAACAAAAACTTAATTGACGGCAACAATGAGAAAAAAAAATACAATAAGCAACCAAAAAACGAAACTAAACATTCCAATTTAACTTCTGACATGGGCCCTCAAGGTGTAAAAAGACAACAAAACCAAATATCAAAATGCCAAAATAAAATGATGAAGACATCATTCATGTCATAATATTTTACAATAATAATAATAATAACAATCTTAAAAATATCAAGAAGAGTGGTAAGAAGGGAGGTAAGAAGAGAGATAAGAAGTTTCTTAAAATGTAGAGAATAGAAACAAACCAAAAAACCACTATAAAAACCTTCTTTTTACATTGTTAAAATGTGAAGAACTAAAAAAAGGGAATGATTAAAAGCCTACAACTTTAACAGACCCCTGTAGATCTGTAGGTAGTAGGCTTGTTTCAGATGAACAAGATTCTTCGATAACCGGTTTTTAATATTTACTGCAACGCACAGTGCGGTCAATTGCAAAAAAGTGATAATAAATCCAGAATCTCCTAATGTACGAGTCGAATTGTAAAATATTATATTAACGAATCATAGATCAGGGCAAAGGCTTTTAAGAAATGGTGTTTTATGACCCCTTTTAAAATACAAGGTGAGATACAGGGTGTCAAAGTTGACCACCTCGGGTTAAGTAAACTTTGTAAAGCGTGTAACTTGTGCATATATTTACATATTTTAATTAATTAAAATTTGTAATTAGTTAGTTGGAAGATAGAGAAATTCCAGTTTATTTTACTAGGTTATCTCTTATAGTTTTAAAAATATTTTAGGTAGGCAAAAAGTGACATCAATCTAATGACGAACGTCATCCTAAAAGTTTGTCATATTTTATGCGTCATATACGCTATGACAACAGTGTCATCAATTCGAGGCCACATTTCGTGTACACTGATAGAAAAGGCATCACAACTCTGATGTTTTTTGACATCCGTACAGACAAGCTGTCATCAGTGCGATGACATAATATATCATGTCATCAGTACGTTGGCATAATTTATCAGGTCACAATATATTATTAAGATTATCTTCATGTTTAAAAAGTAAAATTAGAAGTAAAAATTCCCATATCTAATTTTTTTAATTATTTATTTAAGTTCATAAAATTTTTAAAGTGGAATTATTACGAAAACCATACCGAACATGCTGCTGGTGTCTTATAATTAAGAGTTCTTCTGTTAACAAAGGGCGGAATAGGTATTTTGTACAAATTTAGAAACAAATTGAATCCTGAAACGAAAATTTTACTTTACAATTCTTTAATTCACTCACACTTAACATATCTCCCAATGATCTATGCCTCTAAATCTAACTCAGTAATAAAATCGCTTCAATCAGCACAGAATAAAGCTTTGAAGATCGTGTTTAATCTGCCGTTAAGATACAGTACAGTTAACTTATTTAAAAATTTTGCAAAAACTATACTTCCAATACGAGGGTTATATAAACAACAGATTTTAATTTATGTTTTTAAATGTATTAAAGGATATGGATCTCACAATATACAGTTTCATCAAAATCTCATACACAGTCAGAGAATAACAAGACATGCGACGGATCTGAATGTAGCGAGATGTCGCTTCGAGTTGACTAAACAACGAGCTACTTTCGCTGGTGCTAACGAGTATAACCAATTACCTGACAACCTTAAAAATATTTTTATACTATCAACTTTTAAAGGAAGTATAAAACATTACTTGTTTAATAACGTCGAAATACTTTTTACAAATTAACTTAAAAATGTAATTATGTACATATTTTTTATTTTATATATTTTTTTTTTTCTTTTTTTTATATTCATATGTAATATATTGTTAAATTTTTAATTTAAATTATACAGTGTAATATATTTATTGTTGCCTACTTTTTTTGTTAGCCTCTATAAAGCCATAATGGGCGCTGAGGCAAAATTTTGAATTTTGTTAAATGAAATTGAAATAAAGCATTAAAAACGAAAAAAAAAACAAAAAAAAATGTGTTAAAGGTAAGTAAATAATGATATTCCCTCAATTTGACTTAAGATCAATTACAATCATGACTATAAACCGACTCCGATTTGTCATTTCTGTGATGCCAATGTGTCATCCCCTTTATAATATAATTTTAATTTTTGACCCTGATGAAAATTTGGCCAAGTGATGTTTACGCTGATATCACAATGATGAAAAGTGTCATGTGGCCAATAACGAAGTCACTTGTCATAGTGCTGATGTCAAAATACATCAGCTTTATGACGCTTTTTCTATCAGTGTATATTAAAAACAAATGTTGGGGTGAAAACTTTTCTGAAAGCCTATGTCTTCCTCTCGTTTATACACCATTTTACAATCCAGCCAGTAGTCTACAAGAATCAGATTTATTACCATTTTTGCCATTGACCCCACTGTGTAACGCTATTTGCCGTTACACTCATATAACATTAACTAGGGGCTACTCTCTACTTCTAGAAAATAGTGTCATTGGCACTTTTTAATACGTCTGCACATTTGTCTTCCGCATTTTTTATATTTCTTTTCGCAAATCATAACTTTTTATTTTATCTTTTTTTTAACATATTTTGACAGTTCATTCCTACCAATCTTTGCTATCTTTAATTTGTCTTGCCAGTGTTATTTCGTTTTCCGAAAATTTTGCGAAAAGATTTGCGGAGTACCAAAATAGCTTGTAATCGAAATTGCATCAGTATCGAAATTGCATTCGCTTGGCAATAGATAGTAGCACCCCTGGTTATACTGTAGATCCCTTAGGGACAATTTAATGAATATTTACTTTATGCACCCAGAGAAAAAAATATGTTTAAATTTGGTCACATCCAACAAAACTATTTTTAAACAAAAACCATATTATGGTTGCCTCCGAACATCTTTTGGTTAGTAATAACTAAAATATGTTTAACATTTATAATAGCATGGTTGTTTTTCAACCAAAGCATCTTGCTCTTAGAGAAGAGGAAAATACTATTGTTAATGTAAAAACAAATTATGTATTGTCATATTTTACCATAACATGTTTAGAGGCAACCATAATATGGTTGTGGCTTCTTGATGGAGGACTAATTTAACAATTATATGTTTGTCGGTGACAATAATATGGTTAAATTTAAACATAATATGTTTAAAATTTTGTCGAAAAATAGTTTTGTTGGAGGTGACCATATCTAAACATATTTTTTCTCTGCGTGTGGATGCTTTTTTAAGGTATTAAACAGTCAAATATCACCCCAACTGATTACATTTTAGATTATTTGCCATAAGTTATTGTCATTGTAAAACAGACATCACTTTGAGTTGTGTTGGCGAAGGGTTAACAGAAAAAAAATTGATTTCAATTAAAAAATTTGTGATATTAATTAAAAAATTAATTAAATTTGCACCATTTAACAAATTAATAGTATCAATTAAACATTTAGTTAACTTGATTAAACGTTTAATTCACTTGATTAAACGTTGAATACACTTGATCTAACGTTTAATTATCTTGAACCTAAAAGAAGACCGTTTTTCAACTTGCGGCTTCCACTAGTCTTATCGTTGAAATAGACATTAAGCAGACGCTCACTAAGCATAGGGATTATAATGTTGTAAATTTTTTTACAATGAATAAACTTTACAAAATTATATAAGAGCCCGCTGTCAGATCTACGAAAACGTTATTAGTGTTAAGATTCTTTTGGTAACAATCTTCAATTAAATATGTTTAAACTAGTACTTTAGCAGTGCAGCTGCTTTTGCTTTTTCGATCGATTGCTAGCCCATTTACATTTAACATGAGTCGTTCAAGAAGCATAAAACTTCAAGATAAAAGGGAGATCGGCCGGTAATTTTGGGGCTCATCTACACTTTTATTTGGTTTTAATAGGGCAATAAGTTTAGACTTCTTAAAAGAGTTTTCCCTCTTTGGGGCAGATGGGCTGTAATAGGCCAACCAGAATTAAATTAAGTTATGAGGCTAAGATTCATATAAGAGTTTTTTTATGCATTTACAACAAATTTATAATTATCAAAATATGCTACGAAAAGGTGTAGTTTAAAAAAATCGAAAATATGCAAAAATAAATGCCGCAAAGGTGTAAAATATGCACTAAAAAATCGATGTTACATTTAAAAAAAAAAAGCTCTAAAACGGACAAAAATATATTGTTTTTACCTCCATTGATCAGACAAAGAACAACATGCAATTGCATATTTTCGGTTTCCCTGCTCATGACTATCATCAGAACTAAAGGGTTCTTTCACTACATGAATGTAAGCAAATTCAATGCTTAAGTTGTTGTCGTGAAAAATATCTTTTTGAATATATTAAATATATTTAAAATTATTTATTTAACAAAGAAACTTAATTTTAGAGGCAAAAACACTTGAAAAAGAAATATAAACATTAACAATAACCATTCCAAAAGTATATTAAATACGTGGGCAATCTGCTAATTTTTTTTACATCGAGAAATAAAAAAAAAAACTGCTTTAGTTTAAAATGTATTATTCAGTTATTTTTTTTAAGTCTTTGGATCAAAACTCTCCCGAAATTTCATCTTTTAGTAATACTCCATCAGATCATCGGATCGCAAATAAATGTCCGTCGAAAGAAATCGAAATATGTTTAGGTCAAGTTTTTTGACGTTTTTTTTTTAATTTACTAAAATTAAATTCTCGTATATCAAATTTTTTATATTTATCAGTCTCTTAAAGAAAACAGAATTTAGAATTTCTTGAAGTTAATAACCAGGATTGTGAATTCGTCAAAAAAAAATCTAACTCCGTCTCCAACTTCAAACGCTAAAATTTTTTAAGAACCACTCCGAATCAAACTCCAACTCTAATTTTGATGCTTAAAATATATATGAGACTGGTCCTTATTAGACTTTAAACTATTTTTAAATGCAATACTTTCTAAATGGTTAAATATAGCAAGAAATAATTCTGTAAAATATTGCATCGCCAATTGCGAAGAATGTTGGAAAATATTGAAAAAATTTTTAACTTTTTTTGCAGAAAAATTTTAGAGTTGGAGTCGCGAGCTTTTGAGGGTATTCGGTACAAAAACCTCAATTTCGATTCCAGAACTCCGACTCTACAGCTCTGTAAAAAACGACGGAGCCATGAACTATAGCAATTGCCAATAATAGTCCAAGCACTAAAAGCCAACTTAGAGTGCAATTTAATGGAATTTTCAGCATTAATTTTAGTAAAGATGAACGACGATAAGGAACATTGGTTAAAGACTGTATTGTACAGGTTTGGGGATTTAAATGTAATTTTCATCCGTACCTACAATAAACTCTTTCCTCTCTCTCTCTCTCTCTCTCTCACTTCAAAAACGACTTTTCATCCTACCTTCGTTTTAGCAGACAAATGACCGAAGTGTGAGCTTTTTGTTTTTAACACTAATCATGAACAACATATCACCCCGAACATGTATTTTTTTTTTGTTGCGTTAAGTCATTGATGCTGACAATGATGTAACTGAAGTAGAAGGTGGTGTGATGTTGTTGCTGTTGTTATAATCATTATAACTATTGTTGTTCTTATTGCTGCTGTCGTTGGTTTTTGTAGTTAATATTTTCATATTATCTTATGGCAAACAGTCAACAACAAACTCCATTGTCTATTTTTTCTTCAATACAAAACCAAAAAATACATGTATAAATAAAGAAATACTTGCAGAGCCAACTACACCATTTCCAAGTAGATAAAAAAATATAATAAATTGAATAATCCTTTTAATAACAAAAATATATATCCCAATCGCTATAATCAAACAAATCCAGTAAATTAAAAAAAATCGAATAAATTGGGGAACAGTTGCTGTATAAATAAGAATGAAAAAAATCATAGAAATGTGAGAAAACTGATTTATTAACCCTGGATGGTTACAGTTCGTCGAATCGACGAAGCTCATTAACACTTTATCATATAACTTTTTTTAGGTGCATACTGATGACGAAAGAATTTAAAAAAAATTAATTTGATAACACAAAAAGGAGCAAATTCGTATCAAATTTTGAGAGTGAAGGACCACTCTTATGCTTCATTTTATTTTAGTTTTTTATAAAATGCTTAACTAAAAAACCTTGGTTGATTTTTTACTTTAAAAATCATTCCGCTAGAATTTTTTCTTAAAAATTCGTCGATTCGACGAAGAGTAACATTAATGTATTAAAAGGAAGAGTAACCTTCCAGGGTCCAACAAAATAAAAATATCGGAAAATTTTGTCCAAAATGGAAAAAATTATTTTATATTGAAAATGTTACAAATTTCTTTACAAGAAAAGGCAGCATTAAAAGAAAAACAATAAGGTGGTAACAAATCGCTAAAATAATGTTAAATAGGAAAAACTTATTTAAATCGTAAACTTATATTAAAAATCTAAAACCGCTAAGACTACAGTTTTTCCAAATAAAAGAGTATTGAAAGTATTAGCAAAATACAACACTTCAAAAAAAGATAAAATTAAAAAAACGCTAAAGCTTAACATTTATGCCGTGTCCATTATACAAATCATTGATTTAATATTAAAAAAAAAGTAGCTAAATTCTGGATGGAAATTAAATCAAAAAAACATTATTCGTTAAATCAGTTCATCAAAATAAAAAACACCAAAAAACGAAACGCCTTTTAAAGAAAATCGACAAAATCTAAAACTGTCGCCAATTTAAAAATTGTAAATAAAACAAAAAACAAATTAAGAATAATATAAATACGTTCCCCAAAAATTCACCCAAATCAGAATAAATCGTTAAAACTAAATTCACTTTATCTATAAAGGAAAATATTGAGGCTTCGATAGCGATCCTCAAATCGGTTTTTTTGTAATTTTTATAAAAAATTCTCTGTAATTTAAAAAATTTGAAACTTTTTCAAAATTAAAGAGAAGTTTTTTGTTTGGTTGTACGATTTTTTCAATTTTTGTAACATTTTCTTGTGTTATAATAATTTTTTTTAACTACTTTTTCGAACTTATTTTAAAGTTACTTTGCTATATCTGCTTTAAAATTTTTATTAAAAGTTTTTGGCATATTAGCGTTTTTTTAATACTGACGTTTTATTTTTACTTGCGACTTTTTTCCTTTGTAAACGAATTTTATGTGAACGAAGTCTGCAATATTGGAATTAAGCAATTTTAATTGCCCCTTTTTCAGTTTTTTTTTGTTATTTTTGTTGAGGTTTGTTGTTATTTTTGCGATTTTCAATTTTATTTGTTTAAAATTTTATTTAAGCAAGATTTTCTTCGATTTCGACATTTCTTATTTTAGTTTTGGCGTTTTTGTCTGTTCTTAAAAGATTTTTTCAATTTAAGCCCTTTTTATGTTCAATATTTTTCTTATAGACTTTTTTTAATGATTTTTTTTTTAGTTTTAGTAAATTTTTATAAAAAATTCTCTGTAATTTAAAAAATTTACTAAAACTAAAAAAAAAAGTTAAAGAAAATTCCAAGAGTTTAAAATAAGATCGCTCAAATCGCTTTAACAATAAAAAATGGTCAAACGTAAAAAATACTCAAAACTTTTCTAAATTAAAAAGTTTTGAAATTCGAAATTAAAAGAAAATTTCTAAATTTTCTAAATGGCAAAATCCAGAATAAGAAAAACAATTGCGGTAATAAAATCTTTAGTGTATAAATCTATGATTTGTGAATTATACCTAATTATGGGATTAAAAAGATTAGGTGAGGTTCCTTGGGCAGCGATCGAGAGGACGGCTGAATTAGGTGCTCTAGCGGTTCTTTGTAATACCCCACAGCAATGCTCATCCTAGAGAGCAGTTACTCAATAGGCGTCACTGTTAATTAAACCAAGTCGTCTTCCTAATGAAGTGAAGAAAAAACCTCAGTTCTATTCTAACACTACTTTTCCCAGGTATTTCTCTCTAAAGCCTAGTACTCTGTTCCAATTTGTGAAAAATGTTTAGCAACATCTATTATTTCATGTAAAAAATTTGACATGTATCAATGTTACCTATCTCGAGAGTTTGCACAATTTGATGTTTTTAATCTTTCATGGTATGCGACATTGTTTTGCATATGTAAACAAAACCCACATGTATTTTACTAAAAAGTATTTTTTTAAATAAAAAATTAAGTAAATATTAATGAAAAACTGTTACGGTTGTGTTATTTATGTTTTGCAGTTCTCATTTCAATATTTAGCTTAAACTTTTTTCATTTGCTTAAAATTCCACGTGAAATAAGTGCAGCTTATATTATTTCGCAGTTGTAAAAAAAATGTTGTTAGAAACATTTCGCAACTTTTTCACAAATTAAACAGAGTACAACTCTATCAACATTTTTTCATAGAAATTCCGCACAAGTTTTTTTCATATGGGTTTTGACAGCATTTCACGTGAAATGTTGAACAGAGTACTAGGCTTAATGACCCAAATTTCAGTACACTGACACAGCAAATGAAACACAGTTTCCTCTGCCTCCTCATCATGACAACTTCTGTACAAGTCATTGAATTCCATTAAATTCTCCTCGCATGAGCCCCCAAAAATCAGTGCCCTGTTATCACTAAGACAACTGTTCACAGAAAAAAAATAAAAATTTATTTCAATTTAAAAACTAATTAAATTTGCGCCGGTTAACAAATTAATAGTATCAATTTAACGTTTAATTCACTTGATAAAACGTTTAATTCATTTGATTTTATTTTTGATTAATGCTTTAATTGGTGAAAACTTCTTATATCCAGGCTACAATTCCCTGGCTATGATTTACATTCCGTTAGTTTTGCTTGGGGAAACAGTCATGACTTTCAGTTTTTGTATGCAAAGAGTGTAGATGGCTTGTCGACATGCCTCTCTACAATCCACAAAAATACGAGTAGATAATCTCGCCTGTTCCCACAAGCAAAAACTTAATAAATGTTGCTAAAATCAAAGAGCAAAAAACTTTACAAAAGAATGAAAAATATTAATATGGAAACGGTGTATTATTATAATTATTTACATGTGTTTCTTTGTCTATACCAACTTATTTATGCTCATATTGTTAGAAGCAACATTTTTAAGTTGAGTATACGGGCAATTACTATTGGAATATTGTCAAAAAATACAGAAAAAAAACTAAAACAAAGTCTAAATGTTGTTTCTTTTAAAACAATAACGAACGAACGAACGACATCTCATCATCAACTGATGACAGACGCAATTATAATTATTATTATTGTTGCTGTTGCTGTCTGTAGTTTTAAGTTCTATGACTCCGAGTATTATGTTCTTATCGTTTTGTTGGAGTTTTGTTTGTTTTCGACACCCACTCCCTCTAAATGTTTAAACATTCAGGGAAAATTATAATTATGACATTTGGGGGCACAAATCAGCTTCTGTGTTGATTATGATTTTGAATATTCATTTTTCTTTTTTAATTAATGAAACAAGACGCAATCGTAGAAAACTTTTGCTTAACAAACAATCCTTCTTTAATTAATGCTTAAACAATTAATACGAAAATAAAAACTTGTTTTTAAAGCTTCTTTCACAATGGCAGCAACAATTTCGCTTTTTCTTATTTCTTCCCAAAGTATTTGATATATTTTCCTTTCATTTTCCGAATAAAAATGTAACCAAAGGTTTTTTAAAAAAATTTGAGTCTTAATCGACCTTAGCAACAATTTGTATGAAATTATAAATGATGTTCATAATAATTTAATTTAGTTTTGAATGAAAATTTTAAAAAATTGTTTTAAAAAGTATCAATAAATACAAATAATGATGTGGGCAAAGTTTGCAAACGTTTTCGTAATTGAAAATATAAATGGTTACGAAAAAAAATTTTTGCTTTATTCTGAACACCAAGTGAGAATGCTGCTGCCATTGTGAAAGAAGCTTAAATTTATTAATAACATTTAAGTTCAATAATTAATACAAATTCGGGCATGTTCTAAAAACCTTTTTTCCCTTTTTAAGAGTTATCCTTGTAAAGGTAAATCAAGGGAACAAGGTTTTTATTGATTAAGAACTGAATGTTGTTTTTAGGGTTATTTGGGACGCTGAATCCAAATCTGCACTTAGTTTTTTCTCTATCAGCTCAACTTTACGCGATATACTGTTATGTCCAAGAATTCTTACATCGGTTTTATATTTGCTGAGTTGTTTCAGAGATATCGTTGAAGAATAATATTAAAAAAAAATTTTCTTATTTTGCGAATCACTTATGGTACATTTTAAAAAGTAAGCACACATTTATGCGCTACGCAATAGGACATACAGAGATGCAATAAGGCAAGAGAACGAATTCTTAATAAAATAAAAATTATATATATAAAACTTGAAGAGCTACGACGTTCCCTTACTACGCAACAGGTTTGTAAGGGAGCATACTAACGAATAAAGGTAACAAAAACGCTGATCGTTACAAGCAGAGGTTGGGCTTGGTTACGGCTACTACACTATGTTAATTCTAACAATATATTGTTGTCGTATACAAAATACTGTTATTTTTATTTAATACTACCTTAACCCGGTGCGCGTTGGTACCCCCATCGAAATAATATTGGTAAGATTTTTTTAAAAAGCGAAGCATCTTGGACTAAATCTTAATAATTTTACAGTAACTCTTCAACAGATATTTCAAGTGTCCTCGTATGGGAGGTACCATGCCTACTTTTCCCATTGAAACTACCTTTTGAAATATATTGTGGGTTATTATCTAAGCTATTTGTACAAAATTGGAATACTTTCACTATTACAGTATTCCAAATACGTAGAAAGCTTTATTGCCATTTTATGGGAGGTGCCACGCCCGCTTGGCTAATCCAGATAACTTTATGGCAGATGTCCTGTATTGATAACGAAGTTATTTGTTTCATTTTAAAAAACTCTTACTGTAAACGTCCTACAGAGTAAAGGTTATTCATATTTTTATTGTATGGTTGGTGCCACGCCTACTTGAAAATTAAAATATATGAATGGCCTACGTTACGCGCCGGGTAATCAGGAAATAACTATGAAACTTTCAGGAAAATCGGCTCAGTATCTTAGACTCAAAAGATCCTACTACAATAAGTTCAAGAAAATGGTTGCAGCGACTCTAAAGATACCCGATACTTAATATTGGTATCGTATGGGAGCCTATTTTATTTTCGGGGCTCATGTGATGTTACTGTACAAATTTCTAGAAAATCTATACATTCGTTTAGAAGGCAACATACAGACAAGCATATTTCATTTATCACAATATTATTACAGTAACGAAGTGAAGGTTATTCAAGAAGTATTCCGTTCAGTCATTTTTAAATAAATAAACATTTAAAATTCCAAGCAAATTAATTTTTAACTGATTCTTACATTTATTTAAAAAACTAAGTGCACATTAATACTGATTTTCGGTTGCATTTAATATTGTCAGTTGATTAAGTAAAAGTATTCTGTATGTAAAATTAAATGAAAATGAAATTTAAAACAACTGTAAATTTACCTAAAACCCGATCTACTTATTTTGCATTTTATTTTAACGAAAAGTTAATTTAATTTTTACTGTCAAAAGTTCAACCGCGAATTCCATAAAAAATTAAGCACAAATTCCGTAAAAATAAATGAATTTTCAGTTATTTTATATAACTTAACTACCAAAAAATAAATATATATATAAATCTGTGGCAAAAAGTAAAAGTAAAGAACGATTTGCTTGTTTTGTGTAGAAAATTCCCATATTCTATTTGTTAAAATTATTTAGTTAAATACATGAAATTCTTATGGTAAAATAATTGCGAATACCATATCGGGCATGCTGCTGGTGTCTTACAATTGAAAATTCTTCTGTAAACAAAGTGGTCAGTACAACAAAACTAAAACAAACATGTATAACGGGGTAGTAAATAAAAATAACAAGCGGACAGGAGTCTGGTATTTTCTAGAAATTCGAGTAAAACCTTTATTATATAAAATTACTGAATTACATAAAATAACTGAAAATTCATTTGTTTTTACGGAATTCGCAATTGAATTTTTGACAGTAAAAATTAAATGAACTTTTCGTTAAAAATAAATGAAAAATAAGTAGACCGGTTTTTAACTGGATATTCATTTATTTTATATTACAATTTCAGTTAATTTTACGTACAGAATATTGTGAGTGTACATACATATGTATATATATATTCGATAGATCAACAATATTATTCCAGATAGCATTTTTAATCGTCTAGGAGTCTACTGGGAATCTCATGAAGAGTGATTTTGATCGTCGACGAGCTCATTTTTTAATTGTAGACGATTCCTCGCACGGGAGAAACTATTACACGTGCTGATTCGTATGAGAGATTCTTCCATAACACAGCGAAAGGCTATAAATCATAAAGGAAATCGTTTATGATCTATGTAGAGATTATCTAACGAGTCTTTCAAAAATCATGCCAAGAGTCGTATCAGACTCATCAGACTTTTGCAACTCGTGAAATGCTCAGCCGTATAACTGAGCTACCTAAATAAGGGCATCAAGCATCTTTTTCATGTCAAAACTTCTAATTTTCATACAATTTATATGAAACAGACCTTAAGGTCGCGAAAACAACACCATCCTATCGGAAAATCTTATTTTACAGATCATTAGGTCGGTTTGTTTTGTTCCAATTGCATTGGTAATAGAATTTTCATATTTCAAAAACGCTCTTTTTTAGGTAGCTCAGTAATTGTTATATGACTCTTACAGAGAGTCTCAAAAGGTTCATTCCAGGACTAAAAGACGAGCGTGTCAAACATTTATTAAAAAAATTAATAAATAAAAAAAATTAAATGTTTTTGTTTCTGTTACTCTTCAGATAACCATCAGAAGATTCTTTTAGGAGTTGTATATTAAGCATAATCGCCTATAAAAAGGCCTATACTAGCTGGGATATTTACTGTAAACATGTCAATGTTTATCGCAATTGTAAATTTAGGTATGATTCACTGAAAAATAATGATTTTTATAACAACTACATAATGATAACTTTGAAAACATATTATATTCCTCACAATCATTTGATGATATTTAATAGCCATAACATGATAACTTTTTATACGTGTGTGTACTTATAATCTTGACTGTAATAATATTTTGTTATCGCCATTTGTAAATTTTGCATCAGTTGTGTCGTTTGCTTTACACATCGAATTATTTGTTATTCAGTGGTTAACAAATTTAAAAAAAATACCCATTAAAAAGCCAAGTTTAAAGAAATTGTAGGTACATTAAAAAAAAGTGTCACAAAATAAAATACCAATGTTAAAGAATTTTAATATTGTTTGAAAGTTATGCAAAAATATTGACCATTGTCTTGTGTTATTTTAGAGAAAAAAAAATGAAAATTCTATAAAATAATTTATAAATAATTGCGACCTGCCACAAAAATAGGTTAAAAATATTATGTTTGGAGTTGCATCATTTTATGATGTGAAATAATTGTAACAGTTTTACGTTAAGGTTGCCAGTAAGTAAATAAGCCTAAATATATATTAAAAATATTTTTCGGTTTTAGATTTAATCTGCATATTATTATGATTAACATGATAATAATATGACTACTTCTTAACTTATTATGATTAACATCATAATAATAATATGATTACATTAAATTATAATAGGATGTAATTAAAACAAATTAGGATTAAGGGAAAAATATTATGATGTCATATTACGAATATATTTGATCATAATATGATTCAATTATATACATTATATGTTGACTACGATCATGAATCTTATAATAATATTTTGCTCTTAGAATATGTTTACCACAACCATGTTTTTTCTTTGCGTGCAAATATCATTTTTGACATAAAAAGCCAATATTGACAACAAATATTATTTTTAAGATCAAAAATCACATTCGACATCAAAAATCACATTTTCAATTCAATCCCAGGAACAACTTTTGGAATTTTGGTAATAAGTAGTAGTTATTTCACACGTTACCTGATAAAAAGGTATCATTACAATTGTCATTATTCTGAAAACCGTAATAAGTACTTACTAGTCATAACCTCAGAAAATACTTTTTACTTCTATTATTTCACTCCTGAATATTTGCTTACTAATAATCAGCTTTATAACTACTTATTAGGTATATAAAAAGTTTTAATATGTATTATATACAAATTCTTGTTTTTGTTCATATTTTCGTTTTGTTAACTAACTAAATAAAAACTAGGTATATTTGGGCTTCTACTAAATATATTTTAAGTACTTACAATTAAGCTTACTGGTAGTTAAATAATAACTAGATATTTTTTGAGTACTAATAAGTGTATTGTAAGTACTGAATTCTGTGAACCACTCGAAAAATAAGTAGTGTTTATATGACTCCAACATTACTTGCTAACTTACCGGGTAAGTAAAGTTTTTGCTGGGATTGTACACAAAAACCACCTTTGGCATAAAATGTCGTGTTTGACAAAAAAATTATTATTATGGTTTCTTTAGTGAATGGTTTTTAACCCAAATTTTTACATTTTAATCAGGCTACAATTCATCAAATTTTCTTTTCATTAAATTATTTCTATGAAAAAAGGAATTTTACCATATGTTATTTATTAAAATTAATTGATAAAAAATGTACTTTAAACTTCAAGAAGAATTATTGACAAGAAGTATGAAAAACAGAAGTAATGAAGAACATGTAAATCAATTATAAATAGATAATCATTAAAAAAACAAACTTCGATCCACCGAAAAGGTGAAAATACCATTTGGTTTAAGGATTTATGTTTGATTAATGACTGCCAGCCGTTGTCAATGGCGGTGATTGTTAAACGTCAAAGATTTTTGAGGTGATATTGTAGTTACTATTGAAACATTTCAGAATAAATCTGTCAGTGAACGTGCGTTGGATACCCCGGTCAGTCAAGAATGAAAAATCATCCATAAATTTTAATTAATTTCAGGTTTTAAAATTCCTTTCTTCATAGAAATATTTTAATGAATATTAAATTTGATGAACTTGTATTAATGTAAAATTAAAATGTAAAAATTGGATTAAATAAAAATAAATTTAGACACTTAAACTCATTTTTTATATAAAAAATTGTACTTAACAGAAAAAATCACATTTCATATCAAAAGTGATTTATGACGGGGAAAAACGTGTTTGACAACACTACAATAAATTTTAAAATAATTTTTGACATTTAGAGTCATTTCTAATATATAAACTCCGTTTAAAATTTAAAGTTTACTCTTGACAACAAGAGTAATTTTTGAGACCAAAAATCAGTTTTTACACTTAAAGTGGTTTTTAACTTCAAAAAATAATTTGTGACACCAAAAATTACTACTTTCCCAATAAGCACTGAAATTTTAAAAATTCAAGTGCTCTAAATATTGCTGGAATCTAGCTTTAATTTATGCCCTATTTTCAAGTTAAATTCCAGTTCATACAAAAATGTTTGAAACTATTTTTTTACTTTTGTATTGCTTAAGCTATCAAAAAAAATATTAGTGAATAAATATTTGTAAATATTTCTGTGTACCGAAAGGATTTTAAACTTTCGAAAAAAATGGAACCATTAATTTACTAAGTGTAAATTAATCTTAAAATGACGATGATGATTAGGAATTTCATATACATACCATTTTTTTCTTTATGCCATGTTAAAAAAAATTAATATGATTTCCATTGATTTGTATTGGTATTATAGGTTTGATTTATACTTAGCTTCAATACTTGAATTCAAGTATAATTATTACGTGTTTGAGACTGGAATTTAACTGTAATTCAATGCTTGAATTTTACTGTATTTACATTGTTGTGTTTGACTGGATTTCCAGTACCCGTTTTGCTGGAGCATGCTATTGAATTCCACTGTAATTCAAGTATACTTCAAGGGTTGAAAATGGAAAACAGGACTGGAATTACACTTGATTTATACTTTTATTCCATCAAAATTGCTTATTGGGTTTAGTCAAAAGTGAATTAGCACCTTTTTTCACGTTGCTTAGTTTTGTACTAAAAACAAGGTCTTTTAGCCCTAAAAAAAAGTTGCTAGCACCCACACAAAATTTTTTATTCTTATTGTTTGCAGCTTTTACTAAAAACAGTCACATTTTGTCCTTAAACCACTTTCAAATATTTGTAACATTTAAGTGTTCATTCACATGTTGGTTTCAAAAAAAAATCCATGATAATGAAACAGTAAAATGTGTGTAAATTAAAAGTGATATAAATACGTATCATTGGCATCATTAAGAAAGGCCCTAACGCGATTTTTTTAAAATTTGGGTTTTCAGTACACTCACACAAATACACCTCGTCACAAAAATCTAATGCAACAGTATCCAAAATAATGGTTTAACAAGCAATTGTACATTTTGATACATACAGTTCCATATTATGTTTAACCTTCTCCTTTAAAGTTGGAATTATGTGAGTTAGGGCCTTTCTAAATCAGACTATCGGTTAACTTTATGTTCCGGGCTCTCCAACTTCATGCAGTATTTGCTGCATGTATCCTTTTACTTTTTTCTTATTATTCAAAAAATGTTTAATTTAACAAAGTTATATTATGTTGCAAATTGTTTTTGTTGTTGTTGAAGCAATAACAACAACAGCAATATATGTATGTACATACAACAATATTATGTACATATTTGTCTGTATCTCTGTGGAATAAATAGTAGCCGTTGTCTGTCTGTCTGCTACTTTTATTATTTCTACATTTTATATAATTTTTCTACTGTTTTTATTGCAGTATTTTTAAACATTTTTATTTGTACGGTTTTTTTTTTTTGTATTATTCTTTTTCACTATTGTCAACATGTCATCAACGTTTGCAAATATTTGTTTCAATTTTTTTTTAAATAACCCGGTGAAAATGTTTGTTTTATTTTTATTTAAAAGTGTTCTTTCTGTTGCTCTGTGAATTTTATTGCAGTTTTATTTTATATTTATTATTATTGTAACAGCGATTTTTTTTTATCGAAATTAAAGAATATTTAATTAGAAAAGTATTTAAAATTGTGGGGATTGTATTTAAGTGTGTGTGTGTGTATAGATCCACTAACAGCTTTACACTGGACTAAATAAGTTGGTGTTTGTAATAAGAGAAAAAAAAACTTTGTTTTATTATTAAAATGTCAGAAAAGTTTAAATAAAAACTCAAATAAATGTATAAAATTGAAAAAAGTAACAATAGTTTAATCAATGCATGGGGTGCAGTGTGGCCAGGTCTAAAAAAAAATTTAAAGCTAAATCTGGCATTAGACATGGCCTTAAAATGCTAAAAATTATTTAAAAAAATGCTTAAAATAATGCTAAATTTCTATAAATATTTTAGTTAAAAATTTATTACCAGTATGAAATTTTATTCCAAACTAAATACATTTTAGAGACTAATTTTTGAACAAAATTAAAATAAATGGTTATATTTAAGCAAATGGCGAAATTTTGCTAAAGCATCTGATACATATAAATATGTAGCCCAGGTAGTTAAGATTAAATGTTAAATTTAGGGGGCCTGCAAACCTCTGATATATTCACAATTTAAACGATTTATTTCTATGATATAGAAAATTTTTTAGGTCATTTTATTTTTTATAGTTTAAGAAAAGTTGAAGCTTTAAAATAATTATTTTTCCAGAAGTTTAGAGCAAACCATTTTTTTTCAAACATTTACACTATCAAATTTATATCTTATTCAAAGTGAAATTTCCTTGTACTTTTATATCGTAATATCAAAGGACAAACAATATTTGCATTCAACATAATAAGGACATTTCTAATATTACCTGAATATTCTATTTTTTTTAACAAGACAGGTAAGATGTGCCATAACATAAGAACTTTCCATTTTCATACGAAATTAAATTTTGAATACAACTATGTTTAGTCAAAATTTATTTTAATTTATAAAAAAAATTAAACATTTTTTATTTTTTCGAATTTATTCTATGAGCTTAATTTCAATTATGTATTTTATAAAAAAAAAAAAAATTATATTCAAAATATGAATATAATTAAGTAACTTGAAAAAGAAATAATTTCCAGATTTAGTAAAATCAATAAAACTATTCGCCCAAATTTTTAAAATAAATAATGCTAAAAAGAGCTAAAAACATTTTCCAAAAATGATAAAAAAAATTACCAAGTGCTAAATGAAAATTTGGCAGCTAAATAAAAATTTTAATGCAAAATGTTGCTGCAAAAATGCTAAAATGGCCACACTGATGGGGTGGTAAATGGAAAATTATTTCTCAATTTTAGGAATATTTTTTTCAAAGGATTCAATAATATTGACTATTGCCAAATTGTTAAAAAAGACTCTTGAGACCCCTTTTACACACAAAAGTTTACTTTACAAAGTGTTGTGTTTGTAGGGGAAAAAAAAGGAAAAAAGAATTGGGGTGAGTACAGCCTTTGAAGATCTTGGTTCGTCGCTTATGGGTTCAGATTTTTCACCTTCATCGCCAATTAGTATATTGAAAATCCCAAAATTTTATTTTTTTAGATTTTTGGTAAAAAAAATTCGCCAAATGGAAATTTTATATAAAAAAAAACTAAACAAGAGTAATTTTACCTTGATTAAAATTTTCTATATTTAGCTTAAAACTAGTTATGTGTATATATCAGGGCTGTAGAGTTGTAAAAAAATAGTTTGAACTCCGATTCCAACCGCTGAAATTTTTTAAGTCCGACTCCGACTCCTACTCTAACCTTGATCAGTGATGCCAATAGATATTTTAAAAAATCCCTAAGTTTTTAAAAAAATTCCTTTTTTTTCCTACAACCAAAATAAATGTCTCTACACTAGGGATGCCAATCGGGACTGATTTTTGAAAATCCCGATCCCGAAATCCTGGGATTTTCGGGATCCCGTTATTTCGCGATTTTTCGGGATCAATGTGTTTCTTTAAGATGCTACTTTTTTTTAATAAACAACACTTTTTGAATATTCAAAAGGTTTTATATACGTAACATAAATTTTTTAAAATGAAATCAACCAAACAATTTATTTTATACATATGTTTATAACACCTGGCCTCACCCATGATCAAACTGATCAGATTCTGAAGAAAGCTTCAAAAAAATTTACGTATCTCTTAGTTTTTCTAGATCAATTCATTTCTTGACAGCATTTAAATTTTTAATGTGAATTAAGTTGTGACGACATTAATACACTGCAAAGTGTAGTCCCTCGCCGGTCTCGATAGCTGAGTTAGAAACTGTAAAACTATGTCGACTGCAGTGCAGTACACCTCCAGGGTGAGGGCGAGATTCATAATCAATAATTTAAATACGTTTGAAATTTATTTTAAATCGAAATGTTTATACAAATGTTTCTTAAAACAGATTCCAAGTTTAAATAATTTATTTATGAATACGTCAAGTAGTGTTTATTTATAAAAATTATTTTATATACCGTATGTTTTCTAAGCTATTTTTTATTATTATTGGACCGGAATGAATATGAGCTATTTCATCAATATAACGACTTAATTGTTATAATTATATCAACTTTTATTCTTTAGTTTCTGAATAAACTTTAATTGGTTTATGAATCATTCTTATTTTTTGCTTGATATATAATAATTATTTCTTTACTTCTATATTTTGCATAAAAATAATCATTTTTATTTTGGTATTATTTGGTATATTTTGGTCTTAAGCCAAAGCTGAACTTGCTAAACGTAATTGTGAAAAAGGCTTGAGATGTGAATCTTCAAATATCGTTTTTACTTAAAATAATGGTTTTTATTAAGCAAAATACAAAAATCCAGAAATATTCGTCATATATCAAGCAAAAATTAAAAATTTTAAATACTCGTTGTGAACCAAAAACAAAAATTAAACTCAAAAATAAAAATTATTTGCAATAAAAAATATAACTCAAATATAATTTTTAATAATTTTTTTGTATAAAGTATAAAAATTCAATAAATACGAGGAGTTTTGTACACAAAAGTTGATATGTTAATTGATAAATCCGGGGATTTCGGGATTTCCCGTTTGGCATCCCTACTCTACACTTTTCCCTACTTTAAAGATGTATTGTTAATTTAAATGAATAGGGCTTTATTTATTTTGTGCTGATACATGAAACAGATACAAATATTTGTTCTAGTATATCGATCGACTAAGAATCAGAATTCAATCGACATCCTGCTGGCTGATTGTCTGTCCATGCAGAACGTCTGCGCAAAGTACAGCTCGCAATTTTAATGATAATTTAATTAAATTTGGTTTATAGGTTTTTTGGAAATTTTGAGAATCGGTCCGGTCCAAAATTTCACATAGACCCTATACGAACTTTTTTCCTAATAGACTGTTTGTGCACATAAACCATCTTATGATGTTGGTAATTGGACAGAATTTTGCCCAAATATGTTTTATTTCAACCTTAATTATCGTAAGAAATTAATTTTGGAATCTGTCCGTTTTTCACCATGGCTCCCATACAAATACCACTCACAAAAATAGCTTGAAATGCCATAACTGCCTTATTAATATTAATATGTATTGGTAAAAAAGTAGCTACTAAGCCATGACAAAATTTTGTGCTGGTAGGTAAAGCATTAAACGTAGGACATATATAAACCACCTCGTTTAAATCACTTTAAGGCCCGTTTTCACAACTTGCTTATAGCTAAAGGTAGGATTATGTCGGTAGTATAAAATGTGTTCCATTATCTTAAAGTAAAGTTGTAATAATGGATAAAAAATTTATACGGCCGATAAAATTATGGAACACATTTGTCAGAGATAACCCCGCTTCTACTAGCTAGAGTTTAAGATTTGGGAAATTGTTAAGGACTATTTAGAAAAAACTTCAGATATCATATATTCATAGTTCTCGAACTTGAAACTCGACTAACAAATGTTCTCGAAGAATTTTTCCAAAAAAAAATCTAACTGACCGATAACATAATCTATTCTTGGACAGACAAATTTTTCAACTTCTCAAAATATTTTATGATCTTTATTAAAAAACCTAAGCTCGGGGAATTACTTTTTATGAAAACATTGAAGTTGTAATTTACTTAAAAACAAAAGTTCATAAGCCTATTTTTTTGTCACACGCTGTTTCATCAAACACTTATAATTATTTCTAATTTCAAGTTTATAACAATAGAATTCCTTATATTCGTATTGAGTACTTAAAGTTTATTTTAGTTTTATTTAGATAAAAGACAAACATCATTAATTGCTTCGTCATTATTTCAATTAAAATATTTGTTTTCTCACTCTCAAGGCACTAAAAATAAAAATGATTATCAATAATTAAGAAAATTGCTAAATCATTTTCTTATTTTTAAAAAAGTTTACAACAATTTTCAATCGTTTTCTTTAGACTTTCAGAGGAATTTCCAGAATTTAAAACTAGACTATAAAATCATTAAATAATACATCTTTAATTAAAGCCTTTTTTGTCATAATGATGTATCAATTTAATAGATAAGCCCATTGTGTTAATAAAACGATAATTTTTGTTGAATATATTGTCAATCAGGTCTTATTATAAGAAATTAAGTCATTAAACTTTAACGATTTCTTTTTACTATTTTAACAATTTGTAAAGGGTCTTTCACTAGGTTCTTCTTATATTTTAATTAACACATATATCATCGTCGGTGTATTTTTTACTTAAAAGACTTATCGCTGACATTACGTATGGAATATAACATCGTGCACACGTCCGCCACGGGTTTGATGGTTGGCTCCTATCCGAAATATTAAAATTTTCCATGACTCTAGTGCCTAAATTAGGCTTAGTTTGACCTTTTTAATGGGTTATGACGACTTTGAGGGCCACTTTGGTTTGCGGCTTATACGCAAAGACGTGCGGCTGTAGAAATCCCACAAGAAAAAGTCTAAAAGGGTCGAAATACACGATCTCGATGGCCAGTTCATATCACACCCACGTTTGATGACCTAGGCCTAAAATAACTCGTGTAAAATGTTCAATGTGACATGAGCTGTACGGCGAGTAGCGCCTTCCTGTTGAAACCGCATGTCGTTGGTGTCCATATCATCCAATTCAGGCGAAAAAAAGTTGGTAATCATTGACCTTTAACGCTCGCCGTTGACGGTGATGGCCTGGCCAACGTCGTTTTCTAAGAAATATGGACTTAGGACGCCGCCAGTTTCATATCCTCACCAAAGAGAGACATCAACAGTTGGAACTGGATGCTTTTGGATCTCATGTGGATAAGTATCGTCCCAAATTCCTCAATTTTGTTGGTTGACGTACCCATTTATCCACGAATTGGCCTCTTTGCTAAAGATGATTTTTCGCGTAGAATGATGCTCATTTTAAAAAAACCAGTTTAATTATTTGCATGCGTTGTTGAGCATTATATCCGTCAATAGTGATTTGACAAAACGGAATAAATTCACGAAAGCCAATTTGACTAACAACAGTATGGCCGCCATAAAGTGCCAAAGTTCATAATCAGCTATTGAGAGCATGGTGAAATAAACAGGTGACATTACTACGCCAGATGACGATTTTTTGCTCTCGCATTGTTTGTCCAATCTAATGTCAAAGTTTTGTTTATGTTTACAAAAATTCCACGTTTTGTGTTGTGATTAGTATATTTTATTAATTACAAATATTTTATTAATTACAAATAAAAAAGTAATTGGCTATAATTAAATAAAGATTGACTAAAAATGTATTTATTTCATCACGTTCAGCGGCACGCTTTGATTTTTGTTTAAAATAATTTTTAACGTTAGCTGGGACTAATTTCTATTTTTGTTGTAATCTTGTATTAGTTGCCGTAGCACTGCCACCTGTATTATTTGACCATGATCGAGAGACCCTTTACTTTTACAATATAAAATGTTTTCTGGTGTTAACTAATTTTATAAATGTTGAAAATTAATTTTTAATTTTGAGAATAAAAAAAACAGTATTGAAATATTCCTATAAATAACCTTTTACTCGGAATAATTTTTCATTATAATTCGGTCGGTGACTATTTGAGCTGTGTGTTTATGTCCATATTAATTGCAACAAATTACTTAACTAATGACTCTATAAATGTTGTGATACATTTATTTTATTATCAATACTCATAAAACGACAAAAAAATTAAGTAGACATCATCTCATATACAATATAAAACTCTATTTGCCCCGTTTACTACACTGAGTAGTTCATGAAAAACTTTTTTTGACGGAAACAACAAACTTAAAAATAAAAAATACTTTAGACAAAAACAGCAACAACAAAATAAAATAAATAAAAACAAATTAAATTCAATTATGCAAACTTTTTTGCAAAAAAAAAAATTATCCTGAGTGACACATGACAACAAAATAATAATAATTATAATGAGTTAAACAGTAAAATACCGAATAAAAACAAGTACAAAAGTATAGTCGGCCATGCCATACCACATAGTACCCTACTCTGATTGTGACCAATGTGGTATTTTACAGCTATTTTCAAGAGTGGTGATTATTTGAGAGCAATCATGGGGTCATATCTAAATAATATATTTTGATGTTAAGATTTGTAAAAGAGTTATTCGTATCGAGTTTTATCTACATTTATCTGTATTAAGCCTGGTACTCTGTTCAGTATTGCGTGCGAAATATAACAAAAATTTCTGTAAAATACATACGAAAAACTGTTGCTAGAGTTGTACTCTATTGATATTAAGAAAAACATTCCAATTTTTGTACTGTACGGGACGGGAATAACCAGCTGGTTACTGTATACCACATCAACTAGTGTGTAGTGTGACCAGACTGTTGGTGGCGCTGGTATGCTGACTGTTTGCGCGGCTTAAGCTCGCCGGATGGGGTGGTTTTTGCCGACCAGCTGACATAAACCCGTGTACAAAAAGAAATTATATATTTCATACCAGCTACGAAATTGTTAAATAAATAAATTGTTCCGGGGCCCGAAGTAGCTAAAAAACAAAACCAAAACACATCTTTCAACCCTTGACACATCTCTGGCGGATGTTATGCCAGGCTTGGCCTTCCCTCTAGAGACTGAATCTCTCCGTGACATCCTTGGAATGTTCGGATGCCCCAAAATCTACCCTGCCAAAATATCACACTCTTCTACCTACCCGCCTTTAAAAAAAAATTACCAACTCATCATCAAATTAAAACCAAAGTAATATTCATTTTAAAACGTTATAATTCATTGTTTTTTAATAACAAAAAATTTAATTTAGAAAAAATAAAGAAAAACAAGTGAAGCTCATATTATTTCGCACGGATTTTTTTAATTTTTTTATTTTGTATTTGTAAAGAGGTTTTTGTAACAAGCGTTTCACAAAGAAAAATGTAGAAAAGTAATAAAATTAATAAAATGAAATATTTTGGTTATTTGATATGGGAAATTATAAAAATAATATTGTTTTACTTTTTTTAATGAAAATTAAAGAAAAACATGATTTTTGTTTACTTTCGCAAAACAATGTTGTATACTTGCAACTTATAAAAACTATAAGTTTTGAAGAATTGCGAAAAAGATAATATTGATACATTTTCGCAAGTTCAAACAGAGTACAGGCTTTACACAGAAAAAAATCTTGCCAATTTTTTTTCAATTAAACCATTAATCAAATATAAATTCAAAGGTTTTTTTGGGAATGCAAAATTTATTATTATTAAGATTTCTCTTTGATGGGCTAAATTCCCAATTTTTATTTTTCACAAGTACACTGAAATTTATTGTTAATGGAAAGCTTATTTCTTTGCACATTTCACTGTTTGCTTAGGCCTGATCATCAGGAAACCTTTTTCCAAAGACTTTGAAAAACCTAAATATATTATACAAATAAAACTGTAACTGTAACTGTATAGCGCCCTTTTGGCTTTTTTCAGCAAAAGGGCGCTAAGCACAACTGAAACGAGAGTACAATAATGATCTGAGCCGAAAACAACGAAGTTTGTGGTTTAAAAAAACAGTACGGAATTTAAGGTTCTAATCTTTTTGTTAAGTTGAATAAGTACAATATAATTTTTGTGTTTGAAGATCACAAACAGGGAAACGTAATTTTTTTAATGATTTACTACAGAAACACTATTAGCGTTTGTGTTTTCCACAAATCTACCCAACCGAACAATAAGAATCGATATTTAATGTTCATTTTCGAACACTGCTTTAAACGCGTTTTTCTCGAAAAGGGCTTTTTTGAGTTATGTCACTATTGAAGTAAACGAGCGATATAAATGTGATTTAATAACAAACCTAAAAATTGGCTTTTAAAGTGAATTTCATGAGGGGTCCTCAACGATTTAATTGTCGACTTTAAACCGACTTTCGCAAAAAAAACTACCAAATTGTCACTTAATATTTCAAAAGAATTTAAGGAAGTCTATGCGATTTTCCAAAGATCGATTTGCGCAGCTTTGGTTAAAAATATGAACCGATTTGCATAAAATTAGAAACATGAACAAAAAAATTTTGGATTAAATTCTATAAAAATACTTAATTCATTAAATTATAGGCAATTCGGAATTCTATTCAAAGATCAAATTTATATGGGGGTAACTGAAATTATGGATCGATTGGTAAAACTTAAAAAAGGCTGTATTCTATATAGATGGGCTTACAAAAACACACAGCCTGCCAACCGCATGAACGGACCTCGTTAAATCAACTGAAAAAGTGTGTATGAGTCGATAGGTGTACTATCAGTTGCTGTAGAGTATAAATACTACAAAAAAAAAAAAAAAAAACCAGAAAAATTTTAACAAATGACACAATGATTTGTTTGTAACAAAATTAAGATTGTAGTCACAAGTAATTATTGTAATTTTATATTGTATTTTAATTTTATATTGTAGTATTTATTATTATCTTACGTAAACTTTTCAGAGGAAATTTCATATTGCTTTGAACTGTTATACTAAAATAATTTTTTACCAGACATTTAAAATTACAAACTATTTAAAATGTATTGCAAGAATCCGGTCATTGCACTTTTCAAAATTAATAAGTAGTCATTACAATTCCTTCTTAGCAAACATATTTCGCTTTACATAGTTGGAAAGTCGGTTCAAAATATATTTATAATATTTGACAGAAAATAAAAAATTTTATTTTAAAAAAGATTTTGAGTTAATTTATAGAGCTGAATTAAGAGAAACGATAAGTAATATATGGTATTTCGAACTGAAGAGAAATTGAGTTTATGCGCCCCTTTTCGTATATTTGTTGAGATTCTGACATCGCACAAATCAAATTTCAATAAAATGCTCTATAAATATGATTAAGAGCAGGGTTATCAAATGTGATTTAACCTTTCCGCTAAATTCATTGTCAAAAATCGCCAAACACTTTTTATAAATCCTAAAAAATAAATTTCTTTTGAAACACTTAAATTCGCCAACAATATAAAAAATCTCCATGATAAACATATATTTTGTTAAACTGCCCGTTCACCGATATCGAACGTTAACGTTCGCATAGTAAATAACATTTAAAACAAAAACAAAATTTCAAAAATTGTTTTTGTTTTAAATGTAATTTTCCATGCGAACGTTAATGTTCGATATCGGCGAACGGGCAGTTAGTTTTATTTTAAAAAGAGTTGATAGCCTTAAGACACCAGTGCTCTAACTAATCACTAACTATATAATAATTATATTATTATTTAGTTATAAAAAATAAATATATATATATATAATAAATTTATTATAAAAAACAAATTAAAAATTATTAGTTAACACATAAAAGGTACAATAGTCCAATTCACAAGCTCCGTCGTATGGCTTATCGTTTAAAACAAAACTATTTTTGTTTAACTAGGCACTTGTGAATAGACAAATTTATTGTATCGTTACTTTGTCGTATTGTTAAATACTCCTATCAAAAATGAAAAATATCAATTCAATGAGCCCTGTCAATTCGCTTTGAGTAATCCTTAAAAAAAATTTAAAAAAAATTAAAAATGAAACTAATAAAAATTATGTAATTTTATTAATAAGTTTTTACTTCACTCTTGGTATTTATTTATTTTTTCTTGTGATTTAATTAAATTTGCCATTGACATTGGTTGATACCATGAAATTAAACCTGGTATGGGAGTTTAAATTTGAAATGAATGTTAATAAATATTACTGGATAAGCAATTTGAATTGAAATAGTTTAAAAAATAAATTGAAATTAATAAAACATATATTTATCATTCAGAAGAATAAAATTTGTGGTGGTAGCTATAACATTCTAAAATTCTTTTACAAATTCACTATACAAATCAAACATTTCCAGGCCTGGCATAAATACAAAATTTTTCAAAACACATAAAAATTAATCGAATAATGAGACAGCACTTTTGTATGAAAATAACCAACAACAAATATACAATATTGTATAATTAGACGATTATACAACGAATACGACGATAATACGAGTGTGTAAATTGGACAATTGTTTGCTATAAAATAGGTTAAAGTAGTCTAGTTAGTAGTTGCGGTTCTATTAAAAATCTTAAACGAAATAGTCTTAATCGCTACGACATTACAATTGCTTAAACAAAATATTGTGTTTTAAACAAAAAAAAATTTAGTCATATAAAACTGTGACAGACCAAAATTTATTACAAAAACATTATTCGTTACGATTTTACGGGTAGTAAAGTGTTTTCGAAAACCGGGCCGTATATGGAATCTATGAAAAATTATGGACCGATCTTTACGAAAGTCATATAAAACGATGACAAATATATTACAATAGCAATATGTATTCGTTACTTTTGTAGGCGTTCTTAAGTATTTTTCGAGAGAGGACCTAATACAATTATGGGGTCTATGGTTAATTATGGACTGATCTTCACGGCATTTAACAGTATGACTTCTAGTCATATAAAACGAATTTGTGCAAAATCTTATATCAAAATATGCCTTACCAATTTTTTAGGGTGGTGGTTCCACATTTGAGCTCATAACTTTCGTGCTACTGTACCGATTTTGCTGGATTTCAATCCCAAACTACTTAGAACAACTAGAAACAATTTTACCCAAATATTATTCATTTATTTTGAGCTGGTCGAAAGTGGGCGTGTTTTCAGCCGAGTCTGTTATCTTTTTTTTCCGACCCTAATCCCGCGAGGTTCTTCGCTGGTCTGCAGGAAACGAGAGTCTCTGGCGGGAGTCGAACCGCAACCCCGGTACTGATAGACTAGCTCACTACCAGCTACAAAGTTAATTTTTGCAAAATTCGGTCGAGCAAACAAACGCCATTTCTGCATTGCATTAAATGAAAGAATTTTACGCTTTGGGCGAAAAAAATCACTCCGCCCTAAGACATACTTACATATATGTACATACATAAATACATACATGTACCCAACAAACACAAAGTCAAACCTTTGATATGAAATGACTTTATCATTTGACATCAAACATGATTTTCAAACCTTGTTCAATTGTTTGATTTTAATATTTGAATTCAAATTGATAATGATTTGAATATAAACATTTGACATACAATGTTTTATCAATTTGATATCAAATTGTTATCAAATGTTATTCTCAAATCGAAAATAAGTTTGCCAGCACTGAAGTCCATTTTACGCGAAGTAAATACGTCTTTAAACAACGTTTATTACAAAATATAAATTATTTGTTATATATTTTAAAAGAATAATTACAAATTGTAAGACTCTTAATAAAAATAAAACAGAAAGTGAGTAATATATAAGTTTGTTGTACGATCGCGGTGCTACCGCATCACAATCCTCGAAACAAAAAGGAGCCAAGCCTTTTTAAGAATTCTAGAACGGAAAGAACACTATTTCTTCTTTTAGCTACGGTGCCGAATGTTAAGCTCACAGTTTATTTTAAAAAATAATGAGTAAATAAAAAAATAGATATTTTTCCTTCAAACATTTGAGAATAACGCTTAAAAGTAAGTTGAAAATAAATGCATTTCTCAATTTGAAAATATTTTACCCTCTTTGTTGAGAATGCTATGATTTTTAAATCATTATCAAAAGTTTGTTGTTTGATAAAAGGTTTGATTTCAAGTCATTTTCAATTTGAAATCAAACCTCCGTGTTTGTTGGGTAAATTCGAAGCACAGGCCGACCTTTAACACTTCACTTAATATGAAGTTGTTTTTTTCTTTTCATTTTTTCTAGTGTTTAATTTTTTATAAAGTGAACAGACATTCAATTAATTTACATTCATTTCATTTTATTACAGCCTGTCTATTAATTGAATTTCACTCGCTCTTTTTCTACTCCTTCAATTCTTAAAACTCATACTCCATTGATTTCTTTTACCTTTAGTATGAATGAGAGACATGTGTTCATTATCATTTGATTTAATTGATTCTTCAACAATATGATTTTTTTTCCCTTTTTTTTTTTTGTTTTTGTTGTTGAGATGTTGATAATGATTATTTTTTTCTCATATTTTTTTCTCTTTCTCAATTATATTTACTTTCAATTAATTTTATCGTTCTGTTTTGTTTTGGTTTTGTTCAATTCTGTCTGTTCCAGTGCGGCCTTCAATAGTGATTCTGGTTCATTATTGTTGTATTGTTCACAATGAGTTTATGTTGTATTTTACATATTTATTATTAATTTTACAAACACATACATACATGCATACACTCACTATTGAAATTTGCCATGTTTGGCTTGATATTGTTGACCGGCCGTTTTACGAAAATAGCGTATGGCAAATAAAATTTTCCAAGAATTATTCATTAAAAATCCTTTGTAGAAATTGTTTTAACAAACAGTAGCAAAAACAATTAAATCATTTCATTTTGTTTCTATATTTTTTTTTTATTTTTTAAGTATGATTAAGAGATAAATGATAAAAAACACATGTTCAAATTTTTTTTCATTCTTTTATTTCAAATTACTAACTTGCACGTCATGTTAAACGTGTGTTAATTAATTATTTAAAATTGAAACGAGAAGTAATTTTGAATATTATTGAATGATTGTGTCCTTTTATTAATTACAGCCCTGCCATCATATCAAAAGCCAATTTTAAGTACTCACAATAATAAATTAATTAAACTTGTTTCGAATTTAATGGAACTGTTATTTTAATTAAGTTACATAATTAATTTCAAAATAAAATCCAAAGAGGGTTTGAAATAAATGTTATTAAATGGGCAGAGACTCTGGTCACCTGTAGACAAGCGTAGAGCTTCGTGGGATGGGCATAGGGAAAAAATAACAAAATTTAAAGATAATAAAATTAAATTGAATAAATTCCTAATAATTTCTTCTCCAATTTAAAAAATCGAAGAAACCAAATTGAGATTTTAAAAAACGAGTAAGAGGGCTATATTTGGCTATGCCGAGTCTTATATATTATAACCCTCTTCATATTACGAGAAAGTTATATAAATAAATACCGTCCTTTTTTCGGAGTAATTTGTACTTAATTTTGTAACTTTAACTGTTACTGATCTATTTTGTATTTGTATTGGAGGTGCCCGCCCAACTAATCCAAAAACATACACTTTTTGACGGATTTTGTGTATTGACAACCCAGCTATGCGTACCAAATTTGGAAAATGTTTCTCCAGATATAAAGAAATGTATTTTGTGCCACCCCCTCTTTCCCAACCCCGCCCACCTTCTGACAAATAGCAAGCATTGACACCGAAGCTATTGTAATAAATTTGGAAACTTTTAATGATACGATTCCGCAGATATAAAAATCTATATTTCATTTGTATGGGAGGTGCCACACCCTATTCTCTAATCCCGCCCATAAAGAGGTTGTGTGTTAATAACCCAGCTATGAGTAGCAAGATTTGACAATTTTTCTCTTAACGCTCTTTAGATAAAAATCAATGTTTTTTATGACACACCCACTTCTCCACTACCGCCCACATTTGTCGGGTGTGCTGTTCTGATTGCCAAGATGCTTGTACCTAATTTGTAAACTTTGGCTCTTGCAGTTTCCAGATTAACAAAAAAAAACAAGCGATTTATGAAAAAATCATAGGCAGTCATGGTTTTTGCCCAAATCTCAGTCATTTATAGACCAATCTGGCTGAATTTCAGTAGCAAACTTTAACGGAGTATTTGTGACATAAATATAGAGCAACCTTGTCCCCATCGTTTCTGGGGTATTCGAAAATCCCTTTTTGAAATACACACAGACGGACATCGTTAAATCAACTTCGCTACATAAGGACCCAAAATATATCTTCTTTATAGGGTCTAAAATCAGTATGGTTTTAAGCACCAATACATAAAAAAAATCTTACTTAAACAATAATATACTAGGTGCCTTGACATTTGAGTTAGGTTCCTGTAAAAGACCCGGCATACTAGTTGTATACTATGGTATAAAATTTATTAATTAAGAGAATATGTGTCTATATGTGAGAGTATAAGAAAAAACCGTTCTCAAAATAGAATAGATATACTTCATGACGCCTTTCTTAGACAAATTTTAGTATGAAATTGTATGAAAAATGTGGTGCCAACGCAGTTCTGTTTGAACACTTACACAAAATTGTACAAAGTTAAAAAAAAAATTAACAAATTTAAAAACAAAATCGCAACAAAATAATTTTTGAGAGTAATTATTGTCAAAACAACGAAATTTCATTAAATCTTGATTAAATGTGAATTGAAAAAAATTGCGAGATGTTAAAAAAATTTGATTTGCATGGGGCGAGGATTGAAGTAGGCGATTTTTAGGGTAAATGGTGTTAAAATTAAGATTAATTATTAATTTTGACAACAGTAATAAAAAGACAAAAAGGAACAAAATTGCAAAAGTGATTATATGATAATGCAAAAAGGACTTAAATAAGGGACTGAACCAGTGTTGCCAAAACTTGGTGACCAAAAATGGCAACATTTACGGAAAAACTGGCTAAAAAATGGCAAAATTCAATAACAAAACAAAAATAATTCAGTAAAAGTTTTTTACAATAAAATTGTAAATTGAGATGAATTTGTAACTTAAAAATAAACGAACAAAAAAAGCAACCAGCGAAATGCGCATAGACACTAGCTTTTCCCACAACAATAAATTTCAGTGTTTTTGTCATAAATAAAAATTGGGAGTTAAGCACGTCATTAATTAATCAATTAATTAATAGAAAATTAAATATTTTTTTAGCATTTCAAAAATTAAATTGTTGATTAAATCGATATCGTTATTGTTTATCCCATAGGAATCACTTGAACCTTTTAGTTTTAAATATTTTGAGGATAAATCATAATCATGACAACATCTGCCCAACCTTTTGAGTCCAAAATAAAGAAAGATAAAAAATGTTTTATTGTTATAGCAAAAGTAATGGATGACTCAAGTAGAGATTCTTTTTTCAATAGCCTTTTTTAACAGATCACGTGCGAGTAGTGTCATGCTGTCATGTTATTTTTGTTTAGTATTGTTTGGCATTTCAACATGGAAAGACTTACGCCTGAACAACGTTTACAAATCGTTCAAATTTATTACGAAAATTCACATTCTGTGAGAAATGTGTTTCGTGCTCTTCCCACCTAGCATTCATTAAGGATAATAATCCACCGAATAGACCACGTACAGCACGCTGTGAAGAAAATATAGCGGCCGTAGCTGAGAGTGTACACGAAGACCGTGGAGAGTCGATTCGGCGCAGTTCGCAGCAACTCGGACTGACGTATGGAACGACTTGGCGCATTTTACGTCGAGATCTTAAATTGAAAGTGTACAAAATACAGCTTGTGCAACAACTGAAGCCGCTCGACCTTCCCAAGCGACTTCGCTTCGCTCTATGGGCTCTTGAAAAGTTCCAAGAAGATCCGACGTTTTCGAGGCAAATTTTGTTCAGCGATGAGGCACATTTCTGGCTTAATGGGTGTGTAAACAAACAAAATTGCCGCATTTGGGACGAAGAGCAACCTGAAGAGATTCAAGAACTACCACTTCATCCAGAAAAGACAACGGTTTGGTGTGGTTTGTGGACCGGTGGAATCATCGGTCCATATTTCTTTAAAAATGATGCCGGTGCGAACGTAACCGTCATTGGCAACCGTTATCGTGCCATGATAACCGACTATTTGATGCCTGAAATTGAAGCTCGTGATCTCGGCGGCATTTGGTTTCAGCAAGATTCAAATGAATTTATTGAGAGAACACTTCGGTGAGCACATAATTTTACGTTTTGGGCCGGTCGATTGGCCACCGAGAGCGTGTGATATCACACCGTTAGACTTTTTCCTGTGGGGATATTTTAAGTCTAAGGTTTATGCGGACAAACCCGCTTCGATTCAGGCCTTGGAGGAAAACATCACGCGTGTCATTCGCCAGTTACCAGTCGAAAGGCTCGAACGAGTCATCGAAAATTGGTCTCAACGGATGGACCATCTGCGACGTTGCAACGGCCAACATTTGATAGACATAATCTTCAAAAAATAAATGCCAAAGAATGTTCATTCAAATGATATTAACATTCCCCATTAAATATGAACTTTCTGTGTTTTTTTATTTAAAAACGTAGGGAACCTCGAAATGGATCACGCTTTATTTACCTAATTGATAAAATAAGTAACATTTATAAATGTAACCTATTTCTCAAATTCCTTTCAACGGTTACCGCTCTACCATCGAAATGAGAGCAACTTTAAAGGATATTCCCGTAGTTTCTAAAAAAATTTGTTGCCATCTGCTCACAATACACTGTTGCATTTTTTGATGCTAAGAGATTTTGCTTTCTTTTTGGTGAAAAGTGATCATTTATAGCGATTTTCAACATTTATAAAAGCTGTGTTTTAAATTAAATGCGTTTTAATTGTTAAACCTTTTTAATTTACTTTTAGCAATTTCATAAATTATTATAAATTTATGGTTAGACAAGTTGGAAAAGGACTAGAAAAATGGCTAATGGCTAAACTCATTTTTCATTGGCTAAAAAAGGTGATAAATGGCTAAATCTAGCCACTAATTGGCTAAATTGGCAAGACTGGACTGAACAGATAAAAAGTAATTTCTCATCTTTAGAAAATTAAACTATATCAATTATTTTGATCTCAAGTCATGTAACAAATTTGTAACAACAAATAATTATTATTTATATTTTTTTGATCCAAACTGAAAAATAAACGTTTAATAAAAAAAGCATAGAAGCACATGAATTTTCTTCCAGCAGTTCTTGCATGTCGTTGCGAGGCCGAAAATAATCTTAGCGGGAAAATGTTGTAAAAGCACATTTTAATGTTTTGGTTGAACAATATTGCCGAATAAATTTGTTAACGGCAAAATAAACTTTTTAACATACTGTTACATGAAGTTCGTTCTCATTTTTTCTTTCTCAGTTTGTAACAAAATGTTTAAAAATTTTTGTTTGTTCTGTTGTAATTCAAACAATTTTGCTTTACCCAAAAAAAAATAACACGGAAGTTTTTTATGCAGGATGTTGAAGTTGTTTTACGTTGTATCTGGTGTTTTTTTACCGGATACAATTTTTACATTAGGGAATCGCAATACAATTTAACAATTTATATTATTTTTCCCCGTTTTTTCATAAAAAAATATTTAATATTGTTTTATAGATAAACTGGTTTTAAAAACAATCAAATTAAAAGAGATTTAAAAAATGTTTATATTTATTATATTTTGTGTTTACAAAGTAATTGAAGCCGTATGTTTAATTTCTAATTCGACATATACAGAAAGTATACGGCTTCGTTATAACGGGGACGTATTATTAATATTTTTCCTATATCAAAGATAATATAAGGTATACGCTCAGCGGTACTTACGATTTTCAAGAAATTTCTTTTTAATTAATGTTTTCTTAAAATTTATTTTTGCACTTACCTAAAAAGAAAGGAAAAATAAGCCATTAGCATTATTAAATATAGAAATGTTACAAATTATCAATACACCAATAGAACAAAGAATAAATTTTAAAACAGATACAGACAATGTAGCTCAAAACTATAGACATTTAATTTATAAGAATAAGATAGGAAATTAAATAAGTATATAAAAATGTAATAGAATATTTTTTGTTTTCCGTGTATAATTTTTATTGTTTTTCATAATTGACAATTTTGTTGTTTTAAGAATTTGTTTAAAAATTTTATAAAAGAAAAAAGGAAAAAAACCAAATATTTGAATCCCTGAAGAAGCTATCCATTGAGAAAGCGAAATATTGGATAAAAAATAAATAATTTTTTATATAATTGACCTTGCGCTTGAATATTTATTATATCAAACTTATTAAAAGGTCGAAGAAAATAAAACTAAATAATGTTTTTAAAAGTTATTAAGAAATTTTACATTTTCGTTACCAAACAGAACTGCGTCGCGACCACATTTTCCTAAACATTTGACATAAAAATATGTCGTATAAAGCCGTCGGGAAATAAAATCTATTTTTTTCAAAAACGTTTTTTCCAATGCTCTAACTTATAGACACGTATTTTCCCAACAAGGCTACCTTCCATACTTTCATTTAATTTCATACATTTTGTAAACAGAAAATGAAAAACAAAACCAAATAAAAAAATTCAAACAATAAAATGGGAGAGAGGTTTAACTATGGGCTTTAGGATTTTTGCCTGAAGTTGAAGACTCAATTCTGTTTGAACACTTAATTTAATATTCGAACATGTTCCTTGAAGATTATAATACTTTTTTTCTTTTTGTTATAAGGCGGGTTTTTTTTACTAATTTATAATCTGATCACACGATCTCGGTCACGAAATTCTACTAGCATAACAGCACTATCAGCGTTACCGTTGGATATTTTCAAAAAGTAGCAAAAAAAGGGAATATCTACAAAAAAACTGGCACCAAAAATAGTAAGGGCACCTCTTTTAAAATCAAAATAACTACACCAAATTACGTTTTTCCAAGTATGTTTATTAATTATTCTAAAATCTCAAAAAAGCAAAAAAATAAGAAAACATTATGTAATATCAATGGTTGGCAAAAAAAAAAGGAGGTAAGAACTTTGTTATGGGAATCCAAATCTCTTTACAGATTGCTTCAATCACGTCTAGTTTTTTTATGATTTAAACCAATATTTCGGCCGAAATAAGGCGGTTATGCTAATACATTTTATCATGAGAACGATTTGTCCAATTTTGATCAAAATACTTACAGATGATTAGGAATAAAATTTCATTTCAGTCATAAAATTTTTTATATTTTCAACCGTTTCGGAGTTATTCAGAAACTAGTAGTGATAATTTTTTTTTTTTTTGCAAAATTAGTACCATTTTTTCATACAAAAATTATACGGGCAAAAATTTTGAATTTTTATCATTAATCTAAAAGCCAGGTGTATAACGAATAAAATATGCCATATATCATGAAAATCGTAAGACAAATAAGGCGATTATTCTAATACATTTCATCTTGACTTGCGAACGATTTGTCCGATTTAAATACAATTAACAGCGAATGATATCTTTTCCCTTTAAGCCATCTTTACATTAGTTTTTTATATTTTTTATAACAGTTTCGGATATAGTCAGATAAAAATGGCAGTAGATCTTTTAAAGAAAATTTAATATTATTTTTGCTAACAAAAATAAATTCAAAAAAATTATAAGAACATAAATTTAAAATTTTTATTAGTTATCGAATAAAATAAGCCACAATCGGTTGAAAAATTTTGATTTTGATTTACCACTTATTGACATTTTTATTTATAATACATATACTACAATTCCATGTAAGTACTTTCATGTGTAAATGCAGTGTTATTAAAAAAAAAACAATTTTGCAATTTTTGTCTATTTTCTCTTAAGTTATCGTCCAGACTTGCAATTTTTGTTGCTGCAACTTTTAAAAATTCTGCTTTGAAATTGCATTATAAAATTATAGTTTTACAATTTTTGTGTTATCATGTCTTTCCTCTTCTCCCTTTTAATAAGTTTGGATTTTTATTATATTTTAAATTTTAACAAACTTTTTCACTAAATATGAAAATAAACAATAAACAGATGACTCAAAAATGTCACCTGTATGAATTCGCCTTGAATATAAGAATAAAAAAATGTTTAGTGTTTGTGTGTAAAGAAAATTTTGTTAAATATTTTAACAAAATAATAATTTTGAAGAAGAGCAAAAAAAACGTTTTTAAAAGGCAGCATTATTTATTTTAAAATTTTTTTTTATAATATCAAAATAATGATAATAAAAGAAGCAAGATATCTAGAAATTTTAATTGTTAATTGAATGAAACTTTACAGTTTATAGTTTATTTTTTAGTGGAAAAACATTTCATATCTATAATCGCGATACCAGTGGTTTCCCACACAACAAAATGCATGCAAAAGTCATTTTTTGAAGACAAGATGAGCAACAGTTGCATCAATTCTATCGTCAATGTAGTTTGAAACACGACAAAATGCATACAGTGGTCGCTTACGTTGTCCTCAATAAAGTACTATTCAAGGCAAATTTAACAAAATGTCTCCAAAAAAGTCGTAAATTCGATTTTAAACACGACAAAATACACTTTTTGTTACTTAAACTGTCGTCATCAATGTTATATAGGCGACAAATTCTAAAATGTCCTTAGGACATTGTTGACGACATTTTCCTCTACGACCATGTTGCCAACTGGACACATTGTTGTGTTTTTTTTTTTTTTTTTTTTTCTGTAAAAATTAATTAAAAATACACATATATGTTTAATAATTTTTTAAGGAGCAGTTTTGTATCCATAAAACCAGAATTTTTTGGAAATTGTCAGTTTTTGTAAAAAAAAATATGGCAACACTGCTCATAATAATCTTTTTAAAGAATTCTGTTGGCGTTTGTCTAAAATTTTATCAAGTTTTATATACTTAAAAAAATGGAATCTTGGTTTCTTTTCGGAATAAAATTTTTGGAATTTTTCCAATTCCCGAGTATTTTTAGACGGGAAAATTCGAGAATTTGTGAAAATAAAGGTCACAGACTGCCAGTTTACTAATGTCGAGAACAAATTAAAAAACATTATTCGATCAGAAAAAATTAATTTATTTGTTAAAGCCTGGTACTGTGTTCAGTATTTCGTGCGAAATGTGAAATACAAACGAAAAAATGTTCATAGAGTTGTTCTCTATTTATATTACGAGAAAAATTCGAAATGTTTCTAGCAATATTTTAATTCTCCGTGCGAAACAAGTGCAGCTCATATTATTTCGCACGGAATTTCAAGCAACAGCTTATAATTTTGTAAGTGGTATTTATAACAAGCGTTTCACAAAGAAAAGTGTAGAAAAGTGCTAAAATTAATAATAAATTGATTATTGTTTACCTTTGCAAAACAATGTTGTATACTTACAACTAATAAAAACGTTAAGTGTTGAAAAATCGCGAGACAGATAATATTGATATATGTAAAAATTTTCGTGTGAAATAATCAATGTTGGTCAAAATTTTTCGAAATTCAAACAGAGTACAAGACTTAAGATAGGACACTGTTATTTTGTATAATAAAGCAAACAACTCTACTTGGATTTTTTTATTTTAACTTGAATTCAAAGTCGGTATCGTTATCGGCGATATTTTATTTTGTGTAACGGTATCGTATCGGCAAATAGGCGTATCGTTACGTCCCTAATTTTAACGCTCAAGAATTGAGAAGATTCACAATAATATAAAATGTGAACACAACACAAAGGAAAATACAGTATTTTGTTCCGCATTGATTAATTTAAAATCACATTTTTTGACTTCTCGTGCTTTTGAACAAATTTCAAAGAGAGCAAAAAAAAGTCTATTTTTTAAACGACATTACACTGAGGATCCTAAGAGCATTAAAGATTTTTAGGAAGTAAAAAAAAAATTATAAATTTACATAGAAGATTTTTTGTAGGACAAACGGTGAAATGTTTACCAATATTCGGATATTTATTCGTACATGTTTTATAGATGTAGATGTGAATGATTATATTAAAATTTGATTTTCTATCACATCTATACAATATTGTTGTGTAAGTCTATGATATAAATTCTAAATTTAAAACCATCAACACCATGAACAGCAACATTATTTGTATTATCGAAGGAAATGAACTGGAAAAATAACTGAAAATTGCCATCAATTTAGAAAGCAAAAAAAAAGGTATAGACACTTTTTTTCTATGAGATTAAAGGGAGGTGGATAAAGGTACGTTGGATTATATTCAATCTGTTTGCAGATCTCACTTTAAGCTGTTTCGTAAAATGTTTAATTATAAAATTTTATTTTCCAATAAAATAAAAGACTTCTTACAAAAATCTGTGCGATTATTAGATTAGAATTTTATTTCATATTATTTCAGCTATCTGTTAGAAAACAATAAGAATGTTGGCTAATAGATCAGAATTTCCCATGTATATTTCATTAGATTTCTGTCAGATATCTGTCGAAAATGCCAAAAAAAAACAAAACTTCCCACGACATGTCTGCCAGAATTTGTATCAACCACTTCACACAATTTTGGGTCGGAAATCTGACAGAATTCATATACGATTCCGCCTTTTTTGTCGACGTTTCTCTCAGGTATCTGGAAAAAATTTTGCTGGCTGGGAAGCAGTGTGTCCAGATCTTAAAAATGTTTACAGCTAAATCTGGCATTAGACAGGGCCAAATAATGCTAAAAATGTTTTTTAAAATTTGTAAAAATTTTTCTAAAATTTTTCAAAGATTTTTGTTAAAAATGTATTGCCAGTATGAAATTTTATTCGAAACTAAATACATTTTAGTGACTTCCTTTTTAACGAAATAGAAATAAATGGTTAAGGTGCCCATAAACGACATTTTTTTACATTTGATTTGTCAAATTTCCCACTGCAAAATACATACCTGTTGTGTGTTACCTTTAAAATATTGAATCTGTAAAAGTCAGACGCAAAGTCATCTGACAAAATTTTAATAAGAGCGTGCTCTATTTTCTTCTGACAAACCATTTACCATCAGCTGTGTCAGAAATCTATGCCGGGAAGAAAGTGGCAGCGGCGGTGCACTATTGACGGAATCATTAACCGGCTATAATAATATTTTACAATACCGATATATGTATGATAACTTCACCATTAAATAGAAATTATGTTCACATCTATAAAAAAAACGTTTCATTATAATATCCCAAATTGATTTCGAAATCAAAGACAAAAATGTTCAGATGGCTGAACTCTTATACGGCACAAATACAAATTTTTGTGGCGGCAGCACGCTATTTTGAAACCGAGAAGTACTTTGGTTTCTGCCATAACTATGCGCAAAAAGCAGAGACAATGTCAGAAAAATTACATGTCCGTGTGTGACCAAATAAATCTGGACCAGCGTGATCCACTTCGACGTTCCCTACTTTTTTAAAAAAAAAACAAAGAACATTAAAATTTAATGGGGAATGTTATTATCATTTGAAAGAACATTCTTTGGCATTTATTTTTTGAAGATTCTGTCTATCAAATGTTGGTCGTTGCTACGTCGCAGATGTTCCATCCGTTTGAAGATCGCTCAATAATTTACCTTAGGACGCATATAAGCCCTACTCCCGGTAAAGAGTTTAGAATGCCTAAAACCGTAATTAATAACGCTATCATAATTTAATTCAGTACGGTGCAGTTTTGTAGGACCAGAAATCACACTGCTAAATTTCGTGAAGTTCGGTCCATATTTAACCCTAGACCCCAAATAAACCCTACTCCCGGAAAACAGTTTATTGCGCCTAAAACCAAATAAAGCCCACGTTGGAAAAATAATTCGCCTAAAACCATAACAGATATAGTTATTGCGGTTAAATTTCTTCCAAGATTCATATTGCCAGAAAAAATATCATGCAATTTTGTGAAATTCACCGTTAACGCTAATACTAAATACACTGCTGTATTGAAATTAATTCTTATTTATTTTTTGTAATACCAGAAATCAGTCTTCAGAATTTTGGAATGACTGGTCCATAATTTACCATAGGTAAATTTCGACTGGTAACTGGCGAATGACACGCGTGATGTTTTCCTCCAAGGCCTGAATCGAAGCGGGTTTGTCCGCATAAACTTTAGACTTTACATATCCCCACAGGAAGAAGTCTAACGGTGTGATATCGCACGATCTTGTTGGCCAATCGACCGGTCCAATTCGTGAAATTATGTGCTCACTGTTCTCTCAATAAATCCATTGATTGATGCGATGTGTGGGACGTGGCGCCGTCTTGCTGAAACCAAATGTCGCCGAGATCACGAGCTTCAATTTCAGACATCAAATAGCACGATAACGGTCGCCATTGAGGGTTACGTTCCCACCGGCATCATTTTTAAAGAAATATGGACCGATGATTCCACCGGCCCACAAACCACACCAAACCGTTGTCTTTTCTGGATGAAGTGGCCGTTATTGAATCTGTTCAGGTTGCTCTTCGTCCCGAATGCGGCAATTTTGTTTGTTCACATACCCATTGAGCCAGAAATGGGCCTCATCGCTGAACAAAATTTGCCTCGAAAACGTCCGATCTTCCTTGGACTTTTCAAGAGCCCAAAGAGCAAAGCGATGTCGCTTGGGAAGGTCTCAGCTACGGCCGCTATATTTTCTTCACAGCGTGCTGGACGTGGTCTATTCGGTCGAATATTATCCAATAATGAATGCTGGGTCTCAAAATGGATGATGGTGTTGCGAATAGTATGCTCAGTAGGCCGATTATGGTGACCATAAGTTGAGCGAAGTGCACGAAACACATTTCTCACAGAACGTGAATTTTCGTAATAAAGTTAAACGATTTGTAAACGTCGTTCAGGCGTAAGTCTTTCCATTTTGAAATGCCAAACAATACTAAACAGAAATAACATGACAGCATGACACGACTCACACGTGATCTGTTAAAAAAAGGCTATTGAAAAAAGTACATCTACTTGAATCACCCATTATTATAAACCTTATGTAAAACAGCTATTTTGACAGACATGCACAATTATATGTATGTGACTTCAAAAGTTGACAAGTCAAATGTAAAAAACATGTCGTGTCATAAATACAGGTAGTTAAGATTAAATTTAAATTTAATTTAGTTGAAAGTTATAGAGAAGTTTATGTTTTAAAATCATTTTTTTTTCAAATAAAATTTACAGTAAACATGATGACGGCATTTCTAATATTTCCTGAATATTATATTTTTAAAAAAGCCAAGTAAGATGTTTCTTTACATAAGAATTATCCATTTTCATACAACTATTTTTAATCAAAATTAATTATAATTTATAAAAAATTTAAGTAAAATCAATAAAACTATTCGTCCAAATATTTTAAATAATGCTAAAAAACATTTTCCAAAAATAATTAATAAAATGCCAAGTGCTAAATGAAAATTTTGCAGCTAAATAAAAATTTTTAATGCTAAATAAAAATTGTTAAATTTAGCTGCAAAAATGCTAAAATGGCCACACTACTGGGAAGCGTTGTGGCGTTTTGTGTTAGTAAAGTACAGTGTTATGATATACATTGGGGCCTGTAGTAAATTATAGACCGATCTTCACGAAATCTAACAGTATGATTTCACGTCGTATAAAACAAATTTATGCAAAATCTTATATCAATCCTTGCATTATACCACCCTTCAATTTATACCAATTATCAATTTTTAAGCGTAGTGGTTCCACCTTTAAATTCATAACTCTTATCCTAATAAACCGATTTTGATGGATTTTAATTCAAAACTTCTTAAGATAACAAGAATTAATTAGACACCAATATTTTTCATTTCTTTTGAGTGGTTCGAAAGTGAATGAGTTTTCAGCAGACGGACATGGCTAAATCGACTTAGAATTACTCCAGGGTTTATGGGGTCTGGGCTGAATTATAAAAAAGTTTCACACGGAATGACAAGCTTTATATACCCTCATTCACCACTAGCAGTTGTGGAGGGTATAAATAGATTACAGAAGAACTTTATTTAAAGAAGAGACAAGAAAAAATCTGTATGGCATGCACTTTTATGATGAAACCCAATTTAGAGTGGAGTTAGAGAATAGTTAGAGTAGAGTTAGAGTAAGAAAAGAGTAAGAGTTAAATTGGAGTAGAGTTAGGTAGTTAGAGTAGAGTTGAATTGAGTTTGAAAAAATTTATGCTCTGTTTCCACTCAGTGTTTGTGTGAATTACTCTCAGTTTTTTGAGTGATTTTCACATAAATTTTAATTCATAATCACTTGCTTGTTGTTTAGAAACAGCACTTTAGAGTATGGTTAAAGTTAAATTTCACTAGAGTTAGAGTAGAGTAAGAGTACATTTGGAGTTGAGTTAGAATTAACACGTTATTTGACATTCATAGAACTTTTTATATTAAAGACTGCTGAAATCAATTACCTACTTTTAATCACAAAAATTGTCGTCTTTTGAAACCTTTAATTAAAATTAAGCAAAAAATATTATAAAAGTTGAACTTTTCTCTCATACAAAAAGTATTGGATTTAGAATATAATCAACACAACATCAATAACTAACCACTAATATATTGCCCATAATGTGTATAGATACATGTATAACTTTAATTATAATTGCAGTTATTGTTTAGATTTTCCAAAGGCTACGACAATAAAAAAAAACTTTTTTATGTACTTTAAAATTTAATTATAGAAAAAAAAAATTTTAAAACATTTCTTTACCAACAGCTGTAATAAATATATAAACTCCTTTGCATGGGGTGGTTACTGTCATTCATCAATGTTCTGCTAAATAAATGTTTGGTAAAATGGTTGGATTGGTTTGGTTTGCTGGATGGCTGGATGTCAGGCAGCCTGATAGACTAACGTAGTGGCTGCCTGAATGGTATGGCTGTTGTAGACGTTAAAACTTGTCGACAGGTAATCAATAATAATGTATATAATGTCCAAGCCAACCAATGCATACATTTTTTAATTTTGTTCATTTCACAATGAGATTTCACTGACAATGATGATGTGGATGACGATAATGAAGGCAGTCGTTGTGGAAATGGTGCTGATGATACGGACGATGGTGTTGGGGATTTTTAGCATAAGCAATTTTTATTTCATGAGTTTTTGTTGTTTTGTTTCCAAGGAGTGTTTTAATGTGTTACTAGATGGTGTTAATGCTGCAGCTACTGCAGTCTATTGCTAACACAGCCAACCAACAAATACGTATGTATAAAGTGATACTCATACCATCTCGCTAAGTTAGCTCTTGCAATCCGCAAACCATCCAATATTTGTATACAAATAACTAATAATCATTTGTATATAAAAGCATGTGGTCAACCACCAGTATTTCCTGAGTAGCAATGGCCATTTTAACACCCACTGAGTTTTTATTCCTTAACTTTACGTCAGCAAAAACAAAGAAAATCATACTCAAATTAATAGTTCCAAACGAATAGAGAGATTTATAATTCTTTAATTGACATTTTTTTACACAAAATACAAAAAGCGCTTAAACATTGCAATTTAATTAATTTAAAAGGTTAGAAGATTCCTAAAAAAATATTTTAGGCTTATCTCAATTAATAGGTTTAGTCATAGCACATGGAATGAATGGCTTCAGTCACAAGTTTAAACACTTTAAGCTAGCACTAAGTTCCTTTTACTATATCGCATCACTAACGCAGCTTTCGAGAGTACAGATCATACTTTTTAGAGTAAATTTGGTGTTTGGTTGGCGAAAAATTGAGTAGAACAAGAGTAAAATTAAAGCTGAGTTAGAGTAGAGTTAACGTAGAGTTAAAGTAGAGTTAGAGTAGAGTTAGAGTAGAGTTAGAGTAGAGTTAGAGTAGAGTTAGAGTAGAGTTAGAGTAGAGTTAGAGTAGAGTTAGAGTAGAGTTAGTGTAGAGTTAGAGTAGAGTTAGAGTAGAGTTAGAGTAGAGTTAGAGTAGAGTTAGAGTAGAGTTAGAGTAGAGTTAGAGTAGAGTTAGAGTAGAGTTAGAGTAGAGTTAGAGTAGAGTTAGAGTAGAGTTAGAGTAGAGTTAGAGTAGAGTTAGAGTAGAGTTAGAGTAGAGTTAGAGTAGAGTTAGAGTAGAGTTAGAGTAGAGTTAGAGTAGAGTTAGAGTTAGACTAAAGTAAGAGTAGAGTTAGAGTAGAGTTAGAGTAGAGTTAGAGTAGAGTTAGAGTAGAGTTAGAGTAGAGTTAGAGTAGAGTTAGAGTAGAGTTAGAGTAGAGTTAGAGTAGAGTTAGAGTAGAGTTAGAGTAGAGTTAGAGTAGAGTTAGAGTAGAGTTAGAGTAGAGTTAGAGTAGAGTTAGAGTAGAGTTAGAGTAGAGTTAGAGTAGAGTTAGAGTAGAGTTAGAGTAGAGTTAGAGTAGAGTTAGAGTAGAGTTAGAGTAGAGTTAGAGTAGAGTTACAGTAGAGTTAGAGTAGAGTTAGAGTAGAGTAAGAGTAGAGTTAGAGTAGAGTTAGAGTAGAGTTAGAGTAGAGTTAGAGTAGAGTTAGAGTAGAGTTAGAGTAGAGTTAGAGTAGAGTTAGAGTAGAGTTAGAGTAGAGTTAGAAAAGAGTTAAAGTAGAGTTAGAGTAGAGTTAGAGTAGAGTTAGAGTAGAGTTAGAGTAGAGTTAGAGTAGAGTTAGAGTAGAGTTAGATTAGAGTTAGAGTAGAGTTAGAGTAGAGTTAAAGTAGAGTTAGAGTAGAGTTAGAGTAGACTTAGAGTAGAGTTAGAGTAGAGTTAGAGTAGAGTTAAAGTTAGACTAGAGTAAGAGTAGAGTTAGAGTAGAGTTAGAGTAGAGTTAGAGTAGAGTTAGAGTAGAGCTAGAGTAGAGTTAGAGTTTAGTTAGAGTAGAGTAAGAGTAGAGTTAGAGGAGAGTTAGAAAAGAGAAATATTATAGTAAGAGTGTAGTTAGAGTACAGTTACTTAGAGTCATTGTGGCCATTTTTGCAGCTAAATTTTGCATTAAAATTGTTTTTTTAGCTGCAAAATTTTCATTAGCATTATTTATTTTAAAAATTTAGACGAATAGTTTAATTGATTTTGCTAAAAAAAATTTATAAATATAATAAATTTGGACTAAAAACAGTTTTACTCAAAATTAAATTTCGTATGAAAATGGATAACTCTTATGTTAAGAAACATCTTAACTGTCTTGTGAAAAAAATAGAATATTTAGGAAATACATATAAGAAATGCCCTTATCATGTTGATTGGAAATATTATTTGCCCTTTGATATTACGATATAAAAGTACAAGCAAATTTCACTTTGTATTTAGATAAGAATTCAATAGTGTAAATGATTAAAAAAAAAGTGTTTGCACTAAACTGCTGAAAAAAAGATTTTAAAGCTTTAACTTTTCTTAAACTATAAAAAATTAAATGATCTAAAAATTTTGTATATTATATAAATAAACCGTTTAAATTTATTATATATCAGAGGTTTGCAGGCCCGCTTAATTTAACATTTAATCTTAACTACCTGTGCTACATATTTATATGTATTAGATGCTTTACCTAAATCTAGCCAATTTCGTTCACAAATTTGTCAATAAATTGTATTTAGTTTCGTATAAAATTTCATACTGGTAATAAATTTTTAACAAAAATCTTTAAAAAAAAAACTAGCATTATTTTTAGAATTTTTAAAAATAATTTTTAGCATTTTTTGGCCCTGTCTAATGGCAGATTTCGCTGTAAAAATTTTTTAGACCTGGCCACACTGGTTAGAGTAGAGTTAGGATTGAGATTGAGAGATAACTTAGAGTATTCATATATAATAATATTCCAACAATTACAAAATTTCCTTATCAATCAAATAAAAGAAAGTTTTAGAACTCTTAAAAAGTGTTAATTATCGCACTAATAACTTTTTTTGAATCCAAAATCCATTAAATTAAACCAAAAAAAATAAAAGTGGCAATTATTTAACTAAGAATATAAATAAAAAAAAAACAAAAACTTAAATCATAGACCGCCTTCAATCAAAAATACCCTTAAGTAAACTTAATAAAAAGGTTAAAGTTATAATTGGTGGAAAGAATATCTACCAAACAAAGAGTATTAAAAGAAAAATAACTTTGCATGTTTGAGTGGTTTTTTACTATTAAACAAAAAAGCAAATGTATAGTTTCTGATCCATTAACTTTGTACATATTTATAAATATTTGGAAAAGAAAAACTTTATTAGCTACAAATGCTCGTTGTATTATAGCGAGCAATTAAATTGAAAGGTATGGCAAGAACTATTAAAACGGTCGTCCATTTACCTAAACGAATTACTATATTTGAGGTTAAAATAACAAAAAAATAAATAAATAAACAAACAAAGAAAACCATATTTTATAAAGGATTTAAGACTCATGTATAATTTGTTATTATTAACTAACGGTCGAATAAGTCAGGGTAAAAGTTAAATCTACATTCCATCACTGCCACGCCTCTACACACAAGTTTTTTAGAAGGAGCAAAATATTGTTGGTAATTTTGTTAAATAAATTATATGCGATTTGTTAAACATACCAGAGGGGTAAATGTTTTATATCTAAACATATGTCAGCATTCATGCTCAATAATTTAATGACTGGGCTAACAATAGAGTTGTATACTTTTGATGTTAAATGGCAATAATTTTAGTGAGAGTAAAAGCACAGGTTAAAGCTTTACTGAATGTATTGTCAATTGAATTTCAGGAGTTTATAGAAAAATTCGCGAACTCTTTAGATTTAAATTTTATTCATTTTTAAACGAAAAATCTTTCTTCAGTTTAATTTTTATCGATCGCGATCATTTTAAAAACTATTAAATTTGTGCTTTTTTGTTATATCATCACAAATGTCTTAAAATATATTCTTGGTAACATTTCCTTTAAATTTAAAGAACTTGTTTTAGCACATTTGCTGAACATTTATAGTGCGATTTTGTTAAAACTTTTCATATTAAAAAATAATAATAAAAGCTAAACAAAAACTATTACACGAGAAAATAGTCCCATTACTAGTATATTTTTAATTTATTTGCCATTATGTGTACACTAGGACGGAGTTGTCTGTGAGTGGCACCAAAAGCAACAAAAAATCCTAGTGTCCATTTATTAAGGTCCAACCATTGCCGGCAGTTTTCTTTTTTTAAGTTTTTTTTTTATGATTTTAACCATAAAATCGTTTGGTATGACGTTGTCTATACAAAAAATTTTATGTTTATTGTTAATTTTATTAACAATTGTTTATGATTTTTCCGGCATTTGAGTTGATTTTTTTTTTTTTTTGTACAGCGCATACACACAAAAATATACTTAATAAAAAGCAGCAATATTTTACACTCACACACAAAATTAAGTGCACACATTGGTGGAAAGATTATGAATGCAAGCATGCAAACATTTTCTATTAAAAATTATTATCAATTAGAACGAATAGTTTTTATTATTATGGTCATTTTTAAGATTGCTGGAAAACAATGGGACAAAACTTACATTTTAAAAAGTTTCTTAAATTATTTCTGTGGCAGTAGGGAAAAAGGACTTTAGTCTATTTATTTAGTTTTATAGGAGAGCAATTTTAAACTTTAAAGTTGATTTTTGAAAATGTACTCGTGTTCTTATGTAATCATCACTTCTCTGCGGGTAAAGTTTTTTAAAGTGTTTGTTCCTTAATATTCCTAATGTCGGAGATGTGAAGTTAACTAGAATTATTATTCCAAATGTTATGGCACATGGAAAAAATATAAGAAAAAATGGAATTTTGCCATAAATTCTTGAAAAATCATACAAATAATTGAAACTTTGCCCATGTGTACTTTTGAGCATAGAGATTTGAAAGTAGCTATTAACACAAATTTAGCATAAGTCAACTTAAGCAGCATTTCCTTTTTGCCACAGATATTATGATCGGTTATATAATTCCCTAAAACTCCCTAGTTAAGCATGAGTTCTGTGTTGACACAGTAATACCACATATTTTGAGGGATAAACATATGCATTAACAGAGTAATATTTTTCGCACTCTCAGCAAAAGTTGTAACTAAATAATACTTGCACTGATCATAAGATTAATGGAAGTGATCATACACAGAAAAAATTCTCGCCAACTTATTTTAAACTAATTAAAAAAATTTATCAAGTGAATTTAACGCTTACTTTTATTAACAACATAACTACAGAAAGTGTTGCTAATATCAAAAACTGTGAAAACTACAATTTTTTTTTTTTTTTTTTTTTTTTTTTGAATAAAACAAAGGCGAATTTTATTTGCACTAGCATGCAACACTGTTTTTAAGCTGTGTAAACTCCGAACTTTAAAACAAAAAAGGACAAACCGGTTTTAACATAAATAAGAATTCAAAATAATAATAATTCATCAATTAAATATTTAATTGTTTATATTATTATTTAATTAAAATTTATTGTAATTAATAGAAGTATAAATATTTACCCCCATATTCATAAAAAATATTTTTGATTAATAAAAGGTTTATTAAACAAATTTTCATAGAAAATTCGTTTCATAAATCTGCTATAGACCTAAAATATTTTTTATGAAAATGGGAGTTAATTGATACACCAAAAAATTTTCGGTAATTTTTTATAAATTTCAAAATGAATCAATTATTTTTTTAGTTGAAAAACAAAAATTTTAATATAGTTTTGATTTAATTAACAGTTTAGTTGCTTTGAAATAAATTTTTAATTAAAATATTAATTATAAAAAAGCAAATACAAATGATTAATTTTTTTTTTTTTTTTTTTTTTTTTTGCTAATTAAGCATATTTTATTATATACACAGATAAAATTATTAGTAGTTTTTTATCAATTAAAAAAATTGTTTTAAAAGTTTTTAAATTTAATTAATGTGATAATTGAATCAGTTATTATTTTATTTGAAAGACAATTAAAAATTTAATTTTGATTTAATTATCATTTTCGTTGTTTAGAAATAAATTTCTAATTAAAATAATAATTAAGTAAAAAAAAATCTTAATTGATTATTTTCGCTTAAAATAAAATAATTCAAACTTCTAGAACGGTTGTTGGGAATTGGCAAGCCCTGAGCTATTTCTAGTTAAATCAATTAACACATTGTTTGAAATGGCAAAGTTTTTTGATCTTTTTTTCAATTTAAATTAAAAATATCATTTATTGAAAAAAAAATTCACAATTTTAAATTTTTAAATTTTTTAGTAATCAATATAATCATTTTGGTGATAGGTGCAAAATCAACAAATAATTTGCCTGATTCTATGAATTTGGTGATTAGAGACAATTTCTTCTGTGTACTATAAATTTGTAATATTATCATTTAATTGAATTTTATATTAATAAATAAAAGTGGAAATAGTTAATTGATACTATAAATTTGTTTACCGAGGCAAATTTAATTAATTTTTTATTAATATCACAAATTTTTTAACGCAAATCCATGTTTTTTTTTTTTTTTGTTTGAGTAGAATTGGTAAATTCATAGATATTCGCCTCCATCATGAATAAAATTTCCCTCGAAATTTGCGTTTGTCTATAAATTTTTAGCGAAAAGGGAACAAATTGCGACGGAAATTTTATTCATGATGGGAGCGAATATCTATGAATTTACCAATTCTACCCAAAAAAAAAAATAAAAATTGATTTCGATTAAAAAATTTGTGTTTTTAATAAAAAAATTAATTAAATTTGCCTCGGTAAACAAATTTATAGTATCAATTAACTATTCCACTTTTATTTATTAATATAAAATTCAATTAAATGATAATATTACAAATTTATAGCACACAGAAGAAATTGTCTCTAATCACCAAATTCATAGAATCAGGCAAATTATTTTTTATTCAATTTCCCGAAATTTGGTGCTCTGTATCCTTCTAAAGTCAAAATCTGAGGAAATACAGGTCCAACTTATACCTCAAATTAATTAAAAATTATGATTTACATCTGACACAGTTGGGAACAACCCACAAAAAGAACGCATTGGGGAGTAGTTGTTCCTGAGGTCCTCTTAAAGAATAAAGGAAGCCTAATCAATTAGCCAAAATCAAATGGAGAAATATCTTAAAGATATTGAGAGGAGGAAGATTTTAAAGATTCGAGTTTAAAGGGCACATTTTCGGCCTTAAATTTAGAATTGATTATGCCTGCAGTCTCTTTTTGTGCAATGGCTATTAAATAGATCTAAATTTTAAGTGGATTATTGGCAGAATATATAGCAGATAAATTTATACAGATTTTTTTCCGCAGACTTGGACGTTGGTAGATGTATACATTTTTCCGATTTTTAAAGCATCGTGGAATGAAACCGGAAAACATGACGAAATTGTTCGATCGCCTTTAAATCGATGTCAACCATAATTCGATATGCTGCTATGAGAACCAGTAGTCTTGGATATGGTTGGTAGTGAGGCTACTCCATTGACTACAAGGTGGTTTGAGACCAATTCGTTTAGTTGAAGTTCTAAAGAATGTCGGCTTAGATACGGTTTTTCATTGCTTTCCCAGTGAAGTCCTGTTATGTCCAGGTATGTATAAGTTTTACACATTGAGCGTTGCTAGGCGCCAAATTAGGAGCTCCATGGGAATGGACCCTAACTCAAATGTTCAACATAACTGAACAGCAAAATATTTACCTTCTGTTTTCTCTTTTTTCCTTATTCTTATGTAAATTATTTTCCTCCATAATTAAGTAAATAAATTAAAACAAAATTTAAAAATGTTCTAGCATTTTAATATTCTTCTGTTCCACTGTACAACTTTACCATCATTGTGATCGTATGTGGTATATGTCCAATTCATTGGTGTTCAATTTTCTTTTCTCTTATTAATTCAGTTTTCATTTTTTTAAGGTTTTAAGTACTTTATTTGCTTCAATAGCAATTGCCTATGCAACTTGCAACATTTGCCAAGTATAAAAGTGTATGTGCCTAAATCTATTTGAATGAATTTCCAATTTCCTTTTTTGGGTAAAATGTGGCGCACTTAAATGCGTACGTACGCCATACGTAAATTCTAGTCACTTACTTATGAAGCTACGATGGTAGTAAATTTTTCGTTTAAAATTTTTTTCTGCTACTTATGCAATTAAATGGCAGGCTCGTTTCGATGACTTGCTGGCTGGCTGGCTGGTTGGTTGGCTTGATGGTGGGTCTCTAGTGTATGCGGCCATTATTTAAAACAATTAGCGCATATTTTACTCAGATCCGTTGTTTGCGTTTGATTGTTGCTACTGCTATTATTATATTCATGCTCCAACTTTGGGGAATTTCTAGTTGTATCTGATAAAAATGTTGATGGCTAAAATCATGATGATGCTGATAATGACTCGTCTGCTTCTGACGACGATCATTATGAGAATGGTGTTGCTTTTATTGCTAGTTGTTGGCTGCCAGCACCGCACAGCACTGGGCTGGGCTGGTCTGAACTGTTGGTGTTGTTTTTATTTACGCATTTAAATTGTCTCATAATTTAACAATTTACAACACCATTTTACATGTCTTTTCTGCCAGTTTATGTTACGTTATCTATTGGTTTATCTATTTGGTGTGGATATGAAATTTTCCTTGTTGGTTTTGCCTACACAGACACTCAATTCGTAGTCATAGATGGGTCCTGGAGTATCGGCGTCATCATTGTCATTGAATAAATGTCTATGTGTAGTTGACATTTAATTATTACTTTTTTTCCTTTTTCTATTCATTCAGCTTGTGCGTAGCATTTTTGCCATGTGTTGTTGATGTTGAACTTTTTTTTTGTTTTTAATTTTCTAGTAAATGAAGTGGTTTTTGGAAAACAATAGAGATTTTAGTAGAGTGTTAGGGATATATTTCAAACGCGAAAAAAAACTGCTGAAGTTGGTAAATTCGACATAAGTATTTAAATTAAAACTTCTCTGAAAAGGTTTTATTTAAGAAACAAACATTTAATATCTATAATCTTGTACTTGAACTAACTAACTTTCCAATTAATGCAAATAATTTTCTCTTCAGCAAAGGCATCTGTTATGGGTAGCGCCAGTTTGTGTTTAACAAATTTATAAAAAAATCATTGTCTTTGGGTTTTGCGAATTTTGCAATGTTTTTTCTTGAGTAGAAAGTCATACCCGAAACCGCATAATTGTACATTCATAAAAAAATGTATTAATGATGCCCTAACATCAGAATTTTCATATCAATGTTATTAAAAATGGCATCAATGTGGCAAAAAGTGACATCAATCCAATAGCAAACGGCATCATAAAATGTTGCCATATTTTATGCGTCATCTATTCTATGACTGCAGTGACATCAATTCGATGCCATATTTTGTGTATTATTTACATTATTTTCATGTTAAATATGTAAAATAAGAAGCAAATACTCCCATATTATATTTTTTAAATTATTAAGATAAATACATCAAATTTTTAAAGTAGAATGATTACGAAAACCATATCGGGCATGATGCTGGTTTCTTATAATTAAGAGTTCTTTTGTAAATAAAGGGCGGAGTACAACAAAAGTAAAACAAACATATGTAACGGGCACGTTAATAAAAATTTTCTCTCCCTTTGACTTAAGTCAAGCCTAATGAGTCCTTTCTATGAGTCCTTTTACTGAGTCATCGCATTGATGACATGTTTTATTAAACTGACTCCAATTTGTCATAACTGTTATGCCGATGTGTCATTCCATTGATGACATAAGTTCATTGTTTGACCCTAATGATATTTTGGCCAAGTGATGTTAAGTCTGACATCACAATGATGAAAAGTGTCATTGGGTCAAAAACGAAGACACTTGTCATAATACTGCTGTCAGAATATATCAGCGTTATGACGCCTTTTCTATTAGTGTAGAGAACATTTTCAAATGTATTTATAAATTTCACACACATTTTACTTTTAATACAAAACTTTAACCAGCATTCTCATATCGTCTGCAAGATCGGTATTTCTTGGACAAGATCACTTCTTCCAAATTAATGCACTGAAGTCAGGAAAACGTGTTAAAAGGCTACTTTTAAGAAGGTAAAGTTATGAAAAGTGCTTTAAGAAGTACAGAAGAAATTAAATTTTTTTTAACTGAGAAAAATTAATACGCAAAATAAATGTACGCATACATATAACATTCACTTTGCGTTGGGAATCATGCCCCCTATTTAAATCGATAATAATATGCATCTAGGTCGGCTTTTAACTTGGAAATGCAAAATTAACTCAAATGATACTAAAAGCAATTAAAATTTACTGGCTTATTATAACTTCTACTTTACAGCTCCATCTTAAAGCTTATCTGGGGCTCTGGTATTCAGTATAATATCGAAAAAATTCAAAGGCGGCAAAATAAACTGCTTCGAAAATTTACAGCCAACCCATGGCACGTTTTAAACTCAAATATTCACAAGGCTCTCAATGTGCCATAAGTGGAAACTATGATATTTCGAAAAATACTTAAAAAGGCTTGAACTCCACCTAAATCCTCTAATTCGAAATATTCTAAGGAGAAGAGATACCGCAGGACCTAAATGACTAATTCAAAGGCGGCAAAATAAACTGCTTCGAAATTTTATAGCCAACCCATGGCACGTTTTAAACTCAAATATTCACAAGGCTCTCAATGTGCCATGAGTGGAAACTATGACAGCGAAATGCGCATAGAAACTAGCGTTCCCACAACAATAAATTTCAGTGTTTTCATTAAAAAAATTGGGATTATTAGCACATCATTAATAAATGAATTAATAAATAATAAATGTTTCATTCCCGAAAATAATTTTTGATATGATATTCCGTATAATACTTAAAAAGGCTTGAGCTCCACCTAAATCCTCTAGTTCGAAATATTCTAAGGAGAAGAGATACCGCAGGACCTTAGTGAATAGAAGAGCGCTAAACACGTACACATGTGGATGAAAACCATGATGGGAAATATGTTAGTCCCCTTAGAGCTTTTCGACCATAATCCACTAACTTGGAATTCACAGGAAAGCTTGGCAAGACCATAAGAGCCACCAGGCTGGCCAGATTTATAGAGACCTTTGACTCCCCAGCAATGTTACCCCTTATTAATTCTACGGCCTTCAAAGTCCCTAGAACCTCCTCCAAAAATGCACTACAGTTGTCAAGAAGCCGTTATGACCTTCTAATATAAATATCCTTAAAGTAGACCCCTGCTCCCGTGCTCCTAAGCCACGAACCAAATGTAAAAGTAGCAAATTCCTTATATAGTCTACCCTGACCTCTCCAGCCCTTCCTAGATGGTAATTCCATCAACGAAAAATGCGCAAACTCGACACTCTTGCCCATATAATCCGTGGATCCGGACGGGCCAAGGCTATAACCACCAATGCCAAGCTCATCCAAGATCCCCGAGCAACATACCGCCAAATTTCCTAATAGACACAGTTCCTTCAGTCAAAGATGACTTCTGGCTGCCATTCCTATCACATGCTGCCCATTAGGCCGATGATGTAGAATAACATGCAAAGCCGCTTGAGAAGTACTTATCATGGCCCCTGTGTTGCCGCATAAATCGGAGCTTTAGACAGAAGGTTCCTCCGCCTTACCAGGCATATTGTCTCGCACCAAACACAGCGTCCGTCCATAGGTAAGAATATGGGTTCTACCACCAATGTGTATAGCCATCCCACTACTGACGATCTGAGCCCCAGTAACCAATCAATTGATGATCTGCAACTATGCTTGTAAAGTCTGAGGTCTCCAGGAATAAGCCAGCTACGATTGACGCTTGCGAAGCCAACATGACTCGTGTTATTCACGAGATAACAGTCGCTATGCTCGAACGAGTCAGATTTTGGACCGAATGGACCGCCTCCGACGTAGTCATGGCCAACATTTACATGATACTATTTTCAAACAATGAATGCCAAAAATTTTTCTCTTAACCGATAATACAAATTTTAAATTCACTTTCATACACAGAAAAAAAATTCTCCAAAAATGTTGCCCCAATTAAAGCATTAAACAAATATAAAATCAGTTTTAATTAAAAATTTAATCAAGTGAATTAAGCGTTAAGTCAAGTGATTTAAAAGTTTAATTAATACTATTAATTTTCACCAGTAAACAAATTAATAGTTACAATTAAACGTTTAATTCACTTAATTAAACGTTTAATTCACTAAATTAAATTTTTAATTAAAACTGATTTTATTTTTGATTAATGCTTTAATTGGGGCAACATTTTTTTCTGTGTCTTTATGTGTTTTATCTTACAACATAAATTAAACCTCGCGATGAATCGCCCGATGTATTCTTATTATGAAGTAAGTACGAAAATTTCAGCCAGAAGTTGTAAACTGTTTTGGGTAACAAATTGCAGTTTGGGTAGTGTTTATTGTCTTTAGTCAACCTTTTAATTTAATGTCTTTGTAAATTTTGAATTGATTTAGAGAAAGGCACAAGAAAACTACAATTTGGCCACAAAACAGATATGTTCATACATACATATGCATGCATATGGGCAGTTCCAGTGAATTTAAATTACTTCTGGCATTACATTACAAGAAGTAGACTTTTCGCCAGAAATTCCTATATGTATTTTAAACGAGGAACGATTTTTAAATTTTATAACTTGGAAAATAAATCTTTTTAAGTCCAAAGTTAGTAAAAACGGTTTCATACAAAAAGCTTTGCTTAATTCGCGGACTTATGCAATTTTGTAATCCACTTCTATTTTTTGTAACATCACGTCAGCGCATATTTATGCATATATTTTCAAATCCTTACGGTTGATTGTTGAACATTTTTTTCTGAATATAGTGCTACATCTTGACTTTGCAAATATAAAAAAAAAAACATTTTTACAAATTTGACTTCTTCAATTAATTTTTACTTATTGTCGTACAAATATCACGTCACAATGGAAGTGCCCATAAACATAATTCAAAATGTTACACAAGTTAATGACATTTCTGATATGTATATTACCGTTAGCCACACAGTCACACATATCCGTTATAACACGAAATTCGCAAACTATCTGATCATAATAATGAAGAACAATAATAATGACTATGGTAACAATAAAAAATAATTATGATGAGTTTGGTGGTGATGGGTTGAATAAACGATTTTTATTGAATTCAGATACATGTTAAACGTTCTTGAACGGTTTTGATTGTAATAAATAGAACGTGTGTTGTTGTATGTACCAACACGACTGCCATCGAAACAAATGTAGAGAGCAGACGTATGCACACAAGTATGTTTCTATGATTAAACAATATCGATGTCATCACCATACATTGTGTCAATGGAAAATTGTAATAAAAACAAAATGAAAACGAACAACAAACAAGCGACAGCAAAGCAAGCAAACACACAAAATTTATAAAAATGGAAATTATTGCGAAAATGTAAACAAAAAAAAAACAGAATTGTTATAAATTTTTCTGTTTAATGCATCGCATTCAAATGCAATTAATTTTCAGTTCATAGACAGGCATACATACAGGCGGACACATGTTCATCATTTTTGGGGGGAGGGGCAGGGGGATGGAAACAACCAAAAATTTAATGTAATGTCGAATAGTGTATGCCATGTCATGCATTAGTTGATGTTTGTACGCTGTCTCCGCTCTATCTACACCAAGCTACCACACCTCAGCAACATGCAAAACACCAGAGTTGCAACTGTTGAGCCACAACAGGCACAGTGGGGCTGTAAAGGAGTAGGCAACAATAAACATGTTTATTAATCAAGAGAACTAAACCAAGTGAATTAAACGTTTAATCAAGTGAATTAAACGTTTAATCAAGTGAATTAAACGTTTTATTGTTACTATTATTTCAATTAATTAATGTAATTAAGTTTTTTACTAATATCACAAATTTTATAATTAAAATCAATTTTTATTTTTTTCTGCGTATGAGAGAATACAAAAAAATCTGCTTGGAATAAAATGAGGTACACTGCTTAAGGAAACTGAGCTGAAAGCCAGGCTTTTGAGAAACAGCAATAACATAAAGTCAATGTGAACAAATGCAAACTTTAATATCCCATTATTTATAACCGGCTTTCCAAAAGACGTCCTCTACAGCTTTTTCTATTGAGGTAGCATCATCGACATCAAGGGAGGATCCAGCGCTGATATGCTTACCATATAAATAACGCCAAGGGCACATATGGCACACTGAGCCCGGTTTGGAACTCAACACACATTTCAAGATAGACAAGACAGACAAGCAATTTTTAACTCCAATGCGAAACCAACTTTGTTGTATAAATGCAAAACTTGGGAAGCAGTATTCCGCGACGTTAATTCTCTACAGGTATTCACTAACAGATGCCTAATAAGAATTTTTAAGTTCTTTTGGCCTGCGACAATATTTACCAGAGATCTATGGGCATTCCTCCCTGGTAACCGAAAATCTAAGTGGAACTGGCACAAGTGGAACTGGCATGGACATAAGTTGCGCACACAACAAGACAACCTGCCAAGATCTGCGCTTGCCTGTAATTCGCAGGGAAGTCGAAGAAGGCATAGCAGGAAAATCCAAGAAGAGGAACCCCCGCCCATTCATTAACAAGACAACTCGGCAAAATTGCACGGTTGATAAAGAGTTGGAGTGAAGTAAAGGTATTAGCCCTTAATAGATTTATGGCCCTATGTTCCACATTGAAACCACGGGAATATAAATCTTCTGTGGAAAAGCCGATTATAATTTTTACATTTGACATAATTTTCTAGACTTAGGACAGAACACTTAATATTTAAGGCAATCAAATTCCCTTTGTACACTTGCATACATTTCGGAGGAAGGCATGGAAGATGTTAAAAATGTGAAACATGCATTCAGACTTGAAACATCTAACATCTGCTATCCATCAAAAATGTCACCATTTCTGAAAAAAAAAATTATTTTTTTAAGAAACTTTTTCCCTCCAAAAGTGCCGCCATTGTAAAAGAAAACACCAACATTTATTTGGAAATTCTTTTTTTTTAATAATATAAAAAATTTAGATATTTTTAATTAGGCTTATGTTCATTGTATTTAATTTTCATTAAATTATTATTAAAACGGCAAACCCCACTGACGAGATTGTGTGGTTACAATCGAAACTAGTATGGGCAACCTGTCCGTGAAAGCCTGGGTTCGGATCTCAGCGCAGTCAAGAGTGAAAAATTATCAAAAAAAATTTAATTAATTTCATGTTGTAAAAATTCCTGTCTTCATAAAAATAATTTAATGAAAATTTAATACAATGAACATAAGCCTAATTAAAAATATCTAAATTTGGATTAAAAACCATTAACAGTTCAATAAAATAACCTCAATACTAATAATAACACAAAAAATTTAACAAAAAAGACTTGTAAAAAAGAAAAAACTTAAGAAATGGTAACGCTGCTTTCCAAACAAATGCCATTTTGTCAGAGAATACAATTTATTGCCACTTTTCCAGTGATGGCTCTAAACTAATCGAAAGTTATAAATGGAATACAATGAGAATGAGTAACATCTTGTAAAGATATTCGGACATGTTCTGGAAATCGAAATGACGTGGAATTGAAATCGAACTAATTTTGGAAACTTTTCCGAGTTCAAAGTTCATAGAAATATTTCCTTTTCTATATCTCATACTTTGAGGACCACTTTCCTCTACCTTAACTACTTTTGAAATTTGGAATCGATACGTTAATTTTTACAAAAATTCAATTGAAAATCTTCATCGATTTCAATTTCACGTGATTTCGATTTTCAGAACATGGCAGGTTGATTTTTAGCTCTATGTATTTCTTATAGGGAAATTTCAACAGCTTCGCAAATTGATGGCAGATGTTAGATGTTGGCAAGTGTGAAAAGTAAAAATAAAATTAAAAACAATATCATCTACGTTCGTTTCACCATTTATTTATGATCATTTCGATTTCTCTAAGAAAAAGATGCATACAATTTTTACATTTGAGTCCTTTTTGAAAACAAAGCAATAACTTTTCCTTAACGGTATTTCATTCCGAAGCTTGCCAACTTTTATCAGATTGGGAGAAATAATTGCAAACCATTTTTTAAATTTTATCACAACCTTACTTAAATTTTTTTTAAGGTTATCTTTACCAAAACTCCCCACAGTGCCAATGGTGATAAAAGTGATAAATTTTAACAATTTACCACATTTTAATTATGCCGGTAGTATGTATGTAATCTGATAGATACAACAAGTTCATGAACATTTATAAATATTTTAAAAATAAAAAAAAATAAAACAAATAAGAAATAATTTTATTTGGTAAATTTTTCTCTGTACTTTTTTTCTCAATTTTCAGTTGATAAATAATTAATCATTTCAAAATGTTTATGGCCTTAACAGGCCTTTAAGCTGTATTTTGCAACATTTATGTTCGATTTTGCTGTTGCTGTTGTTTTTGTAGCAATTTTATTGCATTTTTTCCGAAATAAATTATGCAAATGCTAATAAAATGTTTTCTCCCCAAATGTACAGATTCATTTATCTACACTCGTGTGTCGTGGAAATACCAAAAAAACCGACAAAATATATTTTTGTTTTTAATTAATATCCGCAGTTATTTGGCATTTATGCAGGGAGCTGCTAATAAAATGCATTTATACAATATTATGCATGTTTTCATGCATAAATGCATAAAATATGTGTTTTGGGTTTTTTTTTTATAATTTTGTCAGTTTAATGTTGTGATTTTTTCTGTATAATTTTTTTTTTTGTTTTGCTTGTTTTGGGTTGTGCATTTTTAATATTGGCATAAAATCTTGCATAATAATCCATAATGATGACATGAACTAACATTTTCTACAAGTATGATTTTTAATTTTGTTTTTTTTTATTATTTTCCTTTTTATTTGGTTTGGGCAAATTGCCAAATTTATTAACTTTGTCGATTTTTTTTTTTGCATATTTTGTATGTAAAAAATGGTCGTTTAACCTTTTGGGGTGCGGAAAAGACATAAAAATATTCTTGAGCCAAAACAGAGATTTTTTTCTTTCATTAAAATTCTAAATTTAAGAAGATTCTTTTTTTTTAACCTTGACAAGCCAAATAAATGTTAGTCTAAATGAACTTATATAATCACCCTTATCTTGAATAAAATTTCCATCGAAATTTGTTTCATTTCCCTTTTTTTTACTGGGCTCTATTAAAAGTACCAAAACTATATATCTATTTTTTTTTTTTTTTTTTTTTTTTTTTTTTTTTTTTTTTTTTTGCCTTTTTTAATATAATGATGGTAACCAACGGCTAGCGAAATATTAATAATAGTTAAATAAATAAATTTTTAAATTTTATTAATTAATAAGAATTGGTTTGCTGTGCTTAATTCCAAATTTTTTTTCTTTTTTTTTCTTCTTTTGATATCGTTACAAAAAAGACTTTTTGAATGTTTTTAATTCTCATTTACGCTGCAGTTTTATTTACTATCTTTGGCTTTTCTAAAATTGTTTGGGAAAATGATTTCTGATAATCTGGTCTAATTAACTAGTGAAATAGAAACAGCTTATCCTTCAACAATAAATTTCAGTGTATTTATTAAGAATAAAAATTGGGGATTAAGCACAACAAACAAAATCCTATTAATGTTTTCCCAAGAACAACTTTGATAATTAAGAAACAAAAATATACGATCAGTACCAAAAATATATCATATATACAAGCATACCGCTTACTTGGGAGTCCTTTAAGAGCCCTTCTAGAGAAAGGAAATATTTTTAATACAAAATAAATTTAACTTTTATATTGGCTTTGAAGGTGTTAATACTCATAACAGTTACGGTTCAATTTATTATATAAAAAAGTTTTTACTTAAAGGTCATAAACAATGGTGAACTAATTTTATTAGCCAACATTTTAACTGAATAAATTTTATTTAAGCAAGAAATCAAATTAAAAATTTTTAAATTTTTCAATGCAATTTGTAAACTTTTAAATTAAATGCATCCAACTAAAATATTGTTACAAAAAAAAAAAAAAAAAAAAAAAAAAAAAAAAAAAAACTACACTTACAAAAATGAAAACCAAAAAAGACTATTTAGCTATAAATAATAATAATTTAATATTAAATTTTTAATCTGATAAACTAAACACAAGTCCTTTTGGTTTAGCCATTTTAGGAAAAAAAATTTCATCCATCTTCTACCAACCAGCACCAACCCACCAACAAGCAAACCAACCAACATCATCATGATTATCTCCATTTCGTTAGCAGAAGCGAGAATAGTGTGTTCAAATGAATGGATGGTGTGATTATCTTTAATCATTTTTCAACAAGTTTGTTGCTCAAAACGTTTTAAGAAATCACTATACTTTTGAGTGTAAGATAATTTATAAAATCACGATTTTTAAATTAACACTTTACTTATATTTCCCTCAACAGTTTTTACCCTTTTGAAATTTTTTCTATCTGTTTCTTGTTATATTACTTTGCGTTACGTTACTCGTACATAATTGGCCAAATGTTTATGGGTGTTTATAATAATAATTTTCTCTAATAAGGAAACGTTTGACTATTAAACGTATAATTTTTTTTTTTCTAAGATATTTAAATATGTTTTTATTGAAGAATTTTTTTTTATAATTTGCTTAAGTAAGTGTGATAATTAAAACGTTATACTTAAAATATTATTCATTAAAAAAACACGTAAGAAAGTATGGTCGGTCAAGCCCGACCTTTTTATACCCTATACCACAGCATATAAAGACAAATTTAGGAAAGTGTGCCTTATTTGGGACTAGGGATGCCAATCGGGACTGGTTTTCGCAAATCTCGGGATTCAGGATTTCAAAAAATCATGTCCCGGGATCTAGGGATTTTTCGCGATATCGGGATTTTTTCGGGATATCGGTATTTTTCGGGACTCGGGATTTTTGAAAGTCAAAAGATAAATGCTTTTTATAGATATTTATTAAGAAAAACCCTCTTTAAAAGATTTTTACAAACAAAAGTTGTATAATTCATTAAATATTACAAAGTTGTTTAATGATTACATTGATTATTAAAAAAATTTAAAAGTGTGATTTTCTCTTAAATATGCCCGTAATTGCTACAAAAAGATATCTGGTATTGTATTCGTACATAACAGTTATATTTACCTATTTCAAGGTTTATTTGGCCCACCTGTTTTTACCTCAAGTTTTCTTTTAAAATTGGCAGCATTTACACCCCAGATTTCTATATACAGCTAGATTTATATTTGTAGAAATTACGGGCATTAATGATTAATTTAATTAAAAATATGATTTGAAAAAAAACAACTTACGATTTCCAACAATGTGTTAATTGATTTAATTAAAAAATAATTAACATAAAATCTATATTTTACACAATAAGCTCAGTTGTTTTAAACTTAATAAACTTAATAAAAAAATAATTAATATGTATTGTAATTGAATAGAGAAAACTTGTAATTGATTTTTTTGTAAGATTCCATTAATATTTTTTTAAAATGAATTAAGATGGATAATTGAAATTTGAATTCGAAATTAATTAACAAAATTAGCTAACCATAAAAATCTTATTTAAACAAAAACACATCTTTATACGCACCCCCACTGGTGGTAGGAATTATGTAGTGTTTAAGTTACACTTCTTAATTTCATGAAATCGCTCCATAAATTACTGTATGTCCCATGCCCACTCACGGAAAACACTTCATAATAACTCATTACGGAACTTTTGGTTTTTGTTTTTGTTTTGTGCATTTCAAAAGACATTTATTTCTTAAATTAATTTTCTTCTTTAAATATAGGGAGATTCAAGTAGAGATACTTTTTTCAATAGCCTTTTTTTGACAGATCACGGGAGTCGTGTCATGCAGTCACTTTATTTTTGTTTAGTATTGTTTGGCATTTCATAATGGAAAGATTTACGCCTTCCCAAGCGACATCGCTTCGCTCTATGGGCTCTTAAAAAGTTCCAAGAAGATCTGACGTTTTCGAGGCAAATTTTGTTTAGCGATGAGGCCCATTTCTGGCTCAATGGGTATGTAAACAAACAAAATTGCCTCATTCCGGACGAAGAGCAACCTGAAGAGATTCAAGAACTGCCACTTCATCCAGAAAAAACATCGGTTTGGTGTGGTTTGTGGGCCGGTGGAATCATCGGTCCATATTTCTTTAAAAATTATGCCGGTGCGAACGTAACCGTCAATGGCGACCGTTATCGTGCCATGATAACTGACTATTTGATAAAATTGAAGCTCGTGATCTCGGCGACATTTGGTTTCTGCAAGACGGTGCCACTTCCCACACATAATTTCCCGTTTGGGGCCGGTCGATTGCCCACCAAGATCGTGTGATATCACACCGTTAGACTTTTTCCTGTGGGGATATGTAAAGTCTTAAGTTTATGAGGACAAATCCGCTTCGATTCAGACCTTGGAGGAAAACATCACGCGTGTCATTCGCCAGTTACCAGTCGAAATGCTTGAACGAGTCATCGAAAATTGGAGTCAACGGATGGACCATCTGCGACATAGCAACGGCCAACATTTGATAGACATAATATTCAAAAAATAAATGCCAAAGAATGTTCTTTTAAATGATAATAAACATTTCCCATTAAATTTTCTGTGTTTTTTTCTTTAAAAAAGTAGGGAACCTCGAAATGGATCACGCTTTATTTTCAGCACTTCTCACATTAAAATTTCTTTAAAATTGTTGGACGCGCTTAAAAAAAATAACAAAGTTTAATTTTTTTTTGTTCCGTTTCAATGACAACGAAATAAATATGAAGGATCAATATTGTGTTCCCTATCATCTCAAGGAAGAATGTCATGATTAATTTCTTTTTATAAAAAAGGTAAAACAAAGAAATTAAGTTAACGATTTCGGGATTGACTAAGTCCCAAAAATCCCGGGATTAAAAAATTCAGATGTCGGGATTCGGGATTCGCTGATCGGGATTTCGGGATTGGCATCCCTATTTGGGAACTATGAACAATAATGGAAGCGCAAAATCAACATTTATGTAATGAGGTTAGGATTCATATAATTCTTTGTACCGAATATTATCTAAATATCTACATCTATTTAAGATTTATTCGTAAATAAGGCCAATTCTGTACCTACTAGAATAAAATAATGCCATGACATAGTAACTATGAAAAAAATTATAGTATTTGGGCACAAACAATCCATTCCAGAAAGAAAATTGAATGGGTTCCATGTGAAATTAAAGACAGTTTCTAACCCTTTTTATAGGCATTGTCCTAGTGAATGTTGAAATATAAGTAAGTGCCAAATTTCATCAAAGTATCTTTAACAGTGACTTCTATTGCGATACGAATGCAATTTCGATACAAAAGCTCAATGGGATAAGAGGCCAATGGGGTAATATCTATCCTACTTTTGCAAGGCCTTTCGGAAATTTTTTGAAAACTAAGCAACACTAGCAATAATAACACTGTGCTAGTTGAAAAAATAGACAAGCCTGGGACCTGGCGTTTTAACCTAATTTGGGCGCGATGAATCCAGTGTGCTAACCTTTTTTTAGGTTAGCTCTGGTTTTCGAGATATACCGTTATTTCGAAAATGGAGGATGTTGCACAACATTTGTTCGCGCAACTCAAAAATCGTTTATTATATAGTTTATTCAACAAACTTAAAAATCCGAAATTGCGCAATAAAATTAACTTTAAGAAAGGTTAAACTTTTTTCTTATATGAGCAGTCGTTTTAGAAACAAGAATATCAACCATACAAATAAGGCAGTTTGATAAAATTCTTATATTTGGATTCTGCAGGATTTTAATCACTTATGGCTTGTTTTGTTTGTCTAAATGTCTGGAAAAGATTAAAAGCATAGCTGCACTTTCCCATTTTTGATGAATTCTTAAAAGGCAAAAATTTCAAAATGTTGCTAAAAAACAATTGTTTTGCAAAAAAAAAAATTATGTTTCTAAAACTACCGCGCATATGAGAATAAAGTTTAACCTTGCTTAAAATAAATTTTATTGCGAAATTTCGGTTTTTAGAGCAAACAAAAGTTGTGCAACCACTCCATTTTCGAAATAACGGTACATCTCGAAAACCAGAGCTTACCTTAAAAAAAACGGTTAGCATCACTGGATTCAGCGTACCCGAATTAGGTCAAAACGCCAGGTGCCCAGCTTGTCTCAAAAACGTGTCAATTTCTAGCACAGTGTAATTAAATAAGGCGCAGATTGACAGTAATAAAATAACAAAATATGTAATAAATAAAAAAAAGAATGTTAAGTCACTTAACCACTTAACTAACGTGTTTTTGATTGAAAATTTAAATAATATAAATAAATATAAATTCGAAAAGAAAAAAAACGCGATAGACAAATGCGCAAACGCATTAAAGAGTACCACTCACTCGATTGGCTATCATTTTCCTTTCGGCTCGCAATAGATAGCAGCCCCCAGTTACTTTGCGCACAAGGTTTACATGGACAGCCGTTCAGCCGGAAGGACATCGTTAAAGCTAATACGAACGTGATTCCGACTCGATTGTTCTACTAAAAATTGGTTCTAAAACTAATATTTTTATGTATAACACACATCAGCACAAACTCATAATACCCTCTCAACTATTGTAGTGTGTGTACAAAAATGCAAATAAATTATGTATAAATTAAATAAAACGTGCTAAAATTCCTATAAACACTTTATGTGGAGTCACGAAAATGAATTATTTTTCTTCAAAAAATAACACAATTTCGAATAAGATTAGCTAACAAGAAAGATAAACCAGAGATTTTATTTATCTTGTTCGATAAGTATCAGTGTTGCCAGCAAGTGGATTTCAGAAAGTTTTAAAATGCCAAAATAAAATATAGTAAAATATTCTGCAGATTTTATAGTAAATAACAAATTAAACTCGTTATTATAGCTATTCTCAAATGTTTTAAGGAAAATAAATGATTATTTAAAAACGCAACATAGTCTTGGTTTACACGCTTCAACTTTTGATGCTCAACTTTTAAATTTTTTTTGGTGAGAGAAGAAGTAAGAAAGGGGGTTGGTAGCTGTGTTACCGCTCGTCGACTAAAGTCGCAATTTGACGTCTTTTTGGCAGTCTGCATCATTTTGTGAGACTTTTTTTTGATCTCTGAAAACAGATTTATGCCGCCATTACCAAGTCTGTATACAATTTTCACGGAACAGATAAATCTGAGTTTCAGAGTACGTTAAGCCAAGTTTAAATTTGATCCACATCTCAAAACTATTTCTTCGAAAGGTTTAAGTTTTAGGTATAAGTCGCTTTCAAGACATTTATGTGCTGTTTTCACAACACAAGTGATTGAACGTATGGTAAAATTTATATGAAAAATACTCAAAAAACTAATTACTTTTTATATTAATTTTTCTATACGTTCAATCACTTGTGTTGTGAACACAGAACATTAGTTTTTTAGATTTTTTTTTAAATAAAAATCATTGTCTGTAAACAAGAGAGTGTGATTTTCTTGGATTTAGTCTTATTGAGTATGTATAGCTTAATATGGACTGATACCATGAAACTTTGTTACTCAGTTATGTAAGTGCTGGTTCACACTCTTCAAGTTTTAGCCGTCAAGTCGTTGGCTTTTAGGGTTGGTTCACACTCGTCAAGTTTTAGCCGTCAAGTCTTGACTTTTTAGGAGAGGGAATAAAAGAAATGGCGTTCTATTTTCTCTTCTGTCCAAAAAGCTCAAGACTTGTTGTCTTAAACTTGAAGAGTGTGAACCACCACTTAGGAGAGAAGGGAAAAGGGAATGCCATTTATTTTCCTCTCTCTCCCCTAAGAACTCAAGACTTGACGGCTAAAACTTGAATAGTGTGAACCAGCACTATGGGAAATCGTCTTAGAAAATTAAAGGATTTAAAATCGATAATATCGTATTCAATATCTTAAAAAATTGATTGATAATACATTTTCTTCCTATTTTGTTTCTATATTCTTTAAAACTTTATCTTATAAATGTTTGTTGAACTGTAATTTAAAAAGAAAATTAAGACTTTAAGTCAAATATGAATTCCAAAATCGCTCGAAATTCATCACACCTTTCGAAAACGATTGTTTTGATATCCATCGATTTTTGTCACATGCCTGACTATTTTCCCAAAAAGTTCTCATTTTGTGGGGATTAAGTAGCATTTTAAAATTTTGTTTTTTCATCCCGGTTCCAGAAATCTAAATTTCTTACCGAAAAATACATGACATCCTTAACAATATTTAAGTAAAGCCTTACATTGGCAAACAGTGAGGGCTTATCCAATAATTTTTTTTAAGAAAATTTTATAATTAACATATTTTAGTAATCTAAGCAAACATTTTAGTTACGAAATTATGTTTAAAAATCCGCAATTAAGGTATGATATCTCAAGGGGTCCACATAGCCATAAACAGTGGGAACACCTGACTATGTAGAATATTTGCTAGAAAAATTACAAAACATTACAGCAATTACGGTAAACTTGTAATCGTGACAATATTAACTGTATTTTATCATTTATTTTTTATTTGTTTTTTTATACTATTTGTAAGCTGTTTTTATACAGAAAAAAAAACTTCATGGTTAAATAAATCTGAAAATATTTGCTCGTATACATTGTCAGAGATGTAGACACAGAGACGTCTACATACAAATTCCTTCAATGTTTAATAAGTTATTTAACCATAAAAAATGTAGAAAAAAATTTATAGACCAACAAAAACCGTATGGTAGTTACTTTCAGACATTGTTCTTTTTTCATGGTTATACCTATGAAAAGTTTTTTCTTTAACTTTTTATTTTGTAATCAATATTGATTAACAATTTCCTCAATTACAACAAATAGAGAGATGTAAAAAACGGCAAGTTTTAGATGAATTGCTTATGAAGATGATAATGTCGGATTGTGTGATGGAATTTAAGATTTATCTTTTAAATGGGGTTGAATTAAATACTTTACGTTCGTTAAAGTCAGGGTGGCAAATGTTTACATCCCGTCAGAAAAAAAGGAGTATTACTAATGTAATTTTTAGAGTTCATTAATGAGTTGCTCATATTTATTCTATTCTTATTAGGGATGACAATCGAGACTGGTTTTCGCAAAGCCCGGGATTCGGGATTTCATAAAAACAAATCCCGGGATTTTTCGGGATATCGGGATTCGGGATTTTTGAAAGTCGAAAGGTAAATGCTTTGTATAAACATTTATTAAAAAAAACGTGTTTAAAAGAGGTTTACTAATAAAATTTTTATAATTCATTTAATATTAAAAAGTTGTTTACTGATTATATTGTTTACTAAAATTTGTAAACATTGAAAATTTTCTTAAAAAATGATTAATTTAATTAAGAATATGATAAAAAAACAACGTACGATTTTCAACAATGTGTTTATTGATTCAATTAAAAAATAATGAACATTAAGGCCCTAATCATATAAAACGCAGCGTTACGCCAAAGAAAAACATTGAAAGCCCAAACAATGTCATAAATATTTTGTAATTTTGTTGTTGGTTTCTTCAAATGATACCAATATTAGCCAAACACATTTGGAAATGTACTGCAAAATCACATATTTATATAAAAACTTTAAACGCCCATAACTCGAAGACTAAACGTTTGCGCCAACTTTCTTATTTAATTTTTTCTTCTTATTTTTCCATTTTCAATCACCACAGGTACTTTTTTTTATTTAGAGCTGCGTCGGTAAACTAGATTTAAGCCCAAATATATTTATATTTTTAATAAAAATACAAAAAATATTTACCACAGGCTTTTGCAGGGTATAAACTATATATTTTCTGAAAGTAAATAGTTTTCTGGACAAAATGAGCGATGCGTGCAAAAAATCGTTCGGACAATTTCAGAGAAATCTGTTTTCGAGATATAGCGTTATTTCGAAAATGGAGCAGATTGCACAACATTTATTCGCGGAACTCAAAAACGGTTTAGTTTATTGAAAACACTAAAAAAACGAAACTCCGCAATAAAATTACCTTTAAACAGGGCTGTGAAGTCGGAGTTAGAGTTGAAGAGTCGGAATTGAGGTTTTCGTACCGGAGTGGAGTCGAAGTACCCACAAAAACTCGCGACTACTAAATATGTTTTTCTTTCGACCTTTTAACATATAAATAAATTATGGAAATAATCCGACTCGAGGTCTGTGTTTAAAATATTTTATTTCATTTATTTTATTCAATAAATCGTCTACCATCGGTAGGCGACTACGACTCCAAAATTTTTCGGTATAACAAATTTAAAAAAATTTTCTAAAATTTTGCAAAATAAAATTGAATAATTTTCTTGCTATATTTAACCATTTAAAAGGTACTGCATTAAAAAAAGAATTTAAAGTTAAATAAGGACCAGTCTCATAAACAATTAGCATCAATGTAAGAGTAGGAGTCGGAGTTGGAGTCGAACTTAAAAAATTTCAGCGGTTGGAGTCTGAGTCGGAGTTAGAACTATTTTTTGATGACTCCACAGCCCTGCCTTAAGGTAAAGTTTTCTAATATTCGCAGTCGTTTGATAAAATTTCGAAATTGGAAAATGCAGCTATGATTCTAATAATTTCTAGACAAATAAAATACGGCGTTGCAAACAAAACAAGCCATAAATTATGAAAATCTGTTCCCAAGGAAACATTTTAATTAAATTTAAGATGATCTTCAACGAAGATCGAAATATCGGAATTAAATAAAAAGGAATATTTATTTACAAAAAAACACTGGCCTCGAGCTGGATTAATTTTTATTTATTCAAAATTGGAAAGGTATTTATTTAAATTTAAGAATTTCATAAACCGCAAGATTGTATGGGAGCCCCCCTAAGAAGAGGTGATAAAGGGCAAGTTTTTTTTTTGGGAAAATGTTAAGAACAAAAAACTAATGGAAACCAAGAGTAAACCTGAAAAAAGGCACCACCACTGCGATTTAGCTTGTCACAAAAAAAGTATAAAATTCCAGCACAGTGATATTAATATTAAAAAAATAATATGATGGCTAATAAGCACTATTCCGGAAAGAAGTTTCTATAAGGACTACTAAGTAAATTTATAGATAGAATTTCATCACTTTCAAACGGCTTCATTCTCTGAACAATTAAAAGGTGTGTTCATTTTAAATTATCTCCATACCTGAATTTTACGTACTAAGTTAACACGGACAGACGGGTAGACATCGCTAGATCGATTAAGAATATGATTCTAAGCCGATCGGTTTACTAAAAGGTGGGTCTAGAACCAAATTGTCTATGCGTTACACGTCTTTGGTTATGTGGAAATAAAAAGAAAAGCCATCTGGTAACCAAAAATTTAATGAATTTTCCGCACTTGTTCTCTGCTCTAAACGGTAAAATATAGAAAAATATGCTCTAATAAAACGATGCCAAAAATCATGAAAAATTCAAAATCGAATAAAAATATTGTTTCTACCGCCATTTTTCCATTGGCACAAGGAAAAATTTGCAATTGAATATTTACGGTTTCCCTGCTTATAAGTAACACTTAACTTTTGTCGAAAAGTTCTGGTGCATTTGAAATGCTGTTTGTAAAGACATCGCAATGGTTCTAATTCATTGGTCACTTTGAATTTAATTTTTAAAAAGATTTAAAAAGTTTTTTATTAAAAAAACAAATATTAAAAGGCCTGAAAATATAGACAATTTGCAATTTTTTTTTTCTTTCTGCAACTTTTACTTAAATTTGCTGCAAATTTTTATATAACGTTAAATGAGCTAAAACTAAACTAAAACTTGAATTGAGCTAGAACCTAAATAGAACCTAAATGGAAAATAACTGAACTTGAACTGATCAAGAGCTTAACTGCACGAAAAAAGTATTGAATTGTGAATCTAATAGACCGCTTTAAATAAAAGTTGTTGTTATTATGGCCGGTGTTTTTCACTTTACAAATTTTATCAGGCGGGTACAAGATACGGGAATACGGTGCTTGTTTTACAAAAATTTTAAAATTAATTAATTTTCCAAGCATTGTTTACGTTTGTGTTGCAAAAAAAAACTATTTCCTAGCCTAAACAAATAATAGTTAATTTAAAAAATAAATATACTAAAACAAACAAAACACTTTCATAAAAGCAATATCAATAAATTGGTGACAATGTGCAATTTTTTTTTTGGTATTTTTTGCTTAAAGTAAATACAGTTAACATTTTATTCTGACTATTTGTTTAAAATATAATTTGTTATTGAATAAATCTGTTTATTAAAGTGTTTCCTTTCGTGTTTTGTAACATAAATTTGTTTGTGACAAAGAGTATTTTATGTTAATGTATTTTATTAGAAAACAGAAATTTCATCTAAAAAGCATGACATCGAAAACCGCTTAATAGAAAATGGAACTATTTTTTAAAAAAATTTAGTGCTACTGACTTTTACCCTCGTATTAATTAAAGTTTATTAAATTTAACAAGCGTTTACTAAGGAAAATTTCCATACAAAATTTGTTTTGTAAGCATTTATTAAATTTAAAATTTTCTTATGAATACGGGGGTTAGTAATATCTAAATTTTCTATTATGATCTCATCATTTTGTATTAAAGTTTAAATCTCAAATATTTAAAACATCTCGCAACGTCAAAGCGTTATTATATATTGACATCATAATCGTGATTAATAGTGGTTTTCACCCCTGATATAAAGTCCCTTGTAGACCTTGATAATCTTTTTAATTTAGTTAAAGTGCTACCATTTACAACACTGCAACAACAAAATGTATTAAACTAGAATTTACTCTGCTGTGGTGAAAAAATCCAACAAAAACCTGTAGTAAATACGTGTGTTAATTTACGATATTAAAACAGCTGACGTTACTCTATCTGTCTCTTTCTCTCTCTCAGAAAATTCATTAATTTACTGTACATACGAAAAAGACAATCACGCTTTGTAGTATAAAATCGTATTAAATAAAGCAGAGTTGTACAATTAATACAAGGGGTGAAACCCGCTAATATTTCTGTCAGACCCACCGTCATCTTTTGTTGTGCTAAGGTTAGAAAGTATGTTCGCAAAAAAAAAATCAATAATTCGCTAGTTACCTTCCAATTAAGAAGTGTTCTATTATTACAACTTTCCTTTAACTTTCCATGTAGGATGAACCTTCCTTTAACTTATCGCTCACTTTTTGTAAAAGGAAAGTTGTAATAATGGAACACTTTAACTAAAGGTAAGTTGTGAAAACGGGCCTTAACCTAGCAACGTTAAACCCGTATTGGTTAACTAATGCGAGCTTAATTTTTTTTTTTTTTTTATAAGACAGATACTGCCTGTTCAAAGATTTCGAACGTTAACGTTCGCATTGAAAATAACATTTAAAACAAAAACAAATTTTTAAATGTTGTTGCTGTTTTAAATGTTATTTTCTATGCGAACGTTAACGTTCGCAATCGATGAACGGATAGATAATGTTTATAATACCCCGTCAGGACGAGCCATTGTTTTGAGTGCACTAGAACAAAGTGTTGACAGACTTTTTATTCATAGTTTTTGATATGAAGAACACGTAAAGCACGACAACCCACATTAAAATGTCAGTCAAGATGGCGTTTAGTTTTATGGCAATATTGTCGTTGATGTTAAGAGACAAATCAACCACACAAACGGTTACACAAACATATAAAAAAAGTATTAAGCATGTTTTTGTAAATATTAAAAAAATTTAAAATTCACACAAACATCTTGTTGTTGTTGTCAAATTGCCTATGTAGGTTAGTTGGCTCTTTAGATATTTTTTGTGCAAATAAACGTTTGAACAGTGCTGTTTGAACAAGAACAAAACATTAACAACACCAGTATTCATGAGCCAAATTCATGTGCGCAAAAAAATCGTGAATGAAAGTTATGAACATATCGCCTGTACATAGTTTGCATTATATTTGCACATCGATTTCCTTTAGTGCAAAGATACAACTGCGTTATACAATTTAAAGTATTCCCTTAATGGAGTTGCTGTCTGTGTCAGTGGGAGAGTAATCAGCTCGAAGCAATTGATTAGGGATGTAGGTTACGTTAGGTTAAGAAGGGTTATGCGCTGAAGGGCACACCTCCACTCGGAAACCAATGCGGTCTATTGTGAATCCCTTCAGTAAGGAAGTAGAAAAAAGAAAGAATTGAAGAAAGAAAGAAATAAACAGATAGATAAGATAAAAGAATAAAAGATATAAGTAGGTACTACGTAAGACAGTTACTCCTTCTAGAGTGCCCTCAAAAGAAACAGCCGTCCTATTTCCCTAACAAACCCTAGTAAACCGACTGGATAACATCCAGCGATGCACCCCAGTTCGTCGTTAAATCTGTCCCCCAGCCATTTCTGTCTGAGACCCTGCATCCTGGGACTGTGGCACAGTACATGCTCAACCGTCTCTAGCTCCTCAGAATCATCCCATAATCTGCAGAAGTCCAGAATGGCATTGTCCCATTTACTCGTAAAAGCCGTAACAGAACAATGATCCGTCAAGAACCCTATAAGTGTCCTGAGACTACTCCTATCCAATCCCAGCAGAACGCTAGTTGCTTCTGCATCCAATCCAGGCCATAGTGATTTAGACACCCTGTAATCCGTTCTGTCCCTTCAGGATTGGTTAACGTCATCACCTCATAGTAGTGACATAGGGGGGCTTTACCCCCCGTCCCTTAGCATTAGGTCCAGGGTCATAATCCTATGATCTGAAATTCCGTCGAGAATACTACCCTGATCAAGCAGACCTACTTCGTACATAAATAATGTAACGAATACCGATACCGAAAAATCGGCGATACTTCACGTCTGCCAATATATCGGCTTTGGCGATATTTTACTGTCAATATGCCGATACTTTGAACAAACAATTTAATTTTCAATGCTAATATTTTGCATAACAACTAATAACATAAAATCAAACAGAATAATAAATTGTTTCTTTTAACTCTTAAGCTGGAGGTCGGTCCACACTACGCGTTTTTCTTTTTTTCCCGACGCATCCTTAAGTAGAAAGTAGTCCCACTTCATGCTTTCATGATGCATATATGCAATTTATTGTAACTTGTCAATACAATTTTACACTATGACTTTGCATTGAACTGATGCATTAACGCATTAAACGCTTGGTGTGGACCTGCAGCATCAGCCGTTTTGCTTTGCACCACAATAGGTAAAAGTTCTCCCATTGATAAATCTTGTATATAATTGTACGTTTTAAGAATTTTCTGTTAATTTTTAATGATTTTTGTGAAAATAAAAATCATTTCACTACAAATTTTGGACTACTTCGAAGAGATCACAAAAACCATAAGCAAAGCCACTGATACATTTTCTGACGCTATTTCGCCAGTTAACTGTCATCGAACATTATAAGAAAATACGATAAATGAATAAACTGAGATGCAGAATAGTTTAGATTCCCAAAAATTGGCGATTTACGTATAATTAGCTATGAATAAAAGATTTGAGTATTTAGAGAATAATGAAATCTATTTATTGTTTATCTACAATTTTCTACCTTCGATACAAAAATAGAACATTTCAAAGACCATAGATCGAAAAAACGTCTCATTGAGCTACTCAACATGACTTTACATTCCAAAAGTGTTGAAGACACGGTCACCCCTACACCTAGTAGATAAGTCTACAAGAATTGACCAATTGTAGTGGGCAATGTAAGAAAAGATAAACTCACTGTTTTATTGTTGGTATTTTGTTTAAGCTCTGATATCGTTGCAAGTAAGACTTTTTGAGTGTTTGTAGGTAATTCTCATTCCCTCTGTAGTCTTGTTTGCTGATAGCTTTGGCTTTTCTAAAATTATTTAGGAGAACGTTTCCTGATGATCTGGCCTAAGCAACCAGTGAAATGCGCATAGGAACAGCTTATCCTCCAACAATAAATTTTACTATTTTAATCAATTATTAAAAAAAGGGAATTAAGCAAAATAAACATAATCTTTTAATAAATAATTGTATTCCCAAAAACAACTTTGATAATATAAAGAAATTACTCTACTTCAGTTTCGTTAATTTTACCTTGAATTTAAATTTAATATTCGTATCGGTATCGGCGGTATTTATTTTTGAGTATCAATATCGGTATCGTATAGGCAAGAGACGTATCGTTACATCCCTACAATTGATACATTTGATAACATATTTTTTATGTTTTTTGGCTAATAATAGTAATTTTTTTTTTTTTTTTTTTTTTTGACCTTCAACTTTAAAAACCAATTAAAGCTCAATCTTAGTACAATCAAAATCATTTAATAGCTTCCAATGCAATTTAATTCTATGAACAAAAAGATTGCAATTACAAATTATTTTTAAATTCCATATTTTTGTTCACCTGTGTAATTGAATTAATTAAATAACAATTTCGTGTTTGCAATATTTACAAACTTAATAATTTCTGTTAATTATGATTGATTGTCTATAAATAAAAATTTAAAAACAAATTATTCAACCAAATAAAAGCATTGAAACAAAAAACCATTAAACAGATTGTTATCATTACAACGCCTGTGGCATAAATTATTTATAATTTCCTTCTTTCAAACTAACAAACAATTAGTTGTTATATTAGCAAAAGTTTTGAGAAATAAAATAAAAAAAAAGCAATTGCAAAACTATTTATGGCAGGAGGAGTTTATTGCAAGAGATGCATGTGAGTGCCTTTTTAAAAACTCTTATGAGTCGTTTACACTGATAATTGCTAAAACTAGTCGCAGTTGGTAGTCTTAACTAACTAACAAACTAACTGACTGACGGCTATTAATTGTATGTTCTACTAGTTTTAGTCGATTTATTCCTAGAGTCTGTCTTTATTACGTAGTAACAGTTTTGCTAGACAAAAGTGTTGATTTAAAAATGCAAATTATACTTTTTCCCCTTAACTGGTGGCTGAAAACGTACGTTAACAATTTGTTGGAGAAATATTTTTCTGTTGTTTAATTTTTCTTAATAAATTACTATAATTATGATTACTTAGAGTGAGTTTGTTATTATAATCATTTGAATTTATTAATAAATATCATGTATAATGGACTCCTATTAAAAATTGTATGCATATTTATAAAATGAATTGATGACCGTAAAGCACTGGATATGGGAGGAGTTTTGTAAAAAATAAAAAAAGGTAATAAATAATCCAGCTTTAATTTAAAATTATTAAAAGATATAGTAATTAATTGATCATACATATGGCAACAATTAACTCTTCGTTATAAGTGTAAATTAATTGTGCGATATTGACAGTTTGAATGGTAAATAATTACAAAAAAAAATTATTGATCGTAGAGTTAATTAAAATTCAAAGTTTTCTAATACAACAGTTTTTATCTCCTTCAGAGCATGGGTTTTAAATTATCGCTTTTAACATTCTACATCACTACAAAACGTTATTAAACCAGGCCTCCTCGTTAGGGTTTTCGGACGTTTTTCGAGTTGTATGAAAATTTGTATTCTAAAAATTACCCAGAAAGCAGATTTTATTATTCGCCGACAGAATAAACTCTTTTTTTTCTAAAGTGACAATGAACTTGAGGTAAATGTAAAAAATAAATATATAATCTGGGTTGCCCTGTAGGCTAGTCGGTCGTGAGATTTTGCTTGGTTATATTTCCGCCATAGTCTCTGGTCTTCCTACAACGGACTTAGGCGGATTTGTGCTTAGTAAATTAAGTTCAAATTGATAATTGTTAAATTAAGTTAATTGTGAGTCACATCTAAACGTCAAGTTTTTTGACCAACTTAATTCGACATTTATTTGTTTCAGTGCTTGACAAATTTAACCATGGAGAGGTACACAATTGAGCAGCGAGTTAAGATTGTTAAAGCCTTTTACGAAAATGTGCTTTAAAATCAAAAGGCATTTCGCGCACTACTTGATTTTTTTGGTCAGCATTATCGATCAAACGTGCCCATACATTTCCTGCATACCGAGTCTGCAGGAAATATGAAAACACTGGTTGGTGCGGTTTATGGGCTGGCAGCGTCATTGGGCCGTACTACTTCATCCAAGGTCGTCCAATCAGTTACCGTGAATGGTGTATGCTATCGCGAGATGATAACGGACTTCTTATGGCCCGAAATTGAGGATATGGACGACATGAGGTCCCAACAGGGTGGTGCCATTTGTCACACAGTCAACTTAACAATGGCTCTTTTGCGCGAGAAATTAACTGATCCTGTTATATCACGTCGTGGCGATGTTAATTGGCCGCCACGATCATGTGATTTGACACCGTTGGACTTCTTTCATTGGGGATATTTTAAAGAAAAAGTGTACATAAATAAGCCAAGAACAATTCAGGAGCTAAAAGATAAGAGAATTCGGCAAATTAACGACATTGAACCTCAATTATGTCTCAGAGTTATTGAAAATATGTACCATCGGATAGAGATATGCCACCGAAGTTATGGCGAGCTTACGAATTCAAGAGTAAATCAAAAATACAATGAACACGAAAGAAGACAAGGATAATACAAAACTGCAATACTCCGCTGCAATAGTTAATAATTAAAATAAGTTATAGTTCTGTGATATTTACATTAAGTTTGACTTTTATTCGGTGTTTTGTGTTGTATTTTTTTATTTATTTATTTATTTCTGTGTCGTGTAGTCCAGTTTTTAATATTAAATAGTTGAAAAGTGCAATACAAATGTAAACCCTAATTCGTAAGTTAAGCTATGATATTACAAAATTTCTAAAATTGATTATAATTATTATCTATTTGTCGCTAGATTATTATGGAATAAAAATAACCCCCGATGAAGTTCGAAAAAAGCGAACGAAACGTTGGGAAAAACCAATAAAAAACCATAAATTTTTTTTTATTTACATTTGGTAAAAAACTATTGATCATTATTAGCCCGTGAGGATAACATAAAACCTCAATAATAATAATATTAAAAAACATTGATCAAAAAACAAAAATAGAAATAGAACGAAATTATGTTTGATGTAAAGATTCATCTAAAAGTACTTTGTGTCGAACATTACTTAGATATCTTCCTCTCTATGAGATTTTTTTGTCTCTTAGTGAGTTTAGGGAGTACCTATGTTCAGTTCGGGACCTACCAACACAAAATGACACGGCAAAGTAGCTGTCGTCAAACTTTATGTCACTACACATATTTATAAGAAAGTTATGGTATTAAAAGCTTTTTTCGGGAGTAGTATTTGTATGAGATCTATTTACGATTCCGATAAAATGATTTAGTTTGCAAGAAAATAAGTTTGTACCAAATAAAATCTTAATACCAACATAATAACATGGTTAATGTGCATAAAGACTCCATTCCGGAAACAAGTTTGAATGGTTGCTATGCGAAATTGTGAACTGATTTTAACAATTATGACAATTAGAATGTATGAACCAAATTTCAGCAAATTATCTCCAAAATTCTAGCCTGTATTTTGCGCACAGATTTAGGTTTACATAGACAGCCAGCCGGACAGAAGGACATTTTTAGATCGCTTCTAAGTAGATTGGTATACTTAAATGTTGGTCTAGGACCAATAATCCTGTGGTGTGGGAATATAATTAAATCTTTAATTAAATACCCAAAAAGATCCACAAACATTTGACATATTCCTTACACAGAAAAAAGTTTTTGATCATTTAAAAAAATGGTTTAAAAAGAATTTAAATTTAATTAATGTGATAATTGAATCAATTATTTTTTTAGTTAAAAAAAATTAAAAATATAATTTTGATTTAATTAATATTTAAATTGTTTTGAAATAAATTTTTAATTAAAATATTAATTAAATATCAAAAAATATTAATTGATTTTTTCGTTTAAAATAATACAGTTCAAAAGTTTAGAATTGTTGTTGGGCATTGTCAATAATAAATTAACACATTTTTTGAAATGGTAAAGTTATTTGATATTTTTTTTAATTAAAATTAAAAATATCATTTATTGAAAAAAAAAAATATTCACAATTTATAATTATTTTGGTAATTGGTGCAAAACCAACAACTTGTTTAATTGATATTCTGAATTTGGTATAAATTTGGTGATTAGAGACAATTTTTTATTTTTTCTGTGTTACAATTGTCATTATACCCAAAACATTTCAATAAATTTCCTTAAGTTCTTGGTATCGAAATAAATTGCAGAGGAAAGAAGTTTTTTGTTAGTCAAACTAGTAAACACAAATTATTGGGATGGTAGCAGTTCCCTCAATTAACAAATTTTTCATTAATTGTACGAACACAAAAAAAAAATAAATATTGATTTCAATTAAAAAGTTTGTGATATTAATTAAAAATTAATTAAATTTGCACCAGTAAACTAATGAATTATATCAATTAAACATTCAATTCACTTGATCAAACGTTTAATTCACTTGATTAAAAGTTTAATTCACTTGATTAAATTTTTAATTTAAACGGATTTTATCATTAATTAATGCTTTAATTGGTGAAACATTTTGGATAATTTTTTCTGTGAATACAAACAAAAGGGGAATGTGCCGAAAAAATATTTGGTTCAAATTAATTTATTCTAGTTAAAACCTCATCAGAAAAATTTAAGTTGGAAGGCCTGTAGAGGACATTAACTTGAATATAAGACCCGATCCATAATAGACTTTTGGTCCTATTTAAGGTCTAGTCTAAAAAATAAACTGAAATTAAATAACTAATTGGAAATATTTTAAAGTCTCAATTTTCTTTTAAATGTTTTTTTATTTTAACATGTATGTATACTCTTTTATGGTGTAGAGTATTAAATGGTCGGCTTTTCCCGGATATACTTCATTAACAGAGATAAAATCTTTTGCGATTTATTTAATGTACTTAAGACTACATTTTTATTATGACTTTTTTGCTGGGGAAGCAGTCTAGAATTTAGGTTTTAGATGGCGAAATGTCTAAGAAAGCAACCGTGGTAGTAACCCCTTTTTCCTCCATTCGCCGACAAAATGTTAGATGAAATGTTAGAGATAAGTCTCTTCACTTATGCAAAGAAGTCAAAATTATTATTTGATCGTGATCTTACCGGTTATTCAAACAAAAAGTTTTATTTATAAAATCTTACCTGGAAAGAAAAAAGAGAAAAACATTATTAGTATAATGTAGAAGATAGCTTAAAATTATTTTAACAAAAAGCATTTAATTAATTTCAGTTGGATAAAAAAATGTCTACCCACTGTAGACCTTCAGTTACTTTTGCTGGGATAATTAGAGAAGAGTATAATTTATAATTATATTTGTAACTCTTAATAAATAAATAAATAAAATTTCTGCGAAATTCCGAAAAATATTATATGTAAATAAAAATAATTAAGACAATATCTAAACAAATTATTAAAGCCATAAAATTTACTTCAACATTTAAATCAAAGCTTTGCAACAAGATAAAATCTACAACATTTTATCATCATCCCAGTAGTGCGGATCGACTTATTGAAAATAAATTTCGTTGCTACCTTCTCCTGCAATTTCTAGCAATAATACCATCGTTATCAATATGCTTATAAGGTATTATAACCTTCCAACATCTTGCTATCGAATGCAACATGTTGCTAAGAAATAATTTTCATTAACCATATATAAATGTTGATATCGAAACAAAATTCTCATACAGTTAAAAATGAAATTCCAGTATTTCTAGCAGCATGTTGCTAGCATTTTCAATACTCCAGCAACATGTTGCCAATTTTTTTATAATTACATATTTTCTTAATGAAACGACTTTTATATGATTTATTCCTAAATTAAATTAGAAAAATATTCTTACAAAATTAATGAATTGTATCCAATAACCATAAAGTATTTCTAATTTATAAAACAATGTAATTAAATAATTTATTAACAAAATAAACAGTTTTAACGTCAGACATATTTACAGTCGTATTTATTAAACAAATAAAACCAAAAAAAAAAAACTTAATAACAGTAATAAAAATAACAAACATATACACCAAAACAGTCTCAAGAAAAAACTATTTCATAATACAAAAAAAAACTCAATAAATAATTAATTTAACGACACTCTGCCCCGGAGACTAGTTACGACAAGTAGGTGTTGCCAATTATAAATTAAATATTTAAATTTTCTTAATAAAACATAACAAAATAAATTGAAAATAAAACGTAAAATGTAATATAAATCAATTAATTAATTACAAAATCTCCGCAAACAGACATTTCAATAATTACCCAAGACATTTTGCAAACAAACACTTTTCAGCAAAAGCAGCACAAAAAAAATACGAATAATTTTACTTTTACAAATTTCCTTAAGAAATTTGAAACTCAAAACCTGCCGAAGCTTATAGAATTCTAATTGAAAATATAACAACGAAACAAAAACTGTAACTGTCTGCTGGGGAAAAAGTATAAAACAGCAACACAGAGGAAATAAATAATTTAAATTTCAAGGTAGTCAGTCAGTCCCAGTAACAGTCACAGTCATAGTCAAAGTCGTCATTGTCACAGTCAGGGAGTCAGAGTCATATAAACTTTTTACAGACATTTTCTACACAAAAAATATTGTTAATGGTAATAAAGTGAAACACTTGTTTTTCTCCATAGACATTAACACATTTTCTACATAAATTTTGTAATAAAATAACGAACAACACAAACAAAATGTATTTTAAAAGAAGTAAAATAAATGAATGAAAAAGTGGAGAATGAATGTTAATCAAACGTATGGATGAATGTGTGAATGGCTGTTTAAGTGAGTGATAAAGTTGTATTAGAAGAATTAATTTATTTTCTATTTTATTTATAATCGTACGTTATATATTTTTTTGTGACATGTTTTTTGTACTGCGATGAAGAAATATGGAAAGACGGAAGGACAGGCATGACATTAAAACAGATGTTATTTCGGTGTTTTTCAAAACGGAGTACTTTACACTGTTTACAAGCAGTGAACTGTCACGATAACTGTGTGTAAAGATTGGAAGAAATGTTGCAAAATGTTAGTTAAAACTTTTAACTTAAAATTATTTCTGCAACATGTTGCTAGGATATTACTTTAGGCCGAGGCACATAAAATATGTCGTACTTTGTACGTCACCATTTTTAACTGACACTAACGTAAAAACATTGAATAATTTAATGACAAATATTTAATCAGCCGTTTTTTAAACAAAATTTAATAATAATACACACATTTTTAATGGAATTCGAGAATATTTTGGAGTTCTTTTTTTTTTTTTTTGTTTAATAAATTTAATGCTTAACAAAGCTCGAACTTGTCTTGATGGAATGGATGGATGTCGAAGATTTTGGGCCACACCGCTATCTGAAGACCGAGACAACAAATTTTAATAAGGTTATTTTCTTATTTTTACTGACACACAACACAAAAAATTAAATTAAAACAAATTAAAAAAACAAACTGATAGCTTTAAATAACTCAACGTACGTTAAAAGTTGCCCAACGTTGGTACTTTGCTTGAGGCCTGGTACTGCGTTCAACATTTCAAGTGAAATGCTGTCAAAACTCATACGAGAACAATTTGTGCGAAATATCTATGAAATAATGTTGATTGAGTCGTATACTACATTTACACCTAGACAAAATCTAGTACTTAAGAGATTTTGAGCGAAATCTTGTTCATTTCTACTAGATTTCTTATACAAAACAAAATCTAGTTCGTCACTAGATTTTGGCAAAATCTCACGAAATCTTGCAATACTCAACGATACAACTTTGAATTTCATACTAATGTACTAAAAAATACAGCTCTGAATAAAAAAAATCTGACAGTTTGACAAAATACAAAAAGTAAAAGCAGTGGAATTCCAACGAAGAGGCGCTTTTAATACTTTTAATATTGATTTAAGTTTTTATTTGTTTTTGTTTGTTTTGCAATAAAAATGTTACATATAAAAATTTGCAATTTTATCTTTTATTTGTTAACTTTTTGGGTTATAGTCGTAAGCAAACTCCTCGCCAATTGGGTGCTCTTTTTCCGTATTAATCGTCTTTTCCAAGGTATCATTTATTGCGGGTAGTACATGAAACCTTATATTTAACAAATGCTGTTTTTTACGCAACAATGTTAATTTCGATTGTATATTTTAGATCTGGATGTAAAATTTGTTTTTGTCTTTCCATTTTTTGCTAATAAATAATAGTTTGCAATACAATTTCTTTCCTTTTTCAATCAGCTGTTTTTATTATGAAAACCAAATCCGAAAAAAAGTCAAAAAGCATTGGTGTAAACGCCAAAAAATTTCTTTAAGATTTTAACTAGTACTCTATTAGTACTCTTTTCATTTTGTGAAAAAATTAGGAAATGTGGTAACATTTTTTTTACATATGTGGAATAATATAAGCTGCACTTATTTCGCGTGGAATTGTAAACAAATCGAAAAAAGTATAAACTTCATATTAAATGAGAACGGAGAAATTTAAACAACACAACCGGTAACAGTATTTAATCCATATTTGGTTTATTTTTTTTAAATTTGTTATTAAAAAAAATACTTTTTTGTTAAATGCATGTGGGTTTTGTTTACATATGCAAAGCAATGTCGCATACATGGAAGGAATATAAACGTCAAATTGTGCAAACTCGCGAGATAGGTAACATTGATACATGTCAAACTTTTCGTATGAAATAATAAATGTTGCTCAACATTTTTCACAAGTTTGAACAGAGAACTATGCTTTAAATATATTGAATTTTTTTAAAACTTATAAAAATTTTGTAAAATACTGGTGCTATTAATGGTTTCAGCAACATGAAGCTAAGGTTAAAAATAATATAAATTACAATTTAAAATTTACTGTGACAAACCAAAATGTTTCCTTACAAGGGGCTGTCCTTTTTAAAGAATGTAATACTTTCCTTTTAAAATGTTGCTAGAACCAGGCCAAATAGAAAGTTTCAAAAGAGGTTTGTCCGCTTTAGGAATGTTTCTGTTAAGGTAGATTACCCTATTTTCGCTAATGGCTGATATTTTTTTTATAACCAACATGTTGCTAAAATAGAATTAAACTTTGTAGATTCTTTAGTTAAAAAATTAACGCTGGTGATTTATAAAAAAAAAATTTTCGACATATTTTCAGCAACATGTTGCTAAAGTGTGTCATTTAAAAATGTAAGCAAATAATGTAGGCTGAAAAATGAAAGCAATAAGATTTAAAAAAGAATTTTATTAAAAATAAAACCTTTGAACTACTTTAAAATTTTGAGCCTGGTATTTGTTCAGTATTTCGTGCGAAATGTTGTCAAACTCAATTTAAAAAATATTTCTGTGAAATACAAACGAAAATATTTTGATAGTGTTGCACTCTATTTATATTACGAAAAACCTTCGAAATGTTTATAGCAACACTTTTATTTTCCGTGCGAAACAAGTGCAGCTCATATTATTTCTTACGGAATTTTAAGCAATTGCTTATCAATTTTTGTAATTTTTTATTTTGTATTCCTAAAGTGGTTTTTATAACAAGCGTTTTACATAGAAAAGTGTAGAAAAGTGCTAAAATTAATACTAAAATTAAATTTTTTTTTTTTTTTGATTTGGGAATAAATAAAAAAAATAATTTTATTTTACTTTTTTTAATGACAATTAAAAGAAAAATGATCTTTGTTTACCTTCGCCAAACAATATTGTATACTTGCAACTAATAAAAAACGCTAAGTTTTGAAAAATCGCAAGATAGATAATAGTGATACATGTCAAAATTTTCGTGTGAAGTAATAAATGTTGCTCAACATCTTTCGCAAGTTCTAACAGAGTACTAGGCTTTATATATGTACATTTTTTGAAAAACTGAGTTTAATTTTGAAATAGTAAAATTTTTTAAAAAAAAACTTTGCTATTAATGGATTCAGCAACATGTTGCTTAAGCTCAAAAATATTACAAGTTATAAAGTAAATAATTGAGTTTTATTTTAAATTTTACTTCACAAAATTTGTTATGACCAAACAAAATGTTTCTGCCTCTTGATGCCAGTGGATAACAAATGTAGACTGATCTGCACACATAAGTTTCAGCAATGTTTTACTTCAGAAATGTTCTTATTCCCTTCACCAACATCCAAAATAATATTTTAAAATCAAAAGACATAAAAACAACCCTGTCTAGTTATAAAGCAACAAAAAAAATCCATATAATAAAATAAAATTTTATAAGAAATTCATGAACCTTACACGTTCATATAAAGGAAATAATCATAAATGTTTTAAAACAAAATTTAGAGGGAGACTCATTGCAAAACACCAGCCGGAGTGTGGTGGGACAAAGTCATGGGTGTTATATCTACGATAGTATGATGATTGATATTGGCCAACCTTTACCAGTTTGCTGAAAATATTTTTACACAATTAAATATGAAAAATTTACACAAGAAAGTGGGGTGTTGTTTGCTATTTTGGCTTATACGTAAATTTTTGCATTGTATGAATCTAAGAGGATGTGATTATTAAATACAGGAAATAAAACACAAAACGTTTAAATTTTCTTACATTTCATAATATCCTGTATGGCGTAAAAGTAGAGTGTAAATATTTTTTGTTAAAAAAAAAATTAGGGGTAGTTTGCACAAATAAATCTCGACGCAAAACACCATCTAAAACACAAGACGTATGCCATTCAAGAAAGAAGAAAACTTGTCATTTAAAGGTATCAAAAAAAAAGTGGAACGTAAGGAAAATGTAAGAAATATGATAAAAAAGAAAGTGTAGAGAATGAGGACAACTTTTTTATTAAAAATAATATAAAAAAAAAACTAAAACTGCAATTACTTTTTGATGTTGTTAGCAGATATTTGTTGCCATCTTGAAAATGTTTTTCTTAAAAGTACAAAAGGGAGCGGGAAAACTGAAAGCTGACAATACCATTCTTATTTTTTGCTGTTATCTGGGATGTGTGTTAGAATTTGTGTTATGAAAGAAATCTAAGAAAAAAATTAAAAACTTCGTAATTACCTGCCAGAAATTTGGAGAAAAAAAATTAATATATAAAAACATTAAGATGAGGAGGATTTTTTTTTTTTTTTGCTGACTCTGAATGTGAGACAATTACGTAGAATGAGACAAAAAATGTAGAAAATTACAAATTATACGCATTATGACAAAATAATGGCAACAGAGGAAGAAATAAAACAAAATTGCAAATGAAAAATGTGAGCGTTAACGATTTTTACTAACAAAAAAAAATATAACTGTCTGTTTTTATTTACAGATGTGTTGGGAATAAAGTGTTTTACAACAGTGCACCCAATACTAATGGAAAAAATTTCATTTACCATTGCCCCTTTATATCGCGATCACCCCCACCACCCATAGGTGGGACTTTTTAGTGTATAAGCGGCTCTTGCTTAGCAGCTGGAGCTATCTAACCTCCATTGCTGAAAGGCGGCAGTTGCTTTTGATTAGTAACAGCAGCTAGGAAAATCTGCCAGCAGGCCAAACATCCCCAAGATGGTTGGAAAATTTGTCCTACAAGCTAACTTTTAAAAACTTCCTTTCCGCAATTTTGGGTATAAGCCACAGCCACCACATGACTTCCGTAGGAGCCTTACCAGACCAGGACTGAAGTCCCCTGAACTACTTGTTCTCGTGGTTCCAGATAAAGATTTCTGGTCAGTCATGACCATTATCTTCTTAGAGAGAAAGAACTGTAAATTTTGCTTCTGCCCAATAACGGGTATTCAGGAATGTTAAGTTAGCTTCAGCTTCTTGGAACTACAGTAATTAATGTTAAGTCCATTCAGGGTATTTATAATATCGTAATATCGGCGTAAAAAACGTAAATGGCGTAAGCCAGAAAATGATCACCAGAGAAAAAAATTTTTCAACTAAAGGCGTAAAGATTTTATTTTCGTCGTTTTAAAATGAGACCCAGACTTATCGACGCAGTATTTTTTCTGATAAAAATTATGCAAAGAACATTAACTTTTTCCCATTACGATATATTAATGACCATTTATCAATGTATAAATGGTCATGCAGTTCATTGAATCAAAGAAATTAAATAAGCCAGAATATAAGAATCAATGTCCCGCTTCAATCACCGACTTTATCACTGTCAGACAACGTCATACCGATAGATATTTCCAAACTTTTGCTCTGGAAAAACATTCTTGCTTAGCAGAATTATCGTTTTAATAAATAATATGTACCCAAAAAATACCCGAAATAAGACAAATAAGAGCGGTAAGTTCGGCTATGCCGAATCTTTAATACCCTTCGCCATACATATAACCCACTTACGCAGATTATCAAATAGAATTAAAAACACTAATACCTGTATTCATAAAATATTTTAAATTTGTGCTTGTAAAACTTTGCAAACTTTAGATCTTGCCGTTCTCGTTACACAGGAAAAAGCAACATTTTGCCCAACAAATAGAGGCAGTCGTGGTTTTTTATACATATCTCATTCACTATGGACCGATCTTACTGAATTTCTATGGTAAAAAATTCCGGTCTATATGGGATATAAATACACTGATAGAAAAGAGGTCGTAACGCTGATGTATTTTGACCTCAGGACTATGACAAGTGTCTTCGTTTTTGACCACATGACACTTGTCATCATTGTGATGTCTGTCTTAACGTCACTTGGCCAAATTTTTTTTAGGGTCAAACACATAAATTATGTCATCAATAGGATGACACATCGCCATTACAGAAATTACGAATCGGAGTCAGTTTAATTAGACTTGTCATCAGTGCGATGACTTAGTAACATCGTAGAAACGACTCATTTGGATTGACTTAAGTCAAAGTGAGAGAATATTATTATTTACTTATTCGTTCCACACGTTTGTTTTAATTTTGTTGTATTCCGACTTTTGTTTACGAGAGAAACTCTCAATTATAAGACACCAGCAGCATGCCCGATATGGTTTTCGTAATTATTCTACTTTTAAAACTATTTTAAACAAATTAATTTAAAAAAAAAGAATATGGGAATTTTTGCTTCACATTTTACTTTTTAAACATGAAAATAATGTTAATAATACACAAAATTTGGCGTCGAATTGATGTCACTGTAGTGATAGCATAGATGACGCATAACATATGACAATATTTTATGATAACGTTTGTCATTGGGTTGCTATCACTTTTTGCCTCATTGATGCCATTTGTAATAACAGTGATATCAAAATTCTGATGATAGGGCATCATCAATATGAAGATGCATTTTTTTTGTTAGTGTATATAACAGTCTAGTCGCCACCGTATCTGGAGTCTCCGGAAAACTCTTTTTAACGGACAGACGGACAGTTGTTTTTTCGTGTCTTTCCATGTACGATTGCACTGTCCTAGTCATTGGTGTATCGATCCATTCGGTATTGCTATTTTGCCTTGTGCTAGTTTCGTGAATAGGTTGTTTTTCCAGCTCAGTAGATGATTGGTCTGCCGAAGCAGGTAAGATTTCACTGTCCTAGTTATTAGAGTAAAGATCAGTAAATTGGTTTTTTGCCTTGTACGCGTTTCGATGATCGGTTATTGGTGCAGCTTAGTAGATGATTGGTCTGCTGTAGCAGGTTCTAGGATAATCGGGCTGCCATCTGTCGTTGCCTAGAAATAACACCCTCCGTATATTTGGTGCAGCGGTGGGGTACCTTGCTAATATTTGATTCCTACTTTTTCCCAGGGGGTGGGGACTGCCTGACTTTTACCATGATGTTATCCTCTTTTCCAGGAGGGGAGATGTGGGGGCTTCTTATATGGATTGTTTAAAAGGGGTGGAAGCCCCTTAATTTTTTAAAACTCGAAAACCATGATGAAAATTGACGTCCTCTGCCAGGTATCAAACCTGAGGTGCTTGAATTTATAGGCAAGCACTTTGACCACTACACAAATCCTCCTTATATATAACAGAAAGTTTGTAAGATATTTCCACTGACTTCGCCTTAGACAAATCTCAATTAGATGATAAATAAGAAGTAACCCTCGTATATCTTCTAATATTAATACGAACCATAACAAAATAACAACGAAATATAAGAAAACAATAAACTTACTTGGAAAACTGTTAGACATTCTTCATATACTCGTCCTTCAAAACGAAATTATACTTGGAAATTCATTAAAGGTTGTACAAATATAAAACGAATTTGCATCTCAAAAAAAAAAAAAAAAAAAATCCTTTATCTTCTAGAAACGCGCATTTATTTATTTCAAATTATATTTATATTGTTGTTAAGTATTTAATGTTGTATTTATTCGTTTTAGCATTAAACTTGATATGCAAATTCAATATCCTTTTGTTGCGTCTTCTGGCTGTTATCTAAGCACAACAATAAAAGCGACAATAGCGACAACAACAACATTATCTAAACAATAACAAATTTGATTTAATTTCAGTTTACAGTTGAATCAGCAACCACCAGCAAATGACAGCAGTATTACGATGAAAAGAAAAAAGTACACAATTTCTTAAGAAACAACTTGATTTCCTTATAAAATGTTTCTTCCTTTTTTAACGTTGCCGCTTAACTAGAAGCAAAAAACAATAATAATAACTTTTTTTCTAACAACAACTCAAAATCTAATATAATTTCCTGCAACAAACAACATTTATAATCTTTCTGCATGTATATGTACATGTATGAGTGTGCTCGTTTACTTGTTTTTGCTTTCCTGCTGAAGGTTTCGAAAACAATCTGTAAGATTTTTCACTCAGCCCCAGAAAAAGTTTTCTCATTCTTTTCAATTTGTAGACAGTAAAGAACTTTAAATGATATTTTGGCCAAAGGATAAAATCATAAGAAAGAGTTAAGGGTTGTTTTCTGAAAGTGTTTGTGTGTGTGTGTGTGTACGTATGTGTGGCTGTATCCTTGTCAATAACTGGGTACGAGTATTTTATATCATTCTTAATGCATATTGTCGTCTACAACACTGAATGTTTGTGTATTTTATTTTTATTATATTGTCAGGTTTTTTGCGACATTATTTTTTTTTTTTCTTATGTTTTATTAAAATAACATTATGTTTTTTTGTTGTTCATGTGTCGTTTTGTGCTGAAACGAATCGTTTCGTAACGTTTTGTTTGTTATATTTATTTTTTTAGCATTTTCAATTCATTGTTATACGTAAAGGATACGTGTTTTCAGACGCTTCAGTGGCAGTTTTTATGTTTTTAAAATATATTTTATTGTTATATAGTTTTTTCTTTTAAATATTTATGTTGAAATTGCGTATAATTTCCATTCTGTCTTCATTTTCACGCTGGGGAGAATTTTATTTAAATATTAAGTCGATGAATAGACGACAACGTTTTTATTGACAACGAGAGGTGGTTCTTGATTTGTATTTCTGGAATGAGTATCGTCAGAAGCTTTGTAGAAGCAAAAGCTCCCAAAACTAGCCCACTTCTGGAGTTCCTAATTTCTGGGATTATTTTAAATGCCGGGAAGGTATAAAATGTTTCTTGTATTCTTGGGAATTTTTATAAAGAAAAATTTAAAAGATTGTTGTTAATAAGAATTGCTATATTATTTAGAATTAAAAGTGATTTCGGATGACCTGGCAAGCTAGTTGGTAGTGAGCTTATTTATGAGTGCCAGGATTGCTGGCATTTACCGCCCTTTTTCAAAAATTATAGCATCTTCCCATAGGATGATGATGCTTGCACTATCTTGCCGAAGGGTCCAAACACAGTTTATTTTTGCTAACGATCGTTTTATTAATGTGGTAAATAGTTCGAATCTTTAATACTCAATTGTTAGCTCTTTGAATCAGAATATATGGCCTCTTTATGAAATTTAATACTCTAACGGGTAATCAACTGCTTTTCAATTTCTCCAACTTTTGTTGCTAACGGTAAAACGGTATTACATTTTACTCCACAAAATCTTTGGGGTCACATACAGGGTAGCCCAAAAGAAACAGAGGATTTAAAATTTTCTGCAATTTCTTTAATTTAAATGAATTGCAAATTTAGGCCCTTATCATGTAAATCGTAACTAGAGTTTGTTCCCGGGATTTCCCGTCAATTGTTTTCAATTCCCGCTTTCCCGGGATTTAATTGCGGGATTCCCGGGAAATTTTGAAAAACATTTTTTTCAAACTTTAGTAAATCTATGTCGGACTGGTGTCTAGAATGTGTAAGTAAGTAGTTTAATCCAACTTAATTTTACCACAATATTTAAATTTGCTACAGTTTAAGGCTTATTAAGGTAATTTTTGAGAATGGGCCTTATATAGGGCCAATGACAAATTATAGACATATCTTTTAAAATTTATTTTTCTTGTCTTAGCAAACTGAAGTGTAAATTTTACAATAATATTATAAGGTTTTGCAGTTAAGGGCGTAGTAAAGTGTTATCCTAGATTGTGCCTTATATGCGACATTTCAAGTAATTTTTAGTCTTATGAAAGTAGATTATGCTAAATTGCACCACAAAAGCATTATTTGTTACGCTTTTAGCCAAACTTACATGATTTATGAGATTAGTCTAAACATGGAGCCTTAGATAAATTATGGACCGATATTCACGAAATTTGGTGCCTTATAAAACGAATTTGTTGAAATTTAATTTGTGTATTTCGCCACAAACTTGTGCTAGTTTTTGTTGAGTTTTTAGGGAGGTAGTTCCATATTACTCTTTTCCTACTGAAGCGATTCTGCTGGAATAAAACCACAATCAGCCTAGAAGATCTAGAAACAATTTGACACCCATATGGCGAAGTCAGCTTAGAATAAACGAAGGACTCACATTATAAATACTTTATGGGACCATAGATAAATATTAAAAAGAGATTCACATGGAATGGCAAACTTAGTATACCTTTATACACCACTGCTGATTAAGGGTTATAAAATTGTAAAAAAATATGTTATTAAATATATGTAGCAAATAAATTTTCGCCTTCCTGCTGAATTTGTTAAACGGTAAAATTGTTTCAGAATTCCTACTTCGTAATGTTATGCTTTCAGTTCCTTATCGCCCTTCCAGAAATTTTATTCCACTAACGGCCAATTTCACCAAGTTCAGCTATAATTAACTACCAGTTATAACTGTCGAAAATATATGGTTAACTGGAAGGTAAGGTAACAGTTAAGTTTTAACTGAACTTGATGAAATTTGCTGTAAGACTTTAATACTTTCATTATAATAATGCAAATGAGCTCTGAATTTGACAATGTATATACGTACATATATTGATTTCTATGATCCTATTGACATAAAAATAACCTCTTGTCTCTTAAAATAATTTTAATCTTGAATTTTTTACTTTTTTGTTATATATTAGATACTAGACTTAATTATTTTAAGCGTAATAGTCAGTAAAAAATATAAGTTTTATTGGATAAATAAGTAAAGAAATAAATAAAAAATTTTGGGCGGGAATCCCGGGATCCCGGGAATTTGATTTTTATTTCCCGCTACCCGGGAATCCAAAAAGTGCGGGAATAAAAAAACTCTAATCGCAACGCAACGCCAAATAATTACATTAAAAGCACAAACAATGTCATATATATTTTGTAATTTTGTTGCTGCTTTCTACAGAAGTTCATGTACCGTTTTAAAATTTTCAGCGCCCCAAGCTATGCAGCGTTTACAAATTTAAAACGCAATGTGAATTTCTGTAGAAAGCTTTCAATGTAATTATTGGCGTTGCGTTGAGTTTTACGTGATTAGGACCTTAGTTAATTTCGACGCGAAAAATAGCGAATTGAGGTCTGAGTTTAGCTTTATTTATTTCCAAAAAGATCGACTCTGATCTATATAAATTATAAAGTATAATATATAATTTATAAAATGACAGATAAACACTGACTTTAAAAACTCTTCTTTTTATTTAAATGCTCTAGAGCATTAAAGAAGTCAAAAGTCAAATATAAAATAAATGTCTACCTAATAGCGATAAATTTTGAATATACAATATCACTGCATATTTTACTTTTATCTTATTAATAGTCCATAAATATTAACTTTTGTTGAAGAAAATGTATATGCACATTGCGGATAAGCTCGAACGGTAGAATATATTCTCCTCACAAGTATGTTTTATAGAGAGAGCATTCAAAGGTCAGAGTTCAGTTATATATAAGATAAAAGTGTTTAGTTTGATAAAAATGTATAGACATGATCACATGGCATATGATCACCAAGTTCCCTTTTTTATTAATCAAAAGTATCTAATTAGTATTTTGGTTATTTTATTGAACTGTTAATGGTTTTTTATTCCACATTCCAATATTTTTAATTAGGCTTAAGTTCATTGAATTCAATTTTCATTAAATTATTTTTATGAAGACAGGAATTTTGCAACATGAAATCAATTAAAAGTTTTAAAAGAAAAGAAGAGGTCAAAGGTCAAATATATATATATGTATATTCTACAAGGGCGTAATTTTAGTGCTGAAAATGGAGACATAATCGTATGGTGGTTTGATTTCACAATATTTACCTTTCCGTACATATAGTTTGTGGCTAGAAGGAAAAAGTGCTTAAATCTTTTTTTTTTTTAGTTTTCTAGTAAAGGCATTTTCAACTTTGAAGGTGAATTTGAAGATTTTTTTTTAAAAAATCATCTACTCTAAGATTAAAGTTTTTTTGAGTTTTGAATTTCTAGATATTCCTTATGCCACAGATTGGAAGTAAACTTAAGTTTATATCCCAATGTTATTGCACATAGAAAAAAAATAACAAAAAGTAATTTTGCTTAATTTCCTGAAAAGTCGTGTGTGCCACCCATTATTAGCTTTGCGGAGTCGCGTTCTGTCAAAAACATTTTGAACTTTCTCGCTGAAATTAAATTTTGTATGTACAGAAAATTTAACAATTATCAGACACCAGCAGAATGTATTGCATTTTCTGGCCCGCTACGTCCTTCGTCAGCATTCTTTGTGTCACACTGTATAGAGCTGACGAATGTCGTAGCGGGCCAGAAAATGCACTACATTCTGCTGGTGTCTGATAATTGTTAAATTTTCTGTACATACAAAATTTACGTCATTGCTAACCAAAGGAAAGCTAAAGTAAAATTATGTAACATGAAGATGCAAGATATTCTGGTAGTGTTTAAAGTCATTCCTAAATATAAGTACATATCCATATTCAATGTTAACCAAAGGTTGGCGTAAGCTCAAAAGTATATGAAATATTGAGAGAATAAGACTATAGCAAAAAGCTTTATAAATTGAAATACAACTCATAGAAGCACATTCAAAAAAAATGGTTAATAAACATAATTAAAAATAATTTATGAAAAAGAAAAAAATGCCCATATAATATGGATTAAGTTAAAACTAAGCTTAACGTACTCTGAACTCGGATTTTACCGGCGACATTTTTTTTATTATTTCATTAAAGACCAACATTTTAAGCAAAAATAAGCTGTTCCGTCAAAATATTGAAAAAAAACTTGGTAATGGCAGCACAAATCTGTTTTCAGATTAACTAAACCTCGTTTAACTGGAATCTCAAAAACCCAGCCTTAGTAGAGCTACCATCTCAATTAAATTGGACTTTTTAAACAAAAACTGAAAGACTCAATCTGTATTTAAATACGATTTAAGTTGATATGAAAATTAACACAATATAGATTTAAATAATATCCTTAAAATTGGATATTAGGCTATTTGCCGTAAAGAAAACAAAATCAGTGTTACCAGTGATGTCAGGTTAAAAAATGTTAAACAAAAATGTTAAACATGAAATGTTAGGCAGCATAAAAATTTTATAAATTATTCCCTTTTTAATTATCAAAAAAAATTTGTTTGCACTAAAAGAACTCTTAGTAACAACACCAAAATTTTTATATATAAAAAAAAAATTTTTATTATTTATAATATTTTTTAATGTTTTAAAGTACAACAAATACATAATATGTTGCATATATCATTCAAACCTTCAACCTTGCACGAGTTATCAGATTTTTACTGCAGATAAAATTCAAAATTGCAATTTAATCTACCATATCACAAATCAGTTTTTATGAAGAAACAGAGATCTTGAAAAGAAAACAGATTTACAATCATAAAATAATTTATCTTTCTCATCAGAAAAATTACGATGAGGAAAAATAAACGTATTACCACGCCCAATCATGTCATAATAAAAACACCATACATGACAACAAAACACTCGAACAATCAACAGCGGCAACAACAACAACAACATCAACGAAATCAGCAGTAACAATCAACAACGACATTTAACAACACAGTACAAGTTGCAACAACATTCATTAAGATGAATATAATCGTTCATAAGAGTATGTGTGTCTGGCTGTATCTGCAAGTACAAATTAAAGTTCGCATACTTGAACACTTAAGTAACAGTAACAACAAACTTCGACGACATTAACAGATACATTATCAAGAGACACTTTTAATAAGATGGATTTTGATTATTTTTATCTTCCTCTTTGCCGTATTAATCAAACTGCTGTACAGTCCAACACTTTTTGTTTAATTTAATTTTTTTTTTTTTAAATGCATTTTTTGCACTTTAAATGTCAACTTTATAGTGCCATAATATTCACTTACCGTGAACAGTGTGTGCACTTTATTGTAAATATGTACGTACTATTTTGCTATAATGATGTTGATGTAATGATGCGTTGTGACAACAACGGCAGCATCACCAACAACAAAAATTTAGGCGTATATACACGAAAGATTGTAGAGTGCAATAACGAAACGTACACATACAATGTCAACAACATTGTTGTCGATGAAATAGGGAAAGAATATATAAAATATTTAGAAAAAGATTCCAGGAGCTTAGGCCAGTTCTTGAAAGGATTGTTTCCAGGTGGCAGGAATTCTATGGAGTTTTTACGAAATACTAAGATTTTAAAATAAAAAAATTTAATTGTGCGTTTACACTAAAGTCCTGTAAAACAAGGAAGTAAGAAACTATATGTCGAATTTTATAAAGTGATTTTCGATGCCAGTTATCAGATAAACTCAGCCGAAGCCACTTTAAGGTAACGTTCAACTGCTTCCTCAATAAAGCTAATTTTGAGGGTATTTGGGTAGATTTAAGTGGCCTCTATTCGTTAGTTAAGATGCGGTCAGTTTTATTTTGAAATCACGCGAGGTATTTTAAACTTAAAATACCAAGAAGTAGGATATAAAATATAAAAGAAGTAAAAGTGGTATATTCGGCTGTTCCGATTCTTTAATACCTTCCACTGAGAGTTCGAATAGTTCAGGGAGTGGGCTTTATATGGGACTTATAGTAAATTATGGGCCGATCTTCACCAAATTTGAAAGTGATTTATAGTTTTATAAAACTATATCAGACCAAATGTTAAGTTGTTGGGCTTTATATGGGGTCTATGACAAATTTTGGATCTATCTGCACGTGAATTGTGGTATAATTCCTAGTTATATAGAACGAATTTGTGCAAAATATTATATCAATACTTGCTATCCGCCACTATTTCTGTTTGTTGGTAACAAAATTATTATTTAAGCTGTTCCTCATTTTGATTCATAACTCTTGATCTACTGAACCGATCTTACTGGATTTCAATCTGCAAAAGCTGCTTAGGAGAATTAGAAACAATTTGACACCAATATTATTATTTTCTTTTGAGTAATTTAAAAGTGAGTGTGATTTCAACAGACGGCCAGACGGACATGGCTTAATCGACTTAGAATTACTCAAGGCTCCAGAATAGTAATACTTAATGGGGTCTTAGTTGAATATTAAAAAAGTTTAATACGGAATGACAAGCTTAGCATACCCTCATTCACCACTAGTGTTGGAGGGTATAAAAACGGATGGTTACGGTAGCTTCATCTGACCAGCACAACCGAAATTGAATATTAGATGCGGTCGACTCATACTCATACAAACATATATACTAGAATTGCCATCAGTGATGCAAAATGTGTCACAGTCGGGCCATTTGTGGCACTTTTGAATGTTTGATGGCCCTGTGGCACTTCCTAATCTATTTTGGCCCTTTCAGTTTAAAATTCAACCATTACTATGATTTGCGGCACGCAGAACCTCAGCAATAGCTTTTCTCCAGGTTTTTTCGGGCGTCCACTACCTTTAGGCAGCCACGTAAGCGCTTATTGATCAACATTTTTGCTGGTTCTTCTAATATATGGACAATCCATCACCATTTTAGACGTTTGATTTAATTGAACTGGTTTTGATTTGTGCTTAACCATAAGCCTGCATTACTGATTCTATTTGACCACCATATACACAGGATATTTCTTGGCCAACATTTTGGCCCTACCAAAGGTATGTTGGTCCTTTTAAATCGTCAATTTGGCCCTAAAATTAAAAACTCAAAATGCATCACCGAGTGAGTAAAACGGCAAACCCCAATGACGAGATTGTGTAAACACATTTTAAAAATTTTAAAATACATTTGAAAGTTTTTAAACAACATTTGAAAAATTTTTCAAAACGTTTGGAAATTATGTATTTTAAACTTTTAAAAGGAGTGTACTTAATACTAAGTTCAAGAATATTAAAGCACCCAATGTTGTGTTTGATAAGCACGATCGAATTTTGTTTCGCACTTAACACTCGTTAAAAGAATTGTTTGTAGATATTTAAAATTTAAATTTAAATTTAAATACGCGTACAAAAAAATATTTATACAAATTATTAAAAAAAAATGTCAATATATAAAAAAATCCGGATCCCGAAAATCCCGGGAATCGGGATGCGCCTAATACCGAAAATCCCGGGATTTCCCGATTGGAAGCCCTAATCCACACATTCCTATAAGTTGTGTATGGCGCATTTGTCCACCACATAATAACAGTCTAGCTACGCTTATGTGCACCAGTAAGCAAATTAATCGTATCAATTAAATATTTTTTTATATTAACATCATTTTCTGCAGTACGTTTGATTAAATTTTTAATTGAAACTGATTAAGTTTTTAATTAATGGTTAATTTGAGAAAAAAATTGGCGAGAAATTGTTCTGTGTACTGCAGCAAATGTTTTGTAATAAAGTCGTAAACTAAATGACGAAATCTTTTTTTTTTTTTGCATCTTACACATAAGAGTGATAACACTATTTTAAGCCTCTGCTTTATATAAAAATACATGACCAATAAAGAAAAAAACCTGCAATTGCAAATCAGTTTTAAACAAAATAAACATCTTACCCAAATCATGAGAATCATAAATTTATACTTCATTTATTTCTTTGAGGTCGTCGTATTCCTTAGAAAAAAAAGCTGAAGAAAACAAAATTAAAAATGAGGATGTCTACTTAAGATTACGTATGCAAGTTGGAGAAACAATAATGATGAAAAACAAGGAATTAATATATATAAAAGTAAACAGGCAAGTTTAATATAATGACACCGAGTACTCATCCACACTAAGCACATATTCAGATACGAAAAAAAAAACAGGGCATTTTGCAAAGTAACTAAAAGGAAAAAGGGACTTTGCGCAACCCAAGAGACAACTAGACCTACAACATGTTGGCAGAGTTAAGGACAGAACAACTGCCAGCTAGTAAAAGAGTTCGTCTGTTACAACACAAACATTGATGGTCATGGCAATGGAAATGCAAAAATCTTCATTGATATTTTTGTGCTATTTTTTAGTGTTTTGCATTAAACTAGCAGAGGCGTTTATGACGATGACAGTGTTTACAACATTGACATCAATATACTTGTTTCACGTTCTAGTACGAATAATGTGCTCTGCCTTTATTCTGAATGTTTAAGAAAAGAAGGGTTGGTTCCCTGTTATGAGAGGATAGTGATTTTTTTTTTTTAATTACTAGTCGTCATATCTTGTTGTAATTTTAATACTTTGGCTTCTGTGACTGCGGACTGAAAACTGGAGACTGGTATTTGTCTGCTTTTATATATAATTTTTTTTATTGCCAGATTCCCATAAATTTTTAATACGCCACTTAAAAGATGAAAAAGCGAACACGAACACATTAAACTGATTTTCATTTTATATGTGTGCATTTATTGAAGAAATTAAATTATAGCTGAAAAAATCGTCTTAAAATAGTTGCCTTTTATGGCATTTTTAAATTTTGTTGTGAAGTTTTTTTTTTTGGTTTAAGTGCTTTTAGAGTAAATATTCACTTTTGATGTTTTAAATTAAGAACCTGTTTTTATTTACATGTTTCTGTTTTTGTTTTTTTTTTTTGTTTTTTTAATAAAAACTAATTTAAAAACTAATAGAGTTATAATGAGTTAAATTTATGTGTGTTATCCATTAAAGTTTTTGTTAGAGATTTAGAAAATGATCTTGAAAAATTGGTTATTAAAAAAACAGGCCTAAAACACGCAACATATATCATTTTAAAAAAATCGCTTATTAAGCTAATTCGTTTAACTAGTTCACATTAAAATACGAAAAGACAAAAATTTTAGTAGAATTCTCCTAAATAAATATGACTTGGAAATCAATAAAATTCTTAGCTTTTATAAAAATCGCCTATTCAGAAATATGTATCAACAAAAAAGAAAAGTACCAAAAATTAGGAAATGGAGACATATGATTTTTTAATTTTTTTTTTTTTATTTTGCAAAGACGAGAAACTGAAACTCGCCAATATCCCATATAAACAATTCATATTTATTCTTGCTGGAAAGTGGCCGACGTCCAGCCAATCCAAAAAAAAGAGGCTGCTAACCCTGAAAACTACCAACCGATAACAATTTTCTTTACGCTCTCGAAGGTCAAACAGAGCAAGATCAATCGCCATTGGTAAATTATCTGGAGTCGAATTCACTTTTGTGTGATAGACAGAATGGCTTTCGTGAAAGTCGTTCAACGAAAGGCCTGTTAGCGTTTCTTTCGATACGTTGGAGTATCTCTATTCACCAATTTGTAAAAAGCAAAGTGGTTGCTATAGATATTTCCAGTGCGTTTGATCGTGTGTGGCACGGTACACTCTTTTCAAGGCTTATTGAGTTTGGTGTCGGTAGTGATGTCTCTTGATTTGTATCGATTTTTCTCAAGGACCGCTCTATACGTGTTGTTATAGATGGGTTCTCATCGGAGGAGTTTAATTTGAATTCAGGGATACCGCAAGACTCTGTTCTTTCTCCTTTAATTAACGACCTCCTGGGTCTAAGTTCAGATGACAGCAGCATTTGTCATTCGTTTTCCTTTAATCATAGACCAAGCAAAGACCAAGCAAGTGCATTCAAATATACACACTAATAGCGATTTCATTTCTGAGAAATATGTTGCACTATTGTTACTATTATTATTATTATAATTATTAATATTATTATTACTATTACTAGTGGTGTTCATTATGTAATCCTCTGGACTATAAAATTATTTAATTCTTAAAGTCCTTGCAGTTGAAATAAATAAATAAAACAAATAAAATAAATGTTAGATGTTCTTTATTTTTGTATTCGTTTGTACAAAAAATACAACTTTGGAAAATTTTTCAAATTCTTTTTTGATTAAGTTAATGAAAAACATGCAAAACATGTTGAATATTTTACCCTCACTTTAACGTAAAGTGTTTATACTGCCCTGTTTTGCAACTTTGGTTCATACTACTTTGTTTGTGTATCCAAGGTTTTATATTGATTGTCATAATTTATACCGCTTTACATATTAAACTTAATTAATTAATTATATGTATATATGATTATCGCATTAATTTTTTCCAAGCCATTAGTGATGCCAACATTTATTTCCAAGCCGTAGTAGTGTGCAGAAACCGTTCAAATATTCTACAATGCAACCGTGTAGAATTTTACAATGCTTTCCATCGCAAAGTGCGCGTAAACAATAAGCAAACTGTGTAATGTTAAAGTCTTTGATACATTTTTTACGTTATCTGCAAAGTATAAGGATGTTTTGGAGTTCAGCTAGTGTCTTATAAGCTTGAATAGTATTTTTGAAAAATTGTACAAATTTAATTTAAAAAAAAAAAAAAAAAAAAAATAATTATAGTTTAACCCTTATACTCATAAAATATATTTTAGCTTTAAAGCACGTTTATGAAACGAAATTTCTATGAAAATTTGTTTAATAAACCTTTTTTATTGATCAAAAATATTTTTTATGAATATATGGGTATAATTTTTTATTAAATGAATTTTTATATACCTTTTGTTTTTGTTACTTTTTTGTTTTATTATTTACTATTAAGAAAAAAAAATTTATAAATAGCTTTATCCAATAAAAATAATATCTTCTATCAAACACATATACATACATATCGGCATATAAAGTGCCTTTTATCATGTTAAAAAAAATTTCAGGAGATAAAAAACTTAATAAAAAGGCAACTGTTGTGATTATAAAAACGATTTTTTCTGGCTTATAACATAAACAAATTATGAATTAATAATAATATCCTGAAATCACCGTTTTTGTAATCATTGTGATTTTGCTTTTTATTAAGTTTCATATCTCTCCTGAAAATTTTTAAAAATTGATGTCAGGCCCTTTTGCATTTTATATGACGATATATTTGTATTTTAATATTTTAAAAATTTGGTCGGTTTCAAAGGATTATGGTAGGTTTTGCAGAACATTTTGGTCGGATAAAAATTTTTTTAACGGCAACCCTGATTATAGGTAACATTTAAAGTGTTCCATGTATATACTGTAACATATTTTTCTCAGAAAATAAATCACCATAAGTTGAATATTTTGTGCAAGCAAATATGTACGCACTTGGTTGGATATTTTGCGTAAGCAACTACAGTATTGCCGTGTAAAAAAAGATTCTTATAAAAAATATTTTTTTACGTATTTTTATTATTGGTGCATGGAAAAGTATATCTTGTAGGATTTTTATCTTATAAAAAGTTCAGAATAGTTTTTATATTGACACATATGAAAAAAGACACGGTGTTTTTGAAATACTTTCTTAAAAGCGTTTTTTTTTTCTTATATAAGATGTTCATATTTGCGTTATCTACTGTTGCGTTTGACAATGCATGACTTTTTTCATTGCAAAAAAGAAGTACAATTTAACAATAATTTAAATATCTGGTGTATGTAAACTGTTTTCAGCTAAATTAAGATATACAACAACTTGTTTTTGCTTTTTTTCTAAGTTAATCTTCTGCTTTTTAAACACACGCAATCGTAAATATGTGTTGCCCACCACTATTTAAAAAAAAAGTTGTTGATTTAAATGAACAATTCTATAATGCCGGCCATACACTTCACAAGTTCAGTGTTCAAGTCTGGCACTGTACAGTGCGTTTGTGTAGTGTATGTTGTTTTGCTATTAAAGTAGTGAACTGAGTAAAAGTCAAAACTATTTTGATATTTGCTCAAATGTGTAAAACTGTACAGTAAACTTGTGTAGTGAATGTTAAAAACGGTTTTTAAGAGTTTACAGCAAAAAATGAGCGCGGCAAAAATATTCTGGTCAGAATTACTGGTATGATGCAAAGGATCGCCTGCATTGTGGTGCATTGAATAAAAAAAATGAATAAAAAAATAAAACAATTTTATTCACCAGATAAAGCCTTGCGAAAAATGTTGAGCAATATTGATTATTTGACACGAAAATTTTGACATGTATCAATCAATATCTATCTCGCGATTTTTCAAAACTTATCCTTTTTATTAGTTGCAAGTATACAACAACATTGTTTTGCGAAGATAAACATAAATCATGTTTGTTTTTAATTGTCATTAAAAAATAAAAAATATTATTTTTATAATTTCCCAAATCAAAAAACAAATAAATTTAATTTTATTATTAATTTTAACACTTTTCTACATTTTTCTTTGAGAAACGCTTGTTATAAAAAAACCACTTTACAAATACCATATAAAAAAATACAAAAACTGATAAGCTGTGGCTTAAAATTCCGTGCGAAATAATATGAGATGCACTTGTTTCGCACGGAAAATAAAAATGTTGCTAGAAACATTTCGAATGTTTTTCGTAATATAAATAGAGTACAACTCTATCAACATTTTTTCGTTTGTATTTCACAGAATTTTTTTTTTATATTGAGTTTGAAAACATTTCGCACGAAATACTGAACAGAGTACCAGGCTTTAAAGGGAAAAATAATAAAAAAAAATTAAAAGGAATTTTTTATACATTTAATTTCAAAAATAAAGCAACTATAAATTTTGATAATACATACATATAAATATACATAAAAATTAACCACAGAAAAAATGTACTTTGTACTTCAAGAAGAATTCTTGAAAAAAAAGTACGAAAAACAGAAGAAAGGAAGAACATGTAAATCAATTAAAAAAGATAATCATTCAAAATAAATTTCGATCTACCAATTTGGTTTAAAGATTGATGTTTTGTTATTGACTGCCAGCCGCCTTCGATGGCAGCGAGTGTTAAGACTCAAACCTCTTTGAGGGGATTGTGTGGTTACAATCGAAACATGTCAGGGCAACCTGTCCCTGAAAACCTGGGTTCAATTCCAAGCTCAGTAAAGAATGAAAAATTATCAATAAATTTTAGTTCATTTCATGTTGTAAAATTCCTGTCTTCATAAAAATAATTTAATGAAAATTTAATTTAATGAACTTTAGGCTGATTAAAATATCAATATTTGGATTTAAAACCATTAATAGTTCAATAAAATAACCGCAATACTAATTAATATAAAAAAATTTAATAATTGCAAGTGCACAATTCGATTTAAAGTCCAGTATCAAATTTAAAACTTCAGGCATTTAAGGATTAAGCAAAGCACTGAACTTCTTTAGTGTATGGCCGGCATAGGGCAAGGTATTGAAAATTGTTGATCAATTTAATAATCATGTTTTTCTTCTCATAAATTTATGAAATGTTTGTTTAACAGATGTGTATGTATTTGATTTTCTTACTTAAATGAATATTTTTTTTTTAATTTTATACAAATTCCTGTTTTTGACTACTCCCAACATGTGACTAAAAAATTAAATTTTTTTTTTTTGTTCTCTTTGATTTTTCACATATTAATTGTTAAGTGCGAACAGTTTTGAGGTTTTTTGTTTCTGTTGGCAGCCATATCTGAATAAAAGTAAAATCGATTAAAAAGGCCACATAACTTGTTTCGTTATAACGCAGGCTCTTGTTACAGTCAACGATGAAACGCTCGTCAATAACGAACAAACGAGCCAACCCTTTTTTTCTTTCAATCTTATTAAGTTAAAAATAAAGTACTGTGTAATCATCACTTTGTTATTTTTGATTCCCTGGCTGCATTTTTTTTGGACTTGTAGCCTTGATTTTTGTTTTTTCTTTCGCCATTTGATTTGCTTTTGAAAACATTTTTGTAGGGATTATGGTTTTTTTTTTCTCCAGTTCAGTTCAATTCGTTATTGTGTGGTTATTTTCTTTAAAATGTAGAAGATTCTTTTTTTTATTTTTTAAATTTTTTCTTCTTCTTGTTGTTGTGGTAATGATTGCTATGGATGGTTGGTGTTGTTGTATTAAATCGTGTTTAAATTGTCTGCAGTAAATGTTACATTAAACATTCAGTCAGTCATCAAACCAACCAACCAACTAAACAGCCTGCCTGCCTGCCTGCGTGCCTCTTCTTTGTGTTGTTTTATCCAGTACAATGAAAATAATGATAATGATGTTGTTTGTTGATGTTAATGATGATGTTGTTGGGTTGTTATTGTTGCGGTTTAAGCCCATAAGGGTTTTGTTAATGTTTATTCAAAACCTAAATGATTTGACACAAGGCTTGATTATGGTTTATTTTATTTATATCTGGTTTCCCTTTTTCTTTATTTATCCAATATTAAGAAACAAACAACATGTTTTTTGTATTCATTTTGTTTTCGTGAGAGCCTTATTTATAATAATAATACTAATTTTTGTGTAATTTAATACCTATTTAAGGATTATTAAAGTATAAACGAACATACAGGCAAGAAGTGTTAAGTATTTGATTTATAATTAGTCGATATATAAAGTTACAAATTTAGTAGGGTCAAACGTGTTTTAGTGCGGCAACAAGAAACCGCAGAAAAAGAAAAACAAATCGTCAAAAACAATCGCATAATTAAATAATCGCACAAAAATAACGTTACCTGTATATAAATGGTGTATAATTTAAGGCAAATATTGAAACTGATATTTTTCACAGACCTTAATTCAAAGGTTCTTTAATAACTCTTGAAGCGTAAATGGAATGACAGTTTTTAGCGATTTGTGTGAAATAAAGTTTTATGGCTAACAATTAGTGAAAGTAGATACATTTAGGCAGTTATTGAAACTGATGATTTTCTTAGAACTTTTTTTGAAACTGCCTATTTTAAGAGGTCTTAACTCATTTAAAGATGAAGTAGCGTTTGTGGACACTTAATTTGAATTTTTTTTTAAATGTAGCCCACTGGGACGACTTCTGCTTCCACATACGGCTAGTTCGACCGAGAAACGAATTTTCGCTGTAATTCTGTGCGATACATTAGACATTGGAAAACCAAGTACTACAGGCATGCACCCTATCAGCTGATCACTAACCATGGTAATATCGATAGAATAATGACGCACAGCCCACATTCCGACGATGCTCCAATGAGTCAATAGTGCTGGATATCCTACTGTTATTGAACGCAATTCTTTGCACCCGATCCAGAAGCTTTAAGATTGACCTTGAAGCACCTGTCCAGATGAGTTATATTAAATTTTCGGTAGGATGTAGGCGGTATGAAAATTGAGGAGATAAGTCGAAGTTTTTTTTTTCTTCCTATACTAAACCCCCGAAGCTCTACTTTTGTCTGCAGGAAAGAAACCAGAGTCTCTGGCGGGAATCGAATCCGCACCCTAAGTGATGTGAAGTAATTCTTGCACAGCGTTATAAAACCAAGACACTTGAAGGCTTCTTCCAGCACTTGAAAAACATGTTGGTTCCAACAATCATCACATTGGATTTTCATGCCTAGAAGAACATCAACAGCGTCTGATTCCTAAATAGCTATACCTCCCATGGATACAGATGACGCTGGCTGCACAAGACATATGTGGGTCAACATTGGATCTTACCAGCATTAAAATCGATCATTTTCGGAAGACTCCACTCGAGGATTGTCGAAGGGTAATGATTGAGTGTGTCATTCATATTCTGGCAAATAGCTTTCACATCAGTAAGACTTGGTCTACGATTAATTAACTTTTAATTTCAAATTACTGAGTAAAAGACAAGGAAATTGGTGTTGCTTCAAACTAAAAAATAAAAAAATGGTAACGTTGCGACGCACAATGGTTGAAGAGTGGCATTAATTAATTTTTTTCATGTTCGCCGATTTGGATAATTTTTTGGTATTTTGTTGTCAGATATCTGAATATTATGATTCCGTAATATAAGCCTGATATATTTATTATTTGTTTGGACAGACACGCTCAAAGTTCATATATGTTCGCTTGTTTAAAATGGCATGCAAATTTACTGTATATTCAATCTTTTGGTACAATCACAGTAAAGTTATCATTTGACTTTGTTGTCTATTTTCGTAAATAACAACTGTCATAGATGAGATTTGCATTAAAAAAAGTTGGAAAAAGTGCCATATAAAAAATTTCGTAGAACAAAATATAAACAACATCAAAATTTCAATGTTCATCAACTTCAGTGGACTGCATCTTTTTAGCGCTGTTTAACGTAATTACAGCTTGAAGTCTCAGCTACAAGTTAAAAAAAAAATTCAGCTGCTCCTTCCTGCTCCTTTCCAAAAAAAAACAGTAAAAACTATAAAATGATAAAGTAATAAAACATGAATTTTCGTTCATGCTTGTTGTTGTTGCCATAATTCTTTAGTGTTTAAAATTATTACATAATGTAATATACATACTAGTCAATAGTGTTACTTGTTATGTATTTCATTGTTAAAGAAAGCATAAGCTTCAATTGATTTTGAATTGTTGTTTACTGAAAATTCAGCCAAAACTGCAGACGTAATTGGCATAAAAGAAGAGTTAATACAGCGATCGACACTAACAAATTTCATATATATTGCATGGATACTGCCAAGTTGTTTGTTGATCTCTATGGATGGTACTACATGCCTGCAACTGTGCATAAGATTCTGGTGCATGGTAGCAAAATTATATTAGAAGCTATTCTACCAATAGGTATGTCTCTATCTAAAGGACCTCATTCAATGATTTCATTTTTATTTTAACATTTTAATTGATTATGTGTATCAGGTATGATGTCCGAGGAAGCTCAGGAAGCGAGGAATAAATACTATAGAGCCTATAGATTACATCATTCGCGAAGAATTGGACGTGTAGCCACTAATGAAGTTTTAATGCATAATCTTTAATGCGAATCGACAAATTGGAGTACGATAATGATGTTAAAAAATTATTAAAAGATTATGCTTAAATTACGTATTCATGTTTTTTCTATTTGTTTTTTCTATGGGATAGTTAAATCTACTGTTTAACTATCATATGTGACGAAGTAGTTAAAATTCGTAGACAGTCGAAAAACACTCTACCAATTGCTTGGAGGGTGTGTACATTGACAATGTAATACGTCCTTAGCTGTATAAAAACAGTTATCGATGCGCAAATAAAACACAAACTGTGCATCAATAATTTTGTTAAGGCATTGTTCAAATTTTTTTTACAAAGTAAACAAAACAGCACGTTACTTTGTATCGAAACAGTATCAAAACCGCAACACTGCAATGTGTTTTGATGTTTTGTAACTCACAATGTATGTGCATTGTGCACCACTACTATGAAGTAACACAACAGCAAGTTTAAAAAAATTAAGTTTACATTCAGACTTATTCCAGTTGTCGTTGTCGTATACGACTGTGTAGATTTTTGTAATAGATTAAAGTAAAACACAACCTGTTTTCTTTAATCTACTACAAAAAACGACACAGTCGTACACGATAACGACAACCGCAATAAGGCTGATTATTCCAAAAAACAACATTCCAATAGTTATTTTTAAACCTGCGAAGTAATCAATTATCGAATAACCATCCACATTACTAAGTAATGCCTGCTAATAACTGCTAATAACAGCATGGCACAAAAGTAAAACGAGCCAAAGGTTAAAAAAAAAGAAATTCAGCGAATGGTTCGCTTTTCAGTTTGAACTTCTTTTAAAGTTGTTTTCACAACTTTTGCGGGTTCATTAAACGCAGATAAATAAAGAACTACAAACCTTTTTAAACATTTACTAGCTGATGACTCAATTGCCCAATACCCCTGTCGGTATATAATATGAGAGTCCTTAATTTTTACATGTTTTTCTAATTAAATAGTGCATATTATTACACTAAGCGTTACTTAGTAATGAGTGGTTATTACTAACAGCATATTTTTAAACAAAACTACGTAGATTAAAAGTAAGAAACATATATTTTTAGAAAAGAACAACTAATTTATTGCATTTGATTTTTTACCACAATAACTAAAATTGCAGTAAAAATCATTGTTTTAAGTACCCAGTATTTTTTGACAAGAAGGTTTTTATGAAATTTGAATTTTTTTTTTTTGCCTTTTTCAGAAACAGTACCAAATTTTTACGAAAATTTGTTTTCAATGCTGCTTTTTAATGAAATAAAAATCTTTAATATCGTAAATTTGGAATAAAAAACTTTATATTTTTAGCGACTATTTTTTTAAATCGTTAAAAAAATTAGGAACTAATAAGAATTTGACTAAAAATTACTAACTAATTAAATTAGAATTACTACTCTGACTGATCTCAGTCCGCTGTAAATATACCTCAAGAAAACGAAATCCTTATAAGGCGTTGTTATTATTTGTTAATTTTACATAATAACTAATGCTACTCTGAATGCTCTCAGTCCTCTCTTAACTTCCATTAAAGAAAAGCCGAAGTCCTTAAAAAGCGTTGTATATTATTAGTTTTGAAATCAATTAATACCTCTTATAATTGTTTTTTCTTCAAAATGAAAATTAAATTGTAAAATTTTGCTATTTTTATTGCTTTTTCTTCCCCCTTATAAAAAAATAATTTCAACTAAAATCAACGTCATCATCATTACAGCTGGTTGTTGCACCATGCGCAGACTACATTAAAAATATCTTAAGTTGGCCTTAGACGACATTTATTTAGCAGTGTGCTTGTCAAAATTTCTACCGTAAAATGCATCAGGTGATGTGTAAACAAAAAATATTTGCTTCTGTAAATGTCAGCTCGATTTTACAGTGTAAAAATTTTGAATTAAAACGTGTTCTATTTTGAACTTTTACTGCCTGGCCCACAATACCGACAAGAAAATTTCTTTTGTTTATTTGTATTGAAAACAATAATAAAAAAACTAAAACTTGATTTTGTTTTCAATATAAATATACAAAATAAATGTTCTTGTCGACATTGTGGGCCAGGCAGTAAAATTGAAAATTAATCAGTCTTATTCCTGTTGTCGTTGTCGTATACGACTTTGTCGTTTTTTGTAATAGATTAAAGTAAAACACAACCTACGTTCTTCAATCTACTACAAAAAATGACACATTCGTATACGACAACGACAATCGGAATAAGGCGGAATATAAATCATTTTATTGTTTGCTATTGCGATTTCAGGTTATGTCAGATGAAACCAAAAACGAACGGGTCAAAGCAAAAATTATAAACCTTCTGTATTTGCTAATTTTGATAGACAGGCGCATTTACATATGGATTTTACATCTGACACAGCCACTGCAAAATATATGTCGTCTAATACCACCTTTAACGACGAAATGACCGACCTGTTTTTTTCAAGATGTTGTTTTTTTTTTGGTTCGTGTGTTTGAGAGTTTTATATGAATTTTCTTTTAATTCTGGTTTTTTATTGATGTACATAAGTTTTTATGCATTTTTTGGTGTGCACATAAAGAGGATAGTCCATAATTTTACGAATGCGACAGTGGGACTAAAATGGATAAAATAAAGTAAATTTTTTTTGATTTCTAGAGAACTAAAAAAAATTTTTTTTTGTACAAGTTTTTTAAACTCTTACCACTTATCGTCTATAATATTACATTTGGTAAACTTTAAAGAAATACATTTTATTTACATGAATTTTGCTACATTAATAAACTGGAATAACTTTTTTAAATTTGCTGTGAACAAAAACGGAAACAGCGCTACCTTTACTGGAGACCGTTAGTTGAGAATTTTTCTATTCGGAACTACGCCGAAAGAGAATGGCCGAATTACGCCGAAAATTTCGTAACAGGCTCATTTCAAGAAACTTAAGCTTCCGTTGGCCCCCAGGTCGCCTGACTTAAGGGCGGGCAATTAAATTATCTTTAAGACTGATTAAACTATTTTTAATACACAGAAAAAAGTTTTTATCAATTAAAAAAATGGTTTAAAAAGTATTTAAATATAATTAATGTGATAATTAAATCAATTATTTTGTTGATAATTTTTTTAATTGAACTTAAAACTATAATTTATTGAAAAACTAAATTTTCACAATTTCACAATTTTTAGTAATCGATATAATCATTTTGGTAATAGGTGCAAAATCAACAACTTGTTTGCTTGATATTATGAATTTGGTATAAATTTGGTGGTTAGAGACAATTTTTAATTTTTTCTGTGTACGATATGTTTACAGCGGGTAGATATGAATCACCCCTATCGTGAAAAACAAGTGGAATTTTTATTCCCATGAAATTTTTATTCCACTCGAAAGGAAACATGCTATCGTGAAACTCCCGTGAACAATTTTTCGCGGTATCAGTTCTCAGTGAATGTAAAAAAGAAGAAATATTAAAAAACATTACAAAAAAATTTTTTGTTCAAAAATATACACGTATATTTAAGGAAAAGTTAAAAAAAAACAAAATAAAATATATTGTATTGAAGTGATTGTTTGATTGCAACATTAGCTTATTGCGCTTTTATGTAGTAAACAAATTTCTAAAATTCTTCCACCACGTCTTTGAAAAGCTTCATAACTCCTCAGGCAATCGACCTGTTTTTTACATTTTGTTGAACAATATTCGAATTATGAGAAGAATTACTTACATAAATGTTTTGTTTCCTAGCAAAAATAAAGTGAGAAATTCAAAGTGAAAAGTGAACAAATTATGAGGGAAAAAATTGTTCACGATAAGGGGAACTTTTTCCCGCGAACATTTTTTTCACGTTATTATTCTGCTATGAATTAATTTTTTCATGGGAGTTTTTCATGATCGCAAATACGCGAAAAGGGAACAAATTACGAGGAATAAAATATTCACGATAGGGGTAAATATAACGTGTCGATTTTTGCGAACAAGTGAAAAAACAAAAATTTTGAGTTAATACCTTCTTGTTGATCCAGTGCGATATGTATATAATTTAAAGGTTTTTAGAAAAATATCCAACAAGGTTTACATGGAATGACAAACTTAGTATACCTTCACTCAACTCTGCTGATTAGTGGAATAAAACCGTAAATAAATTGAATTTCTCCTTCGTGCTTTGTTAAAATGAGAAATTGTTTCATAATTCCCACTTTTAATATTCAGTTTTCATTTTATATTCGCCCTCGCAGAAACTAAACTTTCGGCCTTATTATGCAAATAATGATCCTATCCGCAGAATGAGCTCTGAGTTTACCAATTTCTATACGTATATTGATTTCTCTGATCAAAAATATGTTCTTAAGCGTCTTATGGCCAATTTTCAGGATTGAAATTAAAACACATTTATGTTTAAAATGGTTTTAAATACAAAATTCTCTTCTTCACTAAACACTTAAATGAAACTTAAGTCACCGATGTGGTACATTTAAATTCAACTTAAGTTTCAATTGGATTAACTTAGCAAGGTGGCCTCAATATCACAGCAATACAAAAACAAAAGACAAAGTAATAACAACCAGCTGTTTTTTGAGACCACCTTGTAAATAACTACACTTTTTTTATGATATTTTTTTGGGTTTAGTAGTGCTACCATACTTTTATCTTAATTAAATAAGACTTTTCATATTAAACTCAAAAAATCAATCTGTAATTAAATACGATTTAAGTTTTTATGAAAATTAACATAATATAGATTTAAATACTATCCTGAAAATTGGGCATTAAAGTAACTTTTATCTTAAATTTTGCCTTTTTTGTTATAGACTAGATACTTTAATTTTAATTATTTTAAGCATACTAGTCAGTAAGAAGTATCAATTTCATTGGCGAATTAAGTAAATAAATAAATAAAAAATGTTGGACGGAAATCCCGGGATCCCGGGAATATGATTTTTATTTCTCGCTTGCCCGGTGATCAAGAAAGTGCGCGAAAACCCCCTTATCAGTACCATTTCCATGACTTAATCTTAAAGTCTTTATTTTATTAACAGCATGACCAATAAGTAATTAATCATATTATTACCCCCTGTATACTTAGTAATGACTGGCCATTACTAACGTCATTACTTTAAAGTAAAATTTCGTTAAAACAGAAATTTTATTTCTTTTGATTAAACTCCCTCCACAGTCTTTTAATTTCAGTTAATTTTTTACGAGTGCTCTTTACCAAAGATTTTTGAAAATTTTTTTTTCATACTTTTATTATTTGCTGACTTTAAAGCTTCTGTTTGGAGGATGTTTGAGGCAAAAACATACAAACAGTACACAAAACGTAATTTACTTTTTGTTGCACATACATATTTGCAACCAAGCCAAACAAACTGCCACATGATTTCTGATCTTTTTATAATAAATTGTATTTTATTTTTTTCACATCATTCCCTCTTATAATATTTTCTTTAAAACAGAAAGCTGAAAAAGGGCTGCAAAATGTATAAAAAAAAAACAGATAAAACCGGACTTTTAAGTTAAAAACAGAATTCAATGTATTTCTCGTACTTCAAAATTAAAAGTACTTATTGTATGTGACTACATACATCATACAGAATATGAAAAGAATTTAACGTCTTGGAGGTTCTTGAAATAAAGAAGGTTGCCTTTTAAAAATTATGAACTTTTAAGTTGTTCAAAATAATTTTTTTTTCCGTATTTTCAATTACAATTGTATAAGAAAGCAAACACAATTCAGAAGAAGTCTTGAAAGAATTGTTTTTAATTTTTTTTTTATTTTTTTCTTTCTTTGAATTGCTCAGAAAACCCCTCCTATCAAATTATTTTTTTATAATTTAATAAATGAATTGAGCAAAAAACAGAATTCTTCAAGTATTCTTGTTAAATAAACATTAAAAGCAAAAATATTAAAAAAAAACAACAACAAAATAGCCTTTTTTATGAAAAACTTTCGATCGGTCTTTTTTGTTGATAAAATTTTTTTTTTATTCTCTTAAAAGATCTTAACAAACAACTGAATTGTGTTCACATATTTTTTTTTTTTTTTTTTTTTTTTTTGATATGGTTGGTCATTTAACTGCCCTTTGGTCATTTAGTTGAATGAAGCTTGTCAATTTTTTATCGCCCCTTTACTTATTTCTATTTTTCTTTAATTTTAAATTTATCCTTAAATCTTTTTTTATTCCTAAAAAAAAAAAAAAAAATAAAACAAAAAAAAAATTTACTTTGGATTTCAAGAAGAATTCTTGACAAAAAGTACGAAAAACAGAAGTTAGGAAGAACATGTAAATCAATTAAAAATAGATAATCATTCATTCAAAAGGTGAAATAGCAATTGGTTTAAAGATTGATGTTTGACTATTGACGTCATCCGGCTTTAATAGCCGAGTGAGTAAAACGGCAAACCCCACTGACGAGATTGTGTGGTAACAATCGAAACTAGTCTGGGCAACCTGTCCGTGTAAGCCTGGGGTCAAATCTCAGCGCAGTCAAGAATGAAAAATGATCAATAAAATTTTAACTGATTTCATGTTGTAAAAATTTCTGTCTTCATAAAAAATAATTTAATGAAAATTGAATTCAATAAACTTAAAGCCTAATTAAAATATCTAAATTTGGATTCCTAACTTTTATTTTTATTTGTTAATCAAAAAATGTAAGGCTCCCTTTTTAATTACACTTTTTGTTTTAAATGTTGCCAGGCCAAAATCTTATTTGATGACCGCATCTCTTAATTTTAGTGGCCTTTTTCAAGCATTCATAATTTTTATGAAATATTTGTAGTTGTTGTTGTATCATAAAATTAAAAAAGGCATATAAATGCTGTTTTAAGTGGCTTCTTATGAAAGTGGATACAACATGTTGGTGGTTCGTAAAGAGCTGTGGCTGTTTTGTACATTTTAAACATAAAAACACCAGAAAAATTTTTTATATAAGACCTGTTAAAAGCAATTTTACGTCAACCTCTTTTAGATTATACCCTAAAAAAAATCGCAGAGAAAAAACATGGTTGGGCATACGGCAACTACACTATATTTATTGTAACAATATATTGTTGTCGTACACAAAATATTGTTTTTTTTTATTTACTGTTTAGTTACTGTTATCATGTCAATGTTTATCGCAATTATAATTTTAAGTATGTTTCACAGAAAAATAATCATTTTTATAACAACTAAATAATGATAGCTTTGAAAACAAATTATATTCCTCACAACCATTTAATGATATTTAATAGCCAACATGACAACTTTCTATACGTGTACTCATAATATGTTAAAGATGCAAACAAAATATCTTTACTCTAATAATATTTTGTTATCGCCATTTGTAAAATAATTTTGCATCAGTTGTGTCGTTTCTTTTACATATGACTATCGAATTATTTGTTATTCAGTGGTTAAACAATTAAAAAAAAATACCCATTAAAAAAACCAAGTTTAAAGAAATTAAAAAATGAAGAAATTTTAGGTACATTAAAAAAAAATTGTAAAGAGTCACAAAATAAAATATCAATGCTAAAAAAATTTTAATATTGTTTAAAAATGGTGCAAAAATATTGACCATTGTTTTGTGTTATTTTAGAGAAAAAGAATGAAAATTTTATAAAATAATTTATATATAATTGCGACTTACGACAAAAATAGTTTTGAAATATTATGTTTTTTGAAGAACCAAAAGGTAGAAAAAGTTATAAATTATATAGTATAGTATTCATCGGGGATGTGACACATTTTTTTTTTTTTTTTTTTTGACCTATTAAAAATTTGGTTCTTAAGCTTAGTTCTGGGACTTGTTTTAATGAAATAATACTCCATTGTAGTAACTAACACTAAGCACGTTCATTAAGAATAGATATGTAACTTGCCAAATGGTGGCTGTTAGGTGTCAATTGATCCCCTCCAATGGCAAACCCATGTAAAAGTGATAGGTCCCATTCATATATAGTGTTAGAACTAGAAGCGGTCTCTACCACCAAAGACCTATCACGGGACTACTTTGGTGTCCGTTCGCTTCCCTCTGGATAAGAAATATACTCGTCAATGTTGCAAATAGGAAGCTTAGATGTTTTAATCCATTCCGTAGAATTTGTGCGGATAGCTTGGATACCTCAAAATAAATTCTGATGACATATCTCAACTTAAATGCTTATTCGTAAAATTCTCTATAAACTACATTTCTGCTTTTATTTCTCCGCTGTAAATTAAATAAATAAAGAAAAAACTTCTTAAACGTGGTATTTTGTTCAATGTATTAATAAAAGGAATTTTAGAAACTTAAAAAGCATTTTATTAAAAGATTTCAGAAGTTTAAAATTTATGCTAGGAACACAACTCGAACGAACGTAAATTCACTGAGTAAATTCGTCGTATGAAGCACAATAACGGCGAATAACAAACTGCTTCTATAATTGAGAAAGTTCATTGCTGTTTGTGCAAAGGGAGAGAAATAGTGTGACCATATAAAAAAAAATAATGATTAAAAATTAAAACATAATCAAAAACACAACTAAAAACTAGTTTTATAGTTAGTATATTTATTTTAAATGTTATACAATAAAAAAAACAATTATTAAAGTAAAAAGTAACTTTATTTAATAAACTACGTCTAAACTAAATAAAAACCAAACATGGTCACCTCGTACTGATTTGTTCGTCGTTCGCCGGTGTATGAAATAGAAATAAATCTATTGCAAAGATGACGAATTTCGCCGGACGCTATTATTGTATGTATTTTCATATACACCAATATTTTTTATTTTTACCGACGAATATTCGCGGCCAAAAACTCGTCGTTCGTCCCAGTTGTGTTCCTAGCATTAAGCGCATTTTTTTATTTTGCAACATGTTTATAGAGGAAAATTTACAACTTTAAACACTTGATGTTAAATATATGTATAGAAAAAATTGTTTTTTATCAATAAATTTGCTGAAAATTTATAAAAAAAAAAAGAAGTGTTTATATACATACTATATTTAAATTTTAAAATGTCTCTGCAACATGTTGCTATGTCATGTGAAAATATATATGAACGCTTCATGAATTATTTACAACTTTACAACAATATACTAATAATATAACATATATCGTTATATATTTACGAAAATTTTGAGATTTGCATTATATATAAAAATAGTCCATAAAATGCCCATATGGAAAAAAAAATTTTTTTTTAACGATATTAAAATTGTTTGTAGCGATGAGGTTGGAGAATATTTTAGCAGTATCTCTTGACAGCTCTAAACCAATTAGAAATTTTATTGGATTGTTTCTTGTAATTCATTATATGCTTTAAAACCACTTTAGATAAAGAAAATTTTAAAAATATAAAATTTAATTGTACTTACTTAATAACAAAATTTGAACGTACCTAAAAGTAAAAAAAAGTTTTAAATATTAATTAAATGGTATTAAAAAAATAACAATCCTAACATATATAAAAAAAAGCACATGGTGCGAGAAACATGTTCAATAAGAACTATCGCCATATCTAAATATCTAAAAGAAATATCGATTATATAACTTTTTAACGCAATTGGCATTAAATTTAGTTCTTAAAATGACAAAATTAAACTTTATACCTAAACACATTAAAAACTTATTTTCTACTTAAAACCCAGTTTGAATTCAATTATTTAAAGACTTTAAAAATCACAGCAAAAACAAGAGATTTTTTTTCTACCGTAAAAAAAGATTGTCGGCAGACGGTTGGCTAAAAGGATTTGTCAGTTTTTATTTGAACTAAATTTATGTACACGAGAGGGGTATTATTTTTATGAACTAAAACTTTTATTTCTTAATAACGTCGAAGAAAAATAAATGTTTTCTTGTCATGTTGCCAATAAACATTTGAACATTTAAACGAGCATATATAAAACTCATATAAACATGTCTATAAGTATGAAGATACATAGAATGTAATATTATTCTTAGTTTTTGACTTGTGGTAATATTAACATAACCTTCAGGATGCCGTTTTATACAAAAGTATAGAGATACAATGATATTTAATATATGTACATATGAATATAAAATAATAAGGGGATTCATCTGAAATTTAAATTATGAATAATGTTTAAAGCAATTAAATGTCTACAACTAAAACAATTATTTTTAAATATTTGTAAGAATTACTGGCTTTATTTTAATGTTTTTATAATTCTTATTTATAATGAATACCTCTACTACTATTTTAAAAAAAAAAATATGTTCTGATTTTACAATTGAAAATAAAGTATTGTCTACCCAGCAAAACTTAAAAGAAAAACACTTAAAGGGGTTAAAACCAGCAAACAAACAACAAGAACTACTTAAGATTTATATTACATAAAACTATGAAATTCTAATGTAAAGTAGAATGAAGAAAAATAGAAAAAGAAAAAGTACAATATATGAATAGATGTTAGAGCTAAAGAAGTTGATGTTCATGAAATAAAAACTTTGCATCTTCTGACACACACACACACACATAACATGACACAGTATAAAATTACACAAAGAGTTGAAAACCAACAACAACAAAAATGAAAAACATTTTAAAAAGATTGAAACTGACTGTTTGGGAAAACCCCAAATGCGAAACCAACCATTGAGTGTTGGCATATTTTCTGGTTAAATAGAAAATCAGACACACTTACACAATATCTTTAAGATACTTTTAAAAAGGGGTGGTATAGTTCCAACATAAAGTACTCTTTTTAGACTTTTGCAGAAAATTTTCATATTTAAATAATTAATACACTTAAAAAATCTTTACAAAGTCTTAGTATCTTTCATCTTTAAAATTAACAAATCATTAACAAAAGAAAACCGATCATGTATCATTTGCATGAATTTCAATTCCCCTGGGTAGTCGGTCTATAAGAGTATTTGGGTTCATAGAAGACATCATCTCTTAGACACATTTAGAAGAAAACTAAAAACATATGAAACATTTTGGTATGGAGCATGAGTTAATATTAAAAAAAAATTTGCCACTCAGTAAGACTGAAGTAGAAACAAATCTAGATTATTTTGTATGTTCAACTTTTTTTTTTTTTTTTGCATTATGTACTCATGGAATTTGGTTAGCATGAAAAGTGCTTTGTTTTCAACGATGTTCTATTCAAACAAAGTACTTTTCTGAAAGTACTTTTGGGTGCCCCAATAGGCGATAGTTGATAGTGAGCTAGTCTTCTATTGACTTTTATGTTGATAGATGCATTAAATTCATCCAATATTAAGAGCCCAGAAAAATCAGGGGCCAAATCACGGCAGTCGATATCGATCAAAATTACAATAAAATTTAAATGGAAAATGCAATCGATATCGAATGCCGTCATTTGGCCACATGCTCTAAAATCGAGTATTCACAATAACCTTGAGCACATGAAGTTGAAATTTAAAATTGACTAAGTTAACCCGGTATGCTTCGCTACCCCGATTAAAATTAAATTAGAGTAAAAAAATAAAAAAACGATCTCGTGAATTAATAAGGAAGCAATATGAACCAAATTTGAAAGTTCTACTATTATCCTCCCCAATATATCTACATTGTTTGTCCTTCTTTGGGAGGTTCCAAGCTCACTTTACACTGATAGAAAAAACGTCATAACGCTGATGTATTTTGCCATTAGTACTATCACAAGTATCTTCGTTTTTGACCCCATGACACTTTACATCATTGTAATGTCAAGCCTTAACATCACTTGCCCAAATTGTCATCAGGGTCAATAATTGAAATAACATCATCAATGGCTTGGCACATCGGCATCACAGAAATGACGAATTGGTGTCAGTTTAATTAAACATGTCATCAGTGCGATGACTCAGTACCATCGAAGAAACGACTCATTAGGCTTAAATTAATGAGAGTTTGTCTTGATTGACTTACCCAGCATTTGCACATGCAAGTGCAAGTTCGAAAAACACAATACACTCGCACTTTTTCACTAACACCATCACAATTTTCATACTTGCAGCCAACTTGTAGCTAACTTGCAAGACATTTCTGACGACAGTGATTTTTTGGCTCTAGCATGCAAGTTAATGTCAAAAATATAAACAAATTTACTTGATTGCGGAAACAATAATAATAGTTTTAACTTTTTTTAAATATATTAAAAAATATTTCTTTCATGTTTGAATTGTATCAAATCAGCTAATTAGGCCTATATTATTTAATGTAAATAAAAAACTTTTCTTTACATGTTTTCCAACGTTTCGTCAATTATTTGTTGACTTCATCAGGGTTACGTAAATTTAACAGTAATTTTGACATTAAATTAAATATAAATAAATTTTACAAAAAACAAAGAGCATTTAACACAAAAAATAAATTAAAACCACAGCTTAAAAATTAATATAACAGATTGAAGTTATATTGCAACTCTTTAGCTTGTATTTATATCGTTTATTTTTTTGCAAATATACCTATAGTAGACAATTGTTTTAATTTTAAAACATCAATCTCAATAGAAAACGTAAAAATAATTATTAATACCAAATGTTTTGCTATTGGTAACTCTGATATATAAACAAAACAAATGAACTTGCACTTGACTGTGTAAACACTCAAGCTACTTGCAAGACTTTCGGCTATTTCTTCGAAATTTTTATTGATAATACGTATACACCACGTGTAAGTAATTACTTGCATGTGTAAAGGCAGGGTTAAGTCAAAGTGAGAGAATATTATTATTTAATTACCCGTTACACATGTTTGTTTCACTTTTGTTGTATTCCGCTCTTTGTTAAAAAAAGAACTCTCAATTATAAGACACCAGCAGCATGCCCGATATGGTTTTCGTAATCATTCTACTTTGAAAATTAAATGTATTTAACTAAATAATTTTAAAAATAGAATATGGGAATTTTTGTTTCTCATTTTACTTTTTAAACATAAAAACAATGAATTTTCCCATTGATTCAAATGTGTACTCTAAGTCAAATTACAATTTATTGTAATTTATAAAGTATGAAAGCTTAATAAATTGTAATTCGACTTAGAATACGCATTCGAATTTAAGTGAAAATTTATAATGTAAATGAAACTCAACATGGGAACTAAGATTCCCGGATTCTATTCATGAAAATAATGTTATTAATACACAAAATGTTGCATCGAATTGATGGCAATACAAAACATCCGTCAAAAAGCGAGTTGAACTGGTACACTCATAGCAAAATGCATCTTCATATTGATGATGCCCTAACTTAAAAATTTACAAATTTGTATAGCCTTTGTTAAGGGACGGGTAGTGAGGACATTACGGTTTATTAGTTTAGGAGTCTAAACACACGCATTGATTAATTTCTATGGGAATTGAAGAAAGTCAAATATGTAGGTCTGCATCGAAAAGGACAAGAATGGCCAGGTATTGCCAGTATGTCACCGAAAGCTTTAAAATTTGACTGGAAATTCAATTGTAAAAGCACTAGCAAAGGGTACAGATTTATTTCTTCCAGAAAACTTCAATGTTGTCTGTGTTTTATGGTGTAGTGTAATCATTGATCCTTCCTAAATAAATTGTAACCAAAACATTACAAATAGTGATTGCTATAAAACAAGGGATTCCCACCGTTTATTAATTTGCAAGTAATTTGACCCCTTTTGAGAAATGTAACACTTGAATACTGTGTAATGTAATTTTATTAATAAATGCATACATATGTATACTCAGATATTTGTAAATTTTAATAAAACAAAAAAGTTTGAGAGTATAAAATCAGAGTCATGATTATTTGATCCAGATTCATGTTAAATTCAAGAAGAGGATTGGGAATAACATGCCCGACAATTTCGTTTAAAAGTATTGAGATTCATTTAAAACTAGAGCTGAGAGGCATCGCTTACTGATTTTGCACATCTTATGCGCTTCAAGCAAAACACATGTAAATGTTTATCTCATTAGATTTCGCCACCTCAATTTGTTTTGATCGATGCAAAAAGAAACTACAAAAGTCAATTTCTGATACGCCCTCCAAAGTATAATTTGCGACGCGGCTAAGGAACACTATATACTTAGGGAAAACACAACCACATTTTGGTTGCCTCCAAACATCATGTATTGGTTAATAGTAACATTAATATGTTTACAAAAAATAATTGCATAATTTTTATCACGAATTACATTTGACTTTTTTTAACATATTTAAAAGGGGTCTGTACACGGACAAACATTTCTCATCAAGAGCCATGGTAGTATTAGTGACACCGACGATGCTGAATGGAAAATCAAAAAATTTAGATAGACAGCATATAGTACTTCCAACACACGTACACGAGTGAATTCGCCTGCACGACAAGCATTTTGACCGCGTAATAAGAGCAGCAACATGTTGTTCTTGATAAACAACCATACAGTTATTTACAATTGTGGGAAAAAAAACCCAGTAAAAAAAATTTGTGTTTTTTGAAGCACTTAAGAGAAAAAGCGCATAATCGAGCGCTTCAATATGAAAGCACTTATACAGCAGTAAATGATAACGATGAAGAATGTTTTAAAGCGAAAAAAATAAAAATATATTATGGTTTACGAAAATGCCTAAAAAAGGCATTTAATCCAGTAATATCAAAACATTTATGAATATGTTAATATAGTTAGACCTTAAAAAAGCAATTTTGGAGTGCTTTATTTGCATTTTTTATTATGGTAAAAGAAGCGCTTATTGTCAGCAGAAAATAGTCCTACGAACCGGGAACACTCCATACAAAAATGCGGCATCCCATCAGCAGGTTTGAAGCGATTTGAGGTATGAATTCATACATAAAACCTGCTCCTTTTGGAGCACATTTTTTACTGGGTAGTAACGTTTTCGGTGACATATTATGATTAAGATAGCCATAATATATTTGAAAATTGCCCTTTTATAGTAGTTTTATAATCTGTTTTCTCAGTGTGTTTGTAAACTGTTGCTCATATTGGGTAATCTATGGACTGATTTCTAAACAGTTGAATCGGTTTTTTTTATTAAATACCGAAATTAGAAATAAGAAAGCAGCTAACATTTTTTTATGAGTTTAAAATTATGAATTTGCAGTCTCTACATTATTTGATATTAATGTAACAAAGTTTTATTTTTTACTTTGAACGAAAAACATGAGCAAAAAGTTAAAGGTCGCATAGAGTTTTCGTATGTAGATACAAATTTACGTACGTAAATACAATCTAGGCTTTTCATGTGTGCACATATAATTTCTTTGTTATAAATTTTTATATACATTATGCATCCAAATATCAAAATCAGAAAAAATGACAAACTAAAAAATGACAAAAAAAATATATAAATAAAAGAAAGAAAACATTTCATATATCTTTTTAAAATGCATGACATAATAATTTTTTTACATACGTTTCATTTTGATAATCATCAACATCATCAGCTTCTTTCTTCCTTGGCAACATCTCTACATTTCAACTAAAAAAACACATCATCATATTTCTTTATGATAATATATCTACTAGAGTATTCAGTTATTTGACTTTTGGTTTTGTTCGAGTAAGGAATTAATCGATTTTTGAATTTTAAGATTGCTCGATTAATCTAATATGTGTTTTAAATTGTTCGAATTACTCGAATAATTCAAACTATGGGAAAAAAATACATCTCACATTGATACTTTTATTATATTTATAAATAGAAAAAAAACAATAAAACTAAGACGTAGTTAAGCAATAAATAAGATAAGAACAATTCAGTTGTACTACATATACAGTTCTAAAACTTTTAAACTTCCTATACCCGCTCTAATTTTTTAACACATATAACCGCGCACGGTCTCACAGACCTTTTTCATAGAAACAACTAAACTATGCGTTAAATTAATTTTCTTTCATTTTATTGATTTCCAATGTTTCACAAAATAGTCATAAAAATCGATGTTTTTTTTTTGGATACTAAAAAAACACTAAAAAAATTTTTTTTCTCAAAAAAACAAAAATTAACTTATGTAATCCTAAAAACACTTGATTTATAATATAAAAATCACAGGTGGAATTAGCAGTCATCCTTAAAACAAAAATCAGGACATACAACAACCAACTCGCGTTGGTCTCACAGACCGAATGTTAATACTGTTAATAACTGAAGTACTGTTAATAGCTGAATTCACCAGCACCGACGCGTCATACAAACACGTGGAGTACACTTAAATAAAACTTGCCATAAATCCGGCGGCTAACAGCAAACTCAACTTTCTAGCGGAAGAATAAACAATTACATAATACAAATTTCTCATTCATCAATTAAAAAAATTGTAAGAACGGGATTTCAATTTAATCAATGCGTTAATTGAATCAATTATTTTTTTAATTGAAAAAAAAATTAATAATATAATTTTGATTTAATTAACATTTTAGTTGTTTTCAAAAAAATTTGTAATTAAAATATTAATTAAACCACAAAAAATCTTAGCTGATTTTTTCGAAGTAAAATAATTTTATCTTGAAAGAATTGTTGTTGGGAATTGTCAAGACCTCAGCTATATTTAATTAAATAACAATGTGTTAATTACATTGTTTGAAATGACAAAGTTTTTTGATAATTTTTTTAATTAAAATGAAAAATATAATTTATTGAAAAAACAAAATCACAATTTTCAATTTTTACAATTTTTAGTAATCAATAAAATCATTTTGGTAATAGGTGCAAAATCAACAAATTGTTTGCTTGATTCTAGGAATTTGGTAATAAGAGACAATTTTGAAATACAGTTTCTAATGCATTAAAAAGACCGAAACAATGTTAAGTAAACAAAATTATAATAAACTGTTAATATTCATATTAATTCGAATAGAATACACATTCGAATTAATATGAAAATTTATAACAAAAATGTTACTCAACATGAGAACTAAAAAATTCCCATATTCTATATGTTTAAATAATCTGTAAAGAAAAATGATCAGAAAGTCTCAGCTTAAAGGGGTCTGTACACGGTCAAAATGCTTGTCATGCCGGCGAATTCATTCGTGTACGTGTGCTGGACGTAATATTCGCCGTCATATCTAAATTTTTTGATTTTCCATCCAGCATCGTCGATGTCACACATACAACCACATTTTCACTAATACTACCATAGCGCTTGATGAAAAATGCTTAACCGCGTACAGACCCCTAAAAACATGCATTAGATTTAGGAGCAGGCGGGATCCATTAATTTTATTTCGGTTTATAATTTGCAATTGTGTCCCGGCTGCTTAACTTATTGCGGGTATTTAGCATAGGCTTTCAGCTCATATTTTTTTAAATTTATTTATTACATTTTAGACTTTTTAGTCCCGGCACTTTTCATGAGATGTGCCGTGCCAGCAGGTTATAAAAAACTTTTTAAGCCATTTTATTATATTCATGGAAATCGAGTGAGATTGAAATCGATGGAGTTTCTGAGCTTAATTTTCTTTTAATTTGTTTAATTCAAATTTCACTCAAACATATGTATTCGGTTTCCAGCACATCGCTGATAACTTACATGGTCAGATGGACGGAAGCCAATTTTGAAAACGATACGATTTAAAATCGATAATATCGCTTTGAGTATCATTATAAAACTTTTTTATAACAAATTTTATCCATATTTCTTGTCAATATTTTTTTAATTTATATATTTTAAATGTAGATCAGCTGTATTTTGAACGAAAAATTAAAAATATAACTTGGAAATGGATTTTTAATTTTCTATATTTTAAGCTCTACTTTGGTAAGTTTTTCTTAACGTGTTTTTATTTCGCACCAAAAAAACGATATTTCGTTTTCAAACAAGGACACTTACAGCCGTATTCATAACAAAAAGTTAGCCACAGTTTGTACACTCCGTACAACGAGCTGCTAACTAGAATGCCGATTAAGCTTAGCAGCTTGTTAGCATAGAGTTTATTAATAACAAATTTTATCCGTCTGCTAACTTTTAATAAATCAACTCTGAATATTAATGATGCCACATTATAAAACTCAAAAATGCAACACGTTTTGCATTTATCATCGCTGGTTTTGTCATTTCATTTCATTTTTTTTTTTATTTTCCCTCTTTATAGAAAAATTTGAAATGTTTTTAAATTAAAATATATTTAAAAAATGACTCTTAACTAAAAAAAAACAGTGTATTAAATAAAAACAAACAAAATTATTCAACAAAAAACGGCTGTTTATCACAAATTGGCAAACGTTTGGCAGCTTGTTGACAAGAGTTTATCAAATCGTTAGCCAGAGTTTGGTAAGTGTATTATGAATAAACTTTGTGCTAACTTCATGCCAAATTTTCGTTATGAATACGGCTGTTAGATTTTAAAGACGGATCTAACGATATCCCAAATGTCAAAAATACAGCCGTTTGGAATATACGAGATTATAAAGAAATTCACAGTCGGGTAAAAACAGGCAACCCATGATGGCAGTGCATGGTTTACACATTTAAAAATGGTGATGAATTTTTTACAATAAACGTCAAAATAAATAGGAAAACTTTCCTATTTCAGTAAGGAAGTTCTTACTTATGGAATTTGACCTTTAGTGATTTACATAATTTGTCACACACATACTCACATCTTAAAAGGATTAAAAATATCGCACTTGTTCTTCGAAACAGAGTCAACTCAAAATTTATAAATTTTCAGTAGAGACAAAAATGTTTTTTTATATGTATTCTTATATTACAAATGGGGATAAAACTGCATTTTTTTAGGCAAAATACTAGAGAAATAGTTCTAAGATTTTTACAGTGGGTAGATATAGCCACTGTTTATCGTTTTCTTGCAAAAAGTATAAATTGAAAAATTTTGAGTTGACGCTGTTTAGAGGAACAAGTGCGATATGTTCATAAGTATATAGAGCGGACGCCCCTAAACATTGCGACTTGTTGTATAATTTAATCAAGTTGTACAACCGATTGTTATGTTAGACGTGTCGTTGCTAGTCATCGCACTATAGGAAATTTTCCCCTTTTTTGGCCAAAAGTAAAAGTTTGCATTTTTGCAAAGTTAATTTTTTTTTGCTTTAATATAATAAAAAGCATAACAAAGTAAACATAGCTTTTTAAATTTTTCACAAAAATTTAATTTCTGTTACTTTAACAGTTATTTTGATTACGATTTATAAACCACCCAGGAAAAACTTTTTGAATTTTGGTAAAAGGTCGTAGTTATTTCATACGTTACCTGGTAAGTAGTTGTTATTACAATTGTCTTTATTCTGAAAACCTCAATAAGTACTTGCTAGTAATGACCTCAGTAAGAACTTTTCACTACTATTATTTTCAGTTATGAATATTTTCTTATTAATAATCAGCTAAATAACTACTTATTAGTTGTCTTGTTTTCAGTACTGAATATTAACTTACTGGTAACTAGCTCTATAACTACTTATTAGGTCTATTAACTAACGCCAATTAAATACAAACTAGTTATTTTTTGGCTTCTAGTAAGTATATTGTAAGTACTTACAATTCAACTTACTGGTAGTTAAATAATAACAGGATATTTTGTGACTTCTAGTAAGTGTATTGTAACTACTGAATTCCGTGGACAACTCGAACAAAAATAAGTAGTTATTCACTCGAAAAATAAGTAGTGTTTATATTTCTCCAACATTACTTGCTAACTTACCAGGTAAGTAAAGTTTTTGCTGGGCAGTTATCAGAAAACCTTTAAGTGCAGTGAATTTTGTGACATATTCTTATAAAAGTTTTCGTAACAAAATATTTTTTAAAAATTAAAAAATGGGAAATAATGCCGAAGGTAAGTACTTTTACATTCTTTAGCAAAATTTTGGTAAACTCATCTATAAAACCGATTAAATTCGAAAAATTAAAGTGATCTTAAAATGAACTAATGGAATTATGAATTAGAATTTTATATAGACTAAAGCCTCTGGTTCATGTGGTTCTGACGTAATTTTGACGTCAATGCAATGCCACAATAAGCATTGCGTGTTGTGTGATGACGTCAAAATTACGTCAGAACCACATGCGCATGTGGCTTTTTACATGCCGTGTACTAGAGGCTTTACAAAAAAAAATGATAGCACATGTTAGACATAATATCATAATAGTTCTCTAGAACAATCAATTATCTTCCAATTTTAATATATTTCATCTGCGAATTTTTTGCGAGTTTAAAAAAATGAATTTTTTCCGGTGACTACTGCGTGCCAAATTCAGAATTATTCAATATATGGCTAGAGAAACACAACAAAATTGACAAAATAGCCGCTATTTACGCCTATTTCTTATCATACATTTCTGAGAGTGATTGTTCCGAAAACTTTTAACAGTATTTTAAAGAGCATTCACGATTATTTTGTTCAAATATGAATATAAAATGACGTAATAGTTCCAGAAATATTAAAGTTTTTGAAAAACATCATGCTTTTTGGCTTAAAGCCAGTAATTCGAGCAGAAAACGTGAAACGCAGTGTGCCTCCATTAAATCAAAACCTTGACGACTGTAAATACATTTTTGCAAAAATCTGAGAGTACAAAACGACGAGTTGCAGCAGGAATATCTAACGATCATAATAATGAAGTGGAATCCCTAATTCTTGCTGTATCTGCGTCTACTCGTAAATTTAACAATTAGATTTTGCAGTGGTTTTAAAAGAGGCTGTCAGTACTCCAACTAGTGCTTCGAAAATACGGAAAATAATTTCAAAAGCAGCGCCAACTAAGCGATCTGCTGATGAAGGACTAGCCTTTCTTTTAGAGAACCCATGAATATTACTTTAGTTGATGGTTTTGAACTTGAAAATCAAATTGTTGAATAAAATCCTTTTTAAACATGACTTTGTTTGTTGCTTCATTAAATTGGTAAAATTAATTTCTACTGTTATATTCGAAAGGTTAGTGTACACTCGAAAACATTTTTAGAAAAAAAAACCGTTAAGAAAACCAGATTATCTATCAAAGATCTAAAAAAATCTCGGATGCGGGAACCTATCACCCGTAACCCCTTCTTAGAACTAATTATTTGTTAATTTTTTAGTTAAATTTACTTATGTTTTTTTTTTCTTTATGTATGAAAAACTTTTTCGGTCACTCCCTCTCTCTTAAGCGTTCACCAAAAGTCTAATCCAAAAAATCGTTCAAATCGGTTCACCCGTTTGGCTGTAATTAATTTTGGCCAAAAAAGGGAGAAAATTTTCTATAGTGCATCGGTTGAATAAAAAATCAAATAAAATTTGATTTAAATTTAACTCAATTGTACGACCAGTTGCAGCGTGTAGGGGCCGGGCCGCATAATGAAAATAAATACAGAAGGTAAAAATGTAATATAGTTCAAAGAAACACAAAAAAATTGTCCAAAATTGTTCACAAATTAAAGCATTAATCAAAAATAAAATTAGTTTTAGTAAAAAATTTAATCAGGTTAATTAAACGTTTAATCAAGTGAATTAAACGTTTAATCATATTATTTATTTGTTTACTGGATTAAATTTAATTAATATCACAAATTTTTTTTTTCGAACCAATTAATATTTTTTCTCTGTGTACTCAATCAGTTAGAGAGATCAAAAAAAAAAAATTATTAATCTATTAGAATTTTCTTAGATATTAATTTAAGTCCGTCGATTAATTAATTTTGATTATTCGATAATAATTATAATAATTATTCGAAATAATGGCGGAAAAATTCCGCGATTCAGCGGACAACGATTAATCGATTGGATACTCTAGTTTCTACTCATTTGGTACTGTTTCTTTTTAGTGCTTGTTTTTTTTCTGTCTGTATTAAAATAAATATTTTATCTAGTTGAGTTTTACTTTTTCTCTGCTTTTAACTAAACACAGAGTAAATGTTTAGTTGTAGTCCTTTACTTTCTGTCACTGTTGTCATCTTTTGCAAAAAGAGGTTGAGAAATATAAAAATGAAATGTTTGAAAGAAAACCCACAAATCATCATATTGTCTTCATAATGAATATAGTGCTAAGATGGTTTTGATGATATTGGAATATGGCAACGGCTGTGCACGTGTGTCTATCTATTTATCTTTTTCAGTCCTAACTTCTCTACACATTTTCATTTTGTTGAAAAGTTGTCCCTTTTTTTTTGGTTTTGTTTTAGAAAGAAGCAAGAAAAATACCCCTCCGTATTCTTATTTTAAGTGAGTAATCGACAATTTATTTGCAAAATACTGCCTATTGGATGTTAGCGCTGCGGCAGTTGATTACATTAAAGATAATCACTATACAATAACTAACTACAGCATGTCATAATGGACATCAAGACATACGGCATGATTGGCGAGAAGTAATGACACCTTTCTTTTAAATGAGGGTTTAATTATATAAATATTTATTTTTATGTATAGATAAAAACTAAATAGATTATAAAAGTTTTGCTACATTACTACCAAATTGGCTTCAAACATTGAAAATCTTAATTTCATTTGACATGGATGTGATTATTTTAAGCATCTCGTTAGAACTAAACTGTAACGATGTCGTGTGAAGGGCGGGGTTTGTAGCAGTACTTATTCCATTGAATGTAGACAAAAAGCCTTAACCGGTAAATTAAACGTTTTGAACGCCGTCTTTTTTAAAAGGAGGAGTAAACCAATAGTAATAGCAAATCATTAAACAAACTAAGTTTTCAGGATAACGGCGTCAAAGACACAAATCTCTCAATCAGGGGTACTCCGTAATGATCATACATTTTAAAGAATACTCAAGTTACCTGATACAGATAAATACGCTATTAACGAAGCTGTGAAAAAATTAAAGGTGATTCAGCAAATATTACAGTTTATCGGTTTTAGTTTAGCTTCCGGCGGGTATGAAGCTGATAAATCAGCGAGGAATACATTCATTGTTGTATGTAATACACACACATTTATAGGCCCAGTTAAGACGTGGAATGACATTTAGAAGAGAAGCTGGTTTATGGTTACTTCTTTCAATATTTTTAGAATTATTTTGACCTCACTCACCTGTTAGAGACGGAAGCTTCTGACACTAGGGAGAATCGAGTATATCTTCTTTTTAACACTGCCACGTGCCCTTATGATATTGCACGTGTGTTTGTATATATATTTAGAAAGAGCCTTATGTGCAACACCCAGCATAATCGAAATGCACGTCCAACCCTACTTCAGCAAGTTCAATCATTATTTCCAACATGTTAGATATCATATTTTGAGGCATTTTGTGCAAATCCTGTCCTTCTTCACATTCAAAAACCAATGATGTTAAATACTTTAAAATACCTTAAAGCTCCACTTGACTTTTCGTTATAAAGGGTAATTCAGCATGAGGTTTAATTTTCAATATGCTTCTTTTACAGATCACGCACGACTCAAATCAAAGTGCATGGAAAGACTCACACTACACAGCACCGCCAAATTGTTTCAAATTGGCTTTGAAAAAACTCAATCAAAATCTGGTGTTTTCTCGTGAAATTTTGTTCAGTGATGAAGCACATTTCGGGCTCAATGGATACGTTAATAAACAAAATTGCCGTATTTGGTACCAGGGGCTAACATTAAAAACAACGGTATGTTGTGGTTTATGGGCTGGTCGAATCATTGATCCATATTTCTTCAAAAATGAAGAAAATCAGGATGTTATCGTCAATGGTAACCGTTATCGAACCATATTAACGGACTATGTGCTTCCTGAAATTCAAGCGTAGGGTCTCGGTGAGCTCTGGTTTCAACAAGACGGCGCTACAAGCCAAACATTGCCTGGACCAATGACCTGGTTGAGAAATCATTTTGGTGAGCACTTAATTTTACGTTTTGCTACGGTAAATTGGCCTCATAGATCGTGCGATATCACACCTTTGGACTATTTTCTCTGGGGATATGTAAAGTCTGAGGTCTTCAGGAATAATTCAGCTACAATTGACGCTTTGGAATACAACATTACTCGTGTTATTCGCGAGCTACTAGTCGCTATGCTAGAACGAATCGCCCAATTTGGATCTTCCAAATGGTCTACCACAGACGTAGTCATGGCTAACATTTACATGGTATCGTTTTCAAACAGTAAATGCCGTAAATTGTTCTTTTATTCAATAATAAAACTTTTATGTTCACTTTTAAATGTATGTGTTTTATTTAACATTATAATTTACACCTCACGATGAGTCATACGATAATTATACTACAGATCTCCTCTGCCAACTTAAAAATCCAGAACAGCTTGAACACAGTTAAAGCTCAAGGCGCACATGTACGCAACATAATGAGACCACCGAATTATTTACCTCTCTGGATAAAAAATCATGGAAGGAATTATAATAAGACACTCTTTACTAAATCTGTAGTACACGTAATGCTAGGAACACTACTGGGACGAACGACGAATTTTTGGCCGCGAACATTCGTCGCCAAAGATAAAACATATTGGTGTATAGGAAAATTCACACAATAATAGCGTCCGGCGAGATTCTTCATACGCTGCGTCTTTGCTATAGATTTATTTATATTTCATACGCCAACGAACGACGAAGAAATCAGTACCAGGTGACCATATTTGGTTTTTAGTTTAGAAGTATTTTGGTAAATAAAGTTACTTTTTACTTTAATAATTTTTTTTATTATTTTATAACATTTAAAATAAATATACAAAGTATTTTGCTATAAAAATGGTTTTTAGTTGTGTTTTTGATTATGTTTTAATTTTTAAGCATTATTTTTTTTAATATGGTCACACTATTAACTCTCTTTGCACAAATAGCAATAAACTTTTTCAATTATAAAAGCTGCTTGTTATTCGTCGTTATTGTACTTCATACGACGAATTTTTACTGAAAAATTCGTTGTGTTTGGCGAAATTCGTCGTTCGTCCCAGTTGTGTTCCTAGCATAAGAGCTATTTTCTGCAAACATCTAATTTAGCTACCAAAGATATGTTAAGTGTCTTAATATCTTCTTTTAACTCACTCCTGAGTAAAAGTAGCACTTAAATAAAATTTTAACTACTTTAAATGAAGATAAAGAAATAAATCTCAATCTATATCAATTACACATATTGCCAATAACTTTGGAACACATTTTCCTCAAAAGCCAAAAAAAAAACTATCTCAACTCTACTTAAACCGACACTCCGTAAGACTTCTTTAAATAAATTATTTCTCCAATTAGCGATTTCCAATAACAGAAAATGTAAAAAAAAAACGAACAAACATCAAGAAAAGAGAACAAACAAATGACATACAAATTTATAGCACTTATCGTTCGAAGCGAAGAAAAAAATCAAAAAATTGGATTTTAAAAGACTTTCCAGGTCAAGAAACAAACACAATCAGAGTTTAGCAGCTACAACATTCAAGCGCAAAATAAATATAAATAAGCAACAGCAAAAAAAATCCATCTTAAAGAAGTAGCACGAGTAATAAGAAATGAATTCAACCAAAATGTTAAAAAAAAGAGTAAAAAAAACATTAAAAAGAACAACATAGAAAAAATCTCAAGAATGCGGAATAGCACAAACTAAACTGCATAACTCAAAGTAATAACAACAGCAGCAACATCAAAATCAACAACAATATACGAGTAGATGACTTCAACTTCAAAAATTTCTACCCAAATAAACTAACGGATGGATGGAAAGAAAGGAACGACAGACCGAAAGGCATAAAGATTTAAAAAAAAAAGAAAAAGAATGAAGCAGTTCACACATACACTCTAATTTCATGTGAGTAGGATGCAGTTTCTTTATTAGTTTTTGTTCTTTTTGGCAAGGTAGTAGGCATGACGAAGTAAGTACCAGTAGATTTAGCAGCAACATCACTTGCAACAATTCAAGATAAAGAGAAGAAATAAGGAAACAACGAGTGAGTGTTGATATTGTTGCTATTTGCTTTTTAGGGTACAGATGTTCAGACATCATGTTTGAATTTATTTTTTTTCCCTGCAAATTTCTTTCCTTTTTTTTTGCTAGTTGTTGCAACCAGTATTGCCAGAACTTTCAAAGGCAAAATCAGTAAAATTGGATGATTTTTTAAAGAAAGATCTTCAAAATCTACATTTCATTTTAAAAAATCTTCTTAAAATCTTTACAACACTTTGTAAGTCTTTTCTTGTATTCCATTAAAAAATATTAGGATATAATAATAAGTTATAATAAGACATAGTATAATTAAATTATCGAGCTTAAGACCTTTTTATAACGTGTGATTTTTTAGCTATTATCTTTTTGGCAACACTGGTTTAAACAGCTGACGCACGTTTCGTGTTTTATTTCACTGTCAAACATCTTCAGTTTGGTCTATAATTTAACCATGAATCGTCTTACAAACGAACAACGCTTGCAAATTATTGAATTTTATTATCAAAATGCGTGCTCTGTTAAGAAAGTTCATCGCGCGCTTCCTCCACTTTTTTATCGAAAAATTGTGTTCAGCGACGACGCTCATTTTTGGCTCAATGGGTACGTTAATAAGCAGAATTGTCGATTTTGGAGTGAAGATCAGCCAGAAGCATTGCAAGAGCTACCAATGCATCCAGAAAGTCACAGTTTGGTGCGGTTTATGGGCTGGTGGTATCATTGGACCGTACTTTTTCAAATATGATGCGAATCGTAACGTAACTGTGAATGGTGAGCGCTACCGTGAGATGATATCCAACTTTTTTTTTTGCCCAAAATGCAAGAGCTTAAATTGCATGACATGCGGTTTCAACAAGACGGTGCCACATGTCACACAGCACGCTTAACAACGGACTTATTGAGAGGCGAGTTCGGTAAACATTTTATTTCACGTTCGGGACCGGTCAATTGGCCGCCTAGATCGTGAAATTTAACGCCTTTAGACTATTTTTTGTGGAGCTATGTTAAAGCTCATGTCTATACACAAATGCCCGCTTCAATTGACGCATTGGAAGACAACATTGAAGCATTTATTCATGAGATACCGGCCGAAATGTTGGAAAGAGTATGCCAAAATTGGACTAAGCGGATGGCCCATTTGAGGCGCAGTCACGGTCAACATTTGCATGAAATAATCTTCAAACATTAAATTATATGGACCGTACTATCGATTCAAATAAAGATTTCATGCATTTTTCTGAATTGTATGTGTTTTTTTTTTGAAACTTTCCTATAGCTCTTAAAAAATCACCCATTATAAAAAAACTTTAAATGTTTATTATATCCAATGTTTCGGCACTTCGTTGAGTGCCTTCTTCAGGGGTTTTTTCTTTTTTTTATTAATTTCACAAATTTTTTATAAATTTACCAATAAAATGTAATAATGTAATAAATAATAAAGGACGAATAAAATATGTATAAAAATACATATTCAAGACAAATGACCCTACGGGAAAGGGAACTAACACTAAACTTGTCACGTAACAAGTCACTTTAACATGGCGATGTCTTTCGAGGGGGTTAATTGGCACCTTTTTGACACTTTGTAACAGGTCACTGAAATAACCTTCCAATTTCGGTTAAAATAATGCCTGTCGCAGATATTGTCCCAAATGAGCCATGTCAATGTGATAGATCCCCTTCATATAAAGTAATAGAACTAGAGAGAATCAGTCACTACTCGCACAAAATCCAGTCGCATGAATAGTTTTGTGCCAATTACCTTTCCTTTGGACCAACTACACTCTAAACACATTATCACCAGTTAAGTGATAGGTCTTGTTTTCACCTATCACAATTCGTTCCTTTTAATTATTAAATTTGGTTCGCTGGTCACAGGATAAGTGCTTTAAGAGCAATTGACACAAATTTCCCGCAGGGGAATTCATTTATATAATTTTTATTTGCTCAAACTTGCCTAAGTTAAACACAATAAAAAAGAATTAATATTATAAGCATTTAAATAAGTATAAATTACAAACATATTTATATATAAAATTAATTACAAAATTTTCGTAACCTCGAAAGATCGGGAGTAAAAAACATTTTGATCTACAAATATAAATCATATTTATATAAATAATATTTATATTTGTGGAGGAAAATAAATATAAAGAATGTCAAACACTGCAATATTATTTGAAAGTAGATATCAAAAATAAAAGGTCGACAAACTGTAACCAATTGGACGAATAAAACTCTAAATTCAAGAATAAATGCTCCAAGAAGTATCGGTTCTTAAGAAGAAAAAAAATGTCTTGATTTGTATTTTGATTCTCTACCAGCAATGGAGTCGCACTACTGTCGTGCTGTCACTACAAAAAAATATATACAACCAGTACCCATGTTCTGTAACTTTGGTGAGAACTTCCCGCATCGAAAAGATGTGAAACAAAATATTCCATCGTTTCTCGAAAAGTTAGAAAAAAATGTGTCTGTAACTCATATCGAAAACTATCAAAAGAGATGACGTCGTTACGTTATAAATGTCATAACATTCCACTCGAAGCCGATTAGAAATTGCATATGTTGAGAACGCCAGTCAAACATATCGTTGACGGCGACCAAATTTGACTAAAATTTAAAAATTTTGAACGACGGCGGCAAAATACAACCGTCGGCTTTACCAAAAAAATGTAGTGTGACTTTAATGTTTGTTGATAACAAAATTGCTTTGAAAACATTCGTATATTTTTTAAAAATGTTTAAAGCAAATTAATTAAACAATGAAAAAGTCTGCCATGAAAAAATACTTATCTCTTCCGTGTTAATATTCATTGCATTTTTAATTTACTTTTTAGTGATAAGATTTTTTCTCACCCCGTTTGTATGCGTGAGTTTATTTGACAGTTCAAAGCGGGAACTTTCTCACAAAAATTTTAAAGACCCACCTTTTTAGTATATTGGCGAGAAATTTCCTTGACTGACAGTTATTACTCGCCAAAAATTTAACAGACACAGTTAAGTGAGAAAAACAGCTGTTTGTTTCAATTTATGGCATTTTTGTTTCATTTCTCACATTTCAATCGAAAAGTTTCTCGCCGCGGCAGTTACAGAACATGGGCACAGAATGGCGTTCTAAATTTCAATTGTACCACTTTTATATTAACGCCTGGTGTGTTAGAAAAAATACTAAATCACTTTCCCTTTTTTGCAGCAGGAAATTCATCTCAAGAAACTTATAACCTTCACCAAGAAAAGAAAGAAGAAGCTAGGCGTGAAACACACGTCTACACTGTCGATCTTCAGTCTGTATTAATTGCCCTAAAATAGGGATGGGTCAATTGAAAAATTATATCGATATATATCGTATCGATATTTTTTAAGAGTATCGATATTTATTAATTAAAAATGTCGATGTATCGAACGTAATTTGATAACGTTAAATTTCTTAAAATTAATTTTTTTTTTATTATTAATATTCCAACTTTCATGAGTCTATTGCTGCTAATACGCCATAATTAAGGCGATTCTTCGCATAATTGTAGGAACCCTTTCCAGAATATTTTTCCCGCGCTTATTTTTTTGTTGTCATCTCTTAAAAAACCGAGACAAAACTGAACTGTGTAATCTGTGAAAATGTACAACGGAAAACCGCCGTTATTTTCTTAATATTGGTTAAAAAACATATAATGCAATTCTTAAAAAACAACAGTATTGTAAGCAGTTGAGCAACGGTTAAAATGTTGAATTTTATTATAAAGAGATCTTAAAAATATCGAATTCAATAGTCGTAGATAAATATCGATGTATCGATATATGAGTATTTTTAATATCGGCGATATATATCGATTATAATTTTTTTAAATATCGATATTTTGATATATCGATATTTATTGCCCATCTCTACCCCAAAATCGGACGTAAGCAGCTTATATTACCGTACGAAACTTCAGGTCTATAATTGGGTTTTCCATAATCTTAAGAATAAAGGAGCGTTTTGTTTTTTGTAGAGTAAAGTGGAAGGCGGTCTGAGTTCTGAAGATTTCGCAAGTAATTGGGTTCATTTTATAGAAAACAAAGTTCTTTGTGTAAACGAGAATCCAAAAAAAAATAATCTTTTATATTGATGGTTGTACGTAGCAAAATAGAAATTGTGGTATGAGCACTGCCCTGCTCAATGTGGCTATCAAATATGGCATTAATATTGAGCGAAAAATTCTTGAAATTGGCCATACACAAATGGAGGCAGATAGCGTTCATTCCACAATAGAAAGAGCTATGAAAAAAAGAGTAATTTACGTACCTTAAGAATACAAAGATGTTTGTAAAGATGCTCGAAAAAACCCTAGACCCTATGATGTTATGTACTCGTATTTAGATCATAAATTTTTTAAAACATTTGATAACGTTAAATTTCTTAAGAGTATCCGATCTGGGGGTAATAAAAGTGATAGAAAAGTTACAGATATTTTGATTGTAAAGCGAGATCCATTTCGAGGTTCCGTACTATTTTAAAGAAAAAACACAGAAAATTCAAATTTAATGGGGAATGTTTATTATCATTTGAAAGAACATTGATTGGCATTAATTTTTTTAAGATTATGTCTATCAAATGTTGGCCGTTGCTACGTCGCAGATGGTTCATCCGTTGAGTCCAATTTTCGATGACTCGTTCGAGCATTTCGACTGGTAACTGGCGAATGACACCCGTGATGTTTTCCTCCAAGGCCTGAATCGAAGCGGGTTTGTGCGCATAAACTTTAGACTTTACATATCCCCACAGGAAAAAGTCTAACGGTGTGATATCACACGATCTTGGTGCACCCCAAGCAAAGAAATATAATTTAAAATTCGTTTCTCTGATGTATGGAAAATATTACCGCAGAAAATGGATGATAAAATTGATACTAAAGACTTTAAAAATTTGCAGCAACTTTATCAAGAAAGAAGAAAAATTACTGCAAGAAAGTATGAAGACTTACAATTTCTCAAATCTGCCTTGCCCACTGAACACCACAAATTTTACGATGATTTACCCCACCTATGAATTTTTTCTACTTTAAGTTTTACAATAAGAATTAAAATGATCTTAAAAATTTATATACGAGTAGTTATACTTTTGTATTTTTTTAATAGAAATGAACTGAGATAGTCTTAAGTTTCTGTTTTTTTTTTTTTTAATAAAATTAATATAAAAAATTAAATGAAACTTATTTTAAAAATTAAAACTGATTGTAGGAAAATGTGCTAAGTCCACAATAAAACGAATAAGTTTACAAAGCAAAAATGCTAAGTCCAAAAAGTGCGAATTGCCCTAACAAGATTTTGTGGAAATGGATTTTTGATCTAGGTCATTTAAAGAGAGCCATTTTGTAAAAATAATTGCGCTGGAAATGTTTACAAATTTTAAAAACTGAAATAGCTACAATGTTTTTGTGTCTCCTGTAAAATTTAAAAAAAGGGACTTAACACATTTGCGAATAAGACAAACGATATACATATCGCACACTTAATCATAAACAGTTAGAACTCAAAATTCAAAAATGTTTAGGAGAGGCAGAAAACTGGCTTCAAAAACATTTTAATCAAATTGAGTTTCACAAATATTAAAGAAGAAAAGTTAAACAAGACAGTGACGCAAAAGAAATTTTCATAGTCCTTATAGATTTGATTTGCAAACTGGTTTATTTTGACTTTTGCCTGTTTATGATTTAGTCTGCGATATGTATATATTTTTAAATAAATATTTATTTTCATCGGTTAAAATCGATTTAAGCAAATCAGAGTATATTAAAGTGCTAAAACTTTTTAAGTTTTTTATAATCTTTTGCGAGCCATATTCAGACTAGGGATCCATATTCCAAACGATTTTGGACTTTTGTTTTATTAAGATTCACTTGTCTAAATATTATCTCGACGTTTGCCGATGAATGTGGCAAAATCAGTATATTCTGAACAAATTTAGTTACATGAGGAAAATCATAGTCACAACCATTACGTTTGATTTCACATTTTTTTTCTAAAAACATATAAAAGTTTTTTCTTCCTTATTCAAGATTAAGTTGAACCGTTTTTGTTATCGAAACTCAGAGTCCAAATCGTGTTTTTATTTTCTTTAAACAAATTTGGAATATTATCGCAATATTATTGAATTTGGGCACACAGAAACAATTAAAAATTGTCTCTAATCAACAAATTTATACCAAATTCATAATATCAAGCAAACAAGTTGTTGATTTTGCACCTATTACCAGGGACCGTAACAGTTATTCCTTTTTTCATAAAAGTCTGATGATAACAGTTATTTTTTGATTTTTATTTTTTGAACAGAAATAACAGTTATTTTTTGATTTTTATTTTTTCGATAAAAATAACAGTTATTTTATGATTTTTATTTTTTTGAACAATAATAACAGTTATTGTTTGATTTTTACTTTTTCGATCAAAAATAACAGTTATTTTATGATTTTTATTTTTTCGAGCAAAAATAAAAATGTTTCCTTAAAGAAATGAACGTGTTATAATTATAGAGTTGTCTTTAAATATTTAATTAAATGTGTGATTATCATTGGGATATCTTATGCGCTTTAAAATAAATATTTAAAGTTTATATTATAAGTAAATTTTTATTTTTGCTCGAAAAAATAAAAGTCAAAAAATAATTGTTATTTTTGATCAAAAAAATAAGACTGTTATTTTTGATCGAAAAAATAAAAATTAAAAATTAACTGTCATTTTTGTTCATAAAAAATAAAAATCAAAAAATAACTGTTACTTTTGTCCAAACAAATAAAAATCAAAAAATAACTGTAATTTTTGATCGAAAAAATAAAAATCAAAACTTTAAAAATCATAATTTATCATAGAAAAATTCAAAAGGATCGATATGGTATACTTGAATCAGATTGCCAGCAGTTACTTCTATATGCTTTTTTTTTTTAAATTTCAAAATAACTGCTATTTTCGGTCCCTGCCTATTACCAAAATGAGTATATTGATTACTAAAAATTGTAAAATTATGAATATTTTTTTTCAATAAATGATATTTTTAATTTTAGTTAAAAAAAATTATCAAAAAATGTATTTAATTAAATATTGACAATTCTCAACAAAAATTCTACAAGCTTAAATAATTTTATTTTAAACGAAAAAGTCAATTAATATTTTTTTAAATTAATTAATTGTTTAATTAAAAATTTATTTTAAAACAACTGAAATATTAATTAAATCAAAATTATATTTTTAATTTTCTTTCAACTAAAATAAATAATTGATTCAATTATCACATTAACTTAATTTAAATACTATTTAAACCATTTTTTTAATTGATAAAAAACTTTTTTCTGTGTATATAGATTGTGGATTTCAGTCGCTTCGCTTTGAAACATGTTATTTACATATATTATTAATTATACCCAGAATGTACTTAAAATAAGATAAATACATTTTATTTGTAGCGTTTAGACTGTTTAATTATTATTTTAGAAAATCTGCATTTTCCGGTAAGAACTCTGAAAATCTGCATTTTTATATTTTAGGGGCATATAACCTGCAAAATGCAGAAAAATCTGCACTTCTGGCAACATTTGGTTTTGTTTTCAAGTCCGACTCTTCCATCACGTTATAAGAGGAATATTGTTGCTGTTTTCTTTTTGTATTTGCGTAGGCAGTTTAACGTGCAACATAAACTAAAAAATTAAAAAAAAATAAGCTCAAGTATTTTATGTCCATGTTTATCAGCAACAACAATGACATTTGTTAATAAATTATATTTAAACAATGCCAAACAACACATTAGTAAATATATTTTAAAATACTCATGTATGCACTTATTCACTGTAAACATGTTTAGAAGATTTCTATTTGTTTGTCTTTTTTTATGTGCATTTAGACTCTAATAAGTTTATTTTCACACTTCAACAACATGTTGGATGGTTGGTTGGTAAATTGTTGTCCTTAGCACAGTATGGCATAATTAAATGGGGTATTTCATTTTGGTAAGACGGCACGCGTTAAAGATTACCATTAAAAATGTATGCCTAATTGAACGTAAAGCTTTGCAAAGTAAAAACCGAACATCGGCAATGAACCAAGGCAATTTGACAAATTGTCGGTTATTTCTAGATTTAAGCGTACATAAATTGTTGAAATTTATTCTCGTAAAGTTTAATTTTTTATTTAAAGGCTTGGTTAGTTAATAGTTTTTGCATTTGGGACGATCTTAATTTTTAGCCCTTATTAAACCCCCATTACATATTGTCAAATTCCGGCGTTGGTACACATTATACAGGTCGTAAAAATTGATAAACTTTACTGCAAAAGTGGTGGCCACTTTCCGGGGTGATTATGGTCATCATAATCGGTCATTATAATGATTTATTTACCTTTAAAATATTTAAAAGTAATAGGTACAAGTGATTCCTATGAGATGACAATAACGACATCGAATTCATGGAAGATTTTATTTTTTAAATGCTGAAAAAACATTAAATTTTCGTTTATTTTTAAGTTACAAATTGATCTCAATTTACAATTTCATTGTAAAAAAAACTCTTAATGAATAATTTTTGTTTTGTAAAAAATTTTTTTTTTTTTAGCTATTTTAGCCAATTTTTAAATATTTTTTAGTAAATTTTTAGCTATTTTAAGCTATTGTTTTCATAAATTTAGCCATTTTTTGTCACCAAGTTTTGGCAACACTGGTTATAGTTATAGACATTTTATCCTTTACTTAAAAATGAGGTACCTTCACTTAATTGTGAATAAAGGCGAAAGGCGTTCATCGATTTTCATGATCTATACTAGGGAGATCGAACGGTTATTATTCGACCGGTTTTAACCGGTTATTTTAGCTTTGCCCAAGTCGGTTATTTTAAAATGCCCATTTTTCGAATATCGAATAAACCGGTTATTTTGGTATAATAAACCGGTTATTTTTGTAATGTGTAATTTATATACATTTTTCTTACTCTTGTTGTAGATGTACCCGAAATTTAAGTATTTTCTAATTAAATATTGGCCAAACTTAAACTTTTTATGAAGAATGTCAAAACAAAATGAAACAAAGGTCAAAAAACATTATGAAGACTGTAAATACAAATCGTTTATAAAAGCGTGTGTTCTTGTAGAAAAATAAACCAAAAACTATTCAAAATTCTACAAAAACGTGTGCAGTTAAAAAGTAAATAGTAATTTGTGCAAGAGTATTCTAAATATTTAATATATTTTTATATAAAGGTTATCCCTAGATATTTTTCGAACGCGGTTTAAAAGACAAATTTAGTTGCCTGAAGTGCCCTAAAATGATAATTTGCAAAGGTTCTTCCATGTTACGACTTAATAATCACCTTTAATTAGTATACATGCTTGACATTAATGAAACTTAACTCGAAGTAGTTCTAAGGAGACGACAAATAATACTTTACTAAAATACGCTGCAAAAAATGAATCATTGGGTAAAATATTAGCCCGTTGTGTTGCCGTGGACGAAATGCCCGCTAAGGTAATAAAAACTCTTAAGTAGTTCTAGCATCTCTTCATGCTGAAAATTACATTACGGCGGAATCAACGATATGGGAAAATTTTTAAAAAACAAAATTGAAGAAATCAAACAATTTTATGGAATGTTTTAAATTGTAGTAGACGAATTGAAAAATATTTTACACAAAAAGAATGTTCAGTTCACTATTCGTTTCTATAATGCTGAAACAAAATAATTTGAAATAGATAATCCTGGCTATATAGATAACTTAACCACCATCAAATTAAAACTCATTCAAAATAAATTTGAGAGAATATTTCAAATAATAACTTTATAAAATTCCTATAATTGTTTGCTTTTGCAAAACGTTTGTCTAGATCAAATATCATTCAACCTTTTCTAAGTTACATTATACAAATATCTTCTTACAAATAAAGTTTAGTAAATCAATAAAAAATGGTTGAAAATTTAGCTAAAGTTTGATTAATTTACTGGTCCCACTTTTCTTGGATTTTATCGTAAAATATTTGTTAGGTCTGATCTAAGTCATATCTATGTATTTTGTTGGTTCCTTATTCAAATTAACGTTTTTTTTAAAACATATTTGATTTCTGTGTTTTTAAGTATTCGAATTAAAACCGGTTAACCGGTTATTTAAAATTTGCTTAATCGAAAACCGGGTTTTTTTTAAATAGCAACTATTCGTAATATTCGAAAACCGGGTATTGAAAAAAGTCGCATAATCGATCTCCCTAATCTATACATATCTCATATGGTTCATAGGTTATGTGACTTTACGTAAAAGTAATAAGACTTTAATTTTTTCCCATTTTGGAGTTTCCATGATTTTTTAAAAGTACAAAATTTGTAATTATTTTTTTTTACGTAAACATCTATTACTTAGCCACTTTTTTTTGGTGATTTAAAAAAATAAAAGAACAATTTTGGAAAAATGCTTAATGAAGAGTATATTTATGATTTGTTCAACTTTTAATTTTGCGATAAAAGTAAAAAATACGATTAGTACCTGTAACTTAAAAATTCGAGCTGATGGAGAAAAACGAAGATTAGATATGAAATAAGTAAAACAAAAAAAAATTGCATCAAAAAAAGCACAAAAAAAAGTTCAGTTTTGTTCCCTTGTGTTGTTCAAAATAACAATTCCAATTAAGAAATTAAAGTGGTGTAATTTCGCAAACTATTTGCGCTCTACTTTTCCGAAAGAAGTAAAATACGGAATCAATTCCACTATTGATCGGAATGGAATTATGTGACATACCCGAATTATCCAGAAAATTTAACTACTAGCTGGGGTTTTTCTTTTAAAAAAATAAAACATTTAAAGAAAAAATTGATTTTCCACTTAAGATGTACAACACAGTTTTAGGCATATTCGCTTAATACTGTGTTAAATATTCTTTGTGTGTAAATAAATAATGTATGCACACAAATTAATGAAAATACGCAGACAAACGACTGAAATCACACAGAATACACATACAAACATTCACACTTTTAGAGGTTCTCTAATTCGCTTTAGCTTCAAACTAACACATTCCGTTATTCCATTTATTCTACAGTTACTCAGTCAAGGACGTTGTTTATTCGCAAGTACATCGAGTCGTACATTTTGGCGTTTGTATTTACAAGTTTGTATGTAAAATTTATGTTGCCAGAAGTTGTTGTTGTTTTGTAAAAAATTATTTTCCTTCTACTGTTTTTTATATTCTTTTCATTGTTGTTTTAGTTGTTGTCGCTGGTTGTAATATGTAAATTACTTTGTTGTACGTAATATTGTGCTCTTATTGTTGTTGTAAATGTGTGCGATTGTAATTAATTAGATTTTTATGATTAAAGTTTTGTTTATCTTGTTTATTTCTGTGTTCTTACTTAAAATATGGTTTTATGTTAAATGTCAAACAAATTAAATAATTACTGGGAACAAAAATTATTATCATTGTTAATGGTTTTTTTGAGATTCTATTGTTGAGATGTAATTAGAGTTGTTTGCGTTTATTGTAAAACATTCATGTTCCTTTTCATAAGTTTATTGTCAGTAGCATAGAGATGTTGCTGAGTATATTATATAAACATAATATTATATATATTTTAACCCCCATATTCATAAAAAAAATTTTGGATTAATAAAAGGCTTATTAGACAAATTTACATAGAAAATTCGTTTCATAAACCTGTTATAAACCTAAATATTTTTTATGAATATGGGGGTCAATGGTTCATCTTAAAAAAATAAATTTTTTTTTGCAACTTAATTTTAAAATCCTTATAACATTTTTTTTTTATAAAAATTTTTTAATTCATTCGCAGATGTTGCTGAGAAATATTTTTTTAAGCATAAAGCCTAGTTCTCTGTTCGACCTTGCAAAAAATGATGAGCAACATCATTTCACACGAAAGTTTTAATGTCTAGTATGTATCAATATTGTCTATATCGTTTTTTATTAGTTACAAAATAAAAACCATGTTTTTTAATTGCCATTAAATAAGTAAAATAAGATTATTATTTTTATAATTTCCCAAAGTGAATAAAAATTAACAGTTTATTTTTCTTTATAACCTTTTAAGTCCTAATGATGTTGATGTAAATAAATGTCTTAAGCCTAGTACTCTGTTCGAACTAGCGAAAAATGTAGAGCAACATTGATTATTTTACGCGAAAATTTTGACATGTATCAATATTATCTATCTCGCGATTTTTCAAAAATTAACGTTTTTATTAGTTTCAAGTTAACAGCATTGTTTTGCGAAGGTCATTAACAAAAGTAAAACAATATTGTTTTTATAATATCCCAAATCAAGAAATAAATCAATATAATTTTATTTTTAATTTTAGTACTTTTTTACATTTTTCTTTGTGAAACGCTTGTTATAAAAACCACTTTACAAATACAAAATAAAAAATTACAAAAAACGATAAGCTGTTGCTTAAAATTCCGTGCGAAATAATATGAGCTGCAGTTGTTTCGCAAGGAAAATAAAAATGTTTCTAGAAACATTTCGAATATTTTTCGTAATATAAATAGAAAACAACTCTATCAACATTTTTTCGATTGTATTTTACAGAATTTTTTTTTATATTGAGTTTGACAACATTTCGCTCGAAATACTGAACAGAGTACCAGGCTGTAAAAAGAAAAATAAACTGAAAATTAATAACAATGTACTAGTTGAAAAAACAGACAAGCCGGGGACCTGGCGTTTTACCTTAATTCGGGTATGCTGATTCCAGTGGTGCTAACCGTTTTTTAAGTCTTCGATATATGCTGTTATTTCGAAAATGGAGGAGGTTGCACAACAAATGTTCGCGTAACTCCAAAACGTTTTAGTTTATTGAACAAACTCAAAAAAACCGAAACTCCACAATAAAATTTCCATTAAGTGGGGTTGGTCATACATTTGACCCATCTAGAGGCATTTAAGAATTTTATTAAACCGCCTTATTTGAAATTCTTTAATTTGGACCCTGCAGTGCCTAGGATGCTCCCCCTAGATGGGTCAAATGTATGACCAACATCACTTTATTTTTCATCCCGATCATTTATTTCTAATAAGCCAACCCACTATCTCCATTCATTAAGGGAGCTCCCATACATAGTGTTCAATACAAACTAGAAATATACTGAAGAAAAAGTGCCATAAAGACACAGGAGTCGCCCCTAGTGGGATATAATGTAGAACCGACCTCAATTAGTTTTTTGTCCTCAATATTTTCTCGAGACATACTTGCCCTTTATCACCACTTCTTAGGAGGGCTCCCATACAAATATTGCGTTTTATGAAATGCTTACATTAATTAAAATTGTTCGTCTTTTGTGAATAAAATCAAAAGTTGTTTACAGATGTTAATCGTTAATGGCTTGTTTTGTTTGCAACTTTGTTTTTTCTAAGTCTGGAAAAAATTAGAAGCATAGCTGCACTTTCCCATTTTTGACTTTCCAATTTTTAATAAACAAAAATTTCAAAATGTTGCTAAAAAATATTTTTTTTTTTGCCAAAAAAAAATCACTACACAAATGTAGGCTGGCTATTAGCTGCATGAGAACTTAACTTATCACAAGATAGATACATATGTATATTGTTGGAAGGATTTTTTTTTTTCTTATAATCTAGTAGATACATTCATGTCGATTTTTTAATATGATTTCCGTCATATGTCCGCCGCGGCTACGTGTTATTTGGGCAAATCAAAGACTTACCATAGCCTCATTTAAAGTTATAGGTTGCGCGAATGAGAGGCCCAGTGAACAGGACTACTTCTGGAAATTAAGTTTTCACCTAATTGATTTTGCAATAAATTGATTGTTAAGAGCTCTGTATGGCAAGTTGCTCGTCTTGTTGGAATCAAATGTCATTTATGTTTAGCTGATACATTTTTGGAAACAAAAAATCAGTCAGCATGGCACGATAGCGCTTGCCATTCACTGAATTGCTGTATGAACTTCGCGATTTTTTTTTTTTTTTTTTAAATTAAATTTCCATAATGTGAAAGCGTTAAGCGATTCATGACGAGTAGCCAACCCTTACTGAACAGAAATGTCAACACAGTTTCATATTCTCAGCTGTCAAGCCATAGTTATCGATATCGAATAGAATTTGTTCCCGGGAAAGCGTCCCGGGAATTCCCGAACTTTTGAAAAAAAACACATTTTGAAATTAAGAACAACCACAAAATTGCAGCATATTTGTTTACTTAACAAATTGTTATTTATTTATTTTTATTAGCCCGAAAGATGTTAATTAAAAATTTTTTTTTTTTTCGAATTTATTAACACATCAAACAATTTTAAAATTTAATAAATAAAAAGGGTTGGGTCTACCTAGTGTTGCCATAAGTAAAGAAAAATTCCACATGTAGGTTTTTCCTCTCTGAAACAGCAGCTTATGGAAAATCAGAAAGATTTTCTTTAATTCTCTAAACTGAAATACATAAACATTTTTTTAACTAGAAAAATGTTTTTAAATAGAAGTTATTGTCCTTTTCCGATAATTTAAACTGCTACACAGAAAGAAAAATTTATTACAATTAAAAAATTTGTGATATTAATTAAAAAATCAATAATTAATTAAATTTGCACCAGTTAAGAAATTCATTGCATCAATTAAACGTTTAATTCACTTGATTAAATTTTTAATTAATGTTTTAATTGAAAAAATAAATTGGGGAGAATTTTCTGTGTACTTGGTGTCTATTTCTAAAATTTTGTTGTAAAATTTTTATTTTAACATAATTGATTGTGAATGTGATTAAGAGAAAAATTTAATTTTTAATTGACTGCGTAGATATTTTTCAAATAATTTTCTAGGAACACAAGGTTTACCAAACCTATAACGGGAAAATTAATAAAATTAAAATATTAAGCAACAAGTAGAAATTAGTACCCAGTTGGAAATTTTTAGATAACAGACTTATAATAAGCAAATTTACAATAGATCGCTGCTAACCAGAGTATAATTTTTTAGCACGGATACCACTAGCCCCAATTACTTTTTAGGTCCTAGACTAATTGTTAGGTGAGGGCCCCTGGTGGTCATGGAGATCTTAAAAATGCCTTGACAGGGACTAAATTACCCTGATAATTGTTTTAATTTATGTTGCCAGCAGGGATTTTGAAAAAAGCTGTTTTTTTGAAGAGATTGCAATGACTTCGGATCCCGAGCAGGATTTCAAGTAAGACGTGTATAGACGCATTGTTTTTACCATGGGTTAAGGTTCAATGTCCAAAGACATTTTGACACTCTCGAAAACGTCATAATGTCCATGAACGGCATCCCATATGGTTCCTGTTCATTGTGTCACTTCTTGGTGTATTATAATCAATTAGTTGTTGGTTTCATTACTGTCAAGCTCTGGGACGAAAGATTAAAAAAAGGAGCAAATTATTAATTTGGGATGGTATAACACTTTATAATCCCGAATTATGAAATAGTAAATGTAAAACCCCGAATTAAGAAGCTTTAGTTAGCGAAGCCGTTATGTGTGATACCATAGAGTGGGAAATTTGTGCGCCCGGCCAATGGGCGCCTATGCAGGAAAGCTTTAGCTAGCGAAGCAGATGTTTTTATGCCATAGAGAAGAAATTTTGTATATGTATATCAAACACCGGCTTCGCTAACTTAAGCTGCTCCGCATAGCCAGCCTTCGGCCGGTCGAAATGATTTTCTACTGTATGATATAACAAACACCGGCTTCGTAAACTAAAGATTCTGAATTCGGTATAACATTTACATTAGTAGACAGAGGATGTTAAAGATTGAAATTTAAGCTATAGACAGAATTCAGATGTTCCAAGACGTGTTAAATGCTTTGTGGAACCGAGGAATGTATTACTGGTGTCATGCAAACATTTAAAAATTTGCTCTACCTTTTCAAAATTTTAATATCAAATCAAAAAGAAAAGTATTAAAAAAATAACGTTATTTCTTTTTGTTTTTTAAAAAATAGACATTGGGACACATTTAAAAGTGAAGTAACACCAAAAAGTGTCTTAATGTCCGCGGACCTTATGACACTTTTAAAAGTGCCATAACATCCTTTCACACTATGACACTTTTTGGACATTATGACATGCAACCAAAATAAAGGGTCCGCCAAATAACTTTTTTTTTGAAAATGCTATAAAAAAAACTACTGAATATTTTCTCAAATTTCTTTTTTTATTTGAAAGTACAATCCTTCCGGTTAATAATGGAAAATAATTTCATTGAAATGGCGTTATACCAAGGTCTTTATGCAAAATTCGTCTCAAAAATGTCTCCGAAATGTTCAATTGTTGAGAACTGAATTGACTTTCTGCCACAGCAGCAATATTCTCGGGTGTACGCACTGTTTTTGGCTTTTCACGCTTTGGTTTATCGATGAGGATGCCAGTTTCATTCACTTTTTTCACAAGATAACGAAATTACGGAGCTGACGGTGCTTCTCTTCTTCCAAAATCCGTACGCAATTTTCGCACATATTCTGCAACATTACCATGATTTTCAAAGTAATGTCGCAATATTTCCCAGCGTTGTTCAAGCGTATACACAACCATATTTGTTCAGCGGAAGGATAAAAGTAATTATCTGTCAAATCAGACATGAGCTAAGTGTTACCATTCACGCAATAAGCACTAGTTGAAAAAAAAACGTTAGATGGCGGACCCTTTATATGTCACATTCTATGAAAGATATTAAGCTTTAAAAAAATTGTCGGGAAATTCTTCAACTCTATAAAATGTTCTTCACAAAAACTATCAACCCAATTATGAACACAAATTTCATGCAAATTCCTTCCCCCATTTTTTTCTATTAAGATAATGAAAAAATGAGAAAAGAAACAATCCCAATGAATTTGTTTTTATAAGTCGATTATAAGAATAAGTGACAAAATGCCACGTTTAGTCTATACTAAAACATCAATTCCAATTCCATCTTCATACTGTAATTTTCAATTGGGTATGTTTAAAATTCAGCATTTAAAACAATTATACCTACTGTAAGTAATTACGGCAAAATACAAATATTTATTTAAGTGTTGTTTAAGACATTTGATATTTCACTGATATTGGCTGTAATTACAAACTGTATCCGTTGTACGGCAAAAAAATAAAAAGCATAAAGAGTTATACAAATAGACAGAAATACTGGCATACATACACATACAGACAGACAGACAGACGGACTGGCTGACAAACACAAGCCGCTTTAACTTAAGGCTCATTACAAACTCCTCTCTGTTTGCAACTCTTTGATGTTGTATAAACAGTTATTGTTGTATAAATTTCGTAATACTTCCAACAACATAATGGCAGTCATTCTAAATGATTGTGCAGTTGTTTTTTTTTTTTTTTATTAAATATAAATAAATAAATAGTAAATTAAATGCTCTGTTTATTTATTTTGTTTGTTTAGTTTTAAATCATCAAATGACGTTGTTTTTTTAAACTTTTAACAAAATTATAACATTTTTAAGTTAATGTTAAAACGATACTACTGTGTTTATTGCTAAACATCTGCTTAATGTTGACAAAATAATAATAAAAAAAAAACTTCTTTATGCATAAAACGCAGCTACTCTTAAAAGTGTTTTCAGTGTTCAAATGAAAAGCAAAAACGTTTTATTCTGACATTTTTTGTATCTTTTATTTTGTAACGACTTCTCTGCATGGCCTCGTTTTAGTAACTGAAGTAAATAACAATAAAATACAGTTGTTTTTATTTTATTTACATAATGTCGCTTTATAGTCTTTTTTTATTTTGGTTTTAAGTTCTACAAATTTATTTTTTTTTGGCTGCCTGGTTCTTGTTCAAATAATGCGCAAGCGCAAAGTCGTGTTGTACATTTTGATAACTTTTTTATTTATATAGTTTTAGGTTTTTATGTTTTTAATTTTTTTGTGTTTCTGTTATTTTCTGGTACTTCTTGGTCGCCCGTGCGGCTGTTAAAACCTCATAAAATAAATATGAATTATTATTTATTACTGAGGGGTTTTACTTGTCTAAATTAAGTTTGTTAATGTTATCATTTAATTACACAATTAATTTCAAATTAGGTCATACATACGAGTACCAATGCTTTGAGAAATAAAGTTTGTCAGAGTATAAAGGATAAAAGCGATCAAACGTTTCATGCTGTCATAGAGAGGAGTACTTGAGCCAAAAAGCTGAACAAAAGGGCAAAAATTAATTTAAAGAAATCATTAGAAATAAGTACGCAACTCGATAGACAACAAAATTCTACATCATATTGTGAACTTTGAGAATTGTATTGGGTGATTCCTCCTGAGGTTTGAATTATAATGTAAATTAAAACACATAAATATTTAAGTGAACTTGAAATTTTTATTATCGGATAAAAGAACAATTTATGGCATTTGCTGTTTGAAAATTATATAACGTAAGGCAGAAAAACCTTAAAGGTATAGGATTGATTTTTGTCCTAGAACTTGTCACTGAGCGCATATGGGGGCGTTGGTAGAAGCATTTAATTGTCCCGTGTTAGAAATGAGATATCGTCGTAATGCCGGTGCTCGCGATAGTCGTAAACACCTCAATATTTCTTTTGGAATAGCGCAGATACAAATTTGGAAAATGATTTAAAGAGTATAATTCGAAAAAGAGATTATTTTTGGAACGAACAACAAGCTAATTGTGCTTGGAGCATTGTATTAAAGAAGTTTTAAGGTACTGAATCGTTCTATAACAACTGTAGTTATTCCTAATGGATATTTGAGTCGGGCTTCATAGAACATTCCTTTATTTTAATTTCCTCAAAAAGGATGATTTAAATAAAGTTATAACTCTTAAGTAAAAAAACAGTTTTGCTATATATGTTCATTGGTGGTCCAAGTGCCATTGGCACTCATAGTCTTTCTAATTTACAATAAAATTGTCAAAGTTTCGATAAGAACGACAATCTTTTTTTTGCAACGAAAAAGTATTTAAAGATACCATATAAGGAGTAAGGATAAAGAGTAAGCAGAGATACTGCATGACTAGAAGAGCGCTAGATACCTACATAAATATGTAGGTACGGTTAGGACACAATATAAGGTATTAGTTCTTACAGAGAAAACATTTTGATTATATTTTTATCAATTAAATATACCATTTGATCAGTATTATAATTTGATTAATGTGGTAATTGAAGCAGTTATTTTTTTTTCATTGAACAAAAACTTAAAATATGTATTTAATTTAATAAGATTTTTTTTAATTATATGTTATTAAAATATTAATAAACTAAAGCAAAGTCGGAATTAATTTTTTTCGTTTTTAATAAAATAATTTTTTATCAACTAACAAAAAATTTTTAAAAAGTATTTCAATTTAATTAAAGTGATAATTGCATTAATTATTTTTTTTAATGAAGGAAAATTAAAAATATAATTTTGATTTAATTAACATTTTTGTTATTTTTAGATAAACAATTTTTAATTAAATATCAAAGATTCTTCATTGATTTTTTCGTAAATAATTAAAATAATTTAATCTTGTAGAATTGATGTTGGGAATTGTCAAAACCTGAGCTATATTTCATTAAATCAATTTACACATTGTGTGAAATGGCAAAGTTTTTTGATTAAAATTAATCATTTATTGAAAAAAAAGTTGACAATTTTACAATTTTAAAAATTTTAAGTAATCAATACAATCATTTTGGTAACAGGTGCCAAACCAACAACTTGTTTAGAGACCATTTTTAATTTTTTCTGTGTGGTTTACTCAATTCAATTATTTTATAGGGCGGATCTTCGAGCTTCCCTCGTAGTTATATGAAATGCAACACTGCTGCCATCAAGTACCACCTGTTAATAGACAACTGTCAAGTTTTGAGCAAGTTCCGTCATTTACTTTGCGTTTAAAAGCTGTGCAAAACATGCAACCTCGTGGTAAATGATCAGCTGGGTTTAAGAAAGTCTGCAAGATGGGTGCCGCGTTTGCTCTCAAATGACCATAAACGTAATCGTGTGACAACTTCAAAGGATTGTTTGGAGTTGTTTAACCGCAATTCGAATAAGTTTTTGCGGCGTTTTGTAACTGTGGATGAAACATGGATCCATTACAACACTCTGCAAACCAAGCAGCAGTCTAAACAATGGGTTTCTCCGGGTAAACCGGCTCCGAAGAAGACAAAGGTTAGTTTGTCGGCCAATAAGGTGATGGAAACCGTTTTTTGGGATGCACGCGGGAGATTTTGTTGAAAAATAATTTTTTTTTTTTGTAAAAAAAACTGTGTTTCATTCAAAAAGTCACAGACTTATTGATCCGCCCTCGTATTAATAATTTTGTTATTTATTTTCAATCAACTTAGGTAATTGAGTAAAATGTGGATTTTTTGTTAATTATTTTTACAATTGAATCAATTATTAGATTGATTGGAATGACACATCTTTTTGAACATGTTTTTAATCAAAATTGAAATATTATTTGATAAAAAAAAAATTCATAATTTAAAATTTTTAAGATTTTTAGTAATCAAAATAGTCATTTTGGTTATAGGTCAAAATCAAACCAATTTTTAACTTGATTCTACGAATTGGGTGATTAAAATCACTTTCTTATTTTCTATTTTTTTTTTTTTTTTGTATTTAATATATGAAGATCCAATAAATAAATATTGAAAAAAAGATACCAAACGTCAATAATCAACAGTATGCAGGTAATCTACTAACAATAAAGGAAAGATTTTTATATATTCATTAAAATTTTTCAAAATCAGAGGTAAGTGCAATCATAACAAAAATAATGCTAATAAATCAAAAAATAAGAAAAAAAACAATCCCCATTAACAGAACTTATTATTCTGTTACCACTGATTTATGTAAGAGTATCTCCAGAAATGTAATACAAAATTATGCTAATAAAATTGCTATTGACATTTAAAGTGGCATTACATTAACCATGAAAATTAACCTAATTTTATGGGAATAAAATCAAGGCATTAAAAAAAATAAAATGGGATAAAAAAAATTATGCAAAAATAATTTGGAAAAAAAGGAATTTTGCAAATAAATTTTAAGCTTATTAACAAATAAAGAAATTGAAAAAGAAACAAGCATAACAACACTTCAGGCCAAGGAACAAAAATTTGCATTTCAAATAAAAAAACAAGAATTGGTATGCAAAAAAAAAACTAAACAACTTTAACCCCAAGGTAGGAAACACTGGGTGAAAAAATTAAAAAAAAAAAAAAAATAACAAAATCCACCCCATAATTTGTATATTTAGGCAAGTATGGCAGCAGCAAAAATACTGTAATAATATCCTTCAAGGATAAAGTAAAATAAAAAATATATAAGCCAAAGTACGCATAGTTATACAATTTTTATGGTTTCATCAAATATTGTCCTGTTTGTGTTTTCCCGCTTAGAGTTTGAGTGACACGGAGTGTATACGATTATGTTGTAAGATTATCAACTCAAAACATTTGCTTAAACCCGGAAACCATGGATTTTTGTTGGTTTCTTTGCCTTATTTTCAGATTTAAGCGGAAGTAAAAAACGAAAACCAATTTTTTTTCTTAATAAAATATTTTTATAGCCTCCACAACTGTGGTGAATGAGGGTATCCTAAGTTTGTCATTCCGTTTGGAACTTTTTTATTTATCTAATTTTATTTATCTAAGACCCAATTAGGTCACACCTACTAGATTTGACGATTTATCGTCATTTTGACGATTTTGGGGTCAAAAAATTGACCATTGAAGATTTGACTGACGACTTATACCCTAAATTTGACGATTTTTCAAATGACGAATTTTGTACTAATTTACAAAAGTATTTTTACTTATTTACAACTTCTTGGATACTTTCGTTAAATAAGTTAACCGTTAATCGGTTAATTTAAAATTGCCTATTTTCGATTAACGATTAAGCCGATTAATTTCAGTTGATTAACCGATGTAACAAAATATTAAATTAATAAATTATAAAATAATATTATTATTATTAATATTATTATTATTAAATAATAAATTTGCATGTGCCCGGCAAATAAAAAACTGAAATGGCAAGCTGCTTTATTTAAGCATTTTGTTTTTTTAATTTTGTTTTTTTTTTCTTTCTATCCTCTTACAACTACAATTTGTGTTGGAAAAAACCCAGCCAATTGTAGGGGAATGTAAGAAAGAAAAAATTGACGGTTTGTTGGTGTGACTTTGTTGAAGCTTTGATATTGTTACATTTAAGACCAGAGTGTTTTAAAATTCTTATTCACTTTATGGTCTTACTTGTATAATATTTTTAGCTTTTCTAAAGTATTTGGAAAAAGTTTCCTGACGAGCTGGCCTAAGCAACCAGCGAAATGCGCATAGGAACTAGCTTTCCCACAACAATAAATTTCAGTGTTTTCATTTAAAAAAAATTGGGATTATTAGCACATCATTAATAAATGAATTAATTAATAAAATATTTCATTCCCAAAAATAATTTTCGAAAATATTAAATTATTTGCAGTATTATAACATATTTTTTGTGTTTTTAATTAATTGTTTCGTCTCATATACAAAATATATGTGTTTAGAAAATATTTTTTCTTAGAAACAAAGAAGGTTTTCAGTGATCTATATTTTAAATAAGTGTTTGCTGTCAACATTTGTTTCTTCTCATATCAGTCTTTTAACATAATTAGCCGAAATAATGGGAAGTGTGAAAATTTAAAAAAAAATAAAACGGGAAAATCCAGGAAGAGGACTGAGAAATAAGCTATTCAGTATTATGGGTTGCTTTTGATTTCTTGAACATCTACGATAAATGAAAGAATTTTTCAAAGTCGAGTTTTATCAAAACTAAAGAAAACAAAGACTTAAATCTTCGATATTTAAGCCAATTTATTTGTATAAAAGATTATTTTTTAAAATTTTCTTAAACTATTGAAATAGCTAATAAAATGATCTTACAGTTTATTGTTTAATTAACAATTAATTAATGTATATTAATTAAAAAAATATGTATTACATGTTTCTAAATTAATTTTTCTTTGCTCGTTTTAGTTCAAGAATTGTTACTTGTTATGGTTTTGGTTTTTTACTTATAAACTCCAAATAACAAATAATTTATGCATTTTGATTTATTGAAATTACTTAATTTATAAAAAAAAAACATTATTAATCGGTTAACCGATCAAAAACAACATTAACCGATTATTAACCGATTAAACCAAAATCTCGGTTAATTAATCGAGCGATTAACCGATCAAAGCAAAAGCCCGATTAAATGAATACCCTAGTTGGCCCGTGTAAACAGTTCATATTACAAATATAAAAGTTTCTAGTACATAATAGATCCATTTTTCACTGAAATAGAACTTCTGATGAGTAAAATCAGGGTTTGATATCTCTCAGTTCATGTGGCACCCAATTTTCGTACTCTTTTATGAATGAGATAAGATCTTTTATTTGAATCACGTCTCTAATTCTAGATCCTAAAACTTTTGTAGCAAATTCTGATATATGACATCATATACAATAAAACCCAAGCAAAGTCATCTGTTTACAAGCTTCGAGAATTGATTTATATGAACTACCGAAATGTTTTTCAAATAGAGCCCTATTTTGGCTTAATCAAAACCTGAATTGTTTTATATTTGAGAAACGCTTTCCGCTCTTATTTAAGTTAGTCTGTAAAAAGAGTTAAAACTTGCATTAACAGTCAATAGGAGTTAAAATAGCGGTTTTATTTTTTACTATTTTTTGAGAGAAGAAATACATATGTATGATTTTTTATTACAAATAAAATAAACGGAAAATAGCTAAACAATTTTCAGAAAATAACGACAGTTAAGTGTTATTTTACAGTGACGATTTTTGTGTCGATTTAGGTAAGTCCACTTGACGATTTTGACGATTTATCTTGCAAAGTTTGCCGATTTCCAACACATTTCATCTGACAACTATGCATCAGTTATGTATATTCTGGGCCCTTCAGTAATTCAAAAAGTTTCAAAATGCTTGGCAGCACGGCGATTTAACTCGTTTCGCCGCAATATCTAAATTTTTTGATTTTCCATCCAGCATCATCAGTCTCCCACATACAAACACATGTTCACTAATACTACCATAACGCTTGATGAGAAATTGTGACCCTGTATAGGCCCCTTAAGTCGATTTAGCTATGTCCGTCTATTTATCTGTTCAAATCACGATCACTTTCGAACGACTCAAAAGAAAAGAACAATATCGGTGCTAAATTGTCTCTAGTTCTCCTAAGCTGTTTGGGATTGATATCCAGAAAAATCGATTCAGTAGAGGTAGAAAAACCACCCTAAAAAATTGATAATTTTGGTAGAAAAATTAACATAAATGGTGGCGAAATGCACGGACTAATATAAGATTTTGCACAAATAAGTTTTATATGACTAGAAATCATTCCACTAAATTTTGTGAACTTCGGTACATAATTCAGACCAATCATTTAAATACGCCTTAAGCCGTATTAAATTAGAGATTGTGGTAAAATTTGGTAAAATTCGGTGGAGTGTATCAAAGATTCGGCACAGCCAAATAATACACTAACTTTTTTTGCTTTTGCTATGAAAATTTCTTAGAAATTTGTTCAATTATCTTATTGTATTGTTAAAAATATGACTAATGTGAGGTTTAATAAACAAAAATATTTTGAATTTAGTTAAGTGGATTAATTGAGAATGATGTAAATAATTTGCCAAAAGAAATATTAAAAAATTTAAAAAAAAACACGCAATTTAATAACTCAATAAGAGGAATTCCATTACAAGACGATATATTGCCACTTTTTTATTGAATCTAATATATATGTGTAACCGCTGTTGTTTTTTTAAAGCCAATAATTTTGCTATAATTTAATACCAAAAAAAAAAAATATTTCCATATAACGGGTGGTTAAATTTTAAGTTGAATGTGAACGCGTTAAAGTTATTCAGGCTTATTACGAAAATGGGCGTTCAAATCAAAATACATATCGTGAAACTCATCTTCAGTGATGAGGCACATTTTCACTTCGATGGATTCGTCAATAAAGAGAATTGCCGCATTTGGGCGAATGATAATCCAAGAGTGATTGTCGAAAAACCAATGCACCCACAAAGAGTGACTGTTTGGTGCGGTTTATGGGCTGGCGGCATCATCGGGCCGTATTTTTTCCAAAATGAGGCCGGTCAGGCAGTTCGCTATCGTGAGATGATAACTAACTTTTTATGGCCCGAATTGGAAGATATGGATGTGGACGATATGTGGTTTCAACAGGACGGTGCCACTTGCCACACAATTATTGAAGCAATGGCTCTTTTGCGCGACAAATTTAAAGGCCGTGTTGTCTCACGTCGTGGCGATGTTAATTGACCGCCAAGATCATGTGATTTAGCACCGTTGGACTTCCTTCTTTTGGGTCATTTGAAAGAAAAGGTGTACGTCGATAAGCCAGCAACAATTCAAGAGGTAAAGGATGAGATAATTCGGCACATTAACGGCATAGAACCTCAATTATGCCTCAGCGTCATCGAAATTTTGGACCATCGGATGGAGGCGTGCCGCCGAGATCGCAGCGGCAATTTGCCCGTTATTTTGTTCCATACATAATTGAACCATATCAATATTATCATAATAAAAAGAAATGACAATAGTTTCCTAAATAATTTGTGTTTTATTCAAAATCAACATTGGCCCTTAAAATTTAACCACCCTTTATATGAAATAAACAAGATATTAGTGAAAAGTAGGATATTCAATTAGTCGATGTTTTGTTTTAATCGATTAATCGCTCGAATAATTATTATAGGTAAAAATTTAATCGAATAATAATCGAACAATTTAATATTATTCGGTTAATCGAATAATTTTAATTTTGCCTAGCTAAGAGATTTAAAAAAGAAACAACTATTTAACAAAAGGTACTTCATCTAATAAAAGAGGAAAACTTTTTAATAAAAAAGAGTATACAGTGTAAATGTTTTTGCTTCAAACGATTTTTTATTTTGTGTTGATGAAACTTGATTTAGAATAGATTCTTTCACTTATTGTTGACGTTGGAGAGATTGAAATTAGAGCGTTATAAAGCATATCCAATTTCTCTGTTCTTCTTCTGTCTTTTCTAAAAATTTGTAGTCTTCCATTCAGTGTGACCAGATCTAAAATAATTTTACAGCTAAATCTGGCATTAGAGATGGCCAAAAAATGCTAAAAATAATTTTAAAACATGCTAAAAATAATGCTAACATTTTTTTAAAGATTTTTGGTAAAAATTTATTACCAGTAAGAAATTTTATTCGAAGCAAAATACATTTTAGTGACTTATTTTTTAACGAAATTGAAATAAATGGTTATATTTAAACAAGTATAAAGATTTTGGTGAAGCACCTGATACACAATAATATGAAGCGCAGGTAGTTGAGATTTGATTTTAAATTTAGGGGACCGCTTACCCCTGATACATGCTACATTTAAACGATTTATTTCTATGACATAAAATTTTTTTAGATCATTTAATTTTTTATAGTTTAGGAAAAGTTGAAGCTTTGGAATTATTATTTGTTCAGCCCTTTAGAGCAAACAATTTTTTTCATACATTTACACTATTGTATTTTTATCTTTATACAAAGTGAAATTGCCTTATACTTTTATATCGTAACCAGCGTTGCCATATATATTTTTTAAAAAACTTCTTATATCTGAAAAAAAAATCTTTTTAAGAAAACACAAAAACGGAATTCATTTTGTGTAAAAATTAAATAAAAAATACAAAAAAATGTATTTGGAATTTATAAATAAATAAATAAAAAGGATTTTTTTCCTTTTTAACCAATAAATTAGTTTACAAGGAAATACTTATTTAAAACCTAAAAGGTGTTTTAGAAAGTCATCATTAAAACAACTTTACAAAGTTCAATATAAGACTTTAAAGAATAAACTCTAAAGTCCATTATCACCTTCAGATAACTTATATGAATCTAGTGTTAAAAATACATCAGCACCTAAAAAATATAGTTGGGATATTTTAGGTACACTTAAACACTGTTCCAATTATAAAGATCAGAAAAAATATATAGGAAGATGGCTTAATTGCACAAAACACACTTAATATTTTTATACTGCAAATTTTATATTATGTATTTAAAAAACTGTAATTAATTTTTAAAAAACTTAACAAAACTTTATATAAATTAAAAACTTTTTTGCATCTCAAAAAACTTGCAAAAAAAGGGGAAAACTTGACAAAAGGCAACGCTGATCGTTACATCAAAGGGCAAATAATATTTAAAATAAACATGATTTATAATATTCTCTGAATATTTTTTTTCAACAAGATAGGTAAGATGTTAAGAAACCATACGAAATTATTTTAGTTACAACTATTCTAAGTCAAAATTTAGTATAATATATAAAAAATTTAAGTGAAAGCAATAGAAATATTCGTCCAAATTTTTTAAATTAATAATGCTAAAAAAAAGCTTAAAATATTATCTAAAAATGATAAATTAAATGCCAAGTGCTAAATGAACATTTTGCAGCTAAATGAAAATTTGTAATGTTAAATTTAGCTGCAAAAATGGCAAAATGGCCACACTGCTTCCATTATACCACTGGAATCTCTTTTTATTATTGTAACAATTTTAATACTTTTATTATTTTTGTTAAGGTCTGGTAGAAGGTTGTCTTTATTCGTCTAAAAAAATCATCTTCTTCATCTGAATCTTTGTGGTAAAAGTCTGTACTAAACATTCTTAAAAATAAATTATTCCCAAACTCTTTGGTTTCAGTCTTTGTAGTTTATTTAAAAAAATTGTTATTTGAAAAAAATGTTCTTGAGTTTCGAACCAATAAAAAGGTATTTAAAACGTACCAGCTTGTTTTTTTGCCTAAAAAAGTAATACTGTGAAAAAAACAAATTTTCGATTAATCGATTAGTTAACGAAAATTATTCGAATTATTCGTTAATCGAAAATAAGCAATTTTAATTTATTCGAACAGTTAATCGCCCAAAATTAATTGATTAATCGAACAACGGTTAATCGTTTGAATACGCTAGCGAAAAGTCACTGGAAACTAGTAAGACATTATACAACACTTACGACCAAATAGACTTTTAAAAAACATTAAAAAAAATAAGTCTTGATTTTTATGCAAACAGGACCTATGGAAAATAATGGACCAACTGGTTCGATTCAAACGTTTGATATAGCTTAAAAGGCAATAGATCCTAGTACTAACGTAATTTTCTGCATAAGGGATTGTATAGGACGTTGAACGATCTCGTAAAACACTATCAACAAGCGATACGGGGCACCTAAGATCACAAAGAAGTTAAGAGACAAGCAAACTTTATTCCAATGGCAATTGTTACCACCAAATATTTATAGAAATAACCTTCATCTGATTTTTTGACGACTTTATGATAATCTAAAGTAATCAAGTTTTTTTTCGTGAGTTATTTTATAGTTTTAAGAAACAACTATGAAGCATTGCTTAGTACTCCAACATTTCTTTATATAAAGATTAACTATCGAATTAAATTTCCCATATAAATACTCATTCAAATGACTGATTACTTTATCTACTTACAACATACTTTGTTAAGTTAATATGTTTGCTTTTTCTCCCTCCCCTTCTCTCTTAACTCCTGAACAAACAGTGAAATCCTATAATATCTTGAATTGTTGTTAAATAAATAAAATACCTAAGCAGATTTTAGAGCTTAACTTCTAAGGTAACCAACCATTATACAAACAAATCCAAAAAATAAAATAAATGTTTATAAACTTCCACACTTTTTTTCCCCAAGTCAATATAAAAAAAATAAAAAACATAGAAGAATTTAAAAAAAAAATCTTACCTTATATAAACTATTTCATTGTTGTTGTTGGTAAGACGACGCCAACCTGGTGGTATATTTGCCTTAACTCCAGACAACATTGAATAATTGTGATTATTGTTGCTGTTGTTTATGGTGTTTGAGTTTGAATTTGAATTTAATCCATTTGAATTTAATCCAATTGTATTGAAATGATTACTGGCTACATTTGTATTACAATTAGCATTACAATTGGTATTACAATTGTTATTATCATGATTAGCAACATGTTGCTTAGTGTTTGCATGCATGCTTTGTAATTGTTGACGAGCATTAATGTGACCTACACCCTTTAAATCCCCAGGAGTATGTGTAGGGATATGATGTTTTTGGGGATTTTGTAAGATAGTTTGTTGCTGCTGATTAGTGTGATTAAAGTGTAATGGCTGTTGGCTTATCATATTATTATTATTATTATGATTATGTTGCTGCAACATACTGCTATTATTTGCATTTTGATGGGGATACATATTTTGATTTGCTGAAGGTGCTACCACATTTGGTGGTATACATGATGCTCTATTGTTGTTGCTGTTATTTTGGTTATTTGTATTGCTATTTACCAAACCTGCTGGTAAATTTCCATTTTGTTGCATAGATCTTTGATTGTTAGAAAATTGATTTTGATAATGTGGCATTGTGTTGTTGTAATTATTTGCAATAAACTTATTTTGAGTATGTGGCATGGGTGTCATATAGTTTTGACAAGGCATCATATGCGTAGCAGAATCTTGATTAGATTGATTCTGAAACATTTGCTGCTGCTGTTGCATATTCAAATGCATTTGTTGTTGATGCATTTGCTGTTGATGCATTTGTTGTTGCTGTTGCATCATTTGCTGTTGATGCATATGCTGTTGCATGTTGTAGTTATGTTGTTGTTGCTGTTTTAATGAATATTGTTGCATTAAATGTTGTTGCTGTTGCAAATTGTGTATTTGCGGCTGATGCTGCGTTTGGTGCTGTGGCGAATTTCTATTCATATTGCCATTCATTGACGCAGCTGCGTTAATTTTTTGTTGCTGCTGTTGTGGAGGCTGATGTTGTTGTTGTTGTGCCTGTATATGACCAGCACTTGCAGCAGCCATTTTGGTTAAGATTTTATATTTTTAAAATTTTAAAAATATATTTTATTGAATTATTCTGAAATAAATGGAAAAAGGGAAAAATTCTGTTAAAATTGTTTTTAAGATTATCTATGTATTGTATATTTTATATTCATCAGCACACAGCCTAAACGCCTGAAATTTGGAGTGGAGGTTGGTCTCTCGTTAAATTTATCAACTAAGACGAGATTATTGTAAATTTTTGTAAAACTTTAAGTACGAGTCGTACTTAAACACTTTAAGTACGAATAACACTAAAACGTACTTAAAACAATCCTAAATGTGATGACTTTCGAAAACCAACCCAGAATTTCTTAAAATAAGTATAAAATTCTTAAACCAAGTAAAAATAAGATTGAACTTTTCGTTTGTAGTGCCACTCTAAGAGTAAAATTACAAAGTGAGCGTTTCAATTTCATATAACGTATTAGTCTCATCTATCAGCCTGTCCACAATTGTGGTCTTTATTCCTCATTTTTTTTTTTTTGTCAAATGCAGACAAAAGTGTAGACGATTCGTTAACAGTGTCTCCAAAACAATCCAAAAGTGGCGATTTGGAGACACTTGATCCCAGGCTTCCTACAGGAATACGAGTACAAATACTTATGTATGCATGTATGTACTTAATATTTTAGTATAACATCATGGGTATAAATTAACAATAATTAAATTGTTTGAAGTTCTGATCAGGGCAGGAGATATGGAGTTAGAAGTTTTATTATTGAAAAGAAAAGTGAGTTAATCCACTTCAAAGAAATGATAAACTTCGTTGGTATTTGTTTTTTTAAGTTAAATTGTACCAAAAAAGGATGAATTGTACCAGTGTACCAATAAAGCTTCGATTGTACTAAATTTGGTAAAATCGTAGCACAAATTCCATCAGTTTTTGAAACCACAGTGTCGAATAGCTTTAAGAAGAATATTTTTTTTTTACTAACCAGTAGTTAAATGAAAGTGGAGTGAACAAGATAAAAAACATATAAAACAAAATTGTAAACAATCAAACAGAAATAAAATAAAAACAATTTGTGGTCATTTACAAAGCAAAGCCTTCGAAATAAGAATTAAATAAAAACTTTAAAATCAAAAGCATTTTATTAAAAAAAATTATAGTTCGACCCCGAACAATAACATTTGTAAAAAAAATGGGGTGGACTAGAGAAGTGTTAGTGGCACCTTCAATACTAAGAGTCTTAGTCTAAGACAATATAGGTTTCTGAAATCTGGACAGCGGTAGCAGTAAAAGTACAAATAGCTTCCTTATACAGGGTTATCCAATTTTCGAAAAGCAAAGTTAAATAAAACACACATAAAACTATGATTTTGATGAAACTTTTATTTCATTATTATGCTTAATCCTTGCCAATACGCACGAAGTAAAATGTCGTTTAAAAGACCGCCTTAGACATGCTCTTTGGCGTATTCCCACAAAAAAATCTAACGGAGTCAAATCGCATGATATTAGTCGCCAACTGACGTAGCCAAAATGTTAAATTACGTGTTCTGGAAACTTCCCATGTAATAAAGCCAAAATTGGTAGAGTTAAATGGCTCATGGCACCGTCTTGTTGAAGCAACATACCATAATCTTCAATTGCGGGCCAACAAAAGTCATACGGTCATAGCGCTCTGAATTGACGGTAAGTATTCTTTCATAATTTCACTAACAGAAGAAATATTTTCAGCAGTGCGCACATTGCGATGACGCACAAGCCTGACCACATTAGTAACGCTTCCAGTCTCTTCAAATTTTTTTTTTTAATCTTGCCAATTCCTTGCACGGTAGGTCGATTATGACGACTATAATCACCCCGTAATGCTCGAAAAGTGGCCACTCTTGTACCCCAACTTTTGTAGTAACATTAAACTAGTTTTACGCGTTCTTCGGTTGTTAAACGAGCAATATTCGTAAATGGCAAACCTTACACTAAAAAAAGAGCAATTCAGATAATAGATATTTAACAACTGACAGCCTTGCCATATCGGCGCTTTTGAAACCCCTAAATGGATAACCCACTCAATACGCGAAATCGGTTTAAAAAAAAAATATTTGGTTTTAGTAGTTAGTTTAGCAGAATATAAAAAATCAACCAAAGATATAATTTAACATTTTGAATCGAAACTAAATTTGGCAAACATGCAAATTTATTTCTAATAAATTCAAATAAAGGGTGGTCCAACCCTATTGCACGATCTTAATTGTGGGTCACAACTTAACATTAAGTAATTTGCCCAAATTAATTTGACATTTCTTTGTTTCATTGCTTGACAAATTGGGTAAGTTCGGACACAATTGAGCAGCGTGTTCAGATTGTTGAAGCCTTTTACGAAATGGGCGTTCAAATCAAAATGCATTTCATGCACTTCGTGATTTTTTTGGTCAGCATAATCGAGATGTACAGGAGTCAGAATGAAGTTCGAAAATTTTACCAAAGAGTGAAGCATCCGACAGAGGGCTTTGGTACAGGCACATCCTCCTGCAAACACAAAGAAGGTAATCTGGTAACAAAAAAGACAGTGTGCTGAGGAAATGGAAAGAACATTTTTCCCAACTGTTGGTATCCCATAGTAGCGCCAACAAAAATGCCCCAGTACCAATCCCAGGCAATGGTATTGAATGTATACCGCCTAGCCAGAATTAGGTCAAAATAGAAGTATCCCGGCTGAAGAATAATAAGGCAGCAAGAGCCGATGGATTGCCAGCTGAACTATTTAAGACCGGTGGTGACATACTGATAAGGCGTATGCATCAGCTTATTTGTAGAATCTGGCTAGAAGAACGCATACCCGATGATTGGAACCTCAGTATATTTTGTCCCGTGCATAAAAAAGGAGATAGTATGTGCCAATTAAAGAGGAATGAGTCTCCTTCCCGTCGCATATCAATGCGGCTTTAGACATGGCAAATCTACCACTGACCAGATATTCATACTACACCAAATCCTGGAAAAGACCCAAGAAAAACCGATCGAAACCTACTATCTATTTGTCTATTTGACTACAAGGCCGCTTTCGACAGCCCCATACGTTCAAAGGGGTTTGAAGCCATGTCTAAATTGCAAAGCAATACGGATTTTCAGGGTGACCTTAACTTATACAAAACCCTCAGTTGAAATAGGAAAGAATCTCTTCGAGCCATTCAGTACCAGACGAGGATATGGTGGAGAAGGTGATACGAGACACAAAGCAACACATGCTGCTCGCTTATGCCGACAATATCGACATCATTGGACGAACATTGCGAGCAGTAACTGCAACCTTTGTGAAAGTCGTAAAGGAATCTGCCAAAGTGGGTCTGGCAGTAAACGGAAATAAAACCAAGCGGATGGTAAGCGTATCTATCACCAAGACTTTGAGCAGAATCGGGCGAACAGTGGAAGTTAAAAACCTCAACTTTGAAATAGTCAATGATTTTATCTACCTCGGCACCACCATAAACAAAATATACTACATCAGTTTTGAGCTAAAACGAAGAACACTCCTAGCTAGGAGATGCTACTTGGGACTTAGATAGCAGTTTAAGAACAAAACCAACTCTCGACAGACTAAAATCAACCTCTACATGACACTGATACTACCCTTGCTCCACCAAATGTGTCCACAATCGGGAGAATTGTCCGCAAATTTTAGCAAACTGGGTCTGTAGGAAATGTGAAAACCCTGTTTGGTGCGGTTTATGGGCTAGCGGCGTCATTAGGCCCCGTACTTATTCGAAAATGAGGTCGGCCAAGCAGTTACCGTGAATGATGTTCGCTATCGCGAGATGGCAACGAACTTCTTGTGGCCAGAAATTAAGGATATGGACCTGAACGATATGTGGTTCCAGCAGGAGGGGCCATTTGCCACACAACCAACGAAACAATGGCTCTTTTGCGCAAGAAATTCAATGACCGTGTTAAATAATGTCGTAGCGATTTTAATGTGCCGCCTTGATCATGTGATACCGTTGGACTTCTTTCTTTGGGGATATTTAAATGAAAAAACAATTCAAGAGCTTAAGGATGAGATGATTCGGCACATTAACGGCATTGAACCTCAATTTTGTCTCAGAGTCATTGATAAATTGGACAATCGGCTAGAGGTATGCCACCGAAGCCGTGGCGAGCATTTACTCAATATTTTGCTTCACACATAATTGTCATATATCCTTCCATCATAATAAAAAATATGAAGATAACCCTCTGACCCTTTACAACATAAAATAGTATTTTAAATACATTTTCAAAATAAAAAATATTGGCAACACATTATTCTGCTGCTGCGATTACTAAGAAATTTCTATAAGAGTTTATATATGTATGTATGTATGTAAATAAACAAATACGATAAGGATCCATTATTATAATCAAACTAACAGATTAAAACTCATTATGAATTTTATTTAAGAAATCAAAAAATTAAAAATAATAATAAAAAAGAACTGATTTGCAGGTAGAGCACAATAAAAGACATACAGTTTAGGAAATACCCAAAAAAGAGAAATCCTTTATAGATAAGCTCTTCTAACAAATTGAATGAGTCACACACACTCTAGTTAATTGTAGTAAATGGCGGTGACGTTCAATACCGAAAAGAATTCTTTCTAACACTTTGTGAAACTTAAAAATTCTTCTGTTTTCCTAATAAATGATTTGTTCAGTAAGTTGTCTTTATCTTCATCACTTTATTGGTGTGTTTACTTATATCCCCATTTATCTCTATTTCTATTTGGGATTTTTCAACGTTTTTTATTTTTTGTTTAAGGTGTGACAATGGTGTACGTGTGGGCTATTGAATTTCAGCCAGTCTTGCCTGTAAGGGACACACAAGTGGAAACTTTTTTTTACTGTTTGTGTTCTTTCCCTAGCTTTTCTGTATTTCATGCTCCTTAAGTGTTGATTAGATCATCAGGGTATAATTTTTTTGTAGATTTTTGGTAGCATTTACATTGTTGGTTTTCTAAAGAAAACAACAATCATATAAGTCACTTCAATATTCCTGACATATGAAGTCATAATCAATTCTATGTGCCTCCTTTTCTTTCTCCTTTTTCTGTGAGTTGTGGTGAAACGTGTTGACAATTTCAAGTACTTTGTATTGTGTAGAATATTGTTTTTTTTTAATTTAAAGGGTCTACAGTTGTTTATTGGCTGATGGTGTTTATGTTTTATTGGCATGTGTTTATTATTGATTGTATTTAGTTTTAAATTAAAATAAAAACGTCACTGTCGGTTTCAAGCCACGATTGCCTTTATTAAACAAAAAATCATTTAATTAAAAATATGTGTTTGCACAATATATTTTCTCATTTACTATGACTGATGAGGAATTGTTTTTCCGATTTGCTGGTAGTATATTTTTAAAATTTTAAATAGAATTTAATTTTATTGATAAAAAATAAATAGAATTTTAATAATGCTACTTAATAATTTAAAACGATAAGAAAATTGTGAACAAAATATTCTATACAAAAGATATAATTTAATTTTCAAATTTCCATTTTTTATTCTCAATTTACCCAAATATTCTATAACCCAAACCGTTATCCTCATATGAAGTCTAACAAATTAGGATAGTAAGTAATTCGTCGGTAAAAATTCCGGTGCCAAATTGATCACAGTTAAATCATATAACAGATATTGGAGGCACTTATTTTGAGTTTAAAATAATATTTCCAAAACTAAAAATGGCGATTCTAAATGTATGTACATATATTTTAATAAACACATTTGAGCAATTTTTTTTCACTGAAATTTTTTCTATGAGCCCAAAAAATAAGAAATAATAAAGTTGCCCATTGAAATGCCTTTTCTGAAGACCCCAGATATGATGGGTACAAGGTTTTTATGTAATTTTTGAAATATATTATTTGCTTCGCTAACTAAAGCTTCACTACATATTTAAATGTTTACCTCCCTTGAAATTTCAAATATGATTGAATTTAATATGTTTTAGCCACAACCATACACTTAAACATATTATAGTAAAATTAACCATATTATTGCCACCAGCAACCAAATTATACTTAAATTATTCTTGGTTAATAATAACGAAAATATGCTTGAAATTATAACAGCGGAATTCACCCTTGATAGTAAAGTCCTTGTATACCTTGTTAATCTTATAATTTTAGTAAAAATACTAACATTTACAACACTGCAACAACAAAATGTATTAGACTAAAATATACTACACTGTGGTTGAAAAATCCCACAAAAAGCAGTAGTAAACAAAGTGTGTGAATTTACCAGAATAAAACAGTTGAAGAAACTTTATCTGTCTCTTTCTCTCACTTTGTACACTTAATACAAAGGGTGAAAACCGCTAATATTTTTAAACATTATCCATACATTAATTTTAAATGTAAAAAAATATGTTTCATAGCAGCATATGTGAACAGAAACCGTGATGACTAAATTTTTTGTCTGGCACTGGCAGGACATTAAGTAAATATTAGGATAAGATTTGATTAATTATTGTTAGTTCATATTTAATATATGAAGATTCAATAAATAAATACTGCAAAAAAAAAAAAAAAAAAAAATAGCAGCAAAATTATGGTTGTTTTGCTGTCTACAGTAGTTAAATGCTCTTCAATCACTTGCTTGGTTTGCTTAAAATTCTAACGTTTCTTATTCATTATTGATTTATATACAAAAATTTAAGTAGTTAAACCGAAGAATGCTGATGAAGGTCTTCGCGAGCTGGTAAATGAATTAAAGGATTGCTTATAGAAGTGGAAAATAACATGTAAGGAATACAAAATAAAACGTTCAACTTGGCTCAATAAGCAAATTGAAAAAATTTCTGAATTTATTATCCAAAAGTGCTGAATTATCTATCCATAATAACATTGACCATAATATTTTGAATTGACTTAAAACAATAGCATGGTTAATTTTTACCATATTATGACAAATTGCAACCAAATTATGGTTAATTTCGAACAAACGTTGTTTAAATTTAACCATGTTATGGTCATGTTGAACCATAATATGGTTTCGTACAAAAATTAACTATGTTAAAATCCAAATTTAGTAAGTTGGAATTAACTAAGTATAATTCAACAATTTAACTTTTTAGCATTCTAATAACCTTTTTTAGTCAGAGCACAAAAAGAACTATAAACAATAAAGAGTGCCGAATCTTTAATACCCTTCAACTACCACCCACTCACACACATTATCAAACAGAATTAAAAAAAGCAAGAGCAACAATGGATTTTATGTTGTGGGCCAATTTGGCTGAATGGTAATAGCAAAAATTTCCGGAATATATGTGATATAAATATTTAACAACCTAGTTCCCATCATAAATATTAGAGGCTTTCGAAAACCTATTTCAACGGACAGACAGACATCCTTAAATCAACTTTGCTGAGCAGAATATATGTATTTCCATTTTACATACATATTAATGTTCCAAAATTTAAATTTTGGAATGGTACTGAACTTCAACTAAAAGAGTACTTTTTTCCAACAAATGGTACTTTTTGTTAAAAAAAATAAGCCAATCATTTATAAAAATAAAAGGAAAAGAAAATATTTTATTAGAATTCATTTATCTATGTATTTAAAAACATAAAGTATTTAGAGTAAAGGTACATATATAAATAATATTTTGCGTAAGGTAATTTTTTTTCAGTATTTTCTAAAGAAAATGATTTAAAATAGTTCATATTTTTAAGAATAAGTAAATAAATTAAAAATTTGATCTTTGCACACATAAATTTACACTGGTAGGCTATTTATGTTTTAACTTTTGCAAAGTTGCATTATTGAGACTTTTACATATAGTGCACACTTAGAACTTAGTTCTAAAATAAGGGTTTAAACATTTATGTTTAAAAATAATGCTTTTAATTCAGTGTTATAAGATAAAGCAAATTTACTTTAAGAGATCATTAGAAATATCATAACTATAACATCAACTTTCATTTGATTTTAATAGATCTTTAGTTTTTATGAAACTTGAAATAGTTTCTTCGTGTAAACGATTCTTTGCTTTTTACATTGAAAACGTGCATTTGACTGATGCTGAGGAATAAGGTATCGATAAAATTTCAAAGGGGCATACGTGAAATGTCAGGAAACTTTAGTTCATGCATTTCGTTCTTTTTTGGCTATATTTTTCCAAAAAATTAAAATGCTTTCAGTTTTTAAATGCTTTATTTCTGGAAGATCCACTAGTGCACGGAATTGAGAATCGATATTTTCATAGTTTTCTTTCTCGTTTGGAAATAACACTAATAATAATAATAATATTGGTTTTCACGGAAACAATATTTTCTGGAGTGAAGCTGCTTATCATTTTTAAGGTTTTATTTTCAAAACAAAATTAAGTTCTTAATGATTCGCAAAATCTCAAATAAATTGATTTTGCATTTTCTTTCAATTTATGAACAATTTCCTTGTTAACTTTGCATGTTTCTAACAATATGTCAGATCGGGTTCCACATTTTGTTTAAAGGTAAATTGTTTTCATTTAAATTAAAATTTTCCACTGATATATTATCCAATGCATCCCTTTTTTTTAAATTTCTTGCCACTTGCAAGAACAAATCTTCCATTCTGGATATCAAAATATGAATCCTTGCATCCTCGCTTGGCATTTCAATATTAACGTCGTTATTTTTTTTATATATATGACAAAAATACGAAATACATTTCTGTTTCAGGTCTTAAAATTTCTGTTCCAATGAATTTAATTCGTTCACTTTTATGGCCACTTCCGAAATTATTTAAATTTTAATAACAGGTCAGCGGCTCCCAATGTCCCAAAAATCTTTCAACAACATCCTATCCAGAAAGCCATCTGGTTCGTGAATGCCTTTATAATACAAGGTAGTGGTATTTATATAACCAACAACATAAATTTTGCAACAAACATTGAATCATATAAAAATTTTGTTATCGAAATGATAACATCATATAGTTGTAGTTAAGCGCTGAGTTGAGAATGTTGCTAGCATATTAAAAGCGTTAAGGATAAAAAAGTACTATTTTTGATATGAAAAAGTACTAAAGTACTGAATTTTTAAATACTGATACATATGTATATACTTTATAGAGTCTAACGATGTTTGACTCTGACATCAATATTATAGAAATTACAAACGAAATGACAAACTTATATATACCCTTTCCATTTGTGTTGAAGGGTATAATAAAATTAGTATGTTTAAATAAAAGTCAAGTACTTGATACTCCCTTACAAATTCCCATTCTTTCTACAAATTAAATACACTTAATAATCCATTATTTCAATTAAACACCTTCTTTTTGTTTCATTATTTGAATCTGTTTTACTGTTGTTGCTCCTTTTTGTTCCAAACATTTATTATCACAAAAATATTGAGTGTTTGCTCTTTTTTACAACAAGAACAACATACTTAATATGTGTAAAAAGAAAACAAGCAAACAAACCCTACTGAAGCCCTCACTATTACAACATGTTTTGTAAAACATTGAGTAGAACAAAAATATTTGAATGAATCAAAATTTTAACAAAAACACCACATGAACTTAACAAACACACAAACACTCAACATGGAAACAAAGTTGTACACACTTAAAAACAATTTTTCTTCTTTTGTTGCACTTTAGGATAAATCGAGATAATCTTATTAATACCAATTGACACAGTTTTCTAATCACTTTTGTCTTGTTTGACAAATTCTTATTTGATTTATACCTAGTGGTTATTAATGTTTAAATTATGTTAATATTTTATAGATACAAATTAATATTTACATAAGTTGTGTATTGCCAGTTTTAAGTTTTTTAACTTTTTCTTTTTGTATTTTCTATATTTACAAAATCAATTGCAATTCGTGTCGGTTTTTTATTTGATAGTGAGAGAAATGGTATGAGAAGAGAGATTTTATTTAATAAGAGAGTTTAATTTGTTTTTTAATTTTTTGTTTTTCATAAGAGAGTACGCATTTAAAGAGAGAAATATAATGCAATGTTAAGAGCAATAGTACATTTTTACACTTAATTTGTTCCGGGCCTTTTAAGTAAAAACTAAAAATTGTACCAAGACTAATAAAAACATGTACTTTTTGGGTATTTTTAAATATTGTAAGTACAAGAAAAACATTGATTATAACAATTTCTACGCGTTATTCATGTTTTTGCATAAAAACTTTTAATGTTTTTTTCTCGAAAACTATAAGAGCTAGAGCGAAAATTATAAAAATCGGTTTCCACTACTATTTTCCACTAAAAATATATTTGTTCCATGTTTTTATATGAAAAACTTTAAATGCGTTTTTCTTAAAAACACATTTTTTGATATAGTCACCTCCTTCAAAATCGAGTTCTTAACGAATCGTTGTTTTTTCGAAGCCGCCTTGCAAAAATACTTAATATTAGGGGAGATTTGCTTGTAAGTTGGTACGCTCCACTTAAGATGTATTGAACAAAAATTTAACAACATAATTTTGGTGTTTGTTAGGAAAAAATCTTAAATTCAAAATGAGTAAATCGTTTACTTCTTCATTACTTTTTTTAAGTTTAAGAAGAACAAAATATAAGACCTTAAGAAAAATTGTTTGTAGTCAAGCTATACACACAGATAGCAATTAATTCTGAACGAATGGTGTTAATTTTTTTGTGTTTTCATGTGGCAACATGTTATTTCATTGATTGATGTACAACGGCATTACAAAAAGAGATTGTAAAGCAATGAATATATTTTTATTGTCGTCGATTGAAGGTAATGCAAAGCAATAACGAGCAAAAGTGGATGTTATCAATCTTCTCTCTTGATTGCTACTATTTCTAGCTCCTATCTAAACCGAAAACAATTGAGCTCTTGGAAGATAAAATTCAAAAGGAAAATTGTGGTAAAATTTGTTATTCATCAAGTTTTCTTTAACGTAAACATTTTAATCAAGATTTAATACGAGGGCGAATCAATAAATCAGTGACTTTTCGAACTTCCCTCGTAGTTATATGAAATGCAGCACTGCTCCCATCAAGTACCACTTGTTAATAGACCACTGTCAAGTTTTGATCAAGTTCCGTCATTTACTTTGCGTTTAACAGCTGTTCAAAACATACAAACTCGTGGATTTTTTTAAAAATGGAAAAAAGTGAATTTCGAGTGCTCATTAAGCATTATTTTTGCGAAAAAAAACCGTCAATCAAACCAAGGAAAAGCTTGATAAATACTATGGGGGCTCTGCACCATCAATTTCAATGGTAAAAAAGTGGTTTACAGACTTTCGTAGTGGTCGCACAAGTACAAATGACAAATTCACGATATGGTGTTGGCCGGTAAAAGAGTAAAAGTGCGTGAGATTGTTGATGCCATACGCATTTCATATGGCCGTGTGGTTTCGATTTTAAATGATCAGCTGGGTTTAAGAAAGCTGTCTGCAAGATGGGTGCCGCGTTTGCTCTCAATTGGCCATAAACGTAATCGTGTGACAACTTCAAAGGATTGTTTGGAGTTGTTTAACCGTAATTCGAATGAGTTTTTGCGGCGTTTTGTAACTGTGGATGAAACAGTCCAAGCCGGGTGAACCGGCTCCGAAGAAGGCCAAGGTAAATTTGTCGGCCAATAAGGCAGCAGTTTTTTGGGATGCACGCGGGATAATCCACATCGATTACCTTCAAAAGGGAAAAACAATAAACGGCGAATATTATGCCAACTTATTGGACCGATTTAACGAGGATTTTAAAAAAACGAACCCATATGGCCAATAAATAAGTTCTTTTTCATCAAGATAATGCACGGGTGCGCACTTGTGCAGTCTCAATGGCAAAATTACATGAATTGGGCTACGAATTGGTACCAAATCCGACATATTCTCCGGACTTAGCCACCAGTGACTATTTCCAATTTCCTAACCTAAAGAAATGGCTCGGTGGAAAGAGATTTAGCTCTAACGATGAAATTATTGGTCAAACAAATGCCTATTTTATGGACCTCGAAAAATCCTATTTTTTGGAAGGGATACACAAATTGGAGAATCGTTGGACTAAGTGTATTGAGCTAAAAGGAGATTATGTTGAAAAATAAATTTTTTTTTTGTAAAAAAAAATTTTGTTTCATTCAAAAAGTCACGGAGTTATTGATCCGCCCTCGTAGCATAAAAATTATTAAAATGTTGTTTAAAAATTAATTCTAGTTTAAAAATTAATTGGCCTTGATTTATTTTATTCAAGAAGTGCTTTAGGTTAGGATAGGTAGAAATGTCAGATAGTATTCATCTGACACACTTGGACCCAATGATCTATTTTGATACCATGAAGCTCCACAAAACAGAATCGCCACCGAAGAACCAACCCGAACTAACGAAGTTTAAAATACCTTCGATTTCAACGCCAGAGATATCGTCCTATTTCGGCCAAACGTCTTTTCGCCAGTGCAGGACAGTACAGAGTAGGTGTTCTACGCTCTCCTCCTCGTCTTCGTCAGCGGCTCCCAGACGCTGTGCATGTCTGGCTATAAGACAGTGTCCCGTGACAACAGATACCAGAAGTGATAAGTTCATCTTGTTCATCGATAGATATGGTTCGCCCGTCCATGCGGGGCCACAATTCCCTGGCAGTCCTGCATCCGGTGTGAATTTCCCATGCATATGTCATTATCAAAATCGATAGTCGATCGCCCAAGTTCGAGTTTGCAGACGAGCAGAGGCATCCCATCGCCTTTCAGATCCAGTAGAACCCGTAAGTTAGTGCCAAGTCTAGCAAGCTCATTTGCCCTAATGTTACCCATATCCCAAGCCCTGGGACCCATATCTCTCCAAGCCCTGGGACCCATATCAGTGTTAATATCCACATCAGTCGTCGTCACAGCAGATAGTCTGATTCAGTCTACAGCTTCCTTGCTGGCAAGTATCTCCGTCTGGAAAACGCTAGCGTAATCCGGAAGTCTTCGCGATACATTGAGGTAAAGTTCCCTTGAGTGTTCTTCGAATCCCACTCCTTCTCGTGACTTAGAGTCAGTTCAGAGAGAAGTTCGCGCTTCTTTTCCTGCCTGGAACACCGTTTTTCCACGAATTCCGGCTTTGTATCAGCGTTCTGTAGCGACGATCGTGAACCAAACCTGGGGAGGTGTGATCAATCCCCGGCTCAAGATTGTCGTGTTCATTGCCCTGCAGTGACCTCAGCTATTTCCATTCCAGTGTTGTGTACATTTGAGTCGTATTGCCGAGTTCGTTGTCTTCTCTTTCCAAACTAAATCCAATGGTGATAGATAAAGGAAAATATCTAGCAAATCGGTAGAAGTGTTGCGAAGAGTCCTTCTAGTTCACTCTGCGCCTTCCCTAGTCTTCCCATGTGGGTTCTTCTGTACCATATTGGCAACCATAAGAGTATGCCGTATAGAAGGATTGGACGAACTATGGTCGTATATATCTAGTGGATTCTGGGATCTTTTGGGTCAATCCCACATCTTAACAATGGCCATTTTGCAGGAGCACAGAGCAACGGTTGCTTCCCGACTTTTCCCATAACATTCTCTGTAAAACTCAACCAGTCGTCCAGAATGATCCTCAGATGCATTGGCCTCTGCGCCAATTCTGTCTCGGTGTTTGTCAGGATAATAGGTCAGAAGTCGAGCGTCCCATACTTTCGAGTGAATATAACCAGTTCAGTCTTTCTCGGATATACAGCAAGTCCCCTAGCCCCATCCTATTTGGAAAGATGTACAAGACTGCCTTGTAGGATATCGCGTATCGTTGAAAGAAAGTTTACCCTAACATCGTTAGCATAAGCAATAACCTTGCAGCCTCGGGATTCAAGGGACATCAGCACTGAATGCAGAGCCAGAATCCATAGCAATGGAGAGAAAACTCCCCCTTGTAGGGTTTCCCTGTAAACATACCATGTGATGGTATAGGAACCCAGAGAGGAGGTTATCCGCCCTCTTGTCAGTAGATTTTCTATACAGCCGAGAATTTCACTTTCCACCCCAAAACTTGATAACGCCGCAATTATCGCATCTAAAGTTAAGTTGTTAAAAGCTCCCTCGATATCCAGGAAAGCTACCAAAGGAGTGCTTCAACTGTACTTTAAGAAAACTAGGGGCTGATTCTGGCAGTCGTGATCGAATACTTTTTTGATTCGTACGCAATTATATTTCTAATTCTTTCATAATTTCGATTCGTTTAGTATCGCCTGTAAAAATGAGAAATAAAATTGCTTTCGAATCGAAAAAGTATTCGATCAAGACTGCCAAAATTAGTCCTCTGATTTATATAATGATAAACTACAAAATGTGTCTACCATATGATCCACTAACGTACCAAACAGTACAAATGTGCGAGTACTAATATTTTCATCCCTACTTTTTATATTGTTGCTTTTTAGGTTTTTTCTGTTTTTCGAGTTCGTGTGTTTTTTAAATTTTTTTTTTTCTTTCTTTTGAGTGATAAGAAAGCAAAAGGGGAGTTTAAAAAATATTAAAACGCGAAAGTAGGTGAATGGAGTAATAATTATAAAAATATATACATCGTTCAGCAAAAACAACAACAATAACATTAATATACAATAATTTTTTCGTTAAATAAAAAATATACACACCTTGAATTTTTGTTTAGTACTTGGTAGTATGTATAGAAGAAATAAAAAAATCTACAATCAGAAAGTTTTGACACAATTTTTTTAAGATAAATAATTAAATTGGTTTTATCTTGAATAAAAGAATTGTTTTATTTTAATGAGCATTTTGTTAAAAATACATTTTTATCTCATTTTATTTTTGTTTACACATTTATTTTTACTATACACGTAGCATTAATTTTATTTGAATTTCTTTATACCTATCACACCTGTATTTATGTTCTAATTCATTTAGTTTGGCTTTGAAAAAAAGACGTTTTATTTACAGCCTAATTTATCAAAATAACACCTTTCATTTCACATTAAATTTAATTACGTTGTAATATTTGTTGTTGTTGTTGGCTCCCCTTGTTGTTTTGTTGTTGTTATTGTTTTTGTTAAAAAGGGCAAAAGCAGCTGTTTAGTTGTTGTTATTTTACACGCACAGTTTTATTTGCACTCACTCTCTTTTTAAAAGTTACACTATTTTGTATTGCTTTTTTTTACTTTTTCTCTCTGTAAGTTGGTTTTACATCATCCAACAAAAACACATGAACCAAACATAACGAAACACACTAGAAATTAATGAGGAACGACAACAACATTACATTAATAAAATATGTAAGTATGAAGTGTTTTAAAAATTACACTTGTATTTTTGTTTGTTATGTAGAAGTTGGTGCACAATAAGTTTTTGTTGCTCTTATTATTCTGCTACTGCTCTGATGATATTTTGATGAATGACCTCAATATCACGCACAATAGCAACAACAAACACACATTTTATTGTTTTTTTAGTTGTTGTTTTTAGTTTATTTTATCTAATGTTCGCAAAACTTTTTTCTAACAAACACTTTTACGCACACGAAGTTTTTTTATTTTTTATAGGTGCCTTCTACTTAATTTTTTTTGCATACAAAATATTATTTTCCTTATTTCTTTTAAAATTTATTGATTTATTTCTGGAATAGGTACCTATTTCTTTGCTGGATTTATTTTTTCAATAATATCTACATACCTACTTCTATTTTGTACGTTTTCTTTCACTTATTTTTGTTGTAGGTATATAAATTGATTTTAATTAGTGGAGCTCGTACAAATAAAAAAAGAACTCAAATTACTCGTAGATATTTTAATTTTCGCACTTCTTCTACCTACCACTTCTTTCCCTACTAGAAGAGCTCCTCTCAATTATTTAAAATATTTTGATAACTCGCAAGCAAACACACACGTTTTTTAAATATTTTTATTTGCGGATTTTTCTTTTGACTATATTTCTTTCACACCAAAAAAATACTCTCACATAATAAAGTATTATTTTTTACATATGTATGTTTGTATTTAAGTAGAGGTACATACATGTACATATATATTTCTTGTATTAAACAATATTTTTATTAAATATTTTATTTATTGAAATATTGTTTTATATTTTTTTTTTCTTTTAATTTAATTTCATTTTTTTTATTAAAATTTTATTTATTTTCTAATTTTTAGCGTTATTTTATTTATTTTTTAAAATCGGCAAATAATTCTAATATTATTAACCGTCCGCAGTTAAACACGTTACGACCGCACACTAGCGAACTCACAGCGAAAATGACTAAAGAGCTAAAAGAGCTTTAGTGCAAGTGTATACATTTGTTTAGTAGCGGCTCAGTGATGGCAGTTAAAGAGTGTACCAAAAGCTTTAGGGTTGAAAGTACCAAATTAGTAACATAAAAGTGCTTTATGATTTAAAATGTTATATACTTACTAGCTGACCCGGTAAACGTTGTTCTGCCGTACAAATTATTTATTTTTTTTTTTTTTTTTCAGTATTTGTTTATTGAATCTTCATATCTATATTTCTAGTGAATATTTTGGTTGTTCAATTAAAAAAATCGAATGTAATTTAAGTGTTTGGAGAATGGATCTATGACAGCAGGGTACTGCTTAAGACGATGACCACCTCTGAAATAAGAAACACCTACCTTTTATTTTTTCAATTCAATGTACATATTTCATTAACTTAACAGACATATGCATTTTTTGATATCTTAAAAGATCAAAGTCTACTTTAATTTTCAACATAAATTATTTCACGGTCGAATGTTCACAAGCAGTACTCCCTCTATTATCCTTCCCAGAACCTATTTTCCTAGTTACAACCAGGGATGCCAATCGGGGCTGACTTTTCAATATGCCGGGAGTCGGGATTTTGGAAATCCCGATCTCGAATCTTACGGGATCCCGGGATTTTCCGGGAATTCGGGATCAATTTGTTTTTTTAAGATACTTTTTTTAAAAAACAACACTTTTTTTATTGATTTATGAATTTTTAAAAGGAAAAGGGTATTCCAACCAAAATGCACGATGTTAATTGCAAAAAAAAACAAAAAGTTTTCAGAGAAATATATTAATATTTTTTATTATGATTAAAGTATATACTACATTTATATTTGAAACAAAATATCGGCCAAATGCTCGCCACGGCTTCGGTGGAATTATTCTATCCGATGCAGGGTTGCCATTTCAAAAATTTTATCCGACCAAAATTGTCTGCAAAACCTACCATAACCGACCAAATTTGTAACATATTTAAACTTAAATATGTCGTTATATAAAATACAAAATGGCCTGTTATCTTTTTTAAAAATTTTCAGGAGCGATAAGGAACTTAATCAAAAGCAAACTATTGGCTGAGCCGTAGACCGTACCTCAAAAAAAAGTTTCCCCGTACACCCTCTTATACATATAAAGTATATTTGCTAGGAGGTTTCGCAAAATATTTTTTGCCGAACGTAGGGATCGCCTTTCTACATTTTTTGTTGTCTCTTAGGCATTTACAGTCCGATCTTAAAATATTATACATCATTGTTTTTGTCTCGAGAAGACCAATATTTTGCCCTTATGTGCCATTGACCTCAAGTATCACGTTTTAGTATTTTTCCACCAGATCTCTGTTTTTACCACCCAAAAACGGTATCAAAGCGTTTAACAATGCATGGCTTGCTTATTGTTTTCGCGTTGATAACTTTTTTGGTGCACTTCGGGACAAATAACATTGTAAAAATCAACACGGTTGCATTGTAGAATGCTTAAAAATGCGAGTTTCTCTGCTAACATATGATGGATCTCACACATACTTTCTACAAGCTCTGCGCCTCTTTTTTTTTTTTTTTTTTTTTTTTTTCTTCCGTTTATTTAAAATTTGACTTCCTTAAGCTAATGTTATCACACAATTTACAGAGTTTTAGTTATTTAATAACTTTTCTACTAAAAAATTATTATACATATATTTAAATTCAAAGTATACATAGATTTTAATTCCAAAAAATAATTTTTCAAAGGAAAATTAATAACAAAAACCTCTGATATATTTAATTACAAGTATTACTCTACTATAAATTCTTCTTTACATACGTAAGTATATTTTATAGAGTATGGATAAATAATAAAGCGCTTACTAAAGTAAAAAAAATACAAGTAAATAAATAATAAAAAATAAAAAAAAATTAATTAGATAGACTTGAAATTAGTGGGTTATGGGATTGTTCACATAATAGTCTAAAACGTTCTGTCATGATGCGTATTTTATCGCGAATCATGTTAATATTGTTTTCGTTATGGAGATCGTTAGTGGAAAAATGCCAGGGTAAATTCAACATCATTTTAAGTAATTTGTTTTGACAAATTTGCAATTTTTTAATGTGGGATTTTGCACATACCCCCCAAACAGGACAAGCATACAGAATAATGGATTGGAAAACTACTTTAGCTAATATTATTTTATTCTCGCGACTTAAAAAAGATTTTCGCCCTATTAGCGCATATAACATATTCTTTGCTAAGTTAAATTTTTCTATTTGCTTTTGAATATGCAAGTCAAAAATTAATTTTCTGTCTAAGAAAACTCCTAAATATTTTACATTGTTGCTCCACTGCACTGAAGAGCCATTGATTATCAATTGGTTTGTGGGATAAAAATGAGAATTTCTTCTACGACTAAAGAAAACTGCTTGCGTTTTACTTTCGTTAATTTTGATTTTCCATGTATGCAAATAATCAGCAAGTCGGTATAACGCAGGTTGTAAATTATCTACAATATTTTGGCCAAATTTATGTGATGAAAATAGACATGTGTCGTCAGCATAGGCTGCACATTCAACTGCATTGAATTGTGAATTGTGGCATATCAGAGCAATATAAGTTATAAAGTAATGGTCCCAAAACTGAGCCTTGGGGGACTCCTGCCGGTATTTCAGTAATATCAGAATATGTATCATTTAGATTTACACAAAAATATCTATTTTTTAAAAACGATTCTATGGTTTTTATAAGATAAAATGGAATGTTGTATTGAATCATTTTGTATAACAGACCATTATGCCAAACGGTATCGAAGGCTTTTTCGATATCAAGTGTGACTACAACTGTAGATAATCCATTTTCAAACCCTGTGCTTATATGTTTGTATATACGTTTAATCTGGTGAACAGTACTGTGAAATGGTATAAATCCAAACTGTGTAAGTGGTAAAATATTATTTTGTTCAATAAACATAAAAAGTCTTGTTTTAAGGACTTTTTCCAAAATTTTGCTAAGGCTACTTAGTAGACTAATCGGACGATAGCTTTTTAGGGAGTTAGGAAGTTTGTTTGGTTTTAAAATTGGCACTACTTTAGCCATTTTCCAGGCTTTTGGAAAATATTGTAGTTTTAAACAACAGTTTATAATAAAGCAGATATAGACAATGGCTGAATTTGGTAATTGCTTAAGCATTATATTTTTGATCCCGTCTAACCCGGAGGCTTTCCTAGGGTTTAATTCTTTTATAATTGTTGTAATTTCATTAACGTCCGCGTATTCGCTTGGTTCAAGGCTTACATCAAGTGAGGAAAAACGCTGGTTTATAGTATCAACTAATGAAATATGTGATGGATTGCCTAAATTGCTTGAAACTAAATGATTTTGAGAAAAGGTTGTAGCCAGTTGGATGGCTTTTTCTTCATCGGTATAAAATGTTGTCGAGTTTTCCCTAAGAGGTGGCATAAACAACTTCCTTTTCCTTAAGCACTTTGCTATATTCCAAAAAGGTTTAGATGCCTTATCTAAATTTTTTATCTTAGTATTCCACATTCTATTTCGAAGCCTAGTAATTTCACTATGTATTATCCTGTTATAACTTTCCATTATTTTGAGATCAGTTATATTGCGCCTCTTATACCATAAAAAACATGATACAAAATACAGTATTAAAGTACCCACAATTCTATAATTCTTCCAAAGAAGTCCATCTTGTATAACAAGCACCTTATATCTTATGGGGTGGTACAGAACAGTATTCCTGAAAACATTACCAGTCATTAAGTTAGCGTCTTTTGTTGCCAATCCGATAAAATATTTTAAAGGAATATTGTTTGTTGATAAGGAGTTTTTTATAAGAACACAAATTTTAACGACATCTAACTTGGTAATCTCAAATAAGGTGACAAAACTATCCTATATAAAACTAACACCGTATATGCTACTAACGTAATACATTTCATTTCACTGCCACATCCATAGTTTCATCAACAATAAAAAAAATGTGTTTTGTAAAAAATATATGAGATATCGATGCCTTACTTTCTCAACCTCGTATCTTAAAAAAATACGGGTTTGACTTTTTCATGTCAAACGACTAAAATTTTTGTGTTCTATTACTGCAACAACTTATTAGTTCAATACTTTGTCTCAATTCTGTCAATATTAATAAATTATTGAAATAATAAGTTGTTGCAGTAATAGAACACAAAAATATTAATCGTTTGACATGAAAAAGTCAAAACCGTATTTTTTTAAGATACGAGGTTGAGAAAGTAAGACATCGATATGCACTTGCTGCTTTGCCGACCAAAATTAGGTTTGGCCTACCAACCGACCAAACGCAAAACAACCGACCAAATTTGGTCGGAAAAGACCAAGTTCGGCAATCCTGATCCGATGGTACAATGACTCAATGATGACATAATTGACGTTCAATGTCGTTAATGTTCTTAAATTGTTCTTGGTTTATTGACGTACACTTTTTTCTATTAAATATTCCCAATGAAAGAAGTCCAAAGCAGGGCTGAAGAGTCGGAGTTGAGGTATTTGTACCGGAGTCGGAATTGTACTACCCACAAAAACTCGCGACTCCGACTCCAAAATTTATCGCCATAAAACGTTTTTAAAAATTTTCTAATTTTTACCAAAATTCTTCGAAATTGGCGATGCAATATTCAACATATCGATTTGAAATTTTTATAGAATCATTTTCTTTCTAGGGTGATCCATTTCGAGGTTCCCTACTTTTTAAGAGAAAAAAAACAGAAAATTAAAATTTAATGGGAATGCTTATTATCATTTGAAAGAACATTGTTTGGCATTAATTTTTTTAAGATTATGTCTATCAAATGTTGGGCGTTGCTACGTCGCAGATGGTCCATCTGTTAAGTCCAATTTTCGATGACTCGTTCGAGCATTTCGACTGGTAACTGGCAAATGATACGCGTGATGTTTTCCTCCAAGGCCTGAATCGAAGCGGGTTTGTCCGCATAAACTTTAGACTTTACATATCCCCACAGGAAAAAGTCTAACGGTGTGATATCACATGGCCAATCGACCGGCCCAAAACGTGAAATTATGTGCTCACCGAAGTGTTCTCTCAATAAATCCATTGATTGATGCGATGTGTGGGAAGTGGCGCGTCTTGCTGAAACCAAATGTCGCCCAGATAACGAGCTTCAATTTCAGGCATCGAATAGTCGGTTATCGTGGCACGATAACGGTCGCCAATGACGGTTACGTTCGCACCGGCATCATTTTTAAAGAAATATGGACCGATGATTCCACCGGCCCACAAACCATACCAAACAGCTGTTTTTTCTGGATGAAGTGGCAGTTGTTGAATGTCTTCAGGTTGCTCTTCGTCCCAAATGCGGCAATTTTGTTTGTTTACATACCCATTGAGCCAGGAATGGACCTCATCGCGGAACAAAATTTGCCTCGAAACGTCGGATCTTCTTGGAACTTTTAAAGAGCCCATAGAGCGAAGCGATGTCGCTTGGGAAGGTCGAGCGGCTTCAGTTATGAAATGCCAAACAATACTAAATAAAAATAACATGACAGCATGATACGACTCACACGTGATCTGTAAAAAAAATCTATTGAAAAAAGTATCTCTAAATGGATCACCCTTTATTTTTAACCATTTCAAAGGTACTCCATTAAAAACAATTGCTATATTTGTGTGCAGAATCTTTGATACCCCCACCGACACTTAGAATATATGAGAGCTAAAAATTATTAATTAATCTTTAGAAAAACAGACGTCAGTATTACAATTGTTTCCGATTTAAGCCTATTGGACTCAGGCAGTATTATGCTTTTATTTCTAGAAATTTTAATTAACTTGAATAAAATAGCATGATTCGTAACAGTTTATGCCAAACTAAAATGATTTTCAGGAGGGGAATTTATATAAGACCCATGGTAAATTATGGACTTATCATCAAGAAATCCTGTAGAATGATTTCTGTTATTAAAAATCAAATTGGAACAAATTTCAATACAGTAGTGAAATTTTAGCGTGTTTAATGTGCATTTCAGATGGGTGCTTAATATGATAATCACAAAATTGCATGATATTATTTCTGGTCATATGAACCAAAATTGCACCAAATTATACCACAATATCTATATCTGTGTGAGCATAATAAATATTTGGCATTATATGGTAAATAATGAACCGATCTTCAGGAAATCTTTGACGTACCAAATTGTATTACAATAACATTATTTATTACGTTTTTTTAACATACTAAACTGTTTTCCGAGAGTAGGTTTTATATGCGGCTTAGGGTAAATTGTGGACCAATATTTACGAAATTTTACAGTGTGATTTCAAGTCCTATAAAACTATGACGTAGCACAACTTAATATAATAGCAATATTAATTACGGTTTTAGACGTGCAGAATGATTTCTAGTCATATAGAACGAGTTTGTGCAAAACTTTATCATGCCGCGCACTATACCAACTTTTATGTTAGTTTTTGTAACAGAATTGTAAATTTTTTAGGTTTGTGACTCCAAATTTGGATTCATAACTCTTATCTTACTTAACCGATTTTGCTGAATTTCAATCCAAAACTGCTTAGAATAACTAGAAGCAATTTGACACCAACATTGCTTCTATCTTTTGAGTTTTTCGAACGAACAGGCAGACGGACATGTCGACTTAGAATTACTCAAGGTGCCAAAATATATCTGTGGTTTTTATGGGTAACCGCGTATGTCCATTTTTTGGATTTTGAGATGTTGATGTCATATTGCTTAATTTTAAATGCTCTTTACATGGATCTTAAAATTTTTGAAAAAATATGGACCAATTCCGATTTTTTACCTAATGACTAATTTAAAAAAGTTCAATACTTAGCCCATAGTTCAATCTAAAATGGTTTTTCCGTTCTTCTTGATTTTAAGACATACGCGGTTACCCATGAAAACCACAGATATATACTTTATGGGGTCTTAGATGCATAATAAAAAAGCCACACGAAATGACAAACTTAGTTGTAGGGTATAAAAAGAGATTAAAGTCAAATAAGGACCAGTCTCATACATTAAGAATCAAGAGTAGAGAGTTAGAGTAGGAGTTGGAGTTGGAGTTGGAGTAATGCATGCTGCCGCAGCTGCGGGGAACCGGAAGCTGAGGAGACAGTATTTCATCTTCTTTTAATTCAATACGATATGGATTATTTGGAAATTACCTTATACAAGGACTTTCGGAGATATCGCGGGTAAAACTCAGCAACTTGCCACCTCAGTATTGCCCCTGGGTCAAGTTTTGTTTGGGGTTCCAATCCTTGACGAGTGGTGCGGTGTCAAAACGGAGGCACTATCGACTCTACTTGCAGCACGCCTAGTTCTGTGCGTGCTGCCACGTTAGCCAACCAACCAGGAGTTGGAGCCGGAGTCGGGAGTCGGAGTCGCACTTGGTCCAAATGTGTGAACTTACATGATCGTTGCGGACAATAAACATCGCCACGACGTGAGATAACACGGCCATTGAATTTATCGCACAAAAGAGCCATTGTTTCGTTGGCTGTGTGGTAGGTTACACCTTCCTATTGGAACCACACATTGTGCAGATCCATATCCCCAATTTCTGGGCCCAATAAGTCCGTTATCATCTCGCGATAGCGAACACCATTCATGGTAACTGCTTGGCCGACCTCATTTTCGAAGAACAGCAATGTTTTCCGCAGAAAGAACTGGGCGAGCATGCACAGTTTTCACATTTCCTGCAGACCCGGTTTACCGAAATTTGCGTACAATTCTCCCGATTGTGGACACATTTGGTCGATTATGCTGACCAAAGAAACTCTTAGTGCACGAAATGCATTTTGATTTGAAAGCCCATTTTCGTAAAAGGCTTCAACAATCTCAAGGTAGAAGTAAATTACACGCGTTAGTGCGCGCGCGCTCTGCAGACTTCTGTCAAAAAAAGTTAAGCTAGTGTTTTTCCATAGAACAAGTTACACAAAAAAGGGGCAGAAAGTTGGTTAACTTTGAACTTTTTAAAGAGTTTTGTATTTTTGACAAGTAAGCAGCTGACAACAAAAAAGAATAATTTCAAAAATTTGTGATTCATGGACGAAAAACTTATTGAAGAGTTTATAAAACATACATTATCGTATAAAAAAAGAGCTTGGAATTCTTTAAATAAATTGTTAAACAAATAAAAATAGCTGAAAGAAAAGGATTTTATAACGCGTGTTGTGTAACTTGCAAGTTTTCACGCGCTCAAGTTTTTAAACGCACGATACTCGTCGACGAATTAATGCGTGTTATGTACTTTTACCTTTAACGCGCTGCTCATTTGTGTACCTCTCCATGGTTAAAAATGTCAAACACTGAAACAAAGACATGTGGATTTAAGTTGGCCAGAAAACTTGACGTTAAGGTGTGACTCATAATTAACATCGTGCATTATGGTTGGACCACCCTTTATTATATACATAACATATATTTTTAAAAGAGGAAACACAGCGAAACAATTTATTTTTTACATTTATAATAAGTAAACAAAATGTAAAAATTTTATTCATATAAATCTAAGATTGATTGTTCATATATTTGTTAATAATAACTTATGTTCAAAAATTGTATGAAATGATTTCAATCAAAGTATGTTTTTGTTTGGAAACCATGGATTATATTACACACATACAATTATTAAACCATAGATAAATTTCGATACCTCGGAGGTATGCTGCTACCTTAAGTTGTGACCACAGTAATACACGGCAAAGTGTACTGCCTCATCGAACTCGACAGCTGAGTTAAAAACTGTATCACTATGACGACATAGTGATACATAGCGACATTTTCTCAATATTTTTTTTATTGCTAAAATTAAAAATTTAAGGACCAATGCACAATGTAAGCAAACTTTATTTTGTTGTAGTCGGTAGCTTGCTTGGACGAAATTATAATATGTCGCATCAAAAAAATTTAAGTTTATGTATACATATCAAAAAAGAACTAAAAAACCATCTCCTGTAAAATTTGTGTTTTGTCGCTTACGATAATTTGGCGCTAAGGGCTCGATATTGCAGTACACCTCCAGGGTACTGATATGCATTCATTTACTGCGATATTCATAATCAATCATTTAAGTACATTTGAAATTTATTTTAAAACAAAATTTTCATAAAATTTTTTTTTATATTTATAAATAATTATAATTTTTTTTTTTTAAATTTTTTAGTGAAAAAAATTTGATGTAAACACCCCGATATTAGTGTTAAGTATGGACTGGCCATGTTCGAGTTTTACTTATGTTTAAACAACTCTATTTATGACATTAACACTCATTTTGTCGATTTTTTTTTTTTTTTTTTTTTTTTAATAACAAGAATTTCATCCGGCAAACACTAACATAGTACGGTACTCCACTATTAATATCAGAGTTCGAAAATAAACAGTAAAGTACAGAAAGTTACTGTACCACACAGTTTTTTTAATTTTTGCTTGTGAATTTGTACACAAACAAAATATACTACACAACTATTGTGAGCTGACGAACAGAAACACTTAGGCCGGTTTTTCAGATGGGGATTAGGTTAAAACTTAGTTTAACGTAGTCTGAAACTCGGATTTTTCCAGGGAAATTTGATTATTTTTTATTATTTTATTAAACACCAACATTTTAAGCAAAACTAAGCTGATCAGTCAACATTTTTTTAACAAACTTGGTAATGGTGGCACAAATCTGTTTGCAGATTAACGAAACTCAGTTTAACTGAGATCTCAAAAACCCATACTTAGATAACTTACCGAACCTATTATAGATTCCGTGTTAAGTTCTTTTGAGGTACTTATTCTGTATTTTTTAGTGAACACGTAGTGAACTTTTAGATATCATGATATGTTTTTTTAGTGTCTGCGTAGTTAACATTTATGTACTTACTTTTTTTAGAGGAAATATTTAAAATAATAAATCCTCTGTATGTATAGGAAAGAAAATAAGAAATATAATTTTTTAATGGTTTGTTTATTTATTGAAAAAACCAGGAGTAACAGGAGTGCAAAAATATAAGAAACATGCAAAAGTATACTAATGTTTTAATAAAATATAGTATTTATATCAAAAAATAAATTTAAATAAGTGTTTATAACAGTCGATCAAAACTATAGTAAAAAAAACAATTGCGACTAATGCAAAGCACTACAACAATTTTCGATGCTTTATTAACCACTTACAAATGTGCACAAGCAAAAATATGTACATATTTACACCTACGCAAACTCTTTACACTTTACAAATGAACTTTATTTGCAATGTTCTTTTCTCTGCTACATACCTGCGTTGACCTGCTATCACAATATCAAAATTGGTTTTTCTATTTTGAATACATCCATTCGCATCAACAATTTAATATACCAAAATCACAACAAAATCTATATATATAAAATTGTAACGTTACTGACTGACTGACTGACTGACTGATTCATCATCGCACAGCCTAAACGCCTGAAGCTAAAAACTTGAAATTTGGACCAGGGGTTGGTCTCTCCCCAAATCGATCCACTAAGACGGGATTTTTGGAAATTCGAATGTTTAGGGGGGCAAAAACGGGTAAATTCGGTACCCTTATATCTCTAAAACTAAAAGAGATACAAAAAAAATGTAATACTTATCGTTGTTCTTTAGAAAAATAAGCGGACAGGTGTCTGGTACTTTTTGGAAATTCAGCCCTTTAACGGAGTAAACGGGTAAAACCTGCATTTTGGTACTTTTTTGTCACCCCATCTATCTTTTAAACCCATAAACATAGAAATAAGGGTTATATCACATTTGAAACTTATCTAAAAAATCCAAATACAAATTTGGTACTTTTTTGAAATTCGGACGTTTAGAGGGTAAAAACCGTTACTATTTTGGTACTTTTTTACAAAACATTTTTTTTTATTCATTGACGTATTAAATTATGGGCTCCTACTACAATATTGAAATTTTTTATGCTTCAATGGGGAGAAAAAAGTACCAAAAAAGGGAAATACGGGAAATTTATTTCTTACTTTAGGTTTTTGGTTCCACAACTGACAATTTTTTTAATTATCGTTAATATTGGACCTAGAAACATAAACTTCAACATGCAATGTCCTGAGTGGATAAGAACCTCTGAGGTACTTTTTGGTATTTTTGATCTTCAACTGGTACTTTTTTAATTTCCGTTAGTATTAGACCTAGAAACATAAAAGTAAACATGCAAAGTCCTGAGTGAATAAGAATTTGTTAGAGGGATCTTTTTGGTACTTTTTCGTTATTTAACTGGTACTTTTTTTAATTTGCGTTAATATTGGACCTATGGACATAAAATTAAACATGCATGCTCCTGAGTAAATCAAAATCTGTAAGAGGGGCTTCTTGGTACCTTTTGGTCTTTAACTTGTACTATTTGAAGTTCCGTTAGTATTGGACCTAAAATCATAAAATTCAACATTAAATGTCCTGAGTGGACAAGAACCTATTAGAGGGATCTTTTTGGTACTTTTTCGTTTTTTAACTGGTACCTTTTTTATTTTCGTTAATATTGGATCTACAAACATAAAATTAAAAATGCAATGCCCTGAGTGAATGAGAATTTGAAAGAGGGGCTTTTTGGTACTTTTTGTTCTTTACCTGTTACTTTTTGAATTTCCGTTAAAATTGGACCTATAAACACAAAATTAAACATACAAGTTCCCAAGTGAATGAGAATCTGTAAGAGTGGTTTTTTAGTACTTTTTCGTACTGTATTGTTTGCCAACAGGTACTTATTGAATTTTTGTTAGTATTGCAGCTACAAACATAAAATTAAACAAGCAAAGCGTTGAATGAGCATCTGTAAGAGGCAATTTTTGGTACTTTTTTGTACTTTATTTTGTGCTTTTATTGTTGCTCATTAAATAAAACAGAGAACAGGTGTCTGGTACTATTTCGAAATTCGGCTCTTTTAGGGAGTTAAAGTGTAAAACCTGAATTATGGTTCTTTTTTGTCCCCCATCTACCGTTTAAATCAATGCACATAGAAATAAAAATTATATAAAATTCGTAACTTATCTAAAAATGCCAAGTGAAAATTTTTTACTTTTTCTGAATTCGAACGTTTAAGGGGTAAAAATCGTACGTAATTTTGTTACTTTTTCCAAGATATTTTTTCTTCGTCTATTTATTTTTACCGCACAGCCTAAACGCCTGAAGCTTAAAAGTTAACATTTGGACCTGAGGCAGGCCTCTTTTGTTGTTCAATAGAAAAAAGGCGTTAAAAATGGAAATTCGCTAACCTCATATCTGCTAAACTAAAAGGGATACAAAAAAATTGAATACCTATTATTGTTCATTAAAAATAAGTGGACAGGTGTTTTGCACTTTTTTGAAATAAAGAGTAAACGGGTAAAACCTGTATTTTAAGACTTTTTTGCTATGCCATCTATCTTTTAAACCAATAAACATTAATATAAAAAATATATCACAATCGTAACTTATCTAAAAAATACAAATACAAATTTGATGCGTTTCGAAATTCGAACGTTTAAGGGGTGAAAATCGTACCTAATTCTTTATTTTTTTCAAAACATTTTTCTTCATCTACCTATATAATGTAAAATTGTAAAGTAACTGCCTGATTCATCATCGCACGACCTAAACACCTGAACTAAAATGCTGAAATTTGCCCGGGAGGTTGGCCTCTCGCGAAATCGATTACCTATGATGGGAGTTTTGGAGATTTTTATGGTTAAAGGGTAAAAAAAGTTAAAACGGGAAATTCCCTAACCTGATGTTCATTAAAATAATAAGCGGTTAGGTGTCTGGTACTTTTTTGAAATTAGACCCTTTTGGGAAGTAAACCTGTATTTTAAAACTATTTTGCCACGCCATCTATCTATTAAACCAATAAACATTGAAAAAAAAATATCACATTCGTAACGTATCGAAAAAATACAAATAAAATTTTTTGAAATACGAACGTTTAGAGGTACAAATCGTCCCTTTACAAAGTAGCGGGTTTAAACCTAGAAACATAAACTTTGGCGTAAAAATATGTCCACATAAGAAAAAGGGGCGCTAACGAAGTAGTGGGTTAAATGCTAGTACGTTATAAAACTCTGATCAACACACCCACGCATAAAAATATCTACCCTTATAATATTTACTTTGACGGTTTTAAATAAATGTCTCAAAACACAAACGCACTTGTTTTTTTTACTCTATTTATGAGCGACTGTTATAAGCACTTATTTAGATTAATTTTTTGATATAAATACTATATTTTATTAAAACATTAGTATACTTTTGCATGTTTCTTATATTTTTGCACTGCTGTTTTTTTTTTAATAAATAAACAAACCATTAAAAAATTACATTTCTTATTTTCTTCCAATACCTTAAATATTTCCTTTAAAAAAAGTAAGTACATAAATGTTAACTACGCAAACACTAAAAAAACATATCATGTTAGGTATAAGTTCACTACGTGTTCACTAAAAAAAATACAGAATAAGTACCACAAAAGAACTTAACACGGACTCTAAAATAAATTAGGTAAGCTATCTAAGTGTTTGTTTTCATCAGCTCACAATAGTTGTGTACAATATTTTGTTAAAATAAGATTTAGAGTTTGTGTGGGAAGACAAGTACACTACGGTAGTGTACAATATATTAAAAATTTAACATGAAGCCTTAACATAATGACTTAACAGCAGCCATTATGTTGGACGGAGTATAAGAGAGAAAAAATTTAAAGAATTTATTTCTTAACCCTTTTATGCACCAAACGTCTATGGTGCAATTTTATTTGTTTGCAAAAGTAAAATATAAAACATAAAAAGCATTTACTTACTTGCAAGTTAAAAGCAAAGCTGAAGTAAGGGACTAAAAAAGATTGTATTTTATTAATATGTTGTGCAAAAATTTACAGTTAAAAATTAGACATTTGCTTCAAAAGGCTTGATCTACACATACAAGTGCCTGAAAAGGTTAAAGGTGTGCCAGGTAGGTTTTTTGTGTGGTTGATTTTTTTTTAAATTAACAACACACTCACATGGTCAGATCATGAAACAGTTGCTTGTGGCAGAACTTACTCAATGCTTAGAACACTATGGCAAACACAATGTGTTACACCAATGAAGATTAGAGTACTTATTGCGAAAACGTATTTGATACCAGTTCTAACCTACGGCTGTGAGAACTTTGCAAGTTGTGATTCAAACAGCAAACATAAGTTGAAGGTAGCTTTTAACAATATCACGAGATATGTTTATGGCATAAAAAATTATGCTAGTAATGGCAATTATACTCATATCAATATAACTCCGCTTTCGAAAAAAATATACGGAGTGCTATTTGAAGACTTGTTGAAAATAAGAACCCTTGTTTATTTGCATAAAATTATAACCACTCGTGAACCAAACTATCTCTAACTTTATGACACGCTAGTCTCTTAATCTTGGAATAAACCTTTTGCGACTCTCTGTATAAGTCATATAACAATTACTGAGCTATCTAAATAAGAGCGCTTTTTAAAACATGAAAATTCTACTGTCAATTCAATTTTAATGAAGCAAATGGACCTAAGGATCTGCCGAATAAGATTTTCCAACCGGGTGGAGTTTAATTCGCGTTCTAATGATTTATTTCGTATAAAATTGTATGAAAATTAGAAGAGTTGACATGATGACAAATGGGCTTCATGTTTAATTTACATAGGTAGCTCAGTTATGCGGCTGCGCATTTCACGAGTCATATAGAATCCCTATATGAGTATCAAACGATTCCTAACATGCTTTCTGAAAGACTCGTTAGATAATCTTTACACAATCGCTCAACTATTAATATAAGCGTCTTCCGTTATAGAAGTATCTCACGTTGTAATAAAAGTAGCTCACAGAGGAATCAGCTTGTGTAACAGTTTCTCCCGTGCGAGGAATCTTCTACGATTAAAAAATGAGCTCTTCGACGATCAAAAATGCTCTTCGTGAGATTCCCAGGAGACTGTTATACGATTGAAAAGGCTAGCTGGGAACGGTGTCCCAAAACGACAAATCTCAAGCAAAAGACTTAAAAATTCACTATACTCTGCAGAATTTTGTTGTCTGTCGAGATTAGGGATGGGCAAATTGGAAAAATATATCGATATATCGTATCGACATTTTTTTAAGAGTATCGATATTTATTAATTAAAAATATCGATATATCGATGTATCGAAAGTATTTCGCTAAAATTATTACCAAATTTAAAAACTTAATATACCTATGTCAATTCATATTTACATATGTACAAACATTTTACTTGTATTTCCATTCTAACTTTTTTTGTTTCTTTTAATTTCAAAATTACTGCCTGTCCCTCGATTTCGAACGAATCTTTCATTCGCTTAACTTTTATTTAAAGCAAAACCCAATTTTAAAATTTAGTTTTTCAGGTAAGTTATGCGAACGAAGTTTACGTTTGAAATCGAGAAACCGGCAGTTAATTCCACAATAAAACAATATTTAAAAAAAAAATAAAGAATACCTGCCAAAAAAATAATTTTAGTTATTTGCCATATGAAATCTAAAAACAAAAAACATTGGGGTTATATAATGCCGGATTATATACTGCCGGCCAACGAAACTTGTGACACATACTATACAAGTAAACTGTGCAATATTTTATTTTTAATATATAGGAACATGATGAAATAAAAAAAAACAAAATATTTTTTTTATTATTAACATTCCAACTTTCATGAGTCTATTGCTGCTAATACGCCATAATTAAGGCGATTCTTTGCATAATTCTAGGAACCCTTTTCAGATTATTTTTTCCGCGCTTATTTGTTTGTTGTCATCTCTTGAAAAACCGAGACAAAACTGAAAAGCGCTGTTATTTTCTTAATTTTAGTTAAAAAAACCTATGATGCAATTCTTAAAAAACAACAGTATTGTAAGCAGTTGAATTTTATTATAAAGTCTTAAAAATATCGAATTCGATAGTCGTAGATAAATATCGATGTATCTATTTATGGGTGTTTTAAATATCGGCGATATATATCGATTATAATTTTTTTAAATATCGATACTTTGATATATCGATATTTATTGCCCATCCCTAGTCGAGCTGCTTTAATTTTTACATTTCTTTAATTTAATTTTTTGCTTAATATCCGGCTAGATTGGCAAAAACCTCTATGTGCGGCGATACACTGTGAAAATAAAAATTATTAACTTATACAAATGCACACAATAGCTGGAGCAAACGTGAAGCGTATCTTCATTGTTCGTCGACTTCTATTGTCGAAGAAAAATTGATAATTATTATTTTTTGTTTTTCAAATTGAAAATGGATTTGAAAACAATATATGTAACAGAAGAAAATGTTATCAATTATCTGATATATTTGGAAATTGCGTTAATTTACCAGATTAAAACAGTTGACGAAACTTTATCTGTCTCTTTCCCTCACTCAGAAAATTCATTAATTTACTATACATTTCGCACCATTTTGGGTGGTTTTTAAATTTTTTTGTGCGAAAAATTCCTTAGTTGGTGCGCGGTACGCTTTTTTTTAAATATCGGTGCGTTTTTTAAGATTTGGTGGCACCAATGCAAATTCAACATAACTTTTTTTTTGGTGTGAAAAAAATCTTTGTACAAAATTTTTACAATCAATTTTACAGACCACACTAATAAGGCCCTAATCATGTAAAACGCAACGCAACGCCAAAGAATTACATTGAAAGCACAAACAATGTTATAAATATTTTGTAATTTTGTTTGTTGCTCTCTACAGAAATTTTATTTTTTTAGGATCTGTGGGGATTTTTGGGGATAAGAAAACAGGTTTTTGGGGATTTTTGGAATAAAATAAGGTGTAAAACAAAACTGAGAACCAGTGTGACGAGATCTAAAAAATTTTTACAGCTAAATCTGGCATCAGACGTGGCCAAAAAATTCTAAAAATTATTTAAAACAAGTTAGACTGCTATATTCGTCGAAGTGGGCCCTACATTGTAAATACATATCGATGCCTTACTTTCTCAACCTCGTATCTTAAAAAAATACGGTTTTGACTTTTTCATGTCAAACGATTGATATTTTTGTGTTCTATTACTGCAACAACTTATTATTTCAATAATTTATTAATATTTCCAGAATTGAGAGTATAGTAACCCTGCTTATTTTAACGCGCTGTCAAAATCGGATTTTCCAATTCTAAAGCGTTGACGCCGCGCTATTTAGGGATGCTTCATACAAATTGTATGGGCATGAGGATTTTTGACAGCTAGAAAACGCGTGCCGCTCTTATTTAAGTATGGCTGTTACTCAATTTTTCTCATTCTACATCGTATTTTGACATGTCGTAATACATTGTATTACCGTGTAAACTAGCCTTAAATAATAAATTTTAATGCTAAATTCAGACGCAAAAATGCCAAAATGGTCACACTATTGGGAACCCAGTGGTCAAAGTAACGGCTCAAGGCCTATCCAATAGGTCTGCTTACCGCTACAACAATACAAAAAATTGTAAAATTCTTCACGGTTGTCAAAATCTTAAGGCCGTGTCAGATACAACTTTGTCGCTTTGCGTGACGTTTCTACCTTCGGCAGAAAAACGCAAGGCAAAAGTTGTATGCCACAATGAAAACTTTGACAACACTCACGCATTGTTTGTTTACTTATAAAAGTGGTTGGTAATTTGTACATTTAATTATTTGTTATAAAAATAAAAGTTAAACATTTAATTGGACGGTTTTTGGAATTGAATTTGGCAAAAAAAAACTAAAAAAAAAAGAAAATTATACTAGCCAATTGTCAAAGCGCGCAAAAACTTTTTGCTTCGCTCCGCTTTGAAAGTACTTTATTTTTTTTTTTTTTTTTTTTTGGCTTTACTTAAAAACTAATTTTTTGGCTGACTATTAAAGTCATATTGCCAGGGTATCCCACGAATTTTTGGAGCTTCAACCACAAGACCTCGTTCGACCTAAACCATCGTATAGGAAGGCGAGAGCTCCCAGAATCCACTCCAGAGTATTATTGGTCTCCACCAGTGAACGTCTGAGTTTTTTATGGTTCTCCACCAGTCACTTTGAGTTATTATTGGTTCTCCACCAGAAAACAAGTTAAAAATTTGAGGTTACAAACGATTGCACAAAGTTAATGCCGACAACCGCAAAAACTGTAACTCGGTACAGTTATACGACGCCACGCCATTAACCAATGCGAGGTGACACCGCAAAACGCACGAAAAGCAGACAAACAAGAACGACCTGATTGCCCTTAAGAAATAATGACAACGAGCGCGAGCTGCTTCTCCACTCAGAGCAGTTTTACGAGTGTCGTGAAAGTACTTTATGTGACATGTTTAGTATAAGTATGTATATTTTATCTTAGATGTCAAAGCGAGTCGGTAACGCAACGCGAAGCAAAAGTTTTATCTGACATAGCCTTTACTGCTACATAGGGAAAAGTAAAGGAAAAACGTGTTTGGTATGCATGTATGTGTGGCAAAAAACGAAAACAAAAATTTTTTTAATTTAGTTTATAAATACTCAAATAGCAATGTTGCCACTTTAGAAAATTTATGTAATTTTTCATATTTGTTACATTTACAATATATGTAATTTGTAGGGATATAACGAATACCGATACCGATATATCGGCGATACTTCAGATTTGTCGATATATCGGTATCGGCGATATTTTACTGTCGATACGCCGATATTTTAATAAAAAGAGAATTAAAAAGAGAATAATATATTGCTTCTTTTAATTCTTTAGCTTCTTTATTTAGGAGGTCCTCACCACGCGTTCTATGCGTTTGATATTTTCTTGAACTTTTTTTAAGCCGCAAGCAAATGTTAAAGTAATCACTCTTAATGCTTTCTATACGTATATTATACATTATACGCGTTTGCTATGTAACTTGTCAATAAAATGTTACACTGCTTTTACTTTTTGCAGATGCTTTAACGCATCAACGAATTGAATGCGTAGTGCGGACGTCCAATTTTAGCCGTTTTGCTTTGCACCATAGTATTCATTAAAATTATCATTGTAATATTTAGTTCAAAAGAACTATACATATTTACCTCTTGTCATTTTCATTGAATTTAATTAAAAGTAAATAAAATTTTTGTTTAGTTTTATTACTTATTAACGAAATTTTGATAGGACCAAAATTGTTCCCCGGAAATATCCTGCGTATATTGGGGCCAAATAGAATCAATGATGCTGGCTTGTGGTTAATAACAAATCAATAAAACTAAACGTCGATTGTCCATATATTAGAAGAACCAGCAACAATTTTGCTCAACAAGCGCTTAATTGGAACTAGGGATGCCAAACGGGAAATCCCAAAATCCCGGGATTTTTCGGGATTGATAAATCCCGAATCCCGGGATTTATTTTTATGAGTCCCGGGATTCTTAACATATCAACTTTTATGTACAAAAATTTTTGTTTTTTTTTTTAATTTTTTATACTCTATACAAAAATATTTTTTAAATATTATATATAAGTTAACTTTTTATTGCAAATAATTCTTATTTTTGAATTTAATTTTTGTTTTTTGGAACACAGCGAGTATTTCACATTTTAATTTTTTGTTATATGACGACTATTTCTGGATTTTTGAATTTTGCTTAATAAAAACCATTCTTTTATGTAGAAACGAAATTTGCAGATTTACATCTCAAGCCTTTTTTACAATTACGTTAAGCAAATTCAGCTTTGGCTTAAGACATAATACCAAAATAAAAATGATTATTTTTATGCAAAATATAGAAATCAAGAAATAATAATTGTTATATATCAAGCAAAAAATAAAAATTATTCACGATCCAATTAAAGAATAAAAGTATAATTATAACAATTAAGTCGTTATATTTATGAAATAGCTCATATTCCTTCCGGTCCAATAATAATAAAAAATTTGCTTGAAAAAAATACGGTAAATAAAAGAATTTTTTTTATAAATTAACACTATCTGACATTTGTTTAAACATTTTTTTTTAAATAAATTTCAAACGTACTTAAATTATTGATTATGAATATCCCCCCTTGGAGGTGTACTGTACTGCAGTCGCTTAAAGTTACAGTTTTTAACTCAGCTATCGATCTCGATGAGGGACTACACTTTGCAGTGTATTAATGTCGTCACAACTAAATTCACATTAAAAATTGAATTGCTGTCAAGAAACCGAAATGAATTGGTCTAGAAAAACTAAGAGTTACGTATATTTTTTAAGCTTTTTTCAGAATCTGATCAGTTTGATCATGTGTGAGGCCAGTGTTATAAACATATGTATAAACTAACTTGTTTTGTTGTTTTCTTTTTTTTTTAAATCTTTTGAATATTCCAAAAGTATTGTTTATTTTAAAAAAAAAAGTCGTATCTTAAAGTTACACATTGATCCCGAATCCCGTAATTTCGGGATTATCTAAAATCAGTCCCGATTGGCATCCCTAACTGGAACCCTATTGGTAGAGGACGCTGCGACTTGAAAAAAATCTGGAGGAGAGCAATCGATGAGAATCTGCGTCACAAAAATCACAGTAAAGTGAATAAAATATTAAAATACAAGTGCACAGTTGAGGTCCTATGGTCCAATAGGAGAAAAGATTCACAGAATAAAAGTTTTTTGACAGTCTACTGCAGTGATTTTTTGTATTACCTTGATATACATACTTACAAAAAAGAATTTTTATTTATTTTTTTAATAAACAAAACACTGTTGTAAAAAAAATTCGTGTTTGAAACAGTGAGAAAATTACATTGAAAAATATTCTGAACGGTTAACTACCCGTCTACACTATCCATCAACTTGGTAAGAACATCATGTCACACATGAATTCTGCTAGTGTAGACTCTTCATGTTCATATTTCGTTCATGTGCTGCCATCGTTGGCTAAGCATATGTCTTAGAGGCCATGTTCGCCATGATGGTCGCCTTACAATGTCATTTTTGTCTACAACCAAACGCACAACAACAAATATTGTGGTAAATCAGAACATGAACATCAACACGTATTCGCCACATACAAGAACATGAACAAATAAGTACCGTTGCTCTGCCGGCGTTATGTTCATGTCTTATTCAAATCGATAGCGCATGCAGACGTGGAGTGGTAGTAGTCAATCTGATAGGGCCAATATATATTAGAAAGTACCACAAGGTCATCAAACATTAAAAAGTGCCACACAAGGCCCAATTGTGCCATGTTTTGCATCACTGTCCTAAAGTAATGCACAACATTATCGACATGATGGTGTTAATATACTGTATTATCTATAAACACAATCTCAAAATTTTATTCATGTGTAGACAGCGTTGCCAAGTGTGCAGATCTATATGTTTTTTACAATTTTTGAAGAGCAAAACAGTCTAGCTGACCGAAATTAATTATGCTAGCGATATTTATTACGGTTTTAGGCGTACTAAACTGTTTTCCGCGAGTAGTGTTTATAAGAGGCTTAAGGCCGTGTCGCTTTGAGTGGCGTTTCTACCTTTGGCAGAAAAACGCAAAGCAAAAGGAGTATGACACAATGAAAACTTTGACAACACTCTAGCATTGTTTGTTTATATTTTTTTATAAAAATTGTTTGTATTTTTTATAAAAATAAAAGTTAAAATTTCAATTTGACGGTTTTTTGGAATTGAATTTGGCAAACAAATTAAAAAGAAAATTAAACTAGTCAATTGTCAAACCGCGCAAAAAGATGAGAGTTGGCTAACTTTTTGCTTCGTTCCGCTTTGAAAGTACTTTATGTGACATGTTTCGTATAAGTATGTATATTTTATCTTAGATGTCAAAGCGAATCGGTAACGCAACGCGAAGCAAAAGTTTTATCTGACATGGCCTTAATGGTCAATTATGGACCGATCTTGACGACATTTAACAGTATGATTTGCAGTCGTATAATTTTTGTTAGTTTTTGTATCAAAATTATCAATTTTTTTAGGGTGGTGGTTCCACACTTTGATTCATAGTTCTGATCCTACTGAACCGATGTTGCTGGATTTCAATCCCAAGCTGCTTAGGATAACTATAAGCAATTTGAGACCTTTTTTTTCGTTTGCGTTTTTCGAAAGTGAGCGTGCTTTCAACAGACGGACAGACAGACGGGCATGGCTAAATCGACTTAGAATTACTCAAGGAGCCAGAATTAATAAACTTTATGGGGTCTTAGATGTAATATAAAAAAGTTTCACACGGAATGATAAACTAATGGCGATTTCTTTTCTGAGAAATATGTTGCATAAATGGTATATGCTCTATCTCTTTTGTGTAGAGCATGTACCATTTATGCAACATTTTTCTCAGAAAAGAAATCGCCATAAGTATACCCACACTCTCCACAGTAGTGGTGGAGGGTATAAAAATTTACTAACACACTTGCAAGGCGAATTCAACTACAGGTGGTGTCGAAACGACAATTCGATCCAATTTGTTTTGATTTGTTAGTGTGTTCTAAGGAATGGTTGACATTTTGGACCGTAAACACTAACAACGCAATGCAAAAAAACCTATGTTGTTTCTGTTGTTTTTGGATTGTTGTAGTTCCGACACCACATGTAGTTGAATTCGCCTTGCACACTTGAAACAATCAGCCTTATATTACGGTTCTCGATGTCGGTAACAACGTAAGTCGAATTTTGTAGTAGATTAAAGAACACAGGTTGTGTGCTACTTTAATCTACTACAGAGTCGTTTTCGACGTCGAGAACCGTAATAAGGCATAATTAACATAATTAATTAGCCTTATTACGGTTCTCGTTGTCGGTAACAACGTAAGTCGAATTTTGTAGTAGATTAAAGAACACAGGTTGACACAGGCAGAGCTGCCGCTTTTGGTTATTTCTAGCCAAAATTGGTAATTTTTATCTCAATGTGGAGATGTGAATATAATTTTCATTTTGGTTACATTTTTTCTTAAATATAAAATACGTATGAATTTGTTTTTCTTGATAAACCCGCATAGCGTATTTCGATGCGAAGAAATTATTTACAACATCGAAGACAATTATTTTGCTTTTTCCCCTATGTTGTCAAAAGTTGCTTAAATTTTGCTTATACATTTATATTTTTGTTTACTCTTTTGTTTTTTGCCACATATACATGCATACAAAACACGTTTTTCCTTTTGTTTTCCCTATGGAGTAGTAAGATTTTGACAACCGTGAGGAATCTTACACAACCAAAATGCATGTTGTTTTTTGTATTGTTGTAGCGGTAAGCAAACCAATTGGATAGGCCTTAGCTGAATGCATGAGAGATAGAGGCAAAATCATATGTGCACAAGGTTTCGATCAGTTTTTTTCTTGTTGCTCTTAATAAACTAACTTGAGGGTTACACGACCAAGTTTTGTCTATCAAGTTTTAATACACTCACACTTTTTTACCAATACACTCATACTTTTAAAAATTGAAGCGAACTTGCCTTTAAAATTCTTTTTCAAGTGAGTGTATTAATTTACGTTCAAGAAAACAGCTGATTACAAGTTTGGTGAGAAAATTTTTCGTTTGTCTTTACTCCACGTCTACAACAGACACGATTTGCTGTTATAACATGATGTTATAAAAGCGTTGTTAAAACATTTGCATTAACGACCGTGTTATAACATCAGAAAACCTCTAACATGACCCTACGGCCACACGTGCAATTTGTGATGTCTTAACACAAGCAATAACGCCGGCAGAAAAACTTCGTCAAATTGCCAATGTGTTTTAGGTGGAGAACACGTAAATATCTTACAACATAAGTTTAAAAACAAGCTAGAGACAGGTTGTGTGTTATATTCATAGCGAAGAAACAAGTTTTTTTCACCAACTTGCTTTTAAAATGAATTTATTTCCGGAAAACTTATTTTGCACTTTATTTTGCGCTTTAATTTTAATTATTTATCAGCCACGCGTGTATTTTTGACAATTGTATAAAAAAGTTAATAAAAAGCAGCAACAAAAAAAGCTGTCTGTCAAACTTAAACGTCAAGTTATGTTATAAAATAGCTTTCAAGACAGATTGCTTAACAACGCTGTTAAAACACACACAAAACACTAACATGAGGAGGCTATACCTAACACTAACATGATGTTAGAGTTAATGTTAACCATTTGATGTCAGTTGTAGCCTGGGTGTGAGGAGGCTATACCTAACACTAACATGATGTTAGTGTAAATGTTAACCATTTGATGTCAGTTGTAGCCTGGGTGTGATGAGTCTATACTTAACACTAACATCATATTAGTGTTAATGTTAAGAATTTGATGTCAGTTGTAGACTGGGTGTTATGAGTTGTTTTCTTGATGACATCTTGAAAGTAAATTGTTTCAAAATTACGTGCAGGCTACGTCACAGCTTTCAATTTTTGGAAATTTCGACAAACTATATATGTAAAAGACTATCAAGAACAACTTGATCGTGTGGTTGCAGTGTAATAGAAACTATACCCAACGCTCACCGATATGCATGAACGATAGTCTTCTTGTAAGGGAATAACCAAAACTAAAAAAAAAATGAATAACATGCAACAATTTTACATTGAGATAGAGAGAGAGACATAATGAGTTCGAGATTAATATCACATGCAGTATGGCCAGGTCTAAAAAAATTTTACAGCTAAATATGTCATTATACAGGGCCAAAAAATGCTTAATATGATTAAAGATTTTTAAATAGATATTGGGAATTATTTCTTTTTCATGAGCAACTTTATTATATTCAAAATTTTTTATTTTTCGAATTTATTCTATGAGTTAAATTTCAGTTATGCTTTTTGTAATAGCTCTATTTCTTCAATTTTTTTAGGAATGACTTCATATTACAAAAAGCTTTATAAAATACATAACTGAAATTTAACTCATAGAATAAATTCGAAAAATAAAAAATGTTGAATTTAAAGATTTTTGTTAAAAATTTATTACCAGTATGAAATTTTATTCGAAACTTATTACATTTAAGTGAATAATTTTTGAACGAAATTGAAATGAATGGTTTTAATGAATTTAAGCAAATGGCAAGATTTTAGTAAAGCATGTGATACATATAAATATTTAGCACAGGGAGTTAAGATTAAATGTTAAACTTAGCGTGCCTGCAAACCTCTGATATATGATAAATTTAGACAATTTGTTTATATAAAAGGTATACAAAATTTTTAGATCATATTATTTTTTATAGTTTAAGAAAAGTTGAAGCTTTAAAATAAATTGTTCCAGCAGTTTAGAGCAAACAACTTTTTCAACCATTTACACTATAGAATTCTTATCTAAATGCAAAGTTAAATTTCCTTGTACTTTTATATCGTTATATCAAAGGGCAAATAATATTTGCAATCAACATGATGAGGATATTCCCTGAATGTTCTATTTCTTTTAACAAGACATGTAAGGTGTTTCTTAACATAATAGTTATCCTTTTTCATACGAAATTTAATTTTGAGTACAACTATTTTTAGTCAAAATTTATTATAATTTACAAAATTTTTTTAACAAAATCAATTAAACTATTCGTCGAAATTTTTAAAATAAATAATGCTAAAAAAAGCTAAAACATTTTCCAAAAATGCTAAATAAAATGCCAAGTGCTAAATGAAAATTTTGCAGCTAAATAAAAATTTTTAATGCTAAATTTAGCTGCAAAAATGCCAAAATGGCCACACTGATCACATGTACTCAAGGTTTCGGTCACTTTTTTCATTTTTCTCTTAATAAACTAATACAAACTATAGCCAACACATCGGTTAGCATTACCGATCATCTCCTTGTAGGGTATATTGTGTTCACTGGTCACGGGATAAGTGCTCTAAGAACAACAAATTTACCGCAGGGATATGCTTGTAAGTCATCGTCTAGACCTGCAATTTTTGCTGCTGCAATTTTTTTAAATTCTGCTTTGAAATTGCAGTAGTGTCCAGATTATGAAATTGCAACACTAGAATTTTTGTAATTTTATAATCGGATTGGTCTTGTACTAGGAAGACGAATTGGCTCAACCTTGCAGTGACGCCATCTGAATAACTGCTCTTCGGGATGGGCATTGGCGCTGGGTATCACAAAGGGACCGCTAAAGGACCCAAGTGAGCTGTCTCTCGATGGCTGCCCATGGAACCTAACCTAAGTATCGATTTTCTTTTCAAAACACGATCCAAATATCACAATATATATTAAATGTGTAGCAGTCTCCTTTGAGAAAATAATATGTTATTGAACTTTCAAGACAACAATTTATGAACACTTTTTTTTTATTTTTTTGGTTTAAAATTTTTTTTGATTTTAAAAATTATAAATTGATAAATGTATGTGCGGTTTCTACAACACAAGTGATTGAACGCGTTTTTACTATATGAAAAGCGCTCAAAAACTGAAGCACTTCTCAGGTTTCTTACGATAATTGTTTATGTTTTCTGTATAGTAGCTTCGAAATTGTATTGAGACTTGCAAAATGTTTGATATGAGTTGTCACAAATACCGGATTTAAACTACTGAGCTAAATCTATTTTTAATAGTACTTTTTATAATTTGTTACGGCTCGGGGGCAAAAAAAAAGTTAAATTGTTAGGTGCAGTTATGTAGGCATGATTTGTATTTATATAAGTTACTAGCGGGCCCGTTGCCTGCTTCGCACGGCAAAACAAAATAAGAAAAGAAACAAACTTGTTTTTAATAAAGTTGGTTTTGTTCCCTATAATTCAACTTTTAATTCTAGTTTCTTACAATCTTAGACTATGTATCACTTAAACTATCTTAGAGCTCTTTCGTAGACAACATTTTTGGTTTTGCCATGAGTTGTTGTGTAGATAAAGAGAACTGAAGCTTGTCAACACGTGAGCACGAAACATATAACTGGCCGTGTGAAAAGCAAGGATATTCTAAATCAATTCCGCACAATTCCAACGATTGCCCTTGCGCTTTATTTATTGTAATAGCAAATGCAAGACGTATTGGAAACTGTAGTCTTTTGAATTCAAAAGGTAAATCTGATGGAATAATTGGAATTCGTGGAATCAATACATCTTCACCTTTAAACTTCCCCTTTAAAATTGTTGCTTCGATCAAATTGTTCATGACCTTTTAAGCCAGCAATAGTCAATGATTGGCCTTGTGCTTTGTTGATGGTAATAGCAAAGGCAAGACGCAAAGGGAATTGGAGCCGCTTGAATTCAAATGGTAAATCGTTGGAATCGGTCATGCCGTTCTCCAGTTATGCGCTTAATAGAAAAAGTGGGCGTAAAAGTAGGCGTGGTAAATTTTTCTTTCGATGAAAACTTAAAGTTGATTAATACGAACATTTGAAAGAAAAATTAGTCAACTCGATGGAGCCGTTTTCTGATTTTAGGTAAATCGAAAAAAGTGGGCGTAAAAGTGGCCGGGGCAAAATTTTCTTTCCGTAAAAACCTAAGTTGGACCATGGCGATCATTTTAAAGATCGTTAAAAATCGTTCAAATCGGTCAAGCCGTTCTCAAGTTATGGATTTTGCCACGCCCCTCCGCCCCCAGACCGAAAATTTCAACCAAAATTCATATAAACCATATATGGGCCACTGCCTACGTAGTTTATAAGTTTGGTTGAAATCGCACGACGCGTTTATGATTAGTTCGACGACGTACATATACGGACTTATTTTTATATATATAGATTTGTATATATTAGATTAAGTACTATATTCAGGATTGCATTGCTTTGTAATACGTTTTCACCCTTAATGGCTTTGTATTACAATATGGATTTATAAATAAATTGGAACAAATCTAGTTTACCGATGCAGCTCTTAAAAGGACCTATGCTGATAGAAAATGGGAAAATAAGCAGAAAAACTTAAATAAAAAAATTGGCGCAAACGCTTAGTTTTCGAGTTATGAACGTTTAAAGTTTTCATATAAATATGCGATTTTCCACTACCATTCTACCAATATATGGCCAATATTGGTATAATTTTAAAGCTCTTGAATAGATTTCTCAGAATATACAAAATTTATTTTAACATTTTTAGTTCGTTAGCTCATATTAGTTTTTTTTTACATTTTACGTCAAAATGTTACGGAAGTGCACTAGGAACGTATTAAGTTTATTTAAATAAAAGTGTAATATGAATTTTATAAAATAACAAACACCAGCGCACATAGGGGCTTTTTGCCAATCTAGCCGGACATTAGGCGAAAAATTAAATTTAAGAAATGTAAAAATGTAAGTACGCAGCTCGACAGACAACAAAATTCTGCATCGTATAGTGAATTTTCAAGTCATTTGCTTGAGACTTGTGGTTTTGGGACACTGTTAAAGTCAAGAAAGTTGAGTAAATTGGATGCGTGTTTATTGACTTTTTACGGTTTTGGGAGGTTTACAATATATTTTTTTGTGGGTAAACGAATAAAGATTTTACATTGATTTTTTTTTTCTCTGAAAGACTATATTAACAGCTACTTATAAAAATTTTTAGAAAAATTTTATTAGCAATTTTTATGGTAAAAAAAATCGTTCGAAATTAAAAAAACGATTTTTTTGTTCACTTTTTTGTAAAAAAAAAAAATTTAAAGGTTTTTGAAGGTGCAACCCTTAGAGTCCATAAAAATGTTAAACATCACGTTAAAATTTGAGATCTCTACTTTTAAATTCAAGAAAAAAACCTTGCGCGTTGTTGCGCCATTTTTTTTAATGATTTTTTGAAAATTTCACCTTTTTCTGTTTTTGCTCATCTTGCATAGGTACATATGATATAAACCCTTTCGTCAGTCATAAAATGTTTTGGTTGTACGTAGATATTTTTTATTTAAATTATTACATCTAAGAGTAATATTACCTGTGTAAAAAAAGGAATGTGCGAACAGTACGTAACGGTTTTTAACCACCTGTGCAGCAGCTAAATGGCGTTATTTTATGGAGCAAAATAAAAGAGACCCTTTCGTCAGTCATAAAATGTTTTGGTTGTACGTAGATGTTTTTTATTTAAATTATTACATCTAAGAGTAATATTACCTGTGTAAAAAAAGGAATGTGCGAACAGTACATAACGGTTTTTAACCACCTGTGCAGCAGCTAAATGGCGTTATTTTATGGAGCAAAATAAATGTACCTGTTTTGCATAACTTTTAAAATTATTAACCACAAAAAATAATATTTAAAAAATCAAATCTGGGGTCCAGGTACTTAGTTTTTTTTACTATATATTGTGGTTATTGCATAAAATTGTTATCAGAATCATTTTGAAGCTTCGAGAGTAAAATGGAAAAAGTGTATACGAAATTAGAGTTATTTCAAATAGTACAAGAATGTGATGCTAAACTCGTTGAAGAGAAATTACAATTTTTAGTTAGAAAATTGTGCGAAATTTCAAAATGTCAGGGAGATAGTGATATATCAGTAGTAAATCAATGCTTAAAGAAATTCAAATATTTTTTTAAAATATTTTGGCATTCAGCACAAAGAAAAAAGGATCGATTTGTAAGCATGCATTCCTAATGGCTGGAAGGACGAAGAAACAGACGAAGAAGAACCATGGCACTCATCATCATCTTAGTGCAAAAGAGAAGTTATTGTAAATATATATATATATATGTTCCTTTAACTCCCACTGGAGCATAGGGCGCCTTGTAAATAAATAAGTTATTATTTTAAAAAAAATTAGTTGTCACTATTATAAATTAGTTATAATTACGAATAAATAAATTCTTTTCATATAAATTAAATACTATAAAATACATAAAAGTCACATAAAATCTTAAAAATGAATATTTTTTGGAAATTAGCAAAAAAAAATTTTTTTTTGACAGGGTCGTTCCGGGGGGTGGGTTAGGAGGGATACCTCCCCCTGCCCATAAAAGTTCAAAAATTTAATTTTTATAGAATTAAGGCGTTAGTAACCTTTTTCTTTTAATATTTACATTTTATTTTAAATATTATTTTATGTAACCGCCCACAAAAAGGGCGGGCAGAAAAGTGAAATTTTACGATCTCATGGGTCCAATTTTAGGGTTTTTAATTTTTGCCGATGTTAGAAAAACTTAGGAAAACTTTAAAAAAATTGAATTTTTCAGAGGTAGGACTAGTTTTTCTATGGGGAACTTTTTCCCCCTTGGTCCGATTTTAAGTATTTTTGATCTTTACCTGCCTATGACAATAACACATATTTCTGCCAAGTTTCATCAATCTAGGGTCACTCAATAACTTTTAAGAATCAATATAAGCTAGAAAAAAAAGTAATGTCCGGCTAGATTGGCAAAAAGCCCCTATGTGCAGCGTCGCAAAAAAAACTTCTCTGCATACACGGCCTTTGGCCGGGCGCAAGAATTTTCTCCCCTGTGGTACAACAAATACCAGCTTGGCTAACTAAAGATTCTCTTTTTTCTTATTTTTAAATTTTCTATCACGTTAGGTACTTTTTTATTTGCGTCGGTAAACTAGATTTAATTAATTAATAATTATAGTTTGTTGTCTAAATTTTTTTATAAAGTTAAAAAATTGATAACAAATTTGGGGATTTACGTATTGAAATTGGGATTTTTTGGGGACTTCAAAAATTGATATTTGGGACATGAGCACAGATTCTGTCTGTGACATGAGGCAACATTCTTCTGGCAACGCTGATTGTGTTTAAGACGCGCTAAAACTGAAAATAAGAATGCGCATGTAAATATCACAAATGTGAAAATATAAAATTTAAAATTTTATAAAAAACAAAATATATAAGCAAAGGTACTGCACGGAAATTGTAAAAATTCATTGAAATTAACTCAACCTCCAAAAAAAAGCCGGGTTAAGAATTAAAAATTCCAATGTCATTTCTTATATTGGGATGTAAAAAACGATGTCTCCACCGATGCCTCTCGGCCGTAGCTATAAGCATATCCATGCAGTTTTTTCTGCTGGCGGTATTTCTACTTTTTATCAACTTTCATGTGTTTCACCCTGTTATGTGGATTACTGAGACCGTAGGTGTCTTATTTTCGTTTTACACCTGGCTGTCCATAATGCCTTTGATATCAGCGGTTATTATTTATGGCATTTTCTTAGGTAAATCACATTTGGCTGTTAAGAAATATTATGCTACACGTTTTCGTTGGGTGCTTGGCACTGCTGTCAGTAAGTTTACTTTCTTTTTAATACATATTACCATGGGCTTTTTAACCATCTGGCTGTATGCTCGCTATTTGCACATGGATTACAGGTATGGTTTTAATTTATTATAATGAGCTTCCAACTAAAAAACTTTAACTACAGATCTCTTGTGTACAAATCTTATTCCATGGATTGTCTAAATTCCTATTATATATTTCTAATGGGTGGTGGAATTTCAGCGGGTTGTTATCATTTTATTAAAGAAAATCTGCGACAAGAACCTGAAGTAGAATATCCCATCTTACAGCAAAATAAATTGGTTAAGATACGATCCTTGTTGTATTCTACGTTATACAATTCCTTACTCAAATCATTTGCGCCTACGCTCTCTTACGCCTTGGCTTATTGTCTACTAGGTGGTTTTGTCAATCTCCGTATTGCCCGTTTTTTTGGCGTTGAGTTGGAAGAAAGCCTGATTTCATTCTTCGCGGTGGCAACAAATTTAAGACTTTTATTTTATGCTTGGATTTTAACATCGCAAATTTTAAGCAACATGAATTTAATGCAAAAATTCTTTTCCATATTTTTGGCTGAAGAAATGCAATTTGTTATCGAAAAGAAATCTATAGTGACAGATGGTCAAAAGGAAGTTTCATTGGTAGAAGCTTTAGCGGTGATACAAGTACCAGTAGTGCAAAATTTGGCTGCTTTGAATTTGTTTACAATTGCTTCATCCCATATGGCATGTAAAAGACGGGATATTTTTGCTCTTTCAGTTCCGGGTAGGTTAATTCCTAAGTAATAAATAAGTTTTCTTATAACATTTCTTCAACAGGAGGTCATCCCTATAATTGGAATCAACTTTCTGGTCAGTGTTTGTCTCTCATAAATGTCTTTATAGAAGAATTGACCGCTTCAGTAAAAAATATTTCCACTATGAAATCGTCCCCCTTATTTTGTCACACTGATAAACCCACAGCAACTGAAGCTGCTGAAAAAATACTTTTAAGGGAATACAATGAAAACTATGGTATACGCAGAATGGTGGCTGAATCACCTACTACCAACATCAATTCAACAACGCCATCCAACATCTCACCCAAAACTACGAACGCTGAACAACGCATTAACGCCCAATTTGAACACATGTCCAAGCAATTGGAACAGGCTCTTAATACAGCCTTTCGTACAATACCCGGACTGTTTTATATGTTTGGCGAATTTGAAGGAGCCAAAACTGCATTTTTACTTTCCAATTCTCAAATGATTGTGTGGTTAATTGAAGGACTTGCTGGCATATGTGCTGCTTCTATTGTTGAAGATAAATATGGTGTTGTACAAGTGACTTTGCCTCAAATTATCAGAGCTTTGTTAAATCTTAAAGGTGAATTAGATAAACTAAATAATGTTAATTTGAATGGTATAAAATTGGATAGAAACTTGATTACCTTGAAAAATGCAGTCAAGCGTAGTCTTTACAAGATAACATCAGTCTTTGGCGATTACTTAAGAGATCTATTTGATGATCCTTTGGAAATACGTATTTTGCATTGTTTTACAAATTATCAGGATATTTAATTTTTTTCTCTAGTTTTATTTTTTGCTGGTACTGAAAATTTTTATGTATTGAAATGCTAATTTTAGTTTCTTTTTATTATTATTAATAATTTTATTATTATTAATAAACATATTATTTTAATTGTGAACTTATTTTTTTATTTATTGGTTATCCTAAACTAATACAATAATTTTAAGAAAACTAGAAAAGTTATATTTTTGTTACGAAAACTTTTATTTTTACAAAAAGTTACTTTATTTTACAGTTATTTTTTCAACAAAAAATTAAACTTTATAAAAAATAATTTTTTAAAAAAATACACGAGGCAACTAATTCTAGTTGAAAGTACTCTCAGAAAGCGCTACTTGGATAAATGCTAATAACAATCAATCCAAAAAATTCGCATTGGTAAGGGGGCGAAATGTCCATTGTATAAATTGAGACTAATGCAACTGTTTCTCGATTTACCAACGAAAGCATTCGTATATTGTGGCTACATAGAAATGAGTCAAAATTGGGAATCTCATACACATATCTTGTTTGGCACATTGTTTAGGTTTAATAGCTGAAAAAGTAAGAACATCGCTTTCTGTCGCTAACTCGTTCATATCTTGCGTAAAAATATATTTTCATAAAAGCTCCGATAAGAGTATAACGCTACAGGCAAATACTAAATAAGGAGTTACCACCAGAACCGATCATAACCAGATGGGATTCATGGTTGAAGGCGGCATAATTGAATGCAGATAATATGGAGTGAAGAGTGATCTGAAAAAAAAATCCCATCTCCAATTAGTTTTCTATTATTTTTGTTCTTCATCACTAAAACTAATTTTTTAACGCTTCGATTTTGAATTTTTGCCATGTTCGCGATAAAAAACTTTTTTTTTGCTGTTAAGTTTTCTGATTCTTTATAGCTTTAAAGATTGTTAATAAAAATCCGACTTTGCTATCATTCCGCTGTTAGCAAATTTTGCCTTTTTTACCGAATTCTTGCCGTTCCTTACAGTTTTAGGGACTTTTAATTAATTTTGTGGCTTGTTTTTAGTATTAAAAATTTTCGCTTTTTTTGCAAACTTTTCCAAATTTGCGCCATTTCGCCTAGTTTTGTTGCTCTTTGAGGCAATCGTCTGAAATAAAAAATGTTCGCTATTTTAGCAGAGTTTTCCGAATTTGCATTTTTTTATTTTAACGTATTTAATAAATATGTTTACATTATTTTACTTAAAATTTCTTTAATTTTCATATGAGTCGTCGCAAAATTTTCTGTCGACAGACAATTCTAGTCGACGTCGACTTAAGCTACTGTCAATAGTAATCGATTATTGTCAATAACGAGTCAAAAAATACAATTACTATTCTGGTGCCGTCGACTTTCATAATAAGGGTGAATGGAATATCCGATGACCCATTTTTTTGGACAATGCATTAGCTTTAGTTTGATAAAGAAAAAAAATTCTAATTTGCATTTTGCGTTCCTAACACACAACGCAGAAGATGCTGAATCTATGAAGATATCAAAAGAGCTGATAAAAATTCCCAATTATAACGTGATTTTATATATATACTTATCTATATATGCTGATCCAGCGCAGTAAATCTGGGATTTATTTTTTTGGGGATTTAGAGGTAACGTCAAGGAAAAGTTTCATAGAATTAGAAATCAAATTTGTGAAATTTCGTAAAGATCGTTTCATAATTTACTATTTGCCCCTATAAACCCTTCTCTCGGAAAACAGTTTATTACGCCTAAAACCGTAATAAATGATGCTATCATAACAAAATTATTATTATTTTTAATTGTAAAAACTAATACTTCACAGTTTTTAGGACTTATAAATTTCGTGATGATCGATCCATAATTTACCATAGGCCCCATATAAAGCCCACTCTGGGAAATTTATTAAAAACGCATAAAATCGTAGCAAATATATGTATGTGTTGCGGTAAAAATTTTTCTAACTTAACTTCATATGGCCATACAAAATGTTATGCAATTTTGTTACATTTTTACAAAAGATCGCACATTTAGCAGCCTTCTGAAATTCACTGAAAACGCTAAAAATAATACCAGAAATCACTCTAGATGCATGGCATGTTCGTAAATGCCTCAAAATTGCTAAAATGTCGAAAAAATTTTATTTTTATATATTTTTTCAGCATTATTGGCTCATTGGTGCCAAACCGTGGGAAATTCAGTGAGAAACAAGTTAGAGTGCTATATTCGGTTGTGCCGAATCATTGATACCCTTCACCGACAGTTCCAATATTTCAGGAGTGGGCTCTATATAATCACCCTTATCGTGATTTTCGCATTTAAAATCCACCTGCGACTGTTTGGTTATAGATTAAAGGAAATAAGTTCACGTTCTCTTAAATCTTTACCAAACAGTCGCAGGCGTATTTTAAATTCGCCAACTACGAAAAGGGTGAATATCTATATATTATTAATTAATATTTATAAAAACGGACGTCAGCATTAAAATTGGTTGCGGTTTAGACCTATATTAACTTGTTGACCGACAATCTAAAGTTTTATGCTTTTTGAAATTTGAACTAGCTTGAGTAAAATATCATGGTAAGTTATGGACCAATAACCCCCAAAATTCTGTAGAGTGATTTCTGGTATTATTTTTAGCGTTTTCAGTGAATTTCAGAAGGCTGCTAAATGTGCGATCTTTTGTAAAAATGTTACAAAATTGCATAACATTTTGTATGGCCATATGAAGTTAAGTTAGAAAAATTTTTACCGCAACACATATCTATTTGCTACGATTTTATGCGTTTTTAATAAATTTCCCAGAGTGGGCTTTATATGGGACCTATGGTAAATTATGGATCGATATTTACGAAATTTATAAGTCCTAAAAACTGTGAAGTATTAGTTTTTACAATTAAAAATAATAATAATTTTGTTATGATAGCATCATTTATTACGGTTTTAGGCGTAATAAACTGTTTTCCGAGAGAAGGGTTTATAGGGGCAAATAGTAAATTATGAAACGATCTTTACGAAATTTGACAAATTTGATTTCTAATTCTATGAAACTTTTTTCCTTGACGTTACCTCTAAATCCCAGATATTACTGACCAATTTGGATGAAACCAGATTTCTGGAAAACTGCTCGTTGAATTTTTGCACGGAAAGCTTTTTATATTCTATGGAACGTCTACTTTCATAATCTATTAAGTTTTTTCCTTGACGTTACCTCTAAACCTCCAAAAAAATAAATGGAAATGTAGTGAAAAATTGCATATTTATATGAAAACTTTAAACGTCCGTAACTCGAAAACTAAGCGTTTGCGCAAATTTTTTAATTCATTTTTTCTTCTAATTTTTCAATTTTCTATCACCCTAGGTACTTTTTTTCTTTGGAGTTGCGTCGGTAAACTAGATTTAAGCCAAAATTTGTAAATAAACTAACATTTATTTTGTACTATTAACAAAATAAACATTTATTTTGTACTATTAACAAAATACTTTTGGTACTGAAACAAAAATTTTGTATATTGTACAAAACGTTTCCACTTAGTAGGTCTGCTCGAAACGCATGCTGAATTTATTTAAAGTTGTGTTTTTATCGTGCAATTGTTTTTGACATCTTGTCCAGTTGTTACACAAACAATTGCATTGGGTTTCGACACCTTTAACATAATTTCGCGTAGACCCACAAATTGGGCCATGGTACAAAATAAAGAATGCTACAACTTTTACAAAATAACATTTGTACATGTTACGGCAAAACAACAAATTGTTTTGTACAATGTACAAAGGTTTTTGTTTAATTTACTCATGAAATATTTTCAGTGTAGTGTACAGAACACATGTTGTGTTACTTTAATCTATTACAAAAAACGTTAGTCGATAGATAAACAATGACAACCATAGTATACAACTAGCATGCCGACTCCAAGGTACATTTATAGCAGGTAGCCGCGATATTACAACAATTGTACAATAAAACAAACAACAGGGCTTTTTATTGTTGTTATGTGATACGAACTGTCAAACAGCGAAAGAGTTGATAAAAGCCAAATGAAAAACTTAAGGCCTAACTATAATGTGCTTAATGAACCTTTAGCAAATGTGCGAATACACACAATCAAATGTATACAACTATAATGTACTTAACAGCCGTACCTAAACAAGAGCGGAAGGCGGAACGTTTTCTTCAGCGTAGCTTTTACGCTGATATGCCATACCTAAATAAGAGCGTCAGCGTTGTGCCATAAACAGTAGCACAGATTCAATTGCAAAGCGCTACCGTTGCGTTGCCGTCGCGTTGTTTCGGTATGCTACATACAAATTGTATGGGCATGAGGATTTTTGACAGCTAGAAAACGCGTTCCGGTCTTGTTTAGGTATGGCTGTAAGACACTTTTCGTTAAGTTTCGTCAAGTGTCATTTGCTTAAGGAAAGTGCGGTCAATTTCGCTCTTCCTTACAGCCATACCTAAACAAGAGCGGAACGCGTTTTCTAGCTGTCAAAAAACCTCATGCTCATACAATTTGTATGTAGCATACCGAAACAACGCGACGGCAACGCAACGGTAGCGCTTTGCAATAAAGCAAGTTTTTACAAATGTTCTCTTGAAGCTGTTCTAATTTCAATATCAATAACTAAGCGTGAGTTCGTGTAACTGCAACCTGATAAGACAATAATGTCAGTAATGGATGGCTGGCAAATGTTTAGAAAATACCCAGAATTCGCTATCTGAAAATTTTTGAAGAACTAATTTTCTGACAAACGTCATATGTAGTACCTAACACATAATACATGACTGATTTTATAATTATTAATTATAAATTGTAGCCGGTACAAATTAGATCTAAGTTTCTTTTTTGTACAGATGAAAACTAAGTCATTGCAAAAAATATAGGTACATATGTTTGTTAATGCATTTTTTTACAATTTAGAAAAGTTAGTAAATAAGACGAAAAAGTTAACAACCCTTAGGACATTTCAGTTTACTTTTTCTCGATTATACTGTATATTAGGATTTTTTTATTCAACCTGCCATGAAGATGATATTCTTTATGAGTTCCAAAAACAATAAAATTAAAATATTTTATATGTTATTTAATAAATTCGTTTGTTTTTGCGTTAAAAAATTTATCATAAATAAGTATTTATATTTTTGTAGGCTTAAATTAGGTTTGTGTACGAGTCTGCAATTATGCATGTTGTTAAATTAATTAAAATTAAAAATGATAGTGGCACCACTGAAATGTAAATACGAACTCGCGCTTAGCTATTGATATTGAAACAATGATTGCGCAATTACGTTTTCGATGCTTCAAGAAAACATTTGTACAAACTTGCTTTAAGATCGGCATATTTTGGTCTATGTAAAGCCTCGAAAATTTTGTGACGTTTCGTTTTTATTTTTGAGATGGCAACTTCAGATATACAATAATACAACGCCGATAGTTTTTCTTTAATGTATTTCTCAATTTTGTTTAAACTCTCAACTTTCAGCTTAAAATTTAATCTAATTTGTTATCGTTTGTACAAATCAGTACTTTTACTAATACGATCTGAAAAGTTAACTAAGAGTTAACGTTTAGAGCGGCACAGAAGCGCTAAAATTTGGTTAACTTGACCGCAAGATTACTGTATCGCGATTCTACTGTAAGTTTTTGATATTGTTGCTCAAACTCAACATCAAGCTAATTGATAAGATTACTAATTAGTTCTAGGATAATCTTTATCATGTTATAACTACTTATTATTAATTAGCTTTATATTTTTTACTATAATTTTGTACTTTATAATTTTGTATTTTAAGTTTTCGGTTCATTTTTTTCTTTTCATGTACAAAATATTGTACTGAAAAAATAAATATCTTTTTTTGTGTTTGCTTTTATTTTTTTAAACTGATGAAAAAAAAAAAATTTGTACGCATGATTTTTAAAATTTTTAAAAAGAAAAAAATAAAATTTCCGGTTCGTAATTTTTTGTACAAAAGAACAATTTAAAATATTTTTCGAACATTAATAAACATAAAAAAACGTTTTCCGGTCCTTGGTTTTTGTTTTAGTTAAAAAGAAATTTCCTAAAATGAATAAAAGGCATTTTCAAAATTGCCTCCCAAAAGAAAAAAGAACATATGAGTAAAAAAATTTAAAAATTTGTCTTTAAAAATTTAATATTTACAGATCATATCAAAACCAGATATAATGGCCCAGTCCAAGCTGCTAATGGAGTGTAAGGTGGGCATCAAAAGAACGCAAGAATACATATTTCGGATGACAGGGGAGAAGAGTTATAGCGACATTGATGAGGTCGCTAGCATGTTTCCCTTTCGAACAGCTGAGACTGTGAAGGAAGTTGAAGAGAAGCTAAGTTCTTCGGCGTTTGCTCAAGCAATGGTAATAAACGTAAAAATATTGCACACTTTGAAATTTTTAATACTTTTTACACTTTATAAAATAACTACGTTCACAAAATTAAAGGCATTTCGGAGGATGTTGGAAGCGTCATCCGTGCCATTTTTACGGACGACGTACTTGCAAAGTACAATCTCTGGCAGGCCTTAATAAAAAAAGATGAAAAATAAGTTTAGTTGAGGTGCATAGATCTATGTTGAAGACGCCATAAGAATATATATACATACGTACATTGTTTATATTTTTATTTATGTTAATATGTTTTTGGAATTTTATGACAATTACTTTTCAGAATTTTTAATTAAAAAAGATGCTAACCTAACCGAAATATTGAAAAAGTTAAATAAATAATTATTTCAATTTGGTTTTTAATTCAAAAAAGACTTAATTCAAAATATACAATTAAATACATTAATTTAACTTTTATTTATTATTAAAGTATGAAAAACATTAATTTATGTTTTTTTTTATTATATAATATAAAGTGTAAAATTATATTATTTAAATTTAATTTTAGAAAAAGTATCTATTGAATTGGAAGAAATTGTGTTTTATTTAAAGTTGTCTATTGGCAACTATGATATATTCAGCACGACTGGCTGTCGGCGGCATGAAATAACTCCCCAGGAAATAAGTCCCCAAAAAAATTATGAAATAAATCCCCAATTTTTAGGGACTTATTTCATATGAAATAAATCCCCAATTCTTAAAATGAAATAAATCCCTAATGAAATGAAATAACTCCCAAAATCAAAATGAAATAAGTCCCCAATATTTAGGGACTTATTTCATATGAAATAGTTCCCCAATTCCAGAAATGAAATAAGACCCCAATATAATACATGTTGTTCAGTTTTGGTTGGGCGCAAAGACTTTTTCCTCTATGGTATAACAAACACCGGCTTCGCTAACTAAAGCTTTTCTGCATAGCCGGCCTTCGGCCGGGCGCAAGGATTTTCTCCTCTATAGTATTCCAAACGCCGGCTTCGCTAACTAAAGCTTTTATGCATAGCCGGCCTTCGGCTGGGCGCAAGGATTTTCTCCTCTATAGTATTCCAAACACCGGTTTCGCTTACTAAAGCTTTTCTGCATAGCCGGCCTTCGGCCGGTCGCAAGGATTTTCTCCTCTATAGTATTCCAAACACCGGCTTCGCTAACTAAAGCTTTTCTGCTAACCCGGTCTTCGGTCGGGCACAAGGCATTAGTTAGCGAAGCCGGTGTTTGTTATACTATAGAGGAAAAAGTTCTTGCGCCCGGCCAAAGGCTGACTAAACAGAAAAGCTTTAGTAAGCGAAGCCGATGTTTGAAATACCATAGAGGATAAAATCATTGCGCCCGGCCGAAGGCCGGCTATGCAGAAAAGCTTAAATAAGCGATTCGGGATTTTCGAATTCGAAATTATAAAGTTCGGGACTTAGAGATTCCGATTTCTGAAATTCAGGACTTAAAAATAATCCCAATTTTTTTAGGATTCTGAAATTATAGTTTTTGATACTTAGTCCCTTTTTTATGTTTGGTAAACGTATGCAGTAAATATAACAAAACACAATTTGTCATCATTATGACTTTTGAAATATGTAATTTAAAAATTAAATAAGTCCCCAAAATATTTTTAGGGACTTATTTCATTTCAGATTTTTGGGGACTTATTTCATATGAAATAATCCCCCAATTGAAAAAATGAAATAACACCCCAAAAAAAAGAAAAAACCCCCAAAAAATGGTTTTTGTTGTTCTCTGTACAAATTTTTGGGGGGTTATTTAATATTTTTTTTGGGGCGTTATATTTTGGGGGGTTATTTCATGCCGCCCTGGCTGTCAACTGTGACTACTAAATCCATCAAGACTGACGTTAAACAACATTAGAGTAAACAGTTCAGAAATATGTTCTATATACTATAAAATTCATAAGTTAGAGAATGATGCAAAATCACACGTACACAAAAGTTTAGGTAATTTTTTTCATATTGGCCTTAACTATAAAAACCTTTGGGCATGGGACAGTCAATGTCTGGGCTCACAATTTTCATAAGTATAGCCAGAGCATCGTGTGGTTGTAAAAGTTTAGAACGTGCTGGGCCTTCAACAAACTGTTTTGGTGTCATGGTAAGGAAACGTATTTTCTTGACCGCCTTTGTCAACATATTCTCTTCTATAATTAAATTTTGTGTTTCCATTAAAGAGTTATTGAGATTTTGGGCAGTTGCCGCACCAAGTGCATTTGCAGAAGCATCAGCAACAGATGTATCACTTCCAACAACCACGTCGGGAGAGTGCACCCTCTGACAATTTGTACCATTATAATCATTATGGCTCTGCATCACTATATTGACATCAGGTTCAATTATAATTTTTTCAAATTGTAACAAAGTTCCACCATTTTCCCCACTGGCAGATTCCGAAGATGTTTGTTCATTATTTTGTCCTGCATTCGGTAAAGATTCATTTCTAAACATTCTTTCATCAGCGAAACGTAATAAAGCATTAAATAATTCCAATTCAGATTTAATACTTAATTTGTCCTGATCTAAAATAACCATCAGAGTGGACATTTCAATGTCGATAAAACTGGGATCAGCTAAAACTTCTTGGGTACGATCAACAATTAACTAAAAAAAGGAATACACCACAAAGAATAAACTTATTTTTCCAAAATCTCCTTATTACTTAACTTGCCTTCATACTACTTTCTATTAAGAGAGGCTCGTCGAAAAACTTAGCAAACTCATAAACCCGACAAGCGTTCGTTGGACTTATATTAGACAACAAAAACGTAGTACATTGCTCTACCACATGAGGCAACATGTACTTCTTAGCTACATAGTACAACTCACAGGCTTTATCAAATGATCTGATATTAATACGATCCGAATAAATATAATCCAGCACTGACTTAAAAATATCAGGCTGTACGTCTGGTATAATAATTGGATCGTCTTTATCCGCGAGTTGACCATAGAACATACGCTCAAATACTGGAGAAGCCATTGCTAAAATTAATTTATGACCAGCAAAAATCTTTTGATTGCCCTGTGTACTACCAACCAAGAAGCGGCAATCCGCCCATTTTTCAGTTTGCAACAAATGTAAGGCGCGTTCATTTATTTCATTAAATTTATGTTGCCAATCCAATTCCATTGTGAAAAATTTGATATTCAATACACTTTGTTATAATATTTCAAAAAGCGTGATTTTTACTCTTGCAGGGTACTCTTTAAACAATTCACAAGCACAAGCAAGGTATATTTATAGCTATAAATATACCTTGAGCACAAGTCTCAAATCAATTTACATTACAGGGTTGTGTTTTCAACAAAATGCGTTTTGGAAAATTTTCAAATAAGTCCTCGTCCAGACTTGCAATTTTTGTTGCAGTAGCTTTTTTATACCCTCCACCACCACTAGTGGTGAAATTTTGCACGAATTCGCTTTATACGACTGCAAAACATACTGTTAAATTTCGTGCAGATCGGTCCATAATTTACACTAGGCCCCATATAAACCCTACTCCCGGAAAACTGTTTAGTACGCTTAAAACCAAATAAAGCCCACTTTGGGAAAATAATTAAATTCGCCTAAAACCATAACAGAGTATATGTGTATTGAGAGAATTGGTTCACTTTGGATGAAAAGCCATTAAAATGGACTAAAAACCATTAAAATTGGACCAAAAGCAATTAAAATGGGATCAAAAGCCATTAAAATTTATTGGTGGGTGCAAAAGCCATTAACATGGAACCAAGAGCCATTAAAATGGGATCAAAAGGCATTTAAATGTCAAAAAGCCTTTAAAATTTAAATCCAATAAAAAATGTTCGATGGGTAAAAACACATTGATGATGATAAGCCCTTTTTGTGTGCGTGTGCTTGTGCACAGCCAGATGGTATGATCTTGTTGTTTTGTAATGATCGAGTGTATACGAAAAAAAAAAAATATATTTGTTGTGGGTAGATAGATAGACAGACACACATAGAGATAGATAGACATACATACCTTGTAGAAGCAATGGGAAAATATTTCCCATTCTTTTTTTGTTTTGAATTAGGTGATGACTTATTAAATTGTGAATTTATTAAGTTATTAACAATTTTTTAGATGTAATTGATGTTTAAAATTCGGTTACTTAATAATAAAGAATTTATGACATACATATGGGGGACTTCATGTCAAGTGATCCAGCTATTGAAATCGATGTCATCCGATTTGAATTAAATATTAGAATGGATGAAAAATTAGTCCAATTGGATAATAGTCGTTTTTCATTGGCCAAAATTCTGTAACTTTTGAACCGAATGAGATATTTTAGTGAAATTTTTTTTAATCGACAGATAGATTCTTAAACTTTTCTCCACTTTCAATTTCACCTTGATAAAGAATTTATGACATACATATGGGGGACTTCATGTCAAGTGATCCAACTATTAAAATCGATGTTATCCGATTTGAATTAAATATTAGAATGGATGAAAAATTAGTCCAATTGGATAGTAGTCGTTTTTCATTGGCCAAAATTCTGTAACTTTTGAACCGAATGAGATATTTTAGTGAAATTGTTTTTAATCGACAGATAGATTCTTAAACTTTTCTCCACTTTCAATTTCATTAAAATTGGTTAAGTAGTTATTGGTAGTTATTTTTTTTAACTTTAGCGTGAAATATGGTTTTTTTTATTTTGTTTTAATTATTTAAAAATGTCATATTCGGATTTAAATAATAATTATTAACATTTTTTGAAATAATGGGACACTCAAAAAAATTTTATGTTTACACTAAAAAAATTTTAACATTAAAAAAATAGTAAAATCAACTGGAAATTTTGCTATTATTACTGAAAAATTTACAATTTTTTGCTGTCAAATTTATTTACACTCAAAAAATTTTAGAAATATTATCTAAAATCTTGATATTACTACAGAAGAATCTATTATTTTTTGTTGTAAAATTTGTTAGTATTAGCAAAATAAATCCGCTGAATTTTGATACGAAAATATAGGTATTTATTTTTTGAATATTTCTTATTTATTAAAACATTTCATACATATGTATGTGGATAAAAAAACCTTTTAAAAATAAATGCAGCAATAGATTTTAACAAATTTTTGTAACAATGTGAGGTTCTGCTTATTATTATTTTTTACTAATACAATGTCTGTCTTAGATCTAATTAATTGTAATTATTGTTCATTTAATTGAAATATTGATTGCAAATATTCCATATTCTGTTCTGTGTTATTTCTGTTCTTAAGTTGTTTTTTGACTTCTTCATCTAAATCCCGATGTTTCACTTTCCATTGATTTCGAATACTGGATATGAACGGATCTGACGTTGCCAATAATATATTTAATAGATCTTTATTTGTGGAATTTCGTGAAATTTTTCTAGTATTGTGCTCTCTATAAAATCTGTAATTCTTATTCTATTTTTCCCTAAGCTTCCTCTGATAAATCTCCAAGTGGCACCAACTGATATTTAATGACATCTTCTCCATGATAAAGGATTTTGTGAACTGTAGCAGACATATTTCTCCATGGGTAGTTGGTTGTATATATTTTTGCAGTTGCCTTAGCAAAATCTCCAAATTTTCTAGAGTCAATTTCTTCATTGCACGCAAGTACTTCTAGGATTATTTTAAATCTAAAAATGAGATTAAAATCAAGACCTGGTCTTTCAGATGCTGTTTCTGGATCTGAAAAGAATCTTCTTGCGGTATTGCCTGAACCTTGTTTTGGCTCATCTATAATCAACCTAAATTTGCGATATTAATCTTGAACATGTTTCCTTTTTAAACTTCTTAACTGCTTGTTGGTTTCGTTGTTTCTTATTGATCCTGAAGATCCGAAATCTAAATCATAACTGATTTTTAGTATGTGTTCCACAAGTCGTATTCTTGCATGTAGTGATGATAATCCAAATTCATATGCAACAGTCTTGATGTTGCATGGCATATGATGCAACTGGATGCAGCCTTCGTGTTAGTCAAAGCCTCGCCTACTTTTCCATCTATCATTGTTAGCACTAATTGGTAGCTAACTTCAATTTGCTGCCCATCTATATGTAATTATAATGGCTGTAGTGTTGCAATTTGGGCCTTGATATCAATAACTTCTTTGTTAATGGCATCATGAGTTTCTTTTCTGAATTCAAATTTGATAGGCCTACAGTTATTCGTAGAAGATGGTGTCTCATTTTTCCAAATATCCTTTGTTTGCGTTGTACTAGTCGAAGGCCCTGAATCTTCCAAAATCTTTTTTAATCGCAATGGTACAAATGATACCATGAACATATCTGAGTCCGATATATTTTCACATACTTCTTGTTTGTATTGTTTTTGTCCGGAAGAACCATCACATCCCCATTTACAAAAAAAAAATTAACTTTGTGTTTCCATATTTCTTTAACTCATTTCCTTTTATTGATTGTAGCAAGCGTTCGGCTGTGTGATCAAGTAGAGATTGTAGTTGTACCTCTGCCGAAATTGTCAATTTTAGCAGCTGTTATGTGACGATATGCTGGATACAGATTTGAGCCTTTTCAATCGCACGCAATCTAAGCTGAATATATTGCTCTTTTGTTAATTTCAAATCCAGAAATAATGCTAACCTCCTCATTTGTGAATTGTTTTGCATCGCTCGAAGTTAATATACTTTTAAGAATCTGTTTTGTTCTCAATGGACTAGCTTTAACAACTTTTTCAATGATATCCACTCTTGTCAATTGTTTCTGTGATCGTAATTGATGTAGGAAAGTATCTTGAATATTTTCATATCCGATTTCTTCATTGATATCCTTAAGCTTCCGCCTCTTAGATATATTGCTACAGTTGTCCAGCGATTTTTATGGTATCCCACGAATGTTTTGATTTGTAGTTTCTGAAGCGATCTGGAAAGAAAGTTCGTTCTCTTACCAGTCTATCTATCTATCTTTGCTGTAATCAACTTTCCTGTATCGCTGTTTTAAGTTTTTGATGAAAACTGATAATTTATTTTCTAAGTCCAATTATATTTGAGTGCTATAGGAATTTAAGTTTCCTCTTTTCTAATGTAATTTTTAACATCTTCCTCGTTTTTGTTTCTAGAATACTCTCCGGCCAATTCTTTATAGCTAAAGCTCTCCATGATTTTATGAAAAACGTTGTTATTGCTCAGATATATTATATCCACTGAGTTTGCATCCGAATAGGACTTGCTTTTAAACCTTTTCATACTTTTTTCATACCAAATACAGGCAGAATAAAAAAGATTAAAAAACTTAAAATCCTTTTATTTATATGCTATAAAATACCTGATACAAATTTAACAACGAATTGCATAGTTATGCGGTCATAGAATATTATTAGAGTCATAAAAACATATAAAATAAATAGACCAAAAAAAATTTAAAATCCCTTCTAAGGTGGGATTCACAATATACCTGTTTAGCGTAAACGCGTGTTTAAGCTCTTTGTTCTACTATAAAACGCTAGTGTGAACGTAGTGTAACGGATAAGGATGAATCAGGGCAGCTATACGTTTTTCTGATTGTGTAACAATAATAAAAAATTTTATATGTACTACCTGTATTCTGTTCGATAACGATCAATATTCCCTATATCCTAAATTTTTTTTGAAGGCAATAGCACATGATTTCTGTTACTTCTGCACACATTTTTGCGGAATAAAAAAGAATTTCAAACAAAAAAAATTTTTTTTGGAGTAATTTCATTAAAATTAAAAAAGTGTTAAACAGACGGGTCCAAATGGGTGCAAGAGTATATACAGGGTTAAAGAAAACACTTTCACCTTTCTATCAGTGGTTTTACCTTCTTAATCCCTTTTGATCCGCAAAACTTCTATTCTACTAAATTTGAAATTTGACAAAAATATAGTAGTTTAAAAAATATGTCTTAACATCTTAAATATAAATAACACAATAGTCGCACATATGACTTTTTTTTAAAGATAACAAGACTACCATCCTAGCAAAAAAGCTAGCAGGTCATTATCGATGATAGTTTTTGAGCAATGATAACTTCTTTCGGATTAAATATAAAAAAAAAAAAATCATTTTTTTCTGAATTATAAAAAAAAGTTGGGTTTAACAACATGGCACGACCACAATTATTAATATTTTGATCTAAGTTTTTGGCTACCTTAGTTTTAATATGTTTACTTTTAAATAAAATTAAAATTTTGGAAATCGGTAACAAACAAAAATTGGACTTTTGGCCAATGAACTAAAATTTTCAACCACTGTGCGACGGTATATAACATACCTAACTAGCATTTCATACCCTCAATATTGTAATACCCACAATATGTTAATCCCAGGAATAAAATCGTTTTTTTTTCTATAGAGATGTTGACAAATTAATTTTTTTTTATTTATTTGTAATAATGTTTTATTATCAAAAAAGTTGTTTTTGGGAATACATCATTTTTTTCCATTAAAAGATTTTATTTATTGTGCTTTAAATTTTTTTTTGTTCTTTTTTTATTTTATTTTTTTAAATTCAAACCAATTTTTTTAAGGGGGTACTTCTTTTTTTTTTATTTTGCTCAAAAGAAAGCTTAGGTCTTTTCCTTTAAAGAATTGTTGTGGTTTTTAATATTCAGACATATAAGGTACATTTTTCCTTTGAAATTTTTTGCATGGACATTGCTATATTAAGCAATGTCCAATTAAATAGCAGAAAATCACAAAATCGCAGAAAATTAAGGAATTTTCGGTTCACTCATTATGCATTTTATGTAAAAAATATTTACTATGTATGCATGAATATAAAAAACAACAACAATTCTTTAATTGAAAAAAATTCTATTATAAAAACAAGAGGAGTTATAAAAATGTTTTTTTCATTCTTCAAATAAACTCGAATAATGCATAGCACAAAAAAAATTTCGACGTTTAATTTGCCATTTACAAAAGTGCACAAACAATCGTACAAAATAGCACAAATAAATACAAGCCGCTCAAGCAGTTAAAAAAATCACCTGCGGCTTAGCGCCGGTTCAAAACTGATAAACTTCGATATTTGCATTTTACTTTTACATTTTATTAAAGGTGCCCGTAGACGACATGTTTTTTACATCTGACTTGTCAAGTTTTCAAGTCACATGTAATTGTGAATGTCTGTCAAAATTGCTGTTTTACATAAGATTTGTAATATTTGGTCACACACGTACATGTAATTTGCTTCTGACATTGTCCATGTTTTTTCTCTGTAGTTATGGAGTAAACCAAAGTAGTTCTTGGTTTCAAAATAGCGTGCTGCCGCCACAAAAATTTTTATTTGCGCCGTAAAAAAGTTCAACCATCTAAAAATTTTTTTTCTTTAAATTCGAATATACCAATTTAGGATATTATAATGATACGTTTTTATTTATATATGTACATAATTTATATTCAATGGTGAAATGATTATACATATATCGGTATTGTAAAATATTAACTATAGCCGGCTAATGATTCCGTCAACAATGCACCGCCGCTGCGGTTTTCTTCCCGGCATAGATTTCTGACACAGCTGATGTCAGATGGTTTGTCAGAAGAAAATAGAGCACGCTCTAATTGAAATATTGTCAGATGACTTTGCGTCTGACTTGTACAGATGCAATGTTTTAAAGGTAACACACGACATGTATGTATTTTGCAGTGGGAAATTTGACAAGTCAGATGTAAAAAACATGTCGTGTACATGCAACTTTACATGTACCCATGTTCTGTAACTCTTGTGAGAACTTCTCGCATCGAAAACATGTGAAACAAAATATTCCATCGTTTCTCGAAATGTGAGAAAAAAGTGTGTCTGTAACTCATGTCGAAAACTATCAAAAGAGATAATGTCGTTACGTTATAAATGTCATTATATTCCACTCGAAGCCTATATGAAACTGCAGATGTTGATTAAATTTGACTAAAATTTAAAAATTTTCAACGACGGCGGCGAAAATACAACCGTCGGCTACACCAAAAAATGTAAAGTGCGACTTTAATGTTTGTTGATTACAAATTTGCTTTGAAAACATTCGTATATATTTTAAAAATGTCAAAAGCAATATAATTAAAAGTGAAAAAATCTGCCAAGAGCAAAATACTTATCACTTCCGTGTTAATATTTATTGCATTTAGCATTTTTTAATGTTAACATTTTTTCTCACCCCGTTTTTATGCGTGAGTTTATTTGACAGTTCAAAGCGGGAACTTTCTCATAAAAATTTTACAGACACACTTTTTCAGTATATTGGCGAGAAATTTCCTTACGTGACAGTTATTACTCGCCAAAAATGTTACAGACGCAGTTAAGTGAGAAAAACAGCTGTTTGTTTCAATTTATGGCATTTTTGTTTTATTTCTCACATTTCAATCGAAAAGTTTCTCGCCGCGGGAATTACAGAACATGGGCAATGGATACAAAAGTTTCACGATGGAATGAAACACTTTTTCATTAAAAGAACGGGAATCGCAATTTGTGTAATTGTGAAATGCTAATATGAAAAGTTCTTATAAAAATGAAAATGAAAAGTTTCTTTTCATTTCACAGTTTCTCAGAACCGGAATCGACCCCCAGCACCCCTAAGACAAAATTATTGAAAGAGAAAAACATGAATGCATCACCTAATAAAAAAAATGGATAAAGAAGAAGAAGCAGACTATGGCAGTAATAGTCAGAGTTCAGAAAAATTCATATATGATCGCTCATATTTAACCATTCATGAATGAGGATTTTAAAACGTGTAATTTTTTTTTCACAACCATGAATGAATTGTGAATTTTTCGCCAATTGATTTATGAGCGTGAGGAAAAATAAATTTTTTCCTTTCTTCAGTCATGAGGAAACAAAAAATTTTTGTTACGCCCCTCACCAGTAATGTTGTTGTTGCTCGAAAGTTTGCATGACCACAGCACGAAATGCCTTTGTGTGTATTTTATTTTTGTTAAAGGCAACGAGTCAAAGTGTGTGTTGCATTTTTTGTAGGCAAATATTATAAAAAAAAAGTAAAAGAACTTCACATATCGTCATCTTAAATGCAGAATAATATAACATCACAGTTTTCATGAGAAGCAAAAAACGCTGTACAATGGAAATTAATTGAGATATAAAATCAATTTTAAGTATTTTGGATAAAAATGCGATAACCGATTTTTTTTGAGGGAAAAATATAATTTTTATTGTTATTTATTTAGTTATGTGTGTTATGTTATTTTAATTTGTAATTCTCTGAAACAAAACGACGAATCATCAACGGAAGTATGATAGTATTAAGTTAAACAAACATTTAAAATATTAAATAATGAAATATTTTTGTTAAATTACAGGTATAATAGAATATAAAGATAAAGTACATGTTCAACATATTTCATTTTTCGAATTTATTCTATGAGTTAAATTTCAGTTATGTATTTTATAAAGCTTTTTGTAATAGCTCTATTCCTTAAATTTTTTTAGAAATGACTTTATACACTACCAGACTATTATATTGTACTAGTTTATAAAATACATAACTGAAATTTAACTCTAGAATAAATTCGAAAAATGAAAAATGTTGAATATAATAAAGTTGCTTATGAAAAGAAATAATTCCCAATGTCTAATTGATAAAGTACATGGTTATAAATGAAATACTGCGTTTAAACAGTAAATTTAAATATGGTTAAATGCACATATAAAAATGATAATCACACAATTAATATATATCATCATTAGGTTTGCTTTGACATGGTGAAACGAGTTTGATTTTCTGATTCAGTGCAGGCAGTACTGCATTTGAAAACGTAGAGATATTTGGGGGATTCACAAGGTGTCATAAAGTCATATGTCTTAAAATAATAACATGAAAAAATACGACTGTTGTGAGCAACCCCTCATAATTTAATGTGCTATTAATTACGACAGTACAATAAACATAGCAAGCACCATTCTATTTTTTTAAGACACTTTTTGCTTACAAACCAACAACAATATTTTTAAACCATTGTAAAATGTTAGAACATTATGACAATAAACCATGATAGCACACCTTGTGAATACCCCAATTATGACATTATTTATAGTTTTTTATTGATTTTAATTTCTAATTAGAAGTGGATTAAACTAAAAAATGTACTTCATTTAATTTAACTATAAATTAATTTTAAAAAGCCAACTATTCCATTATAAATTAAATGTATATTGATCTTGTAAACAAAAATTTTGTAAACAAAAATTTGACTCATATACATACATGTATATTTGTCTCCATATAAGGAATTATTTCAAAAAAAAACTTCTGTAGCCCATACTCACAACGCGATATACGGAGCAAGAAGTAAATTTTAATTAGTTAATTTCTGAAAAATTTAAATAAAAAGAATGAAAGCTTTTTCAAATAAGATAGTATTAATAGCAGCCCCCGTATTCAGTGAACGAAAATGTTGTACAGAGAATAAGTGCTTCTTTTCTCCTAAAAAAAATAATATTAGTATTTAATAAAGCCGTAAAAGGATTAACACAAAATATAGCTAAATAATTTATATTCCAGCACTTTATAAAAAAATGCTTTTGTTCTAAAGATGTTGAAGACAAGTAATTAATTATTTAACACAAAAGGCTTCATAAAAGTCTTTTTGACGATATTGATGAAGAACCACTTGGAAGTGGAAAAAATATTTATTTTGCATTATAAACATTCTTTATCATTAATGAAGAAATATTCTGGTCCAATAGTAACAGATTCATTATAGGGAAATTCGACTGTATTAAAATTTATTAAAAAGTATATATGTAAATAAATTAACTCATAAGGAAACAAAACAAATGATGGAAAAATCATATCATATAAATAATGGCAGTCTGCTGGATGCAAAAAACTAAGGACCTGCAGATGGTACTATTTATTATATGACACAGTTTAATATATGAAAAAAGTCAAAAGTGCAACTAGTTTAAAGTAAATATCAACCAGTATATTTCTAACTTAATAGAAGTTACTTTGCCTGCATGGAAATTTGTTTTAATATTGTTATATTTGTAGTACTCTTTGTATTAAATTACCAAAAAAAGTTTATATATTTAAAAAGAATAAAAAAATTAAGAGATTTAAATATACATAAGTAAAATATTGGTTTGAGTTGGCCTAATAATGATAGTTTAACTGCTATTTTCATTAAATTTGTTTACTATTTATATGTAGATTCTTCTATTATTTGCTTTTTGTAAATTATTTCATGTTTTACTAATTTAATTTAACCCGTCTCCTTTTTCTTTCGTAGGCCTATTTTTACGCCAAAGTTTATAACCCGCTACTTTGTAATAGGTACGAATTTCACCTCTTATGGCTAATAAATCAGTGAGTGTTTAAACGCTGGCTTAGTTGAACTAAACTTAAATTTATATGTAGTTTAAACTCAACAGTTGTAAATCAGTGTCCCATGTATTATATGTAGTATAAAAAGTGACATGTGGCAGCACTACCATAAATGTTGACAAATTCATATGGTTTGTATTGGTAGTTTAAACGCCCAATTTTATGCGTTTAACGGCCCTTTTCACAATATAAAATTAAATTAATTTAACAAGAAAATTAACAAACTGTCGGTTAGGTTAACAAGCACTTTTTAACCAACGGTTACGATTATCTGTTTCACCATCTTCCGGTTACTAAACGCAAACATTAGATAAAAAGTGTGGCAATACCACCTCTGTTTGTTTACGAAAAAGTGTGTAAGGAGAAACATAAAACTGATATTTAATATAAAATATTTTTTTAAATCTAAAAATTATAAGTTAAAAAGTATTTGCTTTTAGTTTAAATAACCTATAAGCAATATTAGGGAAAAAATTTGATCAAGTGATAGTGAAAAACGATTCAATGGCTACGTCTGTGCAAAAATAACTCCTGCGAGCACAACATTTTGTTAAAAAAAATATAATGGGATGTTGAACTTATGTACATATATTTTTATATGGCCCTTTAACTCTTAATTATTTGTACCAGCTCATGTTTATCATTGTGAAAGTGTGTTTTTGTCCAAAATATCATGTAACATTGGGTTATGGACGACATTGGGTAATTATAATAGTCTATCAATTTTTTTTTAACTTTTAATGGTGGTAAATTTATATTGGGAAACAAAATTGGATGTGCAACAAGTCTTTTATTTCTCATTTTACACATTTCAAATAAAAAAAAATATTCAAAACACATTTTGTTATTGCGATTTGTTCCATTTTTTCGATATTTTTTATTTATTAAAAACTTAACCGGGATTTTTCATTCGGTTAAATTTAACAACAACTTTTCCGTTAAATAGTTTCGATTATGTGTTAATCATTAATTGTGAAAAGCAAATTTTACTAACTTACGGTTAATGTTTTGATTAAAATTTAATCATATATTGTGAAAATGGCCGTAAAGATGGTTTATATGTTTTCTGATTTATAGATTTGTTGGCTTAAACATATTTTAAACCAAAAATCGAGTTTAACTTGCTCTGATTTATTAGCCCTTAGTCGTTCGAATTTCGAAAATGTACCAAATTTTTATTTGTATTTTTTATATATGTATGTTCGTTACTAATGTGATATATTTTTTATTTCAATGTTTTTTGGTTTAAAAAATAGATGACTTAGCAAAAAAGTTTTAAAATTCAGGTTTTACCGGTTCACTCACCAAAAAGGCCCACTTATTTTGGCGAGAGCCCAGCCTTCGATCCAAATGCCATCTTTTAAGCTTCTGGAGTTTAGGATAAGTTATTATTAGGCCAACCAAAAAAAAGCAAATGCTTATTATATAGAATGTTTTTGATTGAAAACAAATTCCGATAATAAAAAACAAAAAAATGAGCTATATTTGTTAGGGCTTTTTTTTTTTTTTGCTTATTTTAGCAATATCTGGTTTTTTAGTTATTTTTGCAATATCGGCTTTTTACTTATTTTTCCAGATCATTTATACGAAAAACAATTATTTAATAAATTTTTGCAAAAATCGTAATTTTTTTGATGTGCCACTTTTTTTTATAAATACTAAAAAAAAATCAACCATTTTTGTGCTGCAACAATTTTTACTTGCAAGAATTTTTGAAACAGCTGTACCATGTTTTTGTTTGCAAAACAAACTTTTCCAAAAGAAGTTTTAAATAAGGATATTTTGCAAAATTTATGAGTATAAGTTAAGGTTGATTTTTAAAATTACACTATGGAACATTTTTGGGATTATTGTCTGGGGGGTGAGAAATTCCAAATCAGGGTGATGGTACTAGGTCAGTATAGTAAAACCCTCAAAGGGCACTGGTACACGTTCAATATATATTGTGATATTTGGATCGCGATCCATATTGATGGATCACATCAAATTAGGCTATTATGCGATATGGATCGCGATCCATCAATATTGCATGCTACATGTTCAATAAATATCGTGATGCTAGAAATATAACGATATTTATTGAACGTGTAGCAGGCTTGGCGTTCGTATGTGTCAGTTTTTTTTATGACATTTTAAATTTTTTCCTTATCTTGATGTTTTTTCGCTTAGTTGTAACATTTTGGCAAAAACGTAGTTTAACATAACTCGAGAACCACTTGTCCGATTTTGATGAAACAAATTTAGAAAAATTAAGAATTACAATTTCTCTAATCTGTTTCTATACCGTTTTCCTATATGTGCAACACTTTCGAAGTTAAAAATGAATGTATGAAGGGAAAAAAGTATTTTTTGCCTAAAAATTTAAATATTTTTTTTTTAAAATTCATAAAAAATCCAAAATGGAAAAAAGTGCCACAACTAATTACTTTCGCGTAAAGTCACATAACTCATGAGCAAAAAAAGGCATAGATCATGAAAATCGATGCACGCGTTTCTCATTTATTCACAATTAGGTAAATGTATGAATTTCAAAAATTTGCTCCAGATATGCACAACATTATTTGGAGAAAACATTGACACTCACAAGCCGAACTCTCTCATATTTTTCTACTGTACTAAAAGAGAAATATTGATGTGACAACACTGGTTCTGTAATGTTCACATAACATTGTCATTATGGCGGCATGAAATAACCCCCCAAAATATAACGCCCCAAAAAAAATATGAAATAACCCCCCAAAAATTTGTACAGAGAACAACAAAAACGATTTTTGGGGGGTTTTTTCTTTTTTTTGGGGTGTTATTTCATTTTTTCAATTGGGGGATTATTTCATATGAAATAACTCCCCAAAAATCTGAAATGAAATAAGTCCCTAAAAATATTTTGGGGACTTATTTAATTTTTAAATTACATATTTTAAAAGTCATAATGATTACAAATTGTGTTTTGTTATATTCACTGCATACGTTTACCAAACATAAAAAAGGGACTAAGTATCAAAAATTATAATTTCAGAATCCTAAAAAAATTGGGATTATTTTTAAGTCCTGAATTTCAGAAATCGGAATCTCTAAGTCCCGAACTTTATAATTTCGAATTCGAAAATCCCGAATCGCTAATTTAAGCTTTTCTGTATAGCCGGCTTTCGGCCGGGCGCAATGATTTTATCCTCTATGGTATTTCAAACATCGGCTTCGCTTACTAAAGCTTTTCTGTTTAGTCGGCCTTTGGCCGGGCGCAAGAACTTTTTCCTCTATAGTATACAAACACCGGCTTCGCTAACTAATGCCTTGTGCCCGACCGAAGACCGGGTTAGCAGAAAAGCTTTAGTTAGCGAAGCCGGTGTTTGGAATACAATATAGGGGAAAAATCCTTGCGCCCGGCCGAAGGCCGGCTATGCAGAAAAGCTTTAGTTAGCGAAGCCGGTGTTTGGAATACTATAGAGGAGAAAATCCTTGCGGCCGTCTGAAGGCCGGCTATGCAGAAAAGCTTTAGTAAGCGAAGCCGGTGTTTGGAATACTATAGAGGAGAAAATCCTTGCGCCCGGCCGAAGGCCGGCTATGCATAAAAGCTTTAGTTAGCGAAGCCGGTGTTTGGAATACTATAGAGGAGAAAATCCTTGCGCCCGGCCGAAGGCCGGCTATGCAGAAAAGCTTTAGTTAGCGAAGCCGGTGTTTGTTATACCATAGAGGAAAAAGTCTTTGCGCCCAACCAAAACTGAACAATATGTATTATATTGGGGTCTTATTTCATATCTGGAATTGGGGAACTATTTCATATGAAATAAGTCCCTAAATATTGGGGACTTATTTCATTTTGATTTTGGGAGTTATTTCATTTCATTAGGGATTTATTTCATTTTAAGAATTGGGGATTTATTTCATATGAATGAAATAAGTCCCTAAAAATTGGGGATTTATTTCATATTTTTTTTGGGGCGTTATATTTTGGGGGGTTATTTCATGCCGCCTGTCATTATACTTCTTCTCTTTCTCACACTGGTTCTGTGATTTTTGTCATTCAACAAGTCCCGACGAACGTGAACAGTAAAAGTGATTTTTCTCCAGTTTTTTAAAAGTGAACAAAAAAGAACAGAATATGGAACTGTGCAAGCCAGAAATAAATAGCTTTTGCTACTGCTGTGGTCAATATGTCTCAACACATAAAAAAAGGGGAAATTTCAGTACTGATTTTGTTCAAACATACGAGATGTACTTCAACCAAAATGTTATAGTGAACGAAAATTGGGTACCAAATATAGTGTGTAAAAGCTGCTACAACCGTCTAATGGATTGGAAAAATAGAAGACGTGAAAGTATGCCATTCGGTATCCCAATGACTTGGACTAATCCTGGCGAAGGTCACAATCCATTGAATTGCTATGCATGTGCGAATAAAGGAGCCGCAAAAAGGATAAGAAAATCGTATAATTACGTTGGTGTTGCAAGTGCCGCAACACCATTGCCTCATTCGGACCACATTCCTGTGCCAAAAGCTTCTAGCCCAGATATTTTCTCTTCTACGACTGCTCCGACATATCATTCACGAGATGATCTCCCATATGAGCCATCAGTATCCAATGAGCCAATTTTAATAAATCAAAATAAGCTTGATTCAATTGTTGCATAAATCGGAAGAGCTGGCTTCCATTTTGAAATCAAACTATTTGTTGGCACCCGGTGTGAAAGTCACAGCTTATCGAAGTCGTCAGGCAACACTAAAAGTTTATTCATTGCGAATGATGAAAAAACTTCTGCATATTGCCCGGATGTAGGAAAATTGATGGACGCAATGGAAATAAAATATGAAGCAGATGACTGGAGATTATTTATTGACAGTTCAAAGCTCAGCTTGAAGGCGGTTTTACTGCATAAGACCAATAAAAAACCTTCAGTTCCAATCGCCTATAGTACAGAAACGAAAGAAACATATGATGCACTGGAAAATATTTTAAAAATGGTTAACTACGCCAAACATATGAGGCGCATATGCTGCGAATTAAAAGTTGTAGCAATGCTTTGCGGTCTTCAAAGCGGCTATATAAAATATATGTGCTTTTTGTGCGATTGGTGTCCACATGTCCTTGAAAATCCATTATTTACATCATCATCTAGACTACTTCAGCAAACAATTGGCTACCGAATCTGATGAACAAGGTGAACGCTATCATCAAGTTGCTATGCCATTTGAAATGAGGTAATACTGATTTTTTATTTTTTCAAACTCATTTTAATAAAACAAAAACTTACAGATATAGAGGCAAAAAGTCGCCGAGTGCAATAATTGCGGAAATTTGCTGGTAGAGTAAGCTTGTGTGGCAAGACAAGGACGATCTTGATGATAAAGAATTTTCAGGAGATGCAGAAGGGCCAACAGTGGAGTCACACATTGACATCATGTGTGGTTCAGAAACTGATGATAGCGATGAATGCGATGCCACTAGTCCCGAACAAAAAATTTATAAAAAAAAGGCGATAAATGACACTTTTTTGAATAAAAACAAATATCAATATTCTTGTCAAAATGGGATACCTTCACTTAATTGTAAATAAAAGCAGAACGCGTTAATCGATTTCTATGATCTATGTCGCATTTTGTTTATAGGTTATGTGACTTTACATGAAATTAATAACACTTGATCCTTTTTTCCGTTTTGGATTTTTTATGAATATAAAAAAAAAAATTTTAATTTTTAGGCAAAAAAATATTTTTTTTTCTCCACAAATTTATTTTTACCGGCAAAACTGTTGATTATAAAGAAAAACGTTATATGAACGGATTAAAGAAATTGTAATTCTAAATTTTTGAGTTTGTTTTAATCGGACAAGTGGTTCTCGAGTTATGTTAAACTACGTTTTTGCCAAAATGTTACAACTAAGCGAAAAAAAAACATCAAGATAAGGAAAAAATTTAAAATGTCAAAAAAAAAACTGACACATACGAACGCCAAACCCTTTGAGGGTTTTACTATACTGACCTAGTACCATCTCCCTGACTTGGAATTTCTCACCCCCCAGATTGGCTGTTGTACTGTGTTATTAAACATATATATGCGATAAGAAATCATAATTTTGTTTAACTTAGGACAGATATTTCGATATTTTTATTGCTAAATAAAATGACGAACTTGTTAAAAAAATCCCTTATGTATTTTGTAAAATAATTTGAGATATTGTTTACTTTATGACCGTCTTGTTTATTATGAAACAAACACCAAAGATATGCATTTGGACCAAATAAAACGGCCATAAAGAAGATAATAAAAATATATAATGTTATTTTATAATTAACAATAATTTAACCCGCTACCTCGTTACCTTTCTTTTGTGGTTATATTTAAATTCCCAAAAATTTTTCTTAGTTTAAAAAAAATTACCAACGTTATAGGTAGTCCTCATTCACTCAGGACCCTATAGCAAATATAGCAAATTAAAAAGGTACCACTTGTAAAACGAAAAAGTAAAACAAAGACATTTAATTTCCCGCATTTCACCATTTTTTATATTTTTTCTCGATCGATTTAACGAGAGACCAGCATCCGGTTCAAATTTCAACCTTATAACTCACGGCGTTAAGGCTGTGCGAAGATGAATATGTCAGTCAGTCTGTAACGTTAAAATTTTTTATACCTATGTATATATGTAGGTTATACATACATAGATTGTGAGCTAGGGCTCGCCATTTTGGGGTGGTTCTTGCCAACCAATCGAGCCAATTGCTAATACACAAAAAAACCATGCCAGCCGATTAAACGAACGGATGAAGTATTATATAACAAAAAAAAAAAGAAACTCGAAATGAACCATAACAACTCTATTGTAATAAAAAAACTTTGCACCATGTACTCACCCGTTTTATACACCGTTACCTCTAGGAGTGTAATTGGCAGGTGTTATACCAATTATGGCCCTCCCACATAAAATCCATTCGGACTTCACCGTGATGATCTGAAAAAAATATTTTGATCATCCCAAAATCTCCCTCGTTCCCTTTATCCCCTCACCCTCCTATTGTTATTCCCCTATGAGTTTATCTACTCATTATTTCAAATAAAAAGATTCATAATTTCGTTTTAAAATTCATTATAAAAAAAATATAAAAAACGGTTTTATTAAAAATTCTAATTTTCAAACATTATTTAATTAAATAAATAAAAAGATAAAAAAGGTATTTAAAGCCAATTGTTGCGTTTTAATACATATAAAAAAACAAAATAAAAAAAAATCAAGAAAAATAACACAGTACAACATTTTTCAGTTAATTGATTGCCAACTCAATTCTGTGAACTGTATGTGAAATTAGACCCAAAAAGAAGAATTTCTGCATCATTCGTTTTGTCTTCTTACCTGCGATTTGAAGTTAGTATCGATTTGAAGTTAGTACTATCGTATAGGGGAATTTATCACGTTTTAGGCCCTGTTGTTTGACATAGCTCGACAACCCCTAGCCCAATTTAGTTGAAATAAATTTTAAAAAATTAAGAATTACAATTCCCTTAATCTGTTCATATATTGTTTTCCTATACAAGTAACACTTTCGAAGTTAAAAATGAATGTATGAAGGGAAAAAATTATTTTTTGCCTAAAAATTTAAATTTTTTTTTTTTTAAATACATAAAAAATCCAAAATGGAAAAAAGTTTCAAGTCTAGTTATTTTTTCGCAAAGTCACATAACCTATGAGCAAAATGAGACAAAGATCATAAAAATCGATGCACGCGTTTCGCTTTTATTCGCAATTGAGTAAAGGTATGAATTTCAAAAATCAGTTATAGCCACCACCTAAAATAAAAATAAAAATATAAATTAAAAAATTATCATGCAAAAAAAACTTTATTTATAAAAACTTAATGAAAATAAAATAATATGCAATTAATACGCAATTATAATATGCATAAAAACAAAATTTAGAACATTTTTTCAATTATTGTTCATATATTGTAATTCTTAATTTTTTAAAATTTATTTCAACTAAATTGGGCTAGGGGTTGTCGAGCTATGTCAAACAACAGGGCCTAAAACGTGATAAATTCCCCTATACGATAGTACTAACTTTAAATCGATACTAACTTCAAATCGCAGGTAAGAAGACAAAACGAATGATGCAGAAATTCTTCTTTTTGGGTCTAATTTCACATACAGTTCACAGAATTGAGTTGGCAAATCATGTGTTGTACTGTGTAATGAAACATTAAATTGCAAAAAAACAAGTTTTAATGGAAAAAAATTAAAGGTTGGAATTTTTATTTTAATATTTTTTTCAGCTGTCCTTCTCCGGGCGATTGCGGATGACAGGAACTGCCGTCCGTCCGTCACGTGTCCTACTGGGTAAGTGTCTGGGTAAGTGTCTCTTCTGGGTAAGTGTCTCTTTTTCTTAAAAAACCAAAAACAACATATATATATGACTTTTTCTTCTTTTTTACAATTTTTCTAGGTTAAGGAAAACAGGCTTTACCCATGGGCAACTAACCCTACGATGACTGACAGGCCTGAGCTCAACCCCTAGTATAACGCGCACCTGGGCAAATACTCTATGTCAAACGAATTTACAGAATATCTGACCTTGGAAAGGGTGATGTGGTGCTGATGCAATGGTGGTAGGTCCCACGATGGATGTGGCAGCGAGGATGTGGTGGCTTTCTTGTGCGGTTTTCTTTTATTTCATTCGTTTAAGATTTTCAACATGTTGTTTAAATGTATTTGTTTTTAAATTTTATAAATTGTTTTTAAATTTTAGATTCTGAATTATAAAAATTTTTGTTTTCATTTTTAATTTCTGTTCTTAAATTTTTTTGTCTTAAACCGTGCAAATTAAAAACAAGCAATTTATATGCGCTCAATGTTTTGTATTGCTTTCCGGAATAGGGTCTTTGTGTCAACAATCAAACCAATTTTATGAAATTTAAAACATATGTATGTGGATAGATCCATATTTATATGGACACATAAGGTATGATTTTTTTTAAAAAATAGGACCACGAGGGGGGATAGGGGGCAAAATCTGCCTATCAGAAACTATCAAACCGATTTTAATGAAATTTAAAACATAGATAGATACCTATTCATATAGCCGAACACTCTCGAAAATTTGTTTTTATATACTGTGGTTTTGGGCATGCTGTACTGTAACGTTTTGTAATTAGCCTTTTTATCAACGTATTTTATTATTTGCTTGCTTAAATTCTTTTCTCTCGAAAATTCTATAGTTGTATTATAACGATCAAATTCCTCAGTCACACAGTCACCTCATACAACAATACTCTTTCTGTAACGTCTTTTTACCATCATAAGGTGCGTTCGTTTACCCCAAAATTTGCACAAATTTGTGCAAGTTTTTACTGAATTTTACTGAAATGCGTTCGCTTACACAAAAATTTGCAAAAGAGAGCATCTACTGAGAGAGTAAAGTGACAGTTGTAAGCAAAGAGTCTGCAAATTTTTACTGAACAAATTTTTACCAGTAAAAACCATGGTGGAATAAGTAGGTGGCAGCGCTACGGCAACAAATACAACATTACAACAAAAATGAAAAATAAGTCTCCGTATACGTCAAAAATTATATTAAACTAAAATCAAATTTTGCTGCCGGACGCAATGAAATAAATTAATTTTTAGCCAATTTTTATTTCACTATGGTTACTATCTTATTTAATTTTAATTTAAATAATCAAAAACTTTAATACAATACAATAATTACAGCACAAAACGTGGACTTTTTGTAAACATAAACAAAAATTTGACATAAGACTAGACAAACAATGCAAGAGCAAAAAATCGTCATCTGGCGTAGTAATGCCACCTGTTTATTTCATCATGGTAAAAACCAGTAGAAAACAAAAACATATGTTTCATTTAAGTAAACAAACAAAAGTAAGCAAACAAAAAGCATACAATTTGTAATAAAAACATTTAAAAGAACAAAAGCTGAATTAAAAGTGCAACAAAAACCAAAAATATTTATTACATCCTAAACAATTTTACTTACCACTTTGTACCTTCCCAAATGTTCCGGGAGAGCATGAAATATTAAGTTTTCTTTTTTTGGCATCCATGGTAAAATTTGTGTTAATTGTTCAATATTACTTATTTTTGTTTTTGTTTACATTAATATTTTAGAGATGTAAAGCTAATGAATATATGATTACTTCTTATTGCATATTATTGAGGGTACCAAATATTAAAAATCAAATATTGATGTAGTTTCGTATGTAATTCAACTAGAAACAAAATTAAAAGTCATGTACAAAATAAACAAGTCTTAAAACTTGCACAGAAGCTCATTTAATAAATAAATTTGCTACGAATTTATAATCATTACAATGCATTTCATCAAGTACCAAAAACATTATGTACTGGGTAGTCTAAACAACACATATTTTACAACACTAAGCTTTTAGCTGAATTGAATTAGCTGTTTGAATTAACCTGCAAGTTTTTGCAATTTTTCCGTTCGTTTACTTTTTTGTGCAAGAGCCATTTTTGAGAGTAAAATTTTCATATTGCCCAAAATTTACTCAACTACCGGATTTTACTGGAAAAGTAAACAAACGCACCTATAGTTTGTAACAGTGATGGAAAATTTAGTGCTATGGTACTATTTTCAGTACTTTTTCTCTTGAAAATACCACGGTACCCCCACGTCCGTTTAAGTACTATTTTCTTGTTGTTTCTTTGTTTAGAAATTAAGTATTGATATTTTTTTAACATTCAAAACCAGGGGGGCTACTCTCTATTGCGATGCGAAACCGATTTCGATGCGAAAGCTAAATGTCAACTTGGTACTCTCTATCACTTTCGCAAATTTTTTTAAAATGAAGCAAAATATTGGTAATAAAAATTAAAGATTGCGCAGATGCAATGAAATGCCAAAATATGTAAAAATATTTTAAATTGAAAAATTTAAATAAAATAAATAGTGATGGTATGAGAAAAGAAAAAACTAAAAAGATGCGAAAGACAAATGCGCAAACGCATTAAAGAGTACCAATCGCTAGATTTGCGATCAATTTCTTTCGCATCGCAATAGAGAGTAGCCCCCAGGGCTGTGGAGTCGCCAACGAAAACTACTAACTCCGACTCCAACCGCTGTAATTCCAACTCTGACTCCTAATCTAACCTTAATGCTAAATGTATATGAGACTGGTCCATATTTAACTTTAAACTCTTTTTTTTAACCTTTTAAATGGTCAAATATACCAAGAAAATCATTCTGTTAAAATTTCGAATCAATATTGCATCGCCAATTTCGAAGTATTTTTATTTGGGAAAACAATATTAGAAAATTTTTTTAAATTTTTTTTGCCGAAAAGCTTTGGAGTCGGAGTAGCGAGTGTTTGTCGGTACTTCGACTCCGACTCCGGTACAAAAACCTCAACTCCGACTCCACAGCCCTGTTTACAACATTGCCTACACAAAATTTATTGATCTTTTTCCGTTCATGCTGTTGTTGTTTATGTTTTTATACCCATCACCCAAGGTAAAATGTTATATATAAATTTGTCATTCCGTTTGTAATTTCTACAATGTTGATCGTTATCCTATAAAGCATACATATTCTGGATCCTTATGAGAACAGAAGTTCAAATCCGGTTGACCGTTTGCCCGTGTGTCTGGTGAAATGGAGTTTTCGAAGACACCAGATATTATGGGGGCTTGGTTGCAGTGTTCCCGTTTTAGCATATTTATAAATAATTACGTATTTTATTTTTTAATTTAAAGTTTATTTTCTAAAAAAAATATGTTTGAAAAAAGTACCAAAATGTTGAAAAAAATACTCTTTTGCTTTGTGGTCAGTACCACCTAAATTTTTAAATTTTCCATTGCTGGTTTGTAACGTCTTATTTCTATTTAAATATTGTTTTTATATAAAGTAACATATGTTAGTTTCCCCTCTCTGTTTTTGGTATAGTAAGGTTTTTTTTGTGCATTTTTAATATAGGTTAAGCTATAAGAATTTCTCTGTATGTATATTGGAATGACAGTGATTTGCGGCAACCAAACATTGTTCATTTCTGCAAATGTTGGGTTTTTACACGACATTGTAACAAAATTTGATACAAAAATGTCCGGTGTTCAGTTTTATCAGTTTTAATAAAAAATTAAGGATTTTCGGTACTAAAAGATATTGGGGATATTTTGGGAGGCAAGCGGAATTGTGCGTCCAATCGTGTAACATATACTTCAGAGCAAATACTCAATTTTAAATATGCTCCCTTAACATCTGTAGGCGTAGAAAGAACTTTTTATATGTACAACAAATAGACAGAGTTTTCAATTCGAAAATTTATCCCATCAATTAATAATTTACAGTAACAACATATTAAACGAATAAAGTGGAAAATAAACAATATATTTAAATTGCTATTTTTTTAATTTTAACAGCTTATTTTCATGTTTTTAAATGCTTTTTTTAAGAGCTTAAAACGGTTTTTGGTGCTTTTTTTTTGGTTGCCCTAGTGCTGATGAATCAATCAGTAATAGATGAAGAAAAATATTTTAAAAAAAGTAACAAAAGTAGGTACAGTTTTCACCCCTTAAAGGACCAAATTTGTATTTGTATTTTTTTAGATAATTTACAAATGTGATATAATTTTTATTTCTATGTTTATTGGTTTAAAAGATAGATGGCGTACCAAAAATTTTCAAAATACAAGTTTTGCGCGTTTACTCCTTACTTATGTTCGTTTTTTTATTTAACATAAAAATTAGGGTTTTATCACGTTCTTAACTTATCTAAACAAATTTGGTACCATTTTTAAAATTATAAGAGGTGAAAATCATAACTATTTTTGGTTCTTTTTTTACAAAACAGTTTTCTCCATTGACATATACATACGTATTAAATTATGGTCTCCCACTACAATATGGGACATTTTGATACTTCAATGAGGCGAAAACAATTACTAATAGAAGAAATACGGGAAATTAAATTTTTTTGTTAGCTTTTTGGTTCTACAACAGCTAAATTTTTTTAACTACCGTTTATATTTTACCTAGAAACATAAAATTAAACATGCAAGGACTGAATTAAACCATGCAAGGTCCTGAGTGAATGAGAATCGGTAAGACGGGCTTTTTGTACCTTTTTCTTCTTTACCTGGTACTTTTTGAATTTCCGTAAATATTGAACCTAAAATCATAAAATTATACATGCAAGTTACTGAGTAAATGAGAATCTGTAAGACATTTCTGTATTTTTTTATTTTAGATATAATAAAAATGTAAACAAAAACTACCAACATTAAAATTTAGTATTTTTATAGAGCTTTCATTTTTTGCTCTGATAAAAATTTTTAGTTAACCAATATACCTACTGTAAATTTAAAATGTTAGCCAATAGTTGTCAATTTAGTTTACTAATGATTAACTCATGACTGTAAATTTTAGATGGAGTCAGAGTAAGAGTTGTAATCGAACATTTCAAAATTCACTAGCTATCGTCGGAGTAGTCGGAGCTGTTGCCACAGTCGTAGATGTAGCAGAACGTCTGATTGCGTTTGTGACGAGAACTATCAAAACCTTCAGGCATGGGACAGTCCTTAATGTCTGGACTTACAATTTTCATAATTATAGCCAGAACATCGTGTTGTTGTAAAAATTTACAACGTGCTGGTCCTTTAACAAACTGATTTGGTGTCATGGTAAGGAAGCGTATTTTCTTGACCGCCTTTGTCAACATATGCTCGTCTATACTTAAATGTTGTGTTTCCATTAAAGAGTTATTGAGATTTTGGGCATTTGCCGCAACAATTGCATGGGATGGCTTTGCTATAGAAAATGCAAGTTTATTTGCAGAAGCATCAGCAATAGATGTATCACTTCCTACAATCACAACATCGGGAGAGCGCTCCCCGTGACAATTTTTATCATTAGAATCATCATGGCCCTGCATCACTACATTGACATCAGGTTCCACTTTAATATTTTCAAATTGTAACAAAGTTCCACCATTTTCCCCACTGGCAGATTCCGAAGATGTTTGTTCATTATTTTGTCCTGCATTCGGTAAAGATTCATTTCTAAACATTCTTTCATCAGCGAAACGTAATAAAGCATTAAATAATTCCAATTCAGATTTAATACTTAATTTGTCCTGATCTAAAATAACCATGAGAGTGGACATTTCAATATCGATAAAACTGGGATCAGCTAAAACTTCTTGGGTACGATCAACAATTAACTAAAAAAAGGAATACACCACAAAGAATAAACTTATTTGTCCAAAATCTCCTTATTACTTAACTTGCCTTCATACTACTTTCTATTAAGCGAGGCTCGTCGAAAAACTTGGCAAACTCATAAACCCGACAAGCGTTCGTTGGACTTATATTAGACAACAAAAACATAGTACATCGCTCCACCACATGAGGCAACATGTACTTCTTAGCTACATAGTACACTTCACAGGCTTTGTCAAATGATCTGATATTAATACGATCCGAATAAATATAATCCAGCACTGACTTAAAAATATCAGGCTGTACGTCTGGTATAACAATTGGATCGTCTTTATCCGCGAATTGACCATAGAACATACGCTCAAATACTGGAGAAGCCATTGCTAAAATTAATTTATGACCAGCAAAAATCTTTTGATTGCCCTGTGTACTACCAACCAAGAAGCGGCAATCCGCCCATTTTTCAGTTTGCAACAAATGTAAGGCGCGTCCATTTATTTCATCAAATTTATGTTGCCAATCCAATTCCATTGTGAAAAATTTGATATTCAATACACTTTGTTATAATATTTTTTTATAACTTTTTATAAAATGTTCAAAAAACGAAATTTTTACTCTTGCAGGGTATTTTACACTATCCATGTGCACAACCACAAGCAGCGTTACCGTTGAAGTAGCAATTTTCCACTTTTTTGAATGCTGGGATACTATTTTGCTACTTTTACAAAATTCACCCATAAGTGACACTTTTTGTAATTCTTGCCACTTTTTTGATACTTTTTTTTTATGAAGAGATACTTTTTTGTACTTTCTTCCATGGTGGAATAAGTAGGTGTCAGTGCTAGGGCAACAAATACAACATTACAACAAAAATGAAAAATAAGTCTACGTATACGTCAAAAATTATATTAAACTAAAATCAAATTTTGCTGCCGAACGCAATGAAATAAATTAATTTTTAGCCAATTTTTATTTCACTATGGTTACTATCTTATTTAATTTTAATTTAAATAATCAAAAACTTTAATACAATACAATAATCACAGCACAAAACGTGGACTTTTTGTAAACATAAACAAAACTTTGACATAAGACTAGACAAATAAGTCCCAATTTACATTATACGATTTTTGTCGTTGCGATTATTGTCGTTTCATCTTTGAAGTCGGTCTTATGTTTACATTGTACGATTTTTGTCGTTACAACTTCTTGTGTATAAATATGTATAATTGGACACTACGAACGAATGAACAAAACGAATCGTAGAGTACACTCGCTTGTGTACCCCTTTTAATTCCTCTCTCCCCTCTCGCAAATAAGGTAAGAATCACAACGATAAAAATTGTATAATGTAAATTGGGACTAATACAAGAGCAAAAAATCGTCATCTGGCGTAGTAATGCCACCTGTTTATTTCATTATGGTACCAACCCCTTTTCTTCTTGCTTCCCTCTCCATAAAACACAAGAGTTGAGCATCAAAAGATGAAACGTGTGAATGTAGACTAACAGTGTGTTTTTTTATTTAAATATTTAGCAAAAAAAAAAAAAACAATTGTTGCACTATAGCACTATATTATGTGGCAGCTCCATTCAACTTTTATGTACAAATCTGAACAAGAATTAAAATTAAACCATTAATTTTTCAATTGAAGCCAATAAACGTATAAATAAAAACTGTTATACATAACTTATCCAAAAAATACAAATTTGTTTCTTTTTCGAAATTCAAACATTTAAGGGGTGAAAATTTTACATATTTTTGGTACTTTCTTCACAAAACATTTTTCTCCATTCTTTGCAATATACGGTTTCAATTATGGGCTTCCACTACAATAATGAATTTTTTTATATTTTAATGGGAGAAAAAATATACGATTTTTTGCACGCATCGCTCATTTTGTCCAAAAACTATTTACTTTCAGAAAATATATAGTTTTTACCATGAAAAAGCCTGTGGTACATGGCATAAATCAGTAAAGATTTTTACTGACCATTTTGGATGAAGCCAGATTTCTCGGAAAGTGTCCGAACGATTTTTTGTACGTATCGCTCATTTTGTCCAGAAAACTATTTACTTTCAGAAAATATACAGTTTATACCGTGCAAAAGCCTGTGGTAAATATTTTTTTTATTAAAAATATAAATATATTTGTACTTCCCCTTTTTAAATTCCTAAATTCGGCGCTAACTTTTTGTTCATTTACTGCAAATCCCCATTATTTGGGTATTTTGGTTTCCCGGTTTTTAAATTCCCAAATACGACACTATTTCTTCGAAGCTATCTTGGCTCACGTTTATTTGTGTATTCGAAAATAACAAAACCGACTTGTTTTTATGACACCAATATTGGTTTGAAAAACCGACAATAAGGAAAACCGACTTATATTCTGACATCCCTGAGTGGGCCGCTTAAGAGAACGATAGTGAGTGACTTGTCACTCGCTTAAGTTTTCGATCCACATCGGGGGCTGTTTATTAGGGATGTAGAGAAGCTTTACTTAGCGATTCGTGATATTGGAATATGACTCCAAACCTTAAAAATTAAGATATCGTCAGCTCATTATTAGTTTGGCGCATACACTAATTTGTCGTAGTGGAGAAAAACGACAATAAAGGCTTACATAAACTTTTTTTGTATTTTTACCACTGCTGCTGGTATATTTTGAAGAAAAAAGTTAATTTTTGAGAACGTTCATGAACGAACTTATAAGTCCATAGTATTTAATTGAAAATTAAAATTTTTTTGTGCAGCATACGCCACTTTTCTAAATTTATTTATAAAAATACTGCTGTGTATTGAGTTGACATTTTATTTTGCTTTTGCATTTAAATCAGAAACTAATTGGAACACAACCAAACACTTTTGAGGCGATGTTCCTACAGAGCTATATTTAAAAAATTTCATGAGAATATTTTCGTTTATTATTAATATATTTACAATTTGTTTAAAAATGTTCACTTTATAAAACAACGGTACATAAAACGTGCTTAAAATCCTCTAATTGTATGCGTATAAGATATTTTTTGAATTTTAACAGCAGACTCTTCTTTGGAGGTTTCTGCAACAGTAGTGGAATAAGGATGCACAACGTTTAGCAAAGGTGCGTTAATCATTTGAGTCAATGCAGAATTGGTTTTTGTAAGAGCGCCTACAAATATCAAAGAAAAAAATAAATAATTTATTTAAAATGAAAAGAAAACAATTTCAGTTTTATTTAATACATGATAATATGTTGTAGTATTACTTTTATTTTACACATATAACAGGTTTGCAATCAATTAAATTAAAACAGAAGATAGGCAAAATTAAATTACATAGGTACATCGCTATTTATCATAAAGTTTTACAATTGATACTTATACAAAATTGTTTTGTATTCTTATCTAAGTAGGTATCATCTACATATGTATATTATTTTACGCGTTTTAACAAAAGAAATCATTTTAATATTGTTCAACAACATTTTATTATAAATTGTATAATTATTCTTTTCTCGATCTTAAAGAACTGGCAGCTAAATCAATTTCATATTTAAGTTTAGCCAGAGCATTTTTAAGCTCAATATTCTCTGGTAGTCACTGCTTCAAAGCAGGACGTTTATTAGAAGAATTAACAACTATTTCCTTATCATCATAATGCTCTTCGTTAACTGCAGATGTGTCATTGGTTTGCAAAGGTGTATCAGTGTGAAGATTGGTCTCTTTTGCAGTAGCTGGTTGATGTATTAAAGTTTTTGCTACTGTTTGTGGCTTGACATCGGTAAACACTTGGGTTTCTAAGAAATGTAATGCTCTCATAACAAGACCACCTTCAGGATTGAAGGGTGATTTTGATTTATGTGATAGTGGTGTTTGATTTGGTATATCTGGATTAAAGGGTTGATATTCGTGAATTCTATCTTTGGTCCATCTGAAAATTGAACGTGATTCTGGAAATAGGAAAACCAAGGATAATAAAACAAAGGAAAAAATGAAACAAAGTGATAATGAATTTGCGAAATAAAGTAAACTTATTTTTCTTCTTAAAAATAGTCTTATCAGGTAAAAATTGCTCAGGATTTGTTTATTGTAATCATTATTGTTATGTCCCTAGTTAAGTTTTTTTATTGTCCTTAACTTGTTTGGATTTTTGCAACGTTTCTTGTTTTAAGTAATGCAGCATATTTTGACAAGAAATTTTTAGTGCATCTTTTGATTTAGAAATTATTTATTAGTATTAATTTTGAACTAATTCTTTTTTTTCACTGAACACTTACCGATATCGGCTAAAACCCTCGTCATCTCTCTTAATTGGGCATCTTGACGCTCCAAACGGAATGTCATTTCGCCCAAACGATTGGTTAATTCATCTTTTTCTAATTTAGCATTTTCTTGCTTTTTAGCCTCATTGCTTGTTTGTCTAAAATGGAAGATTTACATGTTTTTTAAGTTATAAATAAGGCTTTGGAGAGTTTTCAAAAAGAAAGATTATTAATATGCAGTTTCTTAACATGAAGTCCGATTATAATAAAAATTTGAATGGAACGATGTGCTCATGTTAAATAATGAAAAGAAAAAATCTACAAGATTTAACTTAAACCTTAAAATTTTTATTTTTTAACAACGTTTTTCTAAAACGTCCGCGCCAATTTTTTTTCATATGCAGCAGAACTTGATGATGATTATAATTTGTGAGAAGTCGTTAAGAGAAGCTGTTTATAAATTTAATATTCATACCCTTTGCTCTTTCTAATACCACCCTACTCATAAGCATTGTAGTCTGCTTACCCTCGAGATACGAAAATTAATTTAAGTTCCTTTAATACCTCCAATCCACATCAACTCACCTGGCATACTCAAATATCAGCACCCCGGCACCTATGACAAATATAATAAATTCGCCCAGCAGATTGGCGCCCAGGTCCACAGCCATAGCTTCTGTTAGGGGTGGTACATTAACAGGTTTACCCAAATTCAAAGCCCACATTTTGGTTTTGACCTCAACCCAATTATAAACTAAAAATACAAAATCATGAACAAATATATATTTTCAAAAGAGAATATAGCTTACGTTGGGCCGGTGGCATGCAAATATAGTTACGAAATAATGGATGTTCTTTGGCCTTAGATTTAATTATATTTGCTATGGGTTTACTGATTTGCTTTATAGCCAAAACACCCAATTTGGCTGCTGGAAAGGCGCCTATAACCATGGCGTTAGGAGTTTAATACAATAAGAAAGAGTTGGAAAAAAATGCTATTTTAGTTAAATTATTACAAATAGACGATGTTGTTGATGATTTTTTTTTTGTCCAACAACAACTGTTTTCTAATTTGACAATCAGCTGGATTTGATGATACCAAGTTTTTTAATTAGGTAAATTGACATACAGATGTCGCCAATAGTACGCAAATAGAATTTGACATAACTGTTGATCATTTGCGCGCCTTTTGTTGACATATTTGGTAAACAAACAAAAGCTTGCAATATTTTGTTCCAACAGATCGTGTTTTACAATCAGAGTGTATTTTTTTTAGTAAAATAGTTCATTTAAGATAAAAAGTGCTCTAATTATAGTGAAAATTATTTAAACAATACTTAATATTACCTTTAACTATTTCTGCAACAATTTTTTTAAGAATTTAAATTCAATGGATGCCGAACTAAAGCACCAATATGATGAAATGGGTATTGAGCCTTCACAAGATGTAGTAGACAGATGTAAGATCTTTTTTTTTGATATTTAAAAATTGTATTTTGAATTTCGCTTTTTCATTCATATTTTATTTAGCTGTCGAACTTTGCATTACCTATCATATTGATGATGCCGCCGAATTTGTTGAGCAGTGGGTTGCCTTCAGTATATCCCATTTGAATGGTGCAGAACCTTCAATTGAACACCTAAATGAATTTGAACGTAAAGTTTTCCAAGCTAAACGTGAAAAGGAACTTATAGCTGCTAGCAAGAAAAAAGGAAACAAATTACCTTCTGCGATAGCAAATTTAACGCATTTAAATTCCCTTGCTGCTAGTAATTCTAATCCACTGGCTATGTATGGTGTACAGGATGATATAATGGATGATTATATGCTGCCAGACATAACTGGTGCCGATAGTACTATTAATTTTGATGAAAACGAAAGTGTTTCGGGTACGCCCAGTGTTTATCACACACCTAAGGTGAGCTAAAAATTATTGTTTTGTTTTCATCGAATATTAGCTAAGATCCGAACATTTGCGGCTAAATAGAATGATATGTGGGTATAACATTTTATACCTATAAAATTTTAAAATTATTCGGCCATGTTCTGAAAATCGAAATCACGTGGAAATGAAATCGGTGAAGATCTTTAATTGAATTTTTGTAAAAATTAACGTAGCGATTCCTGATTTCAAAAACAGTTTGGGTAGAGGAAAGTGGTCCTCAGAGTATGAGATATATAAAAGGAAATCTTTTCATGAGTTTTGAACACGATTATCTTCCTTTAGAAACGAATTTAAAAGTGTTAGGTCAAACAGTTGTTTTTTTTTTTATCGAAAAGTTCAAGACAAAAAAACATTTTTCGTCAAATAAAATGTCCATCAGTAACCTGTCTAGTTGTAGATCTAACTTTGGCTTAGTGTTGCAATACAACGCTGAAAAGCATAGACATGGTTCAGAATTGAGAATTTGTTGCAGCAATTTTTGAGTTTATTGGTGAGAGAGGTGAGTAAATTTGGGAGGGGTACTCCTCAACAATAAAATCAAGAATTGCTCGAACAAAAATTGCAAGTCTGAATCATGACTCCACAGCTTATCTGTAAACAATGCCTCCCATGAGTTTATTATTGATGTAACCGTCTTTACTGCACAAAGCTTGCAAAATAATTGCATTGTTTTTATTTGTCATGCTTTGTCAACTCATTTCTTTTTAATGATCCTTTCTACCACTGCGTTTAAGTCACGACTTGCTTTTAAATTTTCGCAAAAATTTTGTCGGATTATTTGCTTATCATTTAGAAATTCGAACTATTTAAACTTTCCAATCAGAATTTTCATTTCCCTTGATCGTATTGCTCAAATTAAAAAAATATATGTGTATAAAGAAAAAGTATTTAGCGCAAAATTTAACGCGATGACCATAATGTTTCAATGGTTGTATAAAAGTTTTGGTGTCAGTAGCGACTAGATTGTGGGCGACAAATAAAATAATATTTTTTTTAATTATATAATAAAAAAACTTAGCCGAAGTTCCAGACAGTAACGTTTTTAAAAGATTTATTACTTAATGGTAATACCTATTCAATAAATTTTGAATAACGTAAATTGTAGTGTTGTGGAATTATTGTCAGATCATTATTGGTTTGCCGTATATGCCAAAAAGTCGTAGTGGCGAAAAACGACAATGAATATGTACATGAAGTTTTCTGATTATATATAAGATAGAATTTTGGTTTGGAACAAAAAAGTGAAAATTATTGTTTTGTGGCGCAAGCGCCACTTTTCTAAACTTAGTTTTGAAAAGTATGTAGCATTTTGTGCTGCATGCTTAGATATACTTACTGCTGTGTATTAAGTTGTTGACATTTTATTTTGCTTACTTAATCAGCTTTAAAATAGGTTAGGTTGATCAAAATGTATGCTAAATATCTCAAAACAGATACAAATTTCGTAAATATAATATACTACTTCAAAATATATGTATATACCTAACTAAATTTTTTTAAATGGTCGGTAGGTCAATTCACGTCAACCACAATATAAAGTTGTATAAATTTCAATCTGAATATCGAAATTCTGATTCACCGTTTCAACTAAAATAGGATGTGGAAAGTTTTATTTCGTTGATCTTATAGCCCAAAGATTTTTTTTAGGCAGGAGTACGCAAAATAAATCTTATTTTTACATACACATACATACATACATATCGCTCATTTACTAATACAACGTCATAACACAACAAATTAAGGCCCTAAAACGCAACGCAACACCAAAAATTACTTTGAAAGTAAAAGCAATGTCATAAATATTTTTTACTTTTGTTGTTGCTTTCTACAGAAATTCATGTACCGCCTCAAGCTATGCAGCGTTTGAAATTTTAAAACGCAATGGGAATTTCTGCAGAAAGCAACAACAAAATTAAAAAATATTTATGATATTGTTTGTGCTTTCAATGTTATTCTTTGGCGTTAAACTTTGGAGTTAGTGGTGCAGAATTGTTCGCTCTGTTTTTCTTTATATGTATCTATATATTAGGGAGATCGATTATTCGTTTTTTTTTTTCTTCAAAAAACCGGTCTTCGAATATTCCGAATAGTTGCTATTTTAAAAAACCGGGTTACAGTTAAGCATTTTTAAAATAACCAGTCAACCGGTTTTATTTCGAATACATTAAAACACAAAAATCAAATAAGTTTTTGTAATTAAACGGTAATTTTAATAAAAACAAAACAATTTATAAAGGCAAGAAACCAACAAAATAAAGAGTTATGACTTATACAGCCAAATTCTAAAAATTGTTTTTGTTTTAAATGCAATTTTCTATGCGAACGTTCACGTGTGACATCGTGGGATTGGCTATTAATGTACATATGTTCGTTCAGACCTAACAAATATTTGACGATAAAAAAAAAAAAAAAAAGTGACCGGTAAATTTATCAAACATTACCTTTTTTACAATTTATTTACTAAACTTTATTTGTAAGTAGGTAATTTTATATTGTAATTTAGAAACTGTTAAATGATGTTTGAACTCGACAAACGTTTTGCAAAAGCAAGTAAAAATATATAGGAATTTGACAAATTAATTATTTGAGATATTCTCCCAAATTTATTTTAAATAAGTTTTAATTTATTTGTGGCTAATAGAATCAGTAGACTATAATAATCAGTAGACTTCAACCGTATTTTTGAGAAGCTACAAACAAAACCTCTTAGCCAGGTTGTATATACATATTTCAAATGATTTTGTTTCAGCATTATAGAAGCGAATAGTACTATGAACATGTTTTTTGTATGAAATATCTGTACATTCGCCCATCACAATTTAAAACCTTCCATGACATTGTTTGATTTCTTCAATTTTGTTTTTTAGTTGGTGTTTTAATAAATAAAACTAATCAATTTTTTCCATATTGTTGATTCCGCCGAAAGGTTGTAGTTTTAAGAATGAAGATATGCTAGAAATATGCCTTAACGGGCATTCCGTCCTCGGCACCACCCAATGATAAATTTTTAAGAAAAGTGTTATTTGTCGTCTCTTTAGAACTACTTCGACCGGCGATAAGTTTTATTTGGGTTACATTAATGTCAAGCATGTGGACCAATTAAAGGTGATTAATAAGTCGTGACGTGGAACAACCTTATTTATTATTTTTGTTCATATCTTAGGCATTTGTAGACTGATCTGGACGAAATATAATAGCATACTATTCCGTATTATATCTAATATAAATGTATAGCAATGTTTATATGCGAGTCTTCGGAAATCCCATTTCAACAAACACATGGTTAGATTGACATCGTTAAACCAACTTTGCTATTCATAAGGACTCAGAATATACATATGTCTATATATATATTAAAGGGCCTAACGCTAATATTGTAGCATTTACAAAAGGAATGACAAACTTATATAAAACCAAACTTGTATATATACCCTCTGTGGTGAACGGTATACAAATTTGAAATTTTTTAGAGAATGGCCCGATAGAAAGTAAATTTTATTCTTAAGACTTTGTATATGTTTTTGTTTGCTTGTTTTTAAATAAAAATCGAACAAACTTTGTTTAAAATATAAATTTAAATTGTCCGATTTGTTGACGATTTTTTATCTTTTCTCAGGAAATTTACGAATTTTTCACAATTTTATCTGGCAGCCATGCCTCTGTCCATCCACGCTGTGGTTTAGCTTAGTAAGAAGTCTAGATATACCTTAGATCATTTAATTTTTTTGGAGACGCAGATCCTTGTTTACTGGGGCTTTTAAATAATACGAGTATTACACTCAAAATTTAAGACCATGGCGCAGAAATAAATCGTGATCCATTTCGAGGTTCCCTACTTTTTTAAAGAAAAAAACTCAGACAATTCAAATTTAATGGGGAATGTTTATTATCATTTGAAAGAACATTCTTTGGCATTTATTTTTTGAAGATTATGTCTATCAAATGTTGGCCGTTGCTACGTCGCACAGTGGCGCCCGTAGAGCAAGCGAGGTTGCAAAAATCAAAATTTTCATGAGTGCCGACGAAGTTTTGAATAAACCCATGTTATAGGAAACTTTTCAACGATTTCAAATATGCCACTCTTAGTAATATCACATTTTTAGTTTAGAAGATATAACCGTTCAAAGTTGACCGACTTTCGGTTTTCAAAAAAACACACAATTTTTAGTCAATTTGTTGCGATTTCAGGTGTAATATCACGAAAAATAGGTAACGAATCGCCTTATTTTTTGTTTGTATTGATTGATGTATTTATTAAATGTATAATGATAAAAAAAAATTAACTGTTTGCTTTGTGTTTCTCCTGGTAAATCACTATTTAAAAAATATCCGTTTTTTCATTATTTTTCAACTTTGACGGAAAATAAAAAAAATCTATATTTGCCATATTTGCAAAACCTGTTCTTTGATTAGTTCTTTACATAATTCAAAATTTTTATCTGCCCGTACGTGCCCGTTTGGCTTCTAGAGGTAAAAAAGGTTAAAAAGACATGGTTGCAGAAATTATTGCGTCCATCCCTTATATGTTTTGACTGACAGTAGTTTGATCTAATAGTTTGAAAAAAAACTACTCATTGAAATTAGCAGGTACGTACCTCACTTAAACAATACTTTGGCGTACAAATGGTCAAGAACAATATCGACTTATGGTCCCTACAGGTAGGCACAAATCTTATTTGGACACGTGCATAATATCAAAATTGCATTATTCAGCCTAAATCCATATGTATGCAGGGAACAGGTAAATTTTTAGGCATGGTAGCATAAGCCTATATATTGCAAAATAAGCATAATGCCTGGATTAGTCTACGACTGAAAGTTGGCGCAACAATTACTGAAACCATTAAACAATTTAAGTAAGAACTTGATAGCTTATACGGAAATATTGAGAGAAGCGAAATTATAAAAAAAATTTTATCTGATATATGCAAATATTAAGGCAAAATGGGTGAAATCTAATCGAACCATTCAGAACTTCAACTCCAAATACGAGGACTGGCTTAATGAAGACACCATCCTGGATATATTGGCAGTAGATAAACCCACCACATCAACCAGAGGAGCAAAAGGAAGGCCAAAAAAAGTATTGAGGAGTGTTCAATTTTCACAAGAAAGAGGAAACTTGCCGATGCCACCAATGACTTGACCACGAAGCATTTATCGGACGCGCTGTCTATTAAATATACAAAGGATAGTGAAAGAGTTAGGTCGCAGATAACCAAATCTGTTGCTGATGCAAGCCCACTGCAACTCAAAACGATTAAGGAAAGCATTCCCACGCCCACAAACGCACACATTAAAAATTATGGTTCCGAAGAAGCCTTGGCCTTGTTTATGGACTTAGAACTTTCCAAAGAGAAATATGAGAAATTGCGGGCATCTTTAACGCGACACGTCGCTGACGTTTGACCCGGATACAAGCATATTCCGCAAGCCAAAATAAATTCACGACCACTGCATACGGAGTTTACGGAAGTCTCTGCGAAAGCCAATCTGCAGGATCTCATGGGCCATACAGTAAAACGGTTGTTGGAGAGTCTTCCTGAAAATGAGGTGAAAATTCTTCCTGAGAAGTTGACATTGATCAGCAAATGTGGCTGCGATGGATCATCCGGACAAAGCGTTTATAAGCAAAGGATATCTTCCGATGACGCTACAATATCGGACGGAAATATGTTTATGTATATGTATATGGTTATGGCAGCTAAAATCTGATGTTTCCCTACTCTGGAAAAATCCACGTCCGTCATCAGTGCATTATTGCCGACCAATAATGTTTCAGTTTGCAAGGGAATCGGCAGAACTCATAAGGACCACGGTGAAGGACATTGAAGAACAAATAAGCAATATTAAGCCTACAAAGCTGCAAATTGGAGAAGGAAAATATATTGAATGCAATAACGAGTTCCACCTGACCACCTGACGGAAAAGTCGTAAACGAACTGACAGGAACAACCTCAACAATGTCATGCCCGATTTGCAAAAAGAGTCAGAAAAACTTTGGTAATTTAAACGACTCACAAATGAGGAGAATTACGAATATGGAATGTCACCATTGCACGCAAGGATAAGGTGAATGGAATTCTTGCTAAAGCTGGCGTATACCCTACCACAAGAGGAAGTCACGAATAGAGTTACAAAATAATTATAGTTTAGAAATGGTTAGTCTTTTAGATATACCTTCTCTTACGAATTGTGATGAATATTTTACAGAAAATTGAAAAAATAAATTAAAAAAAAAAATTATTTTTTTTTAAATTTGTTGGGTCATATTTTAAAACATAAAACCCTAAAGAAAAAAAATAAAAACAATCTAAAAATGTAAAAACAATTTTTTTTAGTTAACATAAAAATGATTTTTCTACTAATTTTAACTTTGATAACCCATAAGTAGGCCCCTACAAAGCGTAGTACCCTTTCCAAACGCTCATTTCATAGGTTGAACAGTTATCTATCATATGCTGTTTAAACTGTTCAATTATCTTATTCGGTTCAAAAGATATGATTTTTGCAACGAAAAAACTCAAATGGCGCCACTGTGCGTCGCAGATGGTCCATCCGTTGAGTCCAATTTTCGATGACTCGTTCGAGCATTTCGACTGGTAACTGGCGAATGACACGCGTGATGTTTTCCTCCAAGCCCTGAATCGAAGCGGGTTTGTCCGCATAAACTTTAGACTTTACATAACCCCACAGGAAAAAGTCTAACGGTGTGATACCCAGGAAAAACTTTTTGAATTTTGGTAATAGGTCGTAGTTATTTCATACGTTACCAGGTAAGTAGTTGTCATTACAATTGTCATTATTCTGAAAACATCAATAAGTACTTGCTAGTAATGACCTTAGTAAGTACTTTTCACTACTATTATTTTCAGTAATGAATATTTGCTTACTAATAATCAGCTAAATAACTACTTATCAATTGTCTGGTTTTCAGTACTGAATATTTACTTACTGGTAACTAGCTCCATAACTAATTATTATGTCTATTAACTATCGCAAATTAAATAAAAACTAGTTATTTTTTGGCTTCTAGTAAGTATATTGTAAGTACTTACAATTCAACTTACTGGTAGTTAAATAATAACTAGATATTTTGTGACTTCTAGTAAGTGTATTGTAACTACTGAATTCTGTGGACAACTCGAACATAAATAAGTAGTTATTCAGCCGAAAAATAAGTAGTGTTCATATGTCTCCAATGTTACTTGCTAACTTACCATGTAAGTAAAGTTTTTGCTGGGTATCACACGATCTTGGTGGCCAATCGACCGACCCAAAACGTGAAATTATGTGCTCACCGAAGTGTTCTCTCAATAAATCCATTGATTGATGCGATGTGTGGGAAGTGGCGCCGTCTTGCTGAAACCAAATGTCGCCGAGATCACGAGCTTCAATTTCAGGCATCAAATAGTCGGTTATCATGGCACGATAACGGTCGCCATTGACGGTTACGTTCGCACCGGCATCATTTTTAAAGAAATATGAACCGATGATTCCACCGGCCCACAAACCACACCAAATCGATGTTTTTTCTGGATGAAGTGGCTTCTTGAATCTCTTCAGGTTGCTCTTCGTTGAGCCAGAAATGGGCCTCATTGCTGAAAAAAATTTTCCTCGAAAACGTCGGATCTTCTTGGAACTTTTCAAGAGTCCATAGAGCGAAGCGATGTCGCTTGGGAAGGTCGAGCGGCTTCAGTTGTTGCACAAGCTGTATTTTGCACGCTTTCAATTTAAGATCACGACGTAAAATGCGTCAAGTCGTTCCATACGTCAGTCCGAGTTGCTGCGAACGGCGCCGAATCGACTCTCCACGGTCTTCGTGTATACTCTCAGCTACGACCGCTATATTTTCTTCACAGCGTGCTGGACGTGATCTATTCGGTCGAATATTATCCAATAATGAATGCTGGATCTCAAAATGGGTGATGGTGTTGCGAATAGTACGCTCAGTAGGCTGATTATGTTGACCATAAGTTGTGCGAAGTGCACGAAACACATTCCACACAGAACGTACATTTTCGTAATAAAGTTAAACGATTTGTAAACGTTGTTCAGGCGTAAGTCTTTCCATTATGAAATGCCAAACAATACTAAACAAAAATAACATGACAGCATGACACGACTTACACGTGATCTGTCAAAAAAAGGCTATTGAAAAAAGTATCTCGACTTGAATCACCCATTACTTAAGTTCTTATATGAGTTCAGTCACATCTGAGAGACGATTTTTTACTGCAGGTCTGCTTTAAGCGGGGTTGCGATATTATCTCCGCAAAAGTTGAGAATACTTTGTTTTTTAAACAAAAATCTAATTAATATTAATTTTGAATTTAATAATCTCTTACACTGTTTTTTGTTTTAAAAATAAATTCATTTTACCATGAATTTAAATTCATTTCGTTGTTTTTAAAATCTTATGAAAATCAATTTTAAATTACTCTTCTTGAGTTTTGTTAATTTACCTTGAATTTAAATTTAATATTCGTATCGGTATCCGCGATATTTCTTTTTGAGTATCAGTATCGTATCGGCAAAAAATGCGTTTCGTTACCTCCCTAACATATATAAATAAATGTATGTATGTTTATTTGTTTGTTTGTACCTTTTAGCCGCCTAAACCGATCGTCATGAAACTTTTACAGTATATAACTGATGGTCTGGAAGGATCTATAGGCTATATATTTTTTTTTGGAAATTTTCAGTGGGCCTGGCGCCTCTAATACAAAAACAATATACATTTCTGTATATCTGGATAACGGAAAGGCCTAAAGTTTCCAAATTTAGTACAACCATTTTGGTTATCAATTCACAAAATCTGACGAAATATGGGCCTGATTGGAGAAATGGGCGTGGCACAAAATATACTTATTTATATTTAAAGAGTGGTAAGAGTAAAATTGTCTAAATTTAGTACACATAGATGTGGGTGTCTCTAGAAACACAGAAGGGACTGGACAAGTGGGCGTGGTACCTCCTATACGAAGACATTATAGATTTCTTTATAACTAAAAACGGCAGGAGTCAAAGTTTTCAAAATAGGTACAAGCATCTTGGGTATTAATACACAACATCCGACAAAATGCAGGAGGGCTTGGAGAACTGGGCGTGGCACAAAATAGATTTATGGACATCTGGAGAACAGTCGGAGAAAAATTGCGCAAATTTGGTACATATAACTGGGTTATCAGTAAACAACCGCCCTAAAAAATAGAGGCAATTGGAGAAGTGGGCGTGCCACCTCCCATACAAAAGACCTCACATACATTATAGATTTCTGTGTATCTGAAAAACGGTAAGAGCCAAGGGGTATAAATTAGGTAAAAACATCTTGATTAACAATACACAACATTCGACAAAGAGTATTCAAACTTGGTACAGATAACTTCATAAACAATGCACGAGATCTGTATTGAAAATATTACATATTTTTCCTAGCATTTTTTTTGCGATTCGATAGCAATTTGGCACCTCTATGTTTAGTGAAAAAAATTGGATTTCATCTATCTTAAGTTTTTATAATGATAGTAATAAACACGTGGCCACGAACGTACGCAAACTGGAACTTTGGATGACAGTAAAAATTTGCGAAGTGGAACGGAATATCCAAAAGTGATTAATTTATTTAAAAAGTGTAGTAATGTGGGTCTCAATCCAGTATTTACACAATAAAATATCTCTATTGGTTTTTGTTTAATTGGCTTAAGTACCGGTCGCGAATGTACGGGTCGCGAACCTACGATTTTTCCATATATTTTAACCGTTAATTAATCGTTAATCGAACTTTTTTGCTCTCCTTACACTTTTCTCTTCTTAATTGATTGTAATAGAGAGATTTTAAAGAAAGAGTGCAAACATAACAAATTTTTTTGCATGTAAAATAATTAAATACACAAATTTCTTTAGAAGTAGCTTAAAAAGAAAATATTAAATTTTCCAGTTTCCAGCCCAATTTCCTCAAGTAAAACAGTTGAGATATCATAACATATCGTATTTACCATTCTATTATAAAAACCCTTTTATATAATTATACACAATAAAACACGATGATTATCAACATTGTAGTTTTCCATCCTGGTTGACCATTCGGATTCCGTTAATGCCCAGAAACTTGCAAAAGACTTGAAACCACCCACAGGAACTTTTTGGTCTCTGCACTGACGAATCCATTCTACCAAGCGATTCTCAAGATGGAAATTCAGCCGGACGTGGCCGTTCCTACCCCCACTTAACGTAAATTAAGAGAGAAATCTTCGATAATGTTGATCGCAAAATCCCGAATATTATGGCAACATCTTTCTTTGACTTTCCATTATTTACAACTTCAATCACAAGTTTTTTCTCCTTCATGAAAAGGCACTTGTTCTTTTCTGAACTCATTTTAATTAAAAACAAACGTTTGTAAAAAGGCTCAAGACTACCAGCTTACTAATATCCATTAAGCGAAATACTGGCTAAACAATTTTAAAACATTTTTATCATTGTAAGAATCGTTAAAACACAAAGATTAGCCGTTAGATTTCATAAAAAAGCTAGAATATTTTGCATTTGCACTTTCACAAAAGCATTTGCACCAATCACTAAATTCCGCAAATGAGCAAAAGCAAACAAAGAAGTTTTATTTTTTATTTTAGCAACCGTCGATCTTGTGGTGTATGCTAAAAGCGCGGCATAGAAAATAAAGCCAACGATATTAGTTTTAGTTTGTTTCAAAAACCGCAACATTACCAATTCAAATTATAGAGTGTAGAAAAACCAAACTTCAAATTATAGAACGTTGGCGGACACAATTTAATTTCTATAGAGCAACGCATATAAACTTAAATAAATGATTGTTTTATTTATTTTTTTTTTTGCATAAAACACATCACAATAAAACAATTCCAATTATAGAGCGCAGAGCCAAAAATTCAAATTATAGCGCGTCGGCGATCAATATGCCATTCAAATAATTTCAAATTTCCGAAGGGGATAAAATTACATAGATTTTTTTCAATTTATAGAATCTCTTTTAAGGGACCTGAAAAACAGTTCAAAATATCGCAAGATTCAAATTAACGAATTTAAATTTTGATATTTTAATCAGGTTTGAGTTCATTGAATTTAATTTTCATTAAATTATTTTTAATGAAGAAAGGAATTTACAACATGAAATGAATTGCAATTTATTGATAATTTTTCATTCTTGACTGAAGCTCGGATTGAACATACGGACAGGTTGATTTGACATGTTTTTTTTTAATATTTATACTCTAGATAATGCACAGTTTTTAGTTGTGTAATTTTTGATGATGTATTTATTATTTGCACAAGTTACCGAATTATTTTAAGTTATGTCACTTTAGCTGAATAATAGAAATGAATCGTACTTACCTTAATGAGCTAAACTGACACAAGCCTAATAAAATTAAACTCCAACAAGGATTTATTTTATCAAAAGCCTCACAATTTTATCAAAAGTGCACTTACCAGTAGAGATCTACTACCTTTATATTTTCTGACACAACTCAAAATAAGTCACTTTTATGAATTATAACTTTACACCAATTAAAACCTAAAGAAAGGGGCATACTTGTTTTTTTTTTAATTCATTTTATGTTGTAAAATTCCTTTCTTAATTTTTTTTTTCCGACTTTCAATTTATTTATTGAATCTTTCTATAATAAGAAAATAACAATAAGTATTAAAATCTTAAATTAATTAGTAATTTCTGGGTCTATTGCCGTTGCAATAGAAACTCCATTTTTATTTCGTAAAGTTTCATCTTCCATGCATTTGCGCGAGGACCAACGTGTCGACCCTCTTGAGGCGAGTATGTCCATTATAAGACAGTAGATCCTGTTGATGAGTTGCCAGTTTTCGTGCATATTTGGAGCAGAAGGTTTTTATTTCGTCGCGAACAAATGGAATCTTGAGGTCCTTATGAATATTGGAAGCAGAAGCTGTTCCCCATAGTTGGATACCATAGGTCCATATTGGCTTAATAATAGCTTTGTAGAGTAGAACCTTGTAGTTTAGGTTGAGAGCAGAATGAGAGCAAATAAGCCACTGAAGCTGTAGTGTTTTAAGTTTGAGCTGTGTGGATTTGGATTCAATATGTTGAGACCAGGTAAGGCGACGATCGAGGTGTATACCAAGATATTTTATATGATTTTGTTGAGGGATTTCGATGTTATTAATCTTAAGTTTGGGACAGTCGCCCTTTCTCAAGGTGAAAGTGACATGCGCACACTTTGTTGGATTTACTTTTATTTTCCATTTGTTAAGCCATTGTTCGAGTTCTTTAATATAAGTCTGCAGACAACTAGAAGCAGTTACTGGATTTTTATGTACGCTTATAAACGCTGTGTCGTCAGCAAAAGTTGACGTGTGTATCAGATTACTTGTGGGCATATCTGAGGTGTAAAGTATATACATAAGAGGACCAAGTATACTGCCTTGGGGAACTCCAGCTGCGATTCTTCTTGAGTCTGAGATATAGTCTTTATATTTTACTACAAACGAGCGATCTAATAAATAATTTCGCAGTAAGTTATGGGTATTTTGGGGTAACAAGGACCTTATTTTATATAAAAGCCCGTCGTGCCACACTTTGTCAAAGGCTTGAGAAATGTCTATGAAGAGTGATGAGCAATAGTGTTTGTCCTCAAAGCCTTTTCTGATAAGAGTAACTATGCGATGAACCTGTTCTATGGTGCTATGATCCTTTCGGAATCCAAACTGATGGACTGGAATGATGTGGCGGTCGTTTAAATATGGGGTCAATGCATTTAAAAATAACTTCTCAAAGAGCTTTGATAAAATTGAAAGTAAGCTTATCGGACGATAAGACTAGCGTCCTTACCTGGCTTAGGTATCATGATTATTTCTGATATTTTCCATGATTTAGGGTAAAAACCGGTTCGCAGGATGGCATTGAAAATGAGTAAAATTAGCCTTAGGGCAGATGTTGGTAGTTCACGAATCATTTTTCCTGAAATTTTGTCCATGCCAGGCGATTTATTTGTTTTGATTTTTTTGATTGCTGAGTTTAAGGACGAGAAACGAATTTTCATTGGAGAAACAACACGGTCTTCAATAGCTGGTAAGGTTATGTCTGAGTCGGAAATATTAGGCGTAAACACTCTTTCGAGGTGATCGGCAAAAACTTCAGCTTTGTCTTTATTGGACCTAGCCCATTTGCCATCACTATAACGAATAGCATTCTCACATTTTATCGGGTTATTAATTTTTTTGGTGGCTTTCCAAAGACTATGATCCGTGGACTTTGTTGGCTCTAGCCCTTCTAAATATGCCCTTAGAGCTGATTGTTTGTCCTCCAAGAGAGCACTATGAAGGGCTCTTTGGCAGTGGTTTAGTTGCATTTTCAAGGTAGGAGAGCGATGTAGTTGCCATTGTCTTCTAAGTTTTCTCTTTTCTTTTATAAGGTTTTGAATAGTTGTTGAGAATTCGTTTTTAGTGCCGTTGTAGTGTTTGAAAGGTGTCGCTACTTTAGCTGCAGTTGATAATGTTTCAGAGAATACGTTTATAGCATCTTGTATTTCATTATCGGATTTAAGCGAAATATTTTGCGATATGTGGGAGCTTATATACATTCGGTATTTGAGCCAGTTAGTATGTCTATTGGGGAAACAAAAGGGTTTTTCGATGTTTTGAAAATTTAACATTGATATAATAGTGGGAGAGTGATCTGAGGACAGGTCAAACAAAGAGGATGTAGAAAGCTGATCGCGTCTGATGTTTTTAATAACTGCAAAATCTATTAAATCGGGAGTTTTTTTTAGATCTGAAGGCCAATAAGTGGGCTGTCCGTCAGATATAACGTTTAGCTTAAGAGATGATATAGCTTTAAATAGCTGTCTGCCCTTCGGAGTAGTGAGTCGTGAGCCCCAGAACGTGTGCTTTGCATTGTAATCTCCTGCTGCTATAAATTTATTGCCTAGAGTTTTGTAAAAAGTAATAAATTGATCATCAGTAATTTTGTGTCTTGGGGGACAGTATATAGAAGATATGGTGATATTTGAGGCCGGGAGGAATATTGATGAGGCCTGAATGTGATCAGTTTTATATTCCGGCATTCAGAAGTGGCTAATTTGATTCCTAATTATTATAGCTGCACCGCCACATGCTTTGCCACTGGGATGTTTTGTATCGTACGTAGAGTAACCTTTTATTCTAAAACAGTTTTTTAATGTAAAATGTGTTTCAGAAACCAGCAACATGTCAATAGACTGAGACTTTAGAAAACTTTCTACTTCTATCTTGTGTTGGCTTAAGCCGTTTGCATTCCAGTAACATATTCTTATCTGGTTCATTTTTTATAGGCGAATGCTTGAAGTAGCATACCCTGGTTTCTTAACAGTTCCTGCATCATGACTTGCATATTTGATATAAAGCTGTTCATAGTTGGTATCAGAAGCTCTAATGAGTTTTCTAGGGGCGATTTCTGTGATGATTCTTTGGGAGTTCTAGATTCTGGGATCTTCTGAGCTGCTGATCGTATCAAAGGAATACTGTTGCATTGGGCAGCTTGAGCATACGACATTTTATTAGTAGGCATAGGACGTGGGTTGGCAGCGTTATTGGCGGAGTTATTATTGGTTTGACCAGAGGGCCTATAATGTGTGGAGATATTATTATTGTTGGATAAGTCTGGAAAGTCATTTGGTTGGAAGCGCCGATGAGCGGGTTTATTTATAATGTTTTGCGTTATCTGTAAAAATACTGGACATCCCCTGTAGTTTGCGGTGTGATTACCACCACAGTTGCTACACTTTTTGTTTCTGGGGTCGCTTTTAATTTTCGTGCATTCAGAAGTTTTATGCACATCACCACAGATTACACATACTGATGGAAGCTTGCAATAACTTCTGGTGTGCCCGAATTCTTGGCAGTTTAAGCATTGTGGTGGGTCTTTTCGTTTGCGAGGTTCTTCTACAGAAATTCTTCGGTGAAGAAGGTATCGAAGGTTATAAATTGGGTGGGGGTCATTTCCCTTTAGTTTGCTAGATTCAAAAGCAATTTCGACTTTAAAAAGTGGTTGCGGTATTTTATCCCTATTATTTATGTTGTGTACTGACTTTACCTTGTAGCCTTCGTTTTCTATAGCATTTGCTATTTCGCTTGATGGAACGTTGCTTTCAATGCCTTTTATGACGACTGATAAGCTATTTGCGCTTTTAAGCTGATGGGTATAATAATTTTTATTTTCAGAATCGAGGTACGAAACAGTTTTACGGAAATTTGGTTCCGTAAACGTCTGAATTTTCGTTTCAAGAACGTTTCCTCTGCGCAGAGATTGTACAAAAAAGTTATCTTTTCCGACTTTTCCTTTCTTCATAAAAATAGTTTAATGAAAATTAAATTCAATGAACTTAAGCCTGATTAAAATATCGAAATTTGGATTAAAAACCATTCAATAAAATAACCACAATACTAATTACAGTGCACTCGCGATAATATGAATAAGTACAAATACTTTTAACAATTCTAAAAAATAAAACAACAACAACAAAAGTTTAAAAGTTGGAATTTAGCCATATAAATGCACCACAAAGAAGTTTAATTAACTAATATTTATTAACTTTTTGTTATTGTTTAATTTTTATTTAAACTTTCCTTTTTGAAAACAATTTCTTCACAATTTGTATCGTTTTTGTTTGTTTCTTTTGCTTGTTTACCTTTTGCAACATATGTTTTTTTGATTTACTAAATTTTACTGCAAAAATTTCTGCAGTAAAAATTTGTAAGTACTCAGTCAAAAACTGTCACTTTACGCTCTCAATTTGTGTTCTCATTTACTACATTTTGTGATCTCGAACGCAATTTCGTAAAATGCAGTAAAGTTCAGTAAAAAATAGTAAAAACTTTTGTGTTCTCGAACGCAGCTATTGCTATTGAGTATTTATATAAAAAAAAATGAGAGAGAGTGAAAACTGTAAAACAAAAGTCGTTTCATTGAACAAAGTCTTTGTTTTTGCCATATGAAACGAAATGTGTTTGCTAGTAGCATGAATAAAACAACAGTTTGTTCAGTGGTCTGAAGTTTGTTTGAATACGAACTTCATTGAATAAACATTTCAGTATGTTCATGAATGAAGTTATTCGTGCAGCCCACTCATACATTCATACATATATCAATTGAGTAGTTGAGAGGCAAAACTCGTTCGTAATACTTTATTCGAAAACATATACCCACCGATTTAATGAACCAAATTAGTTGTGAAGTGTTATACCATTCTTAATTAATAACTCAACAATTAAAAAATTTAAACCAACTGAAATATAGAAAAATAAGATTTAATTTTGGAACGACGAGGTTTGCTAAGAACTTTTAAAATAAACGAGTTTTGCTACAAACCATATGGAATCGAAGTCGAATATTTCGAACAACTTTGTTTTTCAGGAAAATTAAATATATCTGTATTTAAACGTGTCGATGCGCATTCAGTTGTTATACTTGAAATTTTTGTTTTCAATGTAAAAGTTCAATAATTTGTATAATACATTTTGAATAGAAAAGTACATAGGGTAAAAAGCCTTGTATTACTTTTTGGAAAACACAGACCTTTTGTTTTTGGCCTTGCTGCTCTTGTCCTAAAAGGATTGAACAGTGCCAATACCATCACGGGAGGTAACGAAAACCAAGCCAATTTAAATAAGTAAAGGTAACAATTTATGACGTTATTTTATTAAGTATATCATCGACATAAAAAATAATATTATAGTCATATAAAATATTCTAAATACAGAGGAAGAAGCATTCGTGATTTTCAAATTGTTTTTGCGGTCTCCTGAAAAGTTTTCAAAATGTGACTTGGTGTAGTTTACCTCTTACCCATAAGAGTTAAAAAAATATGAATCTATATATATAAAAGAAAGTGGCGTTAGTTACTACGTTTATAACTAAAGAACGGCTGGACCGATTTCGATGATTCGTACCAATTCGGAATGGTCTGTGACCAAGTAAGAAGAAAAAAACCTAAAATAGGTGGCGCCATTAAAAATTACTCAGTATGAATTAAATCGTAAACTCTGCATTTGACGATGCTATGATCTTTAGCAAAGTTGTTGAGCATGAGCCGGCGAAGGTTTATAAGTTGATGTGACCAATTTCTGACAGGTGGCGCCACTGAAAATGACTCGAAATGAGTTAAATAATAAACTGTGCATTTGATCATGCTATGATCTTTAGCACAGCTGTTGAGCATTAGCATACAAAGGTTTCTAGGCTGGTATGACCAATTTCCGGTAGGCGGCACCATTGAAAATTACTCAAAATAAATTATATCATTTGATCATGCTATGGTCTTTAGTAAAGTTGTTGCGCATGATCCGGCAAAGGTTTCTATGTTGGTATGAACAATTTCCGACAAGAAGTGCCATTGAAAATGAATCAAATCGTAAGCTATGCAATTGATCATGCTTTGATCTGTATCAAAGTAGTTGTGCATGAGCCGACGGAGGTTTCTAAATTGATGTGATTTCATTGAGTGATTGTGGCCTAAATTTGGAGAACGAATGTTTTTCCCACGGTCAATTCTATGTCGCATGTTCCCGTGTCGGAAAGCCATCCTCTTTGTTCATTTTCGCTCCTGACGACAAAACGAAAAATATTGTTTATCACAAAGTGCTTCAATGATATTCTCTTAACTTTTCAATAGTTTACTTATAATTCACATTTTCATATTATTTTTTTTTTTTGTAAATAAAGATAAATTATCTGCACCAAATATTACCTGTACCTGATTCTGTATCTGTATTTTAAATATACACAAAAACAATACTTTTCTAGGCAAAACAACGTTTGCAGGGTCAGCTAGTTTTTAAATAAATAAAACGAAATTTTCTTCTTCAGTGTACTCGTCATTGTTTTTTCCGTTCCATAATCAATATTATTATTATCCAAGACCGAAATAAAACATTGCAAGTCTTTATTTTCTCTCCAATTTCTCCCAAAGTAAGTAGATAAAAGGATTCGAAGTACTCCCACATGGGAAGTACTTCTGGAAGAATATCATTCATTTTTCGAGTTAATTTTTTCTAATATCATTCGCTTTAAAGGTTGCAATTTAAAACGTAGTTCTATTGGTGCTTTCACCACAAAAGCTACAGCAGATTTTCAAATTTCAATATACGATTTATAAAAAACAAATATGTCAAAGCGAACTTGTTTACAAATTTGCATTTCTAAGTTTCCTAATTCGACTCTATTTCATCAACGCTCTTTTGGCGCTCTTCAAACCGAAAGGTTAAAACATTGAACCAGCGAGTTTTGCTACAACAAAAATGCAAAAATGCAATTTTACATCACATAAAAATATAGAAAAGGACATGTTTCCATGCAATCTATATACATATTTATTCTTATAAAGGGCTAAAACATCTGTCAGAATCAATTGATAGCTCGATTTTTTAATTCTTGTAACGAACGAGTTTTGCAAATCACCTACTCTAATTGTTTATAATTGTTAGTAGATATTTGTTACCGATTATTGCCTTTTAAGGCTAGGTTATAAGTAATGTGAGAAATAAAATAAATAAATAAATAAATATATTCTGGGAAAAATCTAGAATACCTAACAAATCCTCGCCCACTGGTGGAAAAAACAAATTTACGAATTTATGTATATATTGGTCACGTAAACGCTCTCGAAATAAAGAAAATAGATGAAGATAAAAAATTTGTACAGTGTCAGAGAGAAAAGGGGCGCCCGACCCGGTTGTTTAGGTGGAGTTAACATGAAACGTACTAGAAATGAGAACAACGCAAGGAATAGAGCATTAGCAGAGGATTCTAGAAGAAAAAGCATTTACCTTCTTCACTAATTTCATCAACAGTAACCGAATTTCCGAACGATTATTCCAGAGTTCAGATGAGGATAATTACATCTCTCCTGCGAATTTATGTACAACTCCAAAATCCCTACCATCACAACCTAATGCGGATTGAAGAAGGAATAATTTCATAACTAAAAAATTTGCCATAGCATTAGATAGATGCCAATTAAGCATTAGGGATTCAGTCGTTATAATTGAAGCTATTATCGATGCTCTCGACTAGACGAATGATAAATTTTCCATCAATAAGTCATCAATCAATTCAATGTTTTCCTACACAATTACGAAGTGAACTCGCTAATAGTAAAAAAATTTAATTTCAAATTTCATGAAAGAAAGTATAGTCGGTCAAGACCGACCATTTGATACGTTACACCACAGTATATAAAAACAATTTTTGCTAGTGTACCCTATTTGGGACCCATGGGCAATCAGGGATGCGTCTTAACAAAATTATGTTATAAGTAGCGATGTAATGATACAGCTTTTTGACGATACGATACCGATACTCAAACAAAAATATCGCCGATATGGATACCAATTCGCATATTGAATTTGAATTCTAGTTAATTTTAACAAAACTCAAGTAGAGTAAAGTGGTAATTATTTAAAACTACAGTGTAAGAGATTATAATTCGGCCTTGTTGTGTAAGGCATTGTCGTAAACATATGAGTTGTTTATTGTAATAGATTGAAGTAACACACAACCTGTGTTCTTTAATCTAATACAAGAAACGGCTAACGCCATAACGACAACGCCTTACACAATAAGGCCGAATATTTAAAAGATTTAACAAACAAAGAATTAAATTTGAATTTATAATAAAATTAACAAAAAATAAAAATTTTATAAAAATAATAAGAATTTTGTTAAATAAACAAAGTATATACTTTTGTTGAGATGAACGATTTCGCAAGCCCATTTGAACCACACCTGTAGTCGCTCAGATGCGAGAGAACTCATATACAAATTTAAGAATTCCTGCGGTATTTTTTTCAAGTTTAGGCATAACATTTCATAGTGGCCGTAAACAAGCGGATCTGCGTCTCTAGAAATATTAGGAGATCTCTCAACTTCTTCATCTTAAGCAGAATCATAGAATAGGATGGAAAGAGACTCATCCTCCTCGGATCCTCTTATAATTTTTTTAACAAACGCTTCAAATGCAAGTTCCTGTAGACTTATTAGAACTTGTACACCTGTAGGTGTGACCATGTTTTAACGCTTTCGTAATGCAAAGACATGTTAAGTAGCTTTTCGTTACGTTTGAAGTCAACTGTCTTTGAAATATGCAAGCATTGTATCGAGGGTCAAACATTGTATATAACTAATAGGTTTCATTATTTTCTAAAGCCTGAAATCTTTTAGTTAGAGCTAATGCTAAGTCAGACGCTAAATTTTGAGACTCCAAACTATTTTCCATCTTCGTTGATACATTTTTTTTTTTTTTTTGATTATACGAGTAATAATTGATAAAATCTTATTCAAATACGTTATTTTATGTCCTGCCGGTGTTAAGCGCTATTCTAATCGGATAAGTCCTGCAGTTTCTCTTCTCCTTAAGCGAGTGTGGCCGCCATCATTTAAAATATTTCGCGCTAGTGGATTCGGATGCGATTCTAGCATTTTTAAATATTTGAATATTATGACAAAGAAAAGATCCTAAAACGTGACAAATTCCCCTATACGATACTTACTAACTTCAAATTAATTTTTAAATTATTATTTGATGTACCTTGACCAAACTAATGATGCAGAAGTTCTTCTTTTTGGGTCTACTTTCATAAACAATTATCTGAATTGAGTCCCGAATCAATCACCTGAAAAATGTTGTACTGTGTAATAAAACGAACCATTATTGATAATAAAGGGTGTTTAAATTTTAAGGGTCGATGTTGATTATTTAGGAAATTATTGTCATTTCTTTTTATTATGATAATATTGGTATGGTTCAATTATCTTTTAGCTCTTGAATTGTTACTCGCTTACACCTTTTCTTTCAAATAACACCCAAAGAAAGAAGTCCAACGGTGTCAAATCACATGATCTTGGCGGCCAATTAACATCGCCACGACGTGAGACAACACGGTCTTTAAATTTGTCCCGCAAAAGAGCCATTGTTTCGTTAGCTGTGTGACATTGTCCACATCCATATCTTCCAATTCGGGCCGTAAAAAGTTCGTTATCATCTCACGATAGCGAACACCATTCAAAGTAACTATCTGACCGGCCTCATTTTGGAAAAAATAAGGCCCGATGCCAGCCGATAAACCGCACCAAACAGTCACTCTCTGTGGGTGCATTGGTTTTTCGACAATCACTCTTGAATTATCATTCGCCCAAATGCGGCAATTCTGCTTATTGACGAATCTACTGAGGTGAAAATGTGCCTCATCACTGAAGATGATTTTCACGATATGCATTTTGATTTGAACGCCCATTTTTCTTAATAAGACTGAATAACTTTAACGCGTTGCTCGCTTGTGTATCTTTCCATGGTTCAAATTGAGTTAGTCTGAAACTGAGAAATATCAAATGAAATGCAGAAAAAAATTTGACGTTTAGGTGTGGTTCACATTCAACATCGGCCCTTTAAATTTAACCACCCGTTAGTTTGCGAGAAATCATAACTTAATTCTGATCAAATTTACAAAACTAAAATTTTTTCTATAATAACAGAAAATATTTGTTTCCAGCAGCATTCCACAACTACAATTACCAAAAGTTTGATACAGTTTTTTGGATACCTTCTAATATGTTTGCTATCGAATGGCTTTAAAATTTTTGAAATCGGCGATTATAAAAAATTCAACTTTTGCCGATGAAATTCAATGTTCAGCCACAGTGCGACGTACGATTCAATTTTGTTCCTAGCATTAAGAGGATATTAATTCGAAATTTTTAAAGTAAAGGGTGTTTTTTTAAGCCCGATAGAACTTGAAATTGTAAAAAATAACACAAAAAATTAAATTGTAATCAAATTTTTTTTTTATTCGAAAGATCAATACGTGACATTAACATTTGAAAATGATTTCGGGCATATGGGCACCGCGGCTGTTCTTGACGAAGCGCATTCTGGACGTCCAATTTTGGGCCACTTTTTCGAGCACTGCTGGCCGTATGTCACGAATAACACGAACAAGCTGGCCTCCAAGGCGTCAATTGTTGCTGGTTTATCAGCATAAACCAGTGACTTCACGTAGCCCCACAGGAAATAATCGAGAGGTGTCATGCATTAAACACATTCGAGACAGCAGGCAACATGAAGGCACGACTACAAATGCTGCAGGTTGCAATTGTAGTCGCGTAATCAGCTACTGAATTATTTTGAAGACGACAGCTACAATTGAAAAAATATAAACAGCTGTGTTTTTTTATTATGTATTTACATTTCAGTGGTGCCACTATCATTTTTAATTTTTATAAATTTAACAACATGCATAATTGCAGACTCGTACACAAACTTAATTTAAGCCTACAAAAATATAAATACTTATTTATGATAAATTTTTTAACGTAAAAACAAATGAATTTATTAAAAAACATTTAAAATATTTTAATTTTATTGTTTTTGGAACTCATAAAGAATATCATCTTCATGGCAGGTTGAATAAAAAAATCCTAAAATACAGTATAATCGCGAAAAAGTAAACTGAAATGTCCTAAGGGTTGTTAACTTTTTCGTCTTATTTATTAACTTTTCTAAATTGTAAAAAAATGCAATATTAAACATATGTACCTATATTTTTTTCAATGACTTAGTTTTCATCAGTACAAAAAAGTAACCTAGATCTAATTTGTACCGGCTACAATTTATAATTATACAATCAGTCATGTATTATGTGTTAGGTGCTACATACGACGTTTGTCAGAAAATTAGTTCTTCAAAAATTTTCAGATAGCGAATTCTGGGAATTTTCTAAACATTTGCCAGCCATCCATTACTGACATTATTGTCTTTTCAGGTTGCAGTTACACGAACTCGCGCTTAGCTATTGATATTGAAATTAGAACAGTGATTGCGCAATTACGTTTTCGATGCTTCAAGAAAAAATTTGTACAAACTTGCTTTAAGATCGGCATAGTTGGGTCTATAATGTTTTTCTGTATGCTTTTTCCTATGTATTCTTCAAAGCCTCGAAAATTTTGTGACGTTTCGTTTTTATTTTTGAGATGGAACTTCAGATTTACAATAATACAACGCCGATAGTTTTTCTTTAATGTATTTCTCAATTTTGTTTAAACTCTCAACTTTCAGCTTAAAATTTAATCTAATTTGTTACCGTTTGTACAAATTAGTACTTTTACTAATACGATCTGAAAAATTAACTTAGAGTTAACGTTTAGAGCGGCACAGAAGCGCTAAAATTTGGTTAACTTGACCGCAAGATTACTGTATCGCGATTATACTGTAATTTTTTGGTTCAACGCACTAAGTTTATGAATTATAGGTCGTACATGTTTTAGAGCACTTTATCAATAGTATAGGAAGAATCTTTAAAGTATTGGTATCATAATAAAGTCTTTCGAAACACATTTCATATGATGTATTAAATATACCGACTTATTAACCCCTTAAGAGGATTTATCTTAAAATTTTGTCGATATGTATAATAATATTTCCTCAAATATAATAAGTTATAGAGAACACCCCAAGTTTTTGTATGCTATATTTTTAGAAACTCCATCATATAAAACTTTAAAGTTATAAGGGTTAAAAAAATTTTATTTTGGAAAACTTCACAATTTATTTATAAGTTTGAGTTAAAATATATAGTGGTAATAGTTTACGCACTTGTTACATATTGAAATATAGTAATATGTAAATATTTGAAAAGTGTTCCGGAAGGCTGAAAACCCGCAATACAGAAACACTTTATTAATCAAAGTCCTAATAACTCTGGTAACATGTGCATATTATTGTTAAATAATTATTATTAAATCGACATAATTTAAATATAAAGCAAATTTAGTAAAAAAAAGTCAGTCAAGAAGTATGAGCATTTGAAATGGGCTCTTAATGGGTTAATAAATCGGTGTGCTTTAAACACCATGTGAAAAGCACTTTCAATTTTTCAATGATACCCATACTGCTAAAACTAAGAGCGTTGGCGTGACAAACATCTTCCTATATAACTTCTTTTAAGGATACTAAAAAGTAATAATAATATAGATTTGGTGGTGAGCCACGCTTATATTCTTAATTTAATCCGGTTCTTTGCTTTTTAACCAAAAAATTATTATTATATATTATAAGCACTAATTCTTCTATTTTTTGATTATATTAGCAGCACTTTTTCTGTTTTGTAGCGTACAAAAATAGAAATTAGTTTAATTTGACTACAACGACAAAATTAGCATAGACAACAACCTGCAGCCATTTTGCCGTGTCGTCGTTAAAATAATCATTTCCATATACACACATGTATTCTATTGTTGACATATTGAAGTCGGTAGTCTGCTGTCTCGAATGTGTTTAAAGCATCAAATCGCACGACCTTGGAGGCCAATTGACAGGTCCATTTCTCGAAATCAACTTATCGCCAAATTTTGATTTCAATAAGTCGATGGTTGCGTTCGCCGTATGGCACGAAGCGCCATCCTGTTGAAACCACATCTCCTCCGGATCAATGTCATCCATATTTTCAAACAAAAAATCATTGATCATGGTGCGGTAACGATCTCCATTGACCGTAACGCGAGCTCCGGCCTCATTTTTGAAGAAATAAGGTCCGATGATGCCACCAGCGTGAAAACCGCACCAAACGGTGCATTTTTCTGGATGTAATGGAGTCTGTAGGGTCTCTTGTGGATTGGTCTCGCTCCATATGTGGCAATTTTGCTTATTAACAAACCCGTTAAGCCAAAAATGCGCCTCATCGCTGAACACAATTTTGCGATAAAACAACGGGTCAGTTGCCACCTGCTCTAGAGCCCAATCGGCGAAAGAACGACGCATATAATGGTCTCGTGGCTTCAATTCCTGCACCAGCTGGATCTTATACGGGTGTAGGCCGAGATCTTTGCGCAAAATTTTCCACGTAGTGGACGGACAGAGCCCCAATTCCTGCGACCGACGACGAATCGATAAATTTGGATCTTCTTCCACACTTTCGTTTACAGCGGCGATATTCTCTTCAGTACGCACATTCCTTCGACGTGTTGGTGTTATTGCATCCTCTAGAGAGTATGTGGTACGAAATCTATCCACAGTTCGACGAATGGCTTGTTCAGATGGACGATTATGTACGCCATAAAAATGACGAAGTCGTCTATAAGTTGCGCGAATCGACGACTGATTTTCAAAGTAAATTTGGATAATTTCGTAGCGTTGTTCAAGCGTGAGTCTATTCATGATGATTTGTCAGAGTATACTGAAACGATAAAAAAAAATATTTCATCAAAATTTAATTTTTTGTGTTACTTTTTACAATTTAAAGTTTTATCTAGCTTAAAAAAACACCCTTTATCAGTAGAAACAAAAACATTTTTAATTTAATATTAAAGGCATATAAAAGAGGATTTTTTAATCAACCGTTTCATTACCAAAATAGATAGATAAAATAGCACTTTATTTTAACATCTGGTAAATATCCAAATGACGTGTCGATTTTTTCCAAAAAGTGAAAAAATAAAGTAAATACCCTCTTTATGATCAAGTGCGACATGTACATATATCGCATAAAAAACCGACATAATTAAAGAAATTGAAAGGCCCTGAATATATGTATCACATTTCTTTTTATATATTTTATCGATTCTTGCGTGTAGGAATGTATGGAAATAAGTGAATGCTTAAGGGCGTAAAAACATACGAAAATTCGAAATTACATACAAATCTAGATATACGGGCATGTTCTGAAAATCAAGTGATTTGTAATCACGTGCTTTTAAAATCACGCGTGTGATTTTGTGGTGTTCTGAAATGCTTTCGGCAGTTGAAAATCACGCCAAAACATACAAAAAACGGAACAAAAAATATCAAACGTGTGATTTTAAAAGGCACATGTGATTTGAAATCACGTAATTTAAATAAAAGTGATTTTCAGAACAGGCCTGTTAATTTTTTTTATTCATATTTATAACTATTTTCAGTTTATACTTTATTATTGACAATTAATTACGAATGCATTTAATTTATAATATTTATTTATTTGTAATTTATATAAACTTTTTTTGTAGCATCATGAAATTTATCTTTTTTTTTATGCCATTTCTCTTATTCTCCAATAGTTTTTCCCACTCAATCTTATAAATTTTACCATAAATCTTTTAAACCTGATAACAATTTACAAATTTTAATTGTCTGCACTTTTTTCCATTACCTTCCCAGAGACGACTTTAGTTAAGGAAAACACACATATAAACACTCGGTAGTTACATTGAGTGGCATCTATGACGTTGAGTTCTGTTGGTCTGACGCCGTCATCATCGTTGTAGTCATCATTATCCACATCATCTATTGCCATTCAACAAACGAAATATTTTTTTTTCTTTGCTTTTGTATATAAAGATTGTACGTATGAACGAAATGAAACGAATGAACGAACAAACAATTCGTAATTCGTCAAGTTAATCGTCAAAGCGTCAAAGTTACATCAGATAATTATTTCAATTCCAATTTGCAATTGCAATAACATGCATAAAGCAGGAACAAAAATTTCAACAATACGCGCACTTCGACGGTGAAACGCATGTTTTAGTAGAGGTGGTACAGTGGTTTTGCAATTTTGGTTCTGTCGAACATCTAGTAGTAAAATTTGGGTCTCCATATAAAAAATATTTTTTTTTTTGTTATAAATCGAATGTTGATGTGAGATACAAAACTCTCATTAACGGTATTCACGTCAAAAGTTGCACGCTTGCAAATAAGCAAAACTGCCAAAACATAACAACAACATAGACAACTATTTGTGCGAAATAATTGACTATGTGGTTGTTGTTATGGTCTTCTAATTTTGCTTTTTCGCAAGAGTGCAATTTTTGAGGTGAATACCTTTATAATTTTTGCTGAAGGACCTCTAGTTTTTGAAATTAATACAATTTGTTAGTTTTAAAAGAAAACTATTTATTTTTGAATTGTCAGTTAAGCTTTGATGGAAAATTTCTTACAGGATTTTGTTATAAGCTGTCTTATAAAAATATTACCGATTAGGCCATTGTGCATTACGGTGGAGCTTCAGATTTTTTTTTGGCGAATTTTAATTTCGAATAGCACTTAAACGTTGCATTTTATTCTTGATACATGGGAAAAATAATAAAAAATTATTGGGATATACTTTAAGCCGTCTACAGCTGTATTAAGATTTTGAAAATGAGATAGATCAATATTTTGATAGATTTCTGACAAACTTAAGAATAAGCAGAGTTTGAAAAACTGCAATAAGTTCCATTACATAATATTTGGCTTCTGAGAAAAGGTAGTTTCAGTCAAAGCAAAATCACAAGAAGTCATTTGCTTTGTATCGCAAGTAAAAGCAGAAGTAGTTTTTCGCTTTTGAAGTCGCAAACAGTTACAGTCGTGAAAGCGAAATTTTTTTTGCATTTGCAAGTTGTAAGCCATCGCAATCAAGAGCCATTTTTGAATACCTAAGTTATTGTCATAATATGACAGCTCATTATTGGTGTGCCCTACCGAAAATTTTTAACCAGATTGAGTTAAATAAGGGGTATACAATGTATACCCCTCATGTATACTATATATATATTTTTAATGCCCTCTTTCCGAAGCCAAGGCCTGTTTCACGACATTTTTTATGGTTTCTGGGGTATAAAGCATTAATTCAAGTTTTTGAAATTTTAATAAGGCTTAAATTCATCAAATTAAATTTTCATTAAACTGTTTTTAGTGAAGGATGGAATTTACAACATGAAACGAATTAAAATTTTTTGATAATTTTATTCTTGACTGAACACGGGATGAACTCAGGTAGAATTTGCATGTTTCGAGAATAACCGCATTCCCATCATCAGAATTCTTTGCGTTCTACCGTTTGCACCACTGCGGCCGCTGCGCTTGTCAGGCTATAGTCAAACATCAATCTTTAATTATAAAAATTTCAATTAAAAACAAACAGTTCAATGAAAACTCACAATTGTTATAAAGCATTAATTTTGCTCCATATCAACTACTTTAAAGATTATTAAGTATTGTTTTGCTCTTGACGACACTGTTTTGTAAAATCAAACAAATTTTCATCAAACGTTATTTTCGGGAATACAAAATGTATTATTAATAAGATTTATTTATATCGTGCTAAATTCCCAATTTTTATTTTTGATAAAAACACTTACATTTATGTTGGAGGGTAAGCTAGTTTTTATGCGCATTTCGCTGGTTGGTTAGGCCAGCTCGTCAGCAAACTTTCTCCAAAGACTTTAGAAAAGCTAAAAATATTTTTCAAATAAAACCATAAAGTGAATACAAATTTTAAACGCTCAGTAGTGCGATTTACTAATTTTTTTTACGATAATCGTATCGTTAAAATAAATATAACGAAAATTTATCGAATTTGCTATTCAGTAACATTGTTAACGATATTCGCTGTCGATTAAAGACATCTGTTACTTTAAGCAGTTTTTTTTCGTTATTTTAACGGCGGCATGAAATAACCCCCCACGAAATAAGTCCCCAAAACTGAAATAAAATAACTCCCCAAAAAAATATATGAGAGGCAACAACAACGTTTTTTGGTGATTTATTTAATTTTTTTGGGGACTTATTTCATTTTTATATTGGGGAGTTATTTCATATGAAATAACTAAAGCTTGTCTGCATAGCTGGCATTCGGCCGGGCGCAAGGATTTTCTCCTCTATAGTACAACAAACACCGGCTTCGCTAACTAATGTTCCTTAAGCGAGATCGGTGTTTGTTATACTATAGAGGAGAAAACCCTTACGCCCGGTCAAAGGCCGGCTATGCAGAAAAGCCTTAGTTAGCGAAGCCGGTGTTTGTTATACCACAGAGGAAGAAATCCTTGCGTCCGGCCGAAGGCCGTCTAAACAGAAAAGCTTTAGTAAGCGAAGCCGATGTTTGGAATACCATAGAGGAAAAAATCCTTGCGCCCGGCCGAAGGCCGGCTATGCAGAAAAGCTTTAGTTAGCGAAGCCGGTGTTTGTTATACCATAGAGGAAAAAATCCTTGCGTCCGGACGAAGGCCGGCTAAACAGAAATACTTTAGTTAGCGAAGCCGATGTTTTAAATTCCTTAGAGGAAAAAATCCTTGCACCTGGCCGAAGGCCGGCTATGCAGAAAAGCTTTAGTTAGCGAACCGGTGCTTGTTGTACCATAGAGGAAAAAGTCCTTGCGCCCGGCCGAAATCTTAACCATGCTATCTATCGCGCAAATTTTAAAACCAAAACTGAATTATATTGGGGTCATATTCCATTTTTAAAATTGGGGTTTTATTTCATATGAAATTAGTCCCTACAAATTGAGGTATTATTTCATTTCTGTTTTAGACGTTATTTCATTCGAATGGGGCTTTATTTAATTTTTAAAATTTTTTTGGAGGCAACCATAATATGGTTGTGCCTTCTTGATGGAGGACTAATTTAACCATAATATGGTTGTCGATGACAATAATATGGTTAAATGGAACATAATATATTTGCAATTCTCTTTAAAAATAGTTTTGTTGGAGGTGACCAAATTTAAACATATTTTTTCTCTGGGTGTAGTAACCATTCGAATCTTGTTCCCTTTTTTAATAAGTTGTTTAAACAATTTGAAATATCTGCAAAATTTTTGATAAATCTCCTGTAATAGTTACAAAACGCGTCAAATCTTCTTACGTCATCAGCATTGCTTGGAATTGGTATTTCGAAATTGCTTCATATTTACTAGGGTCTGGTCTGATACCATTTGATGTTATCAAATGACCTGAATATACAACTTCTGGCTTGAGAAAACAACACTTGCTTGCATTCAGTTTCAGGTTATATTTAGATAATCTATCGAAAACATTAATCAAGTTATTGTTGTGACGTTTTAAGCTACATCCAAAAACTATTATGTCATCTACATACAAAAATGCTTCAGATTCTAATCCCGACAATGCTATGGTTAGTCGGTATGCGTATTTGTCTTACCCTATTTTGGACTTTTGTGGTTAATTTTGTTCTATACACAAAATTAAAAAATTAAGTATATTTATTTTCAGCAAATGTATCGCGAAGTATCTCTAAATTTGCAATGAACTGATTTAAATCAACCTTCCACCTTCCACTGAAAACATTTAATAGTTTAGAAACTGATGCCAGTTCTGTGGCATTAAGTTTTTCCTCCGCCATATTAGTTATAATTTCTTGTTTAATTTGTATTCTGTAGAGGGAATATGGGAAAACGGGCTTCTTCTTCCGTCTTTTTTCGCCTCCCTACTGCTAAGTGCTAAATAGTCTTAATTCGAATTGTGACACTTTTGAAAAAATAAATCTTTATTGTAGTTTATACTCAGTTTAGCTCATTTATTTCTGTTATAAAGCTAAAGTGACATAACTTAAAATAATTCGCTAACTTGTTCAAGTAAAACATCATCAAAAATGATACAACTAAAAATTGTTCATTATCTAGTCACTAGATTCTAGTGTATAAATATTAAAAAAAAAAACTTTTTAGATCATAATCTGTATGGAGTTTCTACTAAATGGTACAAAGTTTTGTTTGTAACTATTTTTATTTAGGTCTGTTTTTTTCAATTTCTGAAAAATGAAGTTTTTTGAGTTGAGTTACTTTTGAACGAGGTGTGCGATATGTTCCATGAATAAATCTAGTTTATAAGCGTTCTTAAATGAATTTTGATATCCTTTTGTTTTTGTTACTTTTTCATTTTTATTATTAATTGCATATTACAAAAAAAAAAAAAAATTAATAGCTTTATCCAATAAAAATTACACTTTATATCAAAAGTACACATACATACAAATCGTCATAAAAAATGCAAAAGGGCCTATCATCATTTTAAAAAATTTTAGGAGAGATAAAAAACTTAGGGTACGTTCGTTAATGCATTAAAACTGCTGCAGTGATGCAAAATTTTGTTGCTGATGCGTGATCACCAGTTGCTTTTTTACTGCACAACAGCTGTGCAAAGTTTGCATTTTTGAGCACGAGCTATATTTCAAAAGTTTCATAAACGAACATAAAATAATAATAAAAATGTTATCAACAATAGTGATATTTATATTGAAACAAAATGAGACAGTTTTCATATAAATAACAAGAAAAAGCATTAAAAAAGAAAAATAAAACGATTTCTTTTATATCAAAAGTTATTGCATCAGAAAATTAACTGATGCAATAATTGCAAAAATTTGCTGCAGAGCTGCGGCATCACTGCATAAACGAACATTAAACTTAAATGATGAGCAAGTGATTCGCAACAACTGCATTTACGAACGTACCCTTAATAAAAAGGTAATTACACTGAAAAGACAAAACAAGCAATCCGCACTTCAATCAAGTCGAAGCGGTGTCAATAGTACAGTAAGAACGGATTATTCAAGTGCCAAATACTTAAATTGGCCATATTTAATCCCTGATCCGTATTTAAAATAATCCGAAATGGGATTGACTTAATTAAAAGTGATATAAAAATAAATCTCAATATTGGTTTTTGAAAGTTATCCCATTTTGGATTGTTTTAATAAGTTTTTAGTGTTATTCGTACTTAAATTTTAAAGAACGACTCGTACTTAAGCAAGAAGAAAAAAGTTAAATTTAGTAAGAGTTTTTTCTTTCTGTGTACATATTGTGAATATAACAACGATTTTTTTGGTTAATATCGTTAACAAATTATGAATTGATGATACTGTCCTGAAAAAAACTGTTTTTGTTATCACAACAGTACCCATGTTCTGCAACTTTGATGAGAACTTCTCGCGTCGAAAAGATGTGAAACAAAATATTCCATCGTTTCTCGAAAAGTGAGAAAAAAGTGTGTCTGTAACTCATATAGAAAACTATCAGAAGAGATTACATCGTAACGGTAAAAATGTCATAATATTTGACTCGAAGCCGAAGTGAAATAGCAGACGTTGAGAACGCCAATCACACATGTCGTTGACGCCGACCCAAATTTACTAAAATTTTAAAATTTTCAACGGTTTATAAAATAGCTTTGAAAATATTCGTATATTGTTCAAAAATGTTAAAAGCAAAATAGTTAAACAATGAAAAAATCTACCAAGAATACAATACTTACCTCTTCGGTGTTAATATTAATTGCATTTTGCATTTCTTATATAGTTTTTACTGTTAAAATTTTTTTTACCCCGTTTTTATTCGTGAGTTTATTTGACAGTTCAAAGTGGGAACTTTCTCATAAAAATTTTACAGACACACTTTTTCAGTGTATTGGCGAGTAATTTCCTTACGTGACCGTTATTACTAGCCAAAAATATTACAGACGCAGTTAAGTGAGAAAAACAGCTGTTTGTTTAAATTTATGGCATTTTTTTTTCATATCTCACATTTCCATCGAAACGTTTCTCGACGCGGGAGTTATAGAACATGGGAACAGTTTGCTTATACTTAATCTTACAACGCCTTTCTTATCACGTAAAAAAATTGGACATTAGAAGACTCCGTGATGGCGTAAGTGAAACCCAGAAGTTGATGTCAGATTAAAAGGGAAAAAATGAAGCCATAAACGAGCCACGAATAACGATATGCAATATGGTATGATAGGGCTGGGCTACAAATGGCGACGCAGTGTACAAAAAAATAAAAGGGCGTGGCAAAAATTTAAAAAAAATATTTCTGGAATTGGTTTTAACTAATCTTGAATTCTAGGGAGTGACCTGCTTAATTTTTTTTGTATGCGAACCACTAAAAAACAGTTCATACTAGAGCTTCCAATCAGGAAATCCCTATCCCGGGATTTTCGGGATTAAGCGAATCCTGATTCCCGGGATTTCTGATTTTTAATCCCGGGATTTTCGGGATCTCGATTTTTCTTATATTTTTTTTTATTATTTTTAAATTTTTTTCAATAATTTGTATAAATATTTTTTTGCACGCATTTTGAATTTAAATTTTAAATATTTACAAACAATTCTATTAACGAGCGTTGAGTGCGAAAGATGTTTTTCAACTGCATCATATCCTAACAACAAAATTCGTCCGTGTTTAGCAGATACAACATTGAATGCTTTAATATTCTTAAGAAACTACTTGAACTTAGTATTAAGTCACTCCTTTTAAAAGTTTGAAATACATAATTTCCAAATCTTTTTTAAAAGTTTCCAAATGTTCCTATCCCAGCTAGCATTTTCAATCGTCTATGAGTCTACGATTGTTTTTGATCGTCGACGAATAAATTTTGTAATTGTAGACGATTCCTCGCACGGGAGGAACTGTTACACGTGCTGATTCGTATGAGAGATTCTTCCATAAAACAGCAAACGACTCTTATATTAATCCTAAAGGGAATCGTTTATGCTGTATGTAGAGATTATCTAACGAATCTTTCAAAAAGCATGTCAAGGGTCGCATGAGACTCACGTAGGGATTATTTTACTACTCGTCAAATGCTCAGCCGTATAACTGAGCTACCTAAATAAGGGCATCAAGCTTGTTTTTCATGTTAAAACTTCTCATTTTCATACAACTTATATCAAACAAACCTCAAGGTCTCGAAATCAACACCATCCTGTCGGAAAATCTTATTTTACAGATCCTTATGTCGGTTTGTTTTATTGAAATTGTATTGGCAATAGAATTTTCATATTTCAAAAACGCTCTTATTTAGGTAGCTCAGTAATTCTTGTATGACTCTTACAGAGAGTCGCAAAAGGTTTATTCCAAGATTAAAAAACGAGCGTTTCAAAAATATATAAAAAAGGAATAAATAAAAAAAATATGTAGATGTTTTTGTTTTTGTAACTCGTCAGATAATCATCAGAAGACTCTTTTAGGAGTTGTATATTGAACATAATCGTCTAATAAACAGCCTATGCTAGCTGGGATGTATATAAAATTTTCAAATGTAGTTCAAAATTTTCTGATAGTATTTTAAAATTATCACAATATATTTTAAAATTTGCCCGATTGAATTTTAAAATTTTCCAACTTTTTTTTTTTTTTTTTTGTTGAAATTGCCCAATTGTATTTTTAAATTACATTTGGACAATTTTAAAATACTTTCAGAAAGTTTTGAATTACGTTTGTAAAATTTTGAAATACATTTATATAATTTTGAAATACATATGGACAATTTAAAAATACATATGGAAAATTTTAAATTGTATTTGAAAATTTGAAATATTATTTGTGCAATTTTAAAGTACATTTAGAAAACTTAAAAATATATTCGGGCAATTTTTAAATGCATTTGGAAAATTTGAAAATACATTTGGAAAATTTTAAAGTTAACAAACTTTAAAATTTTACTCTCCACACCACAGTGCAATGTTATTATAGTTTTACTAAAGCTAATCAAAGAATATTGCATGTATATGCGACACTAAGAATGGGCTTAAGAATTGTTTAGTGCATTGTTGCAGTTTTTTCAATTGCTGGCTGCATTGTATTACACTTAAGTTTTTCTTTATTTCATTGTTAAGGCATACGAAACGCCAGACGGACAGTCATAGCGACAAATTTATATGAAATCGTATTCGCATGAAGTCGTATTTATAGATGATTTTCTTAGTTGGCACATATTGGCTGTTTGTTATTAGTGTGTTGCTGTGATATTTTTGTTTGATGTTGCGCCTGTTTGTTTGGTAACTTAAAAATTTTTGTATCTTAAAGGTTTTTCTTCTCATACGGACAGACAACTAAAACAACGATATACAGACATACATAGTTTAAAGAATTGTAGATATATACATTTGTATGTATGTATGCCTATAGGAAACTTTTCCCTTTTTCCCTTGTCTTAAAAAACCCAGCGTGAAAACTCAGAATACCTTCTTACTTCTCAGGCCTTATTAAAGGCCTGCTGAAAAATTTTTTTAATTCAATTACCACACAGAAAAAAATAATTTTCATATTTGAATATAAAAATCGCACATTTGATTAAAAAAATTTTAAATTTTCTGTGATGAAGATTTTTGCGGTATTGATAAAAAAGTTTGTAGGCAGCGTTACCGTTGGTGCTACTAAAGTAGCAATTTGCCACTTTTTCGATTGCTTGGATACTATTTTGCTACTTTTACAAAATGCACCCAAATGTGATACTTTTGGTAATTCTTGCCACTTTTTTGGTACTTTTTACTAAATGATCTTTTTCAACTTTCTGTTTTATTAAAACTCCCAGCTTTAATATAAACTATCATTTTTTTAAATACAGTGCCAGCTCGCTAATCCGAATTAATGATTGCAGACCCTGATTCTGATTAACGAGATATTCGGATAACTGGATGTGCTGTTATTATGTATTATAATTTACTATGTTCGAAAATAAAACACAAGCCAGGGTTCCAAAACAAATTTATTTTATTTTTATTAATCAAGAATGACAAAATAAAAGCTTTTTTTAAATATTATGTTTTTTTAACATACACTCAAAAGAAAAATCAACTCATCCGTACTCAAATCAATCCGAAGCGGTATCAATATCACAGCGAGTACGGTGTTTCTTGAATCAAGTACAGAAAATTTGATTTTAGTACGATTATTCAATCGATATACTTAACTTATCCATATTCAATCCACGGCTGCCAGATTTGACGATTTTTGTGCACAAAAATGGTAAATTTTACGATTTGTCAAACGACAAATTTTGTTCAGATTTACAAACGGTTTAATATAATTTCACTTTCATTTATTTGATTGACAGTAATTTTCTTATCTTAGCTGATCATCATATAAAACACGATTTTTTTTAGCACAAGGAATATTTTTCAGATTTATATTTGATCAGTTAGTACTGTTTTATTTCATCAATTTTTCAACAACTATCTTTAGTCTGGCTTCACACTATGAAAGTTTTCTTTCAAAAAGTCTGAGTTAATTTGAACAGGCGGATGGACAGATGGACAGCCGTATTTGAGCTTCCCTTCTAATAAGGAGCCAGAATATATACACTTTTTAGGGTCTTAGATCAATATTGTAGAAATTACAAACGGAATTATAAAGTTATGTATGCATTTGTTTTTTTTCTGGTAGTGTATAAAGTTATTCCTAAAAAATTTAAGGAATAGAAAAAATTACAAAAAAAAAAGCTTTAAAAAATACATAACTGAAATTTAATTCATAGAATAAATTAGCAAAAAAAAAAATTTGAATATAATAAAGTTGCTTAAGAAAAGAAATAATTCCCAATATCTGTTATGTATGCGCTTTTACCTTCGGCGAAAGGTATAAAAAACAAAAAAATAAAAATTAGCGAGCTGGCCCTGTATATATGTAAGCAAGCTTTGCTGAAATAATTTTTTGTCTATCGTGATAAGCTTATGCATTTATTGCGAATATATGTGGGTTAATTCCAAAAGTAGTGTACATGAGCATTTTTTTTTTTTTTTTTTTTTAAGGTTGAGGAATTCATTCTCTGAAATTGTTTACTTGCATTAAGATTTGTGCAGATTGCGAAATTACTTTTAGTTTCTTTAAAAAAAATTTGTTTTGCTTTTTTATTGCATTTTGGTGAAATATTTTCCGGAATGTCACTTTTTACAAAAATTTACAAAACTAAGAAATTAATGCAAAAATGTTAGAACAAAGCCTACTATCGCATTCGTTCACTTATTATTTACCAGCTTTGGATGTTTTTCTTAAAAAAAAACGGGTTAGTAATAGCAAAAAGTTATTTTTCGAAGAGATTCCAATTATTTTTTTTTTCCTTTTATAATTCAAGAATTAAAAAAAAGTAATTTTTTTACAAAAATTTGTTTTTGTGCAGCTTACATTTAAAGTAACAAATTTGCTTCAAACAATTTGGAAGAAATTGTTGTATTTTGCTGGAAACTTGAAAAAATAAAAAGTGACAGTACGGAATTTTTTGTGACAGTAAAGAAAATCCAATTTAAATTTCAAGTGTAACGAAAACTTAAACATTTATTCATTATTTTGTTTTTGGTTACTGTTTGTTTTTTCTTTTTTATAAAAACGAAACAAAAAATAAAAGTAATCCAATTATATTAACAAAAAATTCATGAACAAATCTATTCATCGGAATCTGTGAATATTTCATAAAAAATTGATTCCCGATTGGTTTTTTTTCTATTTGTTTTTATCTTTACATCAAAAGAACTACAGTATTGAAATCAATCAGAATTTTCGAGAAATAAGCTTTTAAAATAAAAAAAACCTTTTTACTTAAAAGTGACAGTAAAGAAATTTGTGATATTTTTTTTGTTTTTTTCTTCTAAAAAGTTATTTCACGGAAAATAAAAACAAGAAAAAGTGATCAAAACTTCGTAATATATTAATATACATTTTTATTTATTTTATTTTTTACGATTTTTTATTAAATAACTGTGTGACAGTACGGAAATTTTTAGCTGTACTTACCATCGTGCGATTATAAATTCACTTGAAAACACCAAATAATTGATTTTATTATTTTATTTTTTATCTTAATCAATTTATCACTTCTTGCACTTTTTAATAGCGATGCACATAAAGCAAACGAAACAGCTCAAGTAATGATTATGACTTAATTAAAAAAAATGTGACATTACGGAAAAAACGCAGAGACAAAGTAAAATTAGAACGTCAAAATGACATTGATAACATTTTTCAGGTAAAACCAGGAAAAAGCAATAAAAATAAATACAATAATTGAAAAACAGTTGAATTTTTTATTATTGTTCTATTGTTTTCAACTCTTTTTCCATGTTGCTTAATGAATAACATGTGTGGAGACAGGTATATTTGTATGTAATAGGCATGATATACAGTTAAAGCACCATTTGCACAATTTAGCAGAAAGTTTTACAATAATAACAACTACTTTTGTTTGTTGCTAATTATTTTAGAGCTTACTTGCCGTTTTTGTTTTTTTATTTTCTTTTACATGAAAGAAATAAAAAGCTTGAGACGAAAAAAAAGCATTGTGTTTGGAATTAACCCATGTATATTATGTAACTTGTGTACATATTAATTATTCGCAAGCAAGTTCTCTTGATGAAATACTTATACCATGACATATACTTATGCCTGTATAAATCAGGGTTGTCAGATTTTTTTCTCCTTTGGGAAAATCGCCTGAATTCGGCAAATTTAATTTTCCTAAGATTTTTGTTATGAAAATTTTTATTCGTTATATACCTAGCTTTCCGATAAAAATGTACAATTTTTGCTCTTTTAATTTGTTTTTTTGTAAATTTTTGAAAACTTATTTTTTTTTTTTAATTTATTCACTTTTTTTAATATCTGCGAAATTGTTGAAAATATAAAAAAACATTGGTAAGAGGCCTAAAAGGAAATAAAGTTCTAAATCATTCGCTAATAATAGCATCCAAATCGGAAATATCGCTCCCAAGTCATGCTAAAATATACATATTAGCATCATAACAACAATGAACCATACATTAAATTAACATTTCTCCTAAGATTTTCATGAAATATGCCGTATTTTGTTCATACTCGTGGCTTTTAGATTTATGATTAAAATCCTTATAACTTTTTTTTTGAATTTTTAATGTCCTTATAACTTTTGTATGAATTTTTGTAAACAAAAATAGTATTAATTTTTCAAAAAATGTATTGCCGAAACAATTGAAAATATAAAAAAAAATGTATATGCTTGGTTCAAAGGCTTTTAAAAAACTAGACCTGATAGCACCAATCATTGAACAGACTTGGATTCAGCAAGCTAATGTCAATTAAAATCACATAAAAAATTGTTTGCTTACATCTGCTATAATATTTTCTGGAATTTTTTTTTTACCATTTAAAAATGTTATTGGAAATTTTAAATAAGTTAAACATGGCACATGCAAAACCATTATTTTGTGTATTTTTTTCCTATTTTAAAACATGTGCCGCCTTTTTTTCTTAAATCACCCTTCTGGTGCCACTTTTTTTGTAAAAATCCCCTTTTTTTGGTACTTTTTGAAAATATCCAACGGTAACGCTGTTTGTAGGTATAGTTATTAAATTTTTAGTCAACAACCACGTTTATTGAGTCAATAGAAAAAGTTGTTGTCCAAAATAAATTTTTTTAACAAAATGTTGATGAAATTTGTTAAAATACATTTTTGGAAATGTTGAATATCAAACAAAATATTTATCGAGTTCAGCGTTGCCAAATGTGCAGATTTATCTTTTTTTTTTTTTTGCAGTTTTTTGAAGTGCAAAACTGTCTTGCAGACTTTTACTTTGAGAAATAGTTTTTATAAATCATTGCAGTTTTTTTTTTTTTAATTTTATTCGAATAATTTGTATTGCTGCAAAATTATGGTTTGCGAAATTATGGTTTTTTGTTTTTTACTCAAACTATTATTATTTGTAGTTATTATCGTAAACGTAGCGGGAAACGATATTGATATTATTCATAGCACGTTTCTCGATGTATACTTCTCTTTCAGGCGCCATCCAGAGCGGATTAAATCTAAGATTTTCTTAAAATGTTAACGTGTTTTACCAATTTTGTCATTTCCAAAAATGTTTTTTTCCACAATTAATAACAAAGTCCACAGTTTTATAATTTTATTGTATAGTCCATTACAAAAGTTTTAAGCCATAATGGATCGAAATCAGATAAAAATAAACATCCTATAATAAAAACACCAACATTTATTCTAATGCAACAATGTTATAACGTATACTCTCTTTTAAAACAAAAAATGCACATCATAATGTTGCGAATAAAATTTTTTTTTTGCAATTTTGTGAATACAAGTGTTAACATCCAACGTTTTTTACTTTTTTAATAAGAAGCAGTTTTTTGCCCATACAAACAGATTTTTTTTTTTGGAAATTGTCAGATTTTTCAAAAAGATATATGGCAACACTGATCGAGTTATCAAAGTTGTTTTTATTAAAAGATTTGATTTGTTTTGCTTAATTCCCTATTCTTGATAAAACAACTGAAAATGTATTGTTGGAGGATAAGCTGTTTCTATTCGCATTTCAGTGGTTGCTTAGGCCAGATCATCAGGAAACGTTTTTCCCAAACATTTTAGAAAAGCCAAAAATATCAGCAACAGAGGGAATGAGAATTAAAAACACTCAAAAAGTCTTTTTGCAACGATATCAAAGCTTAAGCAAAATTCCAACAATAAAACAGTGTATTTATCTTTTCTTACATTCCCCACTACAATTATCAATTATAATTATCCTCCAACAATAAATTTTCAGTTGTCTTATCAAGAATAAAAATAGGGAATTAAGCACAACAAATAAAATCTTTTTATTCATCTAATTTTTATTTATTTATTCATTTATTATGATGTGCTAAATTCCCAATTTTTATTCCTTGATAAATACACTTAAATTTATTGTTGGGGGATTTCGCTGGTTGCTTAGGCCAGATCATCAGGAAACCTATTTATACAGACTAAAGAAAATTAAAGATATTATACAAATAAAACTGTAAAGCGAATGAGAATTAGAAACACTCAAATCTTATTTGCAGCGATATCAACACTATTAAAAAATTAACATTTCTTTACTTTGATTAAAATATTTTTTTATTGAATATGAAAAAATATAATTATTTAATTATTAAATATGTTTTATTGAGTGCTATTTTGCTAAGTGCAATTTTGATAAATTTTTTCATTGAATCAAATAAAAAGTTTGTTGATCTAAAATTTTAATTTAAACAAACTGTGTTGTTAAAAATTTGCTTGAGACATTTTTTTCTGTGCATTCTTATCTAACTGCTAAAGAATGCCTCATAGTTAGACGGCTCTTTCGTATAAAAGATAAGATACATACCACATTCGCTTGTATGAGAAGGGAGAAGAGAAGGAGAAGCATTTTTTGTTTTATTTTTTGGCCAAAGCAAAAGAATTATTATTTTTTAAGCAGTCAAGGGAAAGATGCAAGAACCGAAGGCCTACCCTATAACTATAACGTGTGTAAAAAAGATATGAGGATGGAATGGAGCGAGCAGGCCTTGTACATATTAAAGAAGGAGTACACAGGCCTTCTAGAAGGCATCCGTAAACCTTCTTTTTCCCGCTGGGAAGTTTCTTGGAAATTTTGCTATTTTTCTTTCTACACTTCAATACTTTCGTACGGTAGTTGGTGGTGATAATAATGAGGAATATGATGAAGACGAAAATGTTGTTGGTGATGACGCAGCTTTTGATGATCATCTTTTTAGCTATTACGGACTGGTTGGTGCTGTTGTTGTTGTTGATATTCTTGTTGGCTGATTTCTGTCGTTTTCTTTTTGTTCTATTCGCTTTTTTTTTTTTTTTTTTTTTTTTTGTTAAACAATTTACAAACATTTTGTATTCTTTGTCATTCTTGACGTTTTTTCATGTAATGATCAACAACCGTCCAACAGGCAACAATACGTAGCAACAAAAGCGTCATCTACAAACAACAAACAACTAGCAATAACAATAATAATGACGATGACAACAATGACATGAACGTGAACGAGATGTCATTGCTGTTTGTTTTTCCTTCATTTTTTTCCAATTTTTTTTTAATTCTGGCTGTTTTTTAAAATATAAAATGATGATCGCTGTAAAGTGTTGTATGTCGCATTTTATCTGTTTAAAATTTTCGTCTACTAAATAAACTCAACTGAACTCTAATAAAACTAATATTCAACCAACCAGCCCAACAATTGAATGCTACTAACTTTTTTTGTGTACTTTATGTATATTTTTCGCCGACTGATCATCATCATTCATACAACAAACGCTAAACCAACCATCCACTATTCTCCATTCATACTCTTCTATAAATACAATTATAATAAGAGTCTTCTACCAATTTGTCTTTTTTTATGTTGAAATAATTTTTCGTAAATGCCTTTTGATCTTTAGAGTTAATTTTTGATGCGTATTTAACAATGGCTGTGAAGCGTAAATACAAACAAGATTCAAAAATGTTCTTTCTCATTGTTCTTCTTTTATGTATTAGGCTACTGAATTTGTGTTTTAACTAAAAATGATTGTAGTTTCTTAAATTACATTCAAAGGGAGAAATTACCCTGATCACTTATACACATATTCCATCAAAAAATAAATTTTCATACCCAACTATGAAAACACTAAAAATGTCTAGTCTCGTAAATAATTCGAGCGTTTTTTATGCATTAAACAACATCGTTTATATATGATCACTTCTATATTCGTCAAAAATCGATATTAAGTAACGCTAAAAAAAAAAGAAAAAAAAAAAAAAAAAAAAAAAAAAAACAACATTAACCTGTGATTGCTTTAATTTTTCGCAAAATGTTATCCTTTTTCTTCTGGGACTTCTAATTTTCTAAATAAATAAATGCAAAAACAAATGGGAAAATGTGGACTTTCGAATTCGATTTTTGACGGTAAATAAAACTGAGCATCGATAGATATATAGTTTTGTAATGAAACAATCACCCCTATAAGTTGTCGATGTCGACATTAATTTTAAATTGTTGTCACATTAAGTCGACGACTACATCACTTCGACGTTAATTTGGTACTTTAAAGGAATGTTGTGTCGACGTTCACTAGTTATCGAAAATCTGTCAACAAAAATCCCATTTCTAATTATTTTTCTATTATTTTGTTCTTCATCATTATACCATAAAGCTTTTTACGACATTTTGTTTTTTTTTATAGCGATTTCAAGTAAATTTTAAAGTTTGTTTCCCATTTTTCAATCTTTTCGCGAATTTTTTGTTCGCGGTATAAGCGATTTTTGATTCTTTACAGCTTTAACGATTATAAATAAATATAAGACTGGCTATCATGCCGCCATTAGCAATTTTTGTCATTCCTAATAGTTCAAATGACTTTTAATTAATCTTTAAAATATTCAAAATTACGCGAATTTTCGCTTTTTTTATCGTACTTTTCCGAATTTTCGCAATTTTCGGGTGGCTTTATTGCTCTTTAAGGCAATAGTCCTATTTTTTTTTTAAACGTATTTAATAAATATATTACATTCTATTTAAATTTTCTTTAACTTTCAATTGAGTCTTCGCCAAATTTTCTTTCGACTAAAACTCTACTCGACGTCGACTTAAAAACGCCTTAGAAAATATCAAGCGACTACCAATAGTAGTCGACTATTGTCAATAACGACTAAAAAATACAATAACTGCCGCCCACTTTGATAATAGGGGTAAATAATTTTGTTAAATAAAGGGTAATTCAAGTAGAGATACTTTTTTCAATAGCCTTTTTTTGACAGATCACGTGTGAGTCGTGTCATGCTGTCACGTTATTTTTGTTTAGTATTGTTTGGCATTTCATAATGGAAAGACTTACGCCTGAACAACGTTTACAAATCGTTCAACTTTATTAGGAAAATTCACGTTCTGTGAGGAATGAGTTTCGTGCACTTCGCTCAACTTATGGTCAACATAATCGGCCTACTGAGCGTACTATTCGCAACACCATCACCCATTTTGAGATCCAGCATTCATTATTGGATAATATTCGACCGAATAGATCACGTCCAGCACGCTGTGAAGAAAATATAGCGGTCGTAGCTGAGAGCGTGCACGAAGACCGTGGAGAGTCGATTCGGCGCCGTTCGCAGCAACTCGGACTGACGTATGGAACGACTTGACGCATTTTACGTCGAGATCTTAAATTGAAAGCGTGCAAAATACAACTTGTGCCACAACTGAAGCCGCTCGACCTTCCCAAGCGACATAAACACCAACAAATTAAAAGTCATTCAAAATAAATTTTAGAGAATATTTCAAATAATAACTTTATAAAATTCCTATAATTTATTTGCTTTTGCAAAACAATTTCTAAATTACATTATATTTACAAATAAAGTTTAGTAAATCAATAAAAAATTGTTGAAAATTTAGCTAAAGTTTGCTCAATTTACTGGTCCCACTTTTCTTGGATTTAATCGTAAAATATTTGTAAGGTCTGATCTAAGTCATATCCTGTATTTTGTTGTTTCCTTACCTTTGCAAATTGTTTTGTTTTTAAGTATTCGAATTAAAACCGGTTAACCGGTTATTTAAAAATTGCTTAACCGAAAACAGGGTTTTTTAAAATAGCAACTATTCGTAATATTCGAAAACCGGTTAGTCGAATAATCGATCTCCCTAATGCATATCGTCACAAGAATCAAAAAGGTTCTAGAAAATTCAACTTTGAGTTTTGACTCTATTGCAGCAAAGGCTCGATATGTATATAGGAATGCAGTTGTAGATACAAGAGAAGGAAAATTGGATATTCACTCCCACCCCCGTCACAAAAACTAAAAAAATTTACACCATTTCTATGGAGTTCATAAAAGAAATTTTATAAAATAGCTTCCCCCGCCCCCGGAAGCTCAATCTGGGCCCGCACCTGAGTTATACATAGATAGATAGATCTTTGTGAATGTATGTAATCTCACATGTTTAAATATTTGGGGGATTCACAAGGTGTGCTATCAAGTCATATCGTCATAATGTCCTAAATAATATTTTACAATTGTTTAAAAAAAATATTGTTGTGTTTCAAACGAAATAAAAATTTTAATGCTGTGTTCTTTGATTCGTCATAACTGTACTGTAGAAATCTAAATTATAAGCGGTGTCCACAGCACTCATATATATTTCTTGTAATTATTTTAAGACATATGACTTTACAACTGTATGACTACTGTATTACTACGTTTATACGTAGCCTATTCTACTTGCAATATAATTATTTTTGAATAAGCTGTGCGTATAAACGAAGTATATGTTAATGTAGGCTTTAATCTGTATGTATACCAAAATTATCAAAGAGACAAAAAGTACCAAAGTATAAATTTTTTACCCATTTTTATCTCTCTAAAAGTACCCTATATTAATTAGAATTGTGGTTATTTTATTGAACTGTTAATAGTTTTTAATCCAAATTTCGATATTTTAATCAGGTTAAAGTTCATTGAATTTAATTTTCATTAAATTATTTTTATGAAGAAAGGAATTTTACAACGTGAAATTAATTAAAATTTATTGAAAATCTTTTAGACTGAGCTAGGAATTGAATCCAGGTTTTCACGGACAGGTTGCCCAGACTAGTTTCGATTGTAACCACACAATCTCTTCAGAGGGGTTTGCCGTTTAGCACTCACCGCCATTGACTACGGATGACGTCAATAGTCAAACATCAATCTTTTAACCAAATGGTATTTTACCTTGGTAGATCGAAATTTGATTTGAATGAATGATTACCTTTTTTAATTGATTTACATGTTCTTCCTTACTTCTGTTTTTCGTACTTATTGTCAAGAATTCTTCTTGAAATCCAAAGTACATTTTTTGGTTTTTCATGTTTTTGTCTTTCTTTTTCTTGTTGACCTTTTTCAGCACAACTTGAAGGGCAAATGTAAACATATAGCTCGTACCCTATATTTGAATCTGGGCTTTATGTGCCATCCGTCTACTAAATTTGTTGCAAATGCATAAGAGGTTTCGCTTGATTGAGCTAACAATCATCCAAACTTTCACATTTATAATATTAGTAGGATTAATCGCTTACTTGCATTTTATACTCTGCTCAAAAGATCTACGATATATAAAAGGTATCTATAGGTCACACTTTAGCCTTGAAATTGAACTTTTTATACAAATTTTCATGTTTTTTCGTTAGTTTTTAGAGTATTTTGGTCATAGCTCGGCCATTTTTTTAAACCTATATGAAAGATTTATATATCATCGTGTCTAAGAAAAAATTCATTATTTTTTTGATTTATAAAATTTTGACTGGGGCAGATCATGTTTTCCGAAAATGCGTATTTTTCAAAACAAATATTATATTTTAGTCATAACTCTTCTATTTCTGGACTGATCTTTTCGACTTTTTTGGAAAATATATTCAGCTAAAAACTTTCGATCTTTTGATATATAAAACGTGCCAGCAAAAACTTACATTGAAAAGTAATGAGTTAAAAAGCTATTATAACTACTCTTCACTACTTATACATCGGCATTTTAACTCATTATTTTAACACGGTGATGTCATTGGAGGCAAGTATTTACCACCCACACTTACAAATAGGGAGTTAAATAAGTCATTACTAGATTCGCTTACAAATAGGGAGTTAAATAAGTCATTACCACGTACGCTTACAAATGGGTACGTCACATTGGTATCAAGGAAACTGAACTTCTCACACAAATTGTGCTTTTAGTTTAATTTACATTCTAATTCAAAATTTTACTACCCTGCATTAAGGACATCAATTAAGTATTTAAATTTTTCATACACAATCAATTATTTTTTTAGTTGAAAGAAATTTTATAATATAATTTTGATTTAATTAATAATTAAGTTGTTTTGAAATAAATTTTTAATTAAAATATTAATCTAATATCAAAAAATATTAATTGACTTTTTCGTTGAAAATCAAATAAGTTAAACTTGTAGAATTGTTCTTGGGAATTGTCAATATTTAATTAAATAACACAGTACAACATTTTTCAGTTAATTGATTGCCAACTCAATTCTGTGAACTGTATGTGAAATTAGACCCAAAAAGAAGAATTTCTGCATCATTCGTTTTGTCTTCTTACCTGCGATTTGAAGTTAGTATCGATTTGATACTATCGTATAGGGGAATTTATCACGTTTTAGGCCCTGTTGTTTGACATAGCTCGACAACCACTAGCCCAATTTAGTTGAAATAAGTTTTAAAAAATTAAGAATTACAATTCCCTTAATCTGTTCATATATTGTTTTCCTATACAAGTAACACTTTCGAAGTTAAAAATGAATGTATGAAGGGAAAAAATTATTTTTTGCCTAAAAATGTAAATTTTTTTTTAAAAATACATAAAAAATGCAAAATGGAAAAAAGTTTCAAGTCTAGTTATTTTTTCGCAAAGTCACATAACCTATGAGCAAAATGAGACAAAGATCATAAAAATCGATGCACGCGTTTCGCTTTTATTCGCAATTGAGTAAATGTATGAATTTCAAAAATTTGCTCGAGATATGCACAACATTATTTGGAGAAAACATTGACACCTTTTTCATGATTCTGAGAATTAAAAAAAAAGGAATAAACAAAAGGTTATTTGATTTTTATGATTGCGGTAATAAATGTACGTGGACAATTAAACGGAAAGTGGACCTTTTTATTATTTGGGTTTTTCCGGTGGCTACCTATATGATTTTTTTACAGAAATTGCACCCACATTTAAGGGTGGTCATTATTTGGAAAGTTTTGCACAGTTTGAAACGTACAAGTGCTGAATCTGGTATATAGCCAGCCGCCCTTAAAATATGCGCCCATTTATAAGTACCTGGCAGTAAAATATTCAAAAATACGTAGTATTTATAGGTGTGCATTGATCGATTTTTGGCATTCAGCCAGTGCCGACGAACGCGAACAGTAAAAGTGATTTTTCTTCAGTTTTTTAAAAGTGAATAACAACAAAACATAAAATATATCAATATGGAAAACAACAAGTGCCCATATTTGGATGAATATTGTTACGTTTGTGGTCATATCGTCCGAAAAATACAGAAAAAAGATCGAAAAAATTTGATTACTGAGCAATTCAAAACCGCGTATTGTAATTATTTCGATGAAGCAGATTTAAGTGGTGCAAATTTTACGCCGAACACAGTGTGCAACAGTTGTTATACTACCCTTCTAAAATGGATTCACGGAAAAAGTAGAAAGTTATCTTTTATGAAGCCAGTAATTTGGGTGGAAGACACAACTGGACATGATGAATCCAGGTGCTATGCATGCATAAATTTTCGTCCTGGATTAAACAGACAACAATTGAAAACAAAAGTATACACTGCTGCATTTACTGCCACACTTCCAGTGTAACGCCCTGCTGATACCGATGCACCTAAACCTCCGAGTGCGGATACTGTGTCCCTGCTAGCCGAAACCGTTTTCACCAATCCGACCGATTTGGATGATGCTGATTGGATACCCGATATTGAAAATAGTGCACCACAACCGCTACCACAAATCGAAATGGATTACATTGTGGCCAAGCTGGGACTATCACAACACGACTCCGAATGGCTGACATCATTTTTGAAGAGAAGAAAACTCACACAGCAAAATGTCAGCGCAACATCATACCGACAACGCCAAGCTGATTTTCAGAAATTTTATTCCGTTGACGAAGCAAATACGTTCACGTACTGCCATGATATCCCAGGCTTAGTGAAAAAATTGGGAATGGACTATATCGCTGGCGACTGGCGTTTATTCATCGATGGTTCAGTTACTAGTTTGAAGGCTGTGCTGCTGCACAAAAAAAATAAAAAACCATGCATTCCATTGGGATTCAGCACAACTATGAAGGAAACGTATGAAGCATTGGGCGAAATTTTGAAGAAAATCAAATACGATGAACACAAATGGAACATTTGTTGCGATCTGAAGGTGGTCAACATACTACAAGGGATTATAGAAAAGGGCGGATATCCAAAATACTTCTGCTTCCTTTGTAATTGGGATTCACGATACAAAGGAAATCAATATCAATGTAAAGATTGGAAAGGAAGAACTCCCGAGCTCAACCAACAATTAAAATTACGCAATGAACCTATGATAAAGGACCTGGATGATATTTTGTTGCCACCGCTCCACATGAAACTGGGAATAGCTGGGAAATTCGTTGAAGTGGTGGTCAAAAAAGTTAACGGCGCCTTTGACTGTTTGAAATCCATCTTTCCGAAACTCAGTGATGAGAAAATTAAAAACTATATCTAAATTTGTTAATTTCTATACATTCGCATTACCAATAATTTTTTCGTTTTTCTTATGTATTTAAAACAGGTATTCTCAATGGACCTGATATTCGGAAATTGATCAAAAGTGATTCTTTCACACATTTGCTTTCAGAGCATCACGACCACCAACATGCATGGAACGCATTGAAAGAAGTAATAGAAGGCGTTCTAGGAAAGAACCGTGTCCAGCGAGAAGAGATACAGCAACGAGTGGACAGGTTGCTGTTTTATTTCGAAAAAATCGGTGCATCCATGACGCTGAAATTGCATTTCTTGCACCACCACCTCGATACTTTTTTGGCACAATCACCTCAGGAATCAGACGAACAAGGAGAGAGGTTCCACCAGGTGACCATGCCATTTGGAAAGCGGTTCAAAAGCAAAAAATTGGATGCATTGCTTGCGGAGGTTTGTTGGTGGAGTTCCACAATTATGCAGTTTGAAGAAAGCACCGAAGATGAAGACATTGAAATTGGTGGACACAGTGAAAGAAACACGCCCTTGAATAGTATGTGTATCTCGGATGACGATACAGACTCAGACCATGAATATGAACAACCTACGAAGAAAACAAGATCATCAGAACCACAAGAGTGAACTTCTACAAGGATGGATATTGCCAATAATTGAAAAAATGTTCTAAATTTTGTTTTTATGCATATTATAATTGCGTATTAATTCAATATTATTTTATTTTCATTAAGTTTTTATAAATAAAGTTTTTTTTTGCATGATAATTTTTTAATTTATATTTTTATTTTTATTTTAAGGGTGGTGGCTATAACTGATTTTTGAAATTCATACCTTTACTCAATTGCGAATAAAAGCGAAACGCGTGCATCGATTTGTATGATCTTTGTCTCATTTTGCTCATAGGTTATGTGACTTTGCGAAAAAATAACTAGACTTGAAACTTTTTTCCATTTTGCATTTTTTATGTATTTTTAAAAAAAAAAATTTAAATTTTTAGGCAAAAAATAATTTTTTCCCTTTATACATTCATTTTTAACTTCGAAAGTGTTACTTGTATAGGAAAACAATATATGAACAGATTAAGGAAATTGTAATTCTTAATTTTTTAAAATTTATTTCAACTAAATTGGGCTAGTGGTTGTCGAGCTATGTCAAACAACAGGGCCTAAAACGTGATAAATTCCCCTATACGATAGTATCAAATCGATACTAACTTCAAATCGCAGGTAAGAAGACAAAACGAATGATGCAGAAATTCTTCTTTTTGGGTCTAATTTCACATACAGTTCACAGAATTGAGTTGGCAAATCATGTGTTGTACTGTGTAAATAAACATATTGTTTGAAATGGCAAAGTTTTTTGATCATTTTTTAATTAAAATTTTACAATTTTAGTAATTAATATAATCATTTTGGTAATAGGTGCAAAATCAACAAATTGTTTGCTTTATTCTATGAATTTGGTGTGAATTCAAATCTATCACAAATAGTTTTTCATTTATAAGAAATTAAAAAAAAAAAAACTGTAAGAACAAATATGTATTTGAAATCAATTTGTATAAGATTTGAATAAATAAGACCTCAAATGCATTTTATTATGAATTAATTATAAATTTCGTTAATCAGCTAAAGGCTAGTTTACACGGTAATACAACGTGTTACGACATGTCAAAAAATTATGTAGAATGAGAAAAGTCTTATCATGTAAAAGCAAAATGCTTTAAGTAAGAGAGAATACGGATAAAAATATGACAATCGGTCGGTAAATGTTCATTTTCTAAACCATTTTAGAAACTTATGTATTCTTATCACACCAGAGTCGCATTTTAACAGAGTATATTGAAGGTGGTAACATTTTTATAAAATCACAAAAACAAGCAGAATCAACTCAGGAAATGTTCATGTTGTTTTTGTAAATATTGTAAAACTGCAACCATCTGCTTTTTTGTTATTAACTCACTTTGCTTTTATTTTACTTAAACCATCCGTGTAAACATGAAAAATACTTACCAACAGATTTTTATTTTTTTATTTTAAACACGGAGAGAATTTCATAATATTTTGATTCCACAAAGTCGTAAAACATTGTATTACCATGTAAACTAGCCTTAATAAGCAAGTGCTGATGTATCAGATTATATGTCAGTCATTACTCAACTACTTCTTTTTAATGCAGATGGTATGAAGTTGTAATTGAAAAGTAAGTTGTTCAGTAATTGCAAGTGATTACCAAGTTTTTGCTGTGGTATCCATGGGACATACTGGCGCCCTAAAAATAGGAAGTTTTTAATGTTATTTTTGAAATTCTCGAAGGCATTACCGATCGACAGATCCATCATACATTTATTGGCATTGTTTAGGGGTACCGCAAACTTGCTGCCCGTTCGCCGATATCGAACGTTAACGTTCGCATAAATTTTTCAAAAATTGTTTTTGTTTTACATGTTATTTACTATTCGAACGTTAACGTTCCATATCGGCGAACGGGCAGTTGATTTCAACCGACGGACATACTGCAGGATAAAGGACCAATATTGTTAAAATTACAAAAGGAATGACGAAATTATATTAACCCGTTTACCGTCAGTGAAGTGTATAAAAAGTTGAATTTGTTTTTTTAAGACACCTAAATGTTTATCTTAGTTGAAATCTAAACACTTCATTCTAACCATAAAATGTATTTAAATATAAATTTTTTTGGTCTAAATGCATCTTAAAGGTATTTCAGTAGTTGCTTTTAGCTGCCAACATGTCATAATAATAAAAAGCTCCCCTTTTAAATATAATAATAGTTGTATCATTAAAAATACTGCCAGAAATCAGATTTGAATTATAAGTAGTTAATAGTGATGTTCCTCGGCATAAAATTAGTAAGCCTATTGAAAAGGTGGAGATTTATGATAAAACAACACATAATTTTCTTTATTTTTTAGTGTTTTTTTCTTTTTGAAACAATTAAAATGAAGAAACAAATTTGAATTGTTATGGACGGTATTAAAATTTATACGCAACACTAGTAGCAAGTTGCAGGCAGCTGATAATAAAACATTAAGTTGGAAAATAAATTTTAAAAATGTATTGGGTAGTATAAACATATTTTCGCCGTGTTTTTTAAGTTTTGTCAAATTATTATTTCCAAAAAATATGTCAATTACATATATTATCATTGACTGCATAAGTATTCGTTAACTATGAAATTTTCCCCTTCTTTTTGGCATTATACCGATTTCGCAGCAAAAAAATTATTTTTATTATTAATTTTTATATTAATTCGAAAGTGTATTCTAAGACAAATTACAATTTAAAAAGCTTTCATACTTTAATAGTCTTATTTCTTCAATATTTTCCAGGAATATTTTCTGTGCACTATCACAATTTTGTTTGATTGTATATTATTGAAGGAATAAGACTTTTAAAGTATGAAAGCTTTTTAAATTGTAATTTAACTTAGAATACACTTTCGAATTAATATAAAAATTTATAATAAAAATGAAACTCAACATGAGAACTAAAATTCCCAGATTCTATTTGTTAAAATATTTAAGTTAAATACATAAAATTTACAATAAACACTATCCAGTTATAAGATACAAAGAATGCTGACGAAGGCCGTAGCGGGCCAGAAAAAGCGCTTACATTCTGCTGGTATCTTATAGTTGTATACATTTTCTGTACAATTTACTTCATTGCTAGCCAAGGATAGCTAAAGTAAGCCTCGTAATAGAAATAAACAATCAGACAAAATTTTGGTAGAGCATTGAAAATATTCTTGGAAAATATTGAAGGAATAAGACTATTAAAGTATGAAAGCTTTTTAAATTGTAATTTGACTTAGAATTCGAATATAAAAATTTATAATAAAAATGAAACTCAACATGATTCTTTTTATTTGTATTATTATTATTGAGATGTGTTTCTCACGGGCTATTTTTGATCAAACTTTTTTATAACAAATGTTAATAAAATATCTTTAATAGTTTTTTATTTGTTTTACCGAACGTTTCGTTTGCTTTTTTCGAACTTCCTCAGGGGTACTTTAATTTCAATAAGAATCTACCTACAAATAGATGATAATTATAGTTAATCCAATGAAAAATCATAATTGTTATAAACTAAGAGTCGAATTTACGATTCATGTAGACAAAAAAAATTTTCGTGTATATTATGTGGTTTGTGTCTATGATTTACGGTATTTTCATGTTATTATTGTCAAGATATTTGTTTTGTTGAATTTTGAAAATATTTTTTCTACTTTAAGATTTAAATTTATATATTTAAATGGTTTGGCAATAATCCCACTAAAAACTTACATTGAAAAGTAATGAGTTAAAATGAGTTAAATTATAATTACTCTTCATTACTTTTACATTGGCATTTTAACTCATAATTTTAACACGGTGATGTCATTGGAGGCAAGTACTTACCACCCACATTTAGAAATAGGGAGTTAAGTAAGTCATTACTAGATTCGCTTACAAATAGGGAGTTAAATAAGTCATTACCACATTCGCTTACAAATAGGTACTTACAAGTAAGTCATTACCACGTACGCTTACAATTAGGTACTTCACATTGGTATCAACAAAATTGAATTTGTCACACAATTGTGTTTTTAGTTTAATTTACTTTCTAATGCAAAATTTGACTACCAGACATCAATTAAGTATTTAAATATTTCATACACAGAAAAAAGTTTTTATCAATTTAAAAAAATCGTTCAAAAAGTTTTTAAATTTAATTAATATGATAATTAAATCAATTATTTTTTTAGTTGAAAGAAAATTAATAATATACTTTTGATTTAATTAATATTTAAGTTGTTTTGAAATAAATTTTTAATTAAAATATAAATTAAATATTAAAAAATATTTATTGACTTTTTCGTTTAAAATAAAACAATTTAAACTTGTACAATTGTTGTTGGAAATTGTCAATATTTAATTAAATAAATTAACACATTGTTTGAAATGGCAAAGTTTTTTGATCATTAAAATTAAAAATATCATTTATTGAAAAAAAAATCATTAGTGCTTATGTTTCAGATTATCAGGCCTGTTCTGAAAATCACTTTTATTCAAATCACGTGATTTCAAATCACATGTGCCTTTTAAAATCAACCGTTTGATATTTTTGTGTTCCGTTTTTGTATGCTTTGGCTAGATTTTCAACTGCCGAAAGCATACCGAAAAACATAAAAACGAAATGTTTTTCAGAACACCACACGCATGATTTTAAAAGCACGTGATTTGAAATCACGTGTTTTTCAGAACATGCCCGTATATGTCAGTCATTACTAAACTACTTCTATGTAATGCAGATGGTATGAAGTTGTCATTGAAAAGTAATTGCAAGTGATTGCCAAGTTTTTACTGGGATGTTTTAAAGAAACTTGACAAACAAAAAATATAAAAATTTTTATAACAACATTCCACTATTGAAAAAAAAAACGAAAGATTAGGTAAAAGGTTTTTGCCGTGTGAGGGGTTACTAAGAGCAATAAATTTTGGAATACTTCCTTGTTCAATCTAAAATCTAACAATAGAAAACATTTTCAATATTAAAATATTCAATAAGACTACAAAATTATTTTCGTCTGTTGTGATATTTAAAAACTTCCACAATAATTTTACTGAATGAAATATTTAACGATATTAAGGGCTAATAAATGATTGACAGCTGTTGAGTTTAAACTACATATAAATTTAAGTTTAGTGCAACTAACCCAGCGTTTTAACACTCACTGATTTATTAGCCATAACTGACATAATCATAGACAACAACCATTATTGATTTATAGAATTTAAAAATAATAAGTCAAATATATAGAGAAGAAAATTCATCCGTGATCATCTAACAGAATTGCGGCAAAAGTCATGACAAAAAGTAGGAAAAAAACAGAAGTTAAGAAGAATCGAGTAAATGAAATTGAAAATTGACAATTAATTACACCAAATTTCGATCCAGCAATACCATTGGCTAAAGCTTGATGTTTGACTATAGGACTGACAGGCAGGCGCCGCAGTGGCGCAAACTGTAGAACGCCAAGGAATTCTCCTGAATTCAGTCAAGAATAAAATTATCAAAAAAAAAAAAAAAAAAAAAAAAAAAAAAAAAATAATAAATCAATCTGTTGGGACTAGAGTTTTTTTAATCCCGCACTTTTTGGATTCCCGGGAAAAGGGGAAATAAAAATCAAATTCCCGGGATAACCCGCCCAAAATTTTGTATTTATTTATTTACTTATTTCTCCAATGAAACTAATAATTCTTACTGTCTATTACGCTTAAAAGAATTAAATCTACTATCTATTATATAACAAAAACGTAAAAAATGTAAGATTCAAATTATTTTAAGACACTTAACAGGTTATATTGATGCCAATAGGATAATAGAAATAAAAATACGTATATACATTGTCAAATTCAGAGATTGTTTGCATAATTAGGTGATTAGGATTAAGGGGTGATTAGGAACTAAAAGCTAAATATAACGAAGTAAGAATTCTAAAACAATTTTACCGTTTAACAAATTCAGTAGAAAGGAGAAATTTTATTTACTACATTTATTTAATAACATATTTTTTACAATTTTATAACCTTAATCAGCCGTGGTGTATGAAGGTATACTAAGTTTGTCATTCCTATGATATTTTTTTAATATTCATCGAAGGTCCCATAAAGTATTTTAATTATTGGTCCTTTATTAACTCTAAGCCGATTTTGCGATTTGGGTGTCAAATTGTTTCTAGATCTTCTAGGCTGTTTGGGATTAAATCGCTTCAGTGGGAAAATATATATGCACCCAAATGTAGAACTACCACCCTCAAAACTCAACTAAAACCAACATAAATTTCTGGCAAAATGCACACAATTTTCTACTTTCTACTTTTATAAGACTCAAAATCACTTGAAATTCCGCATATGAAACACAATCTAGGAAAACAATTTACTACGTCCTTAACCGCAAAGCTTTATATTAATTTTGTAAAATTTACACTTCAGCTTGCTAAGACAAGAAATAAAATTTCGTGATGATAGGTCTATAATTTATCATAGGCCCAATATAAAGCCCATTCTCAAAAATTAGTTTAAAAGCCTTAAACTGCAGAAAATTTAAATATTGTGGTGAAATTAAGTTGGATAAAACAACTTAAGACACAAGTCTGACATAAATTGACTAAAGTTTTAAAAAAAGATTTGTTCACAATTAATTAATTAATAAATTCCCGGGAAAGCGGGAATTGAAAACAACTGAAAATCCTGGGAATTCCCGGGACGAGAAATCCCGGGAAAAAACTCTAGTTGGGACCGAAGAAATCACGTGTAAATAAAATTAGCGTCAAACAAGATTCGGGGCTGGTACACATTCCGTTTATGGGACCTGAAATTTAGCATCTCGTGTAAATCAAAATATGAGATACATACAAAATTTAAAACTTAGATATCAACTGTTGTTTTTGAAAAAAAAAAAAAAAAAAATTGTTTTTTAATTTTGGTTAGTTTTCAATGTAATGAGTTTTTTGCTTCTCCTTTAAAATGTTTTCAATGTAACTTAGGGCTCTTTTAAAATTATATAACGATATATTTGCTTTTAAACATTTTAAAAATTAAAAGATTTTGTTTGTTTTGCTTAATTCCCTTTTTTTTAATTATTGATAAAAAAATACTGAAATTAATTGTTGGAGGATAAGCTGTTCCTATGCGCATTTCACTGGTTGCTTAGGCCATATCATCAAGAAACGTTCTTCTAAATAATTTTAGAAAAGCCAAAGCTATCAGCAAACAAGACTACAGAGGGAATGAGAATTACTTACATACACTCAAAAAGTCTTATTTGCAACGACATCAAAGCTTAAACCAAATACCAACAATAAAACAGTGAGTTTATCTTTTCTTACATTAAGCAGTTAGTTGGAGTTCTCCCAACATTAATTGAAGCTGTAAGTGGGTAAAGAAAAAACAAAAACAAATTTCTTTTATTGTTTTCGGAAGAAATCAAAATAAAAACACTTTGCCACTTCAGTTTTTTATGCACGTGCACTTGCAAAAATTTATTATCAAAGTTGTTTTTTGAAATACAATTATTTATTAAAAGATTTTGTTTGTTCTGCCTAATCCCCCTTTTTTTAATTTTTGATAAAAAATACTGAATGCAAAATCTTTTAATAAATAATTGTATTCCCAAAAACAACTTTGATAATACATTTTAAAAATTTTCTCACTCTCAAGGGATTATGTCAGGTTTTCCAGACAATTTTGGTCGGACAAATGTTTTTTAAACGGCAACCCTGCTTTAGATATTTCAAATTTTGTTTAAATACAAAATAAATAAACATTTATTAAAACTCAACTCATCTTGTAACAAACACCGAGAACTTATTTATACTACCAATATCTAATAAAAGCTAAAGCTACAGGCGGTATCGAATAAAGATGGTTCAAAAATTTTACTTTAAATTGCACGTTCTTTTTTTTTTTTTTGTAGACAATAGAAGATGATTTTTAATAGTTTAAAAAATTTCTAATTAACTGTTGTTATTGTTATTTTAAATTTACTATCTTCTATAAGATTTTTTTTACTTTCCACCATAAAGAAACTTTATATTTTTTTTAATATAATAGACCTTAATGGAGTAGTAAATATCATATTGTTTTGGATGTAAAGTGTTAGGATTTAAACAAATAAAGAAAAAAAAAAATAATAAAAATCTGAATATAGTTTTTGTTTTTTTTTTTTTTTTTTTTGGTTTTTGTTGGTTTTGTATGTTGGTTCAACTATTTCAGGTGTTAGAGGGGAATTATGCATCAGTGCGCAAGCGTAAACGCATTACCATGAAACAGCTAAAAATTACGTACAACAAAAACTAACTCATCACAAACTAATATAGAAATAGAAATAACAACAAAAAGAAAATACAAATAAAAAACATCAGTATTTTCGTTTCAAGCTGAAAGAAACCATGAAAAACATTTCTTAATTTTTCCAAAAATTAAAAAAAAATCTTTGAACTCTTGTACTCGTTCGTTTAGCTCTTTGGCTGTAGTTTTTTTTTTAATGATGTTGTTACATTTGGTAATTATTACCAAACTAAATTGGAGTTTATATGCTCCAAAAGTTAAAGTACTCGTAACTGTTATAAAAATAAAAATAACAAAAAACTAAAAAAAAAAATATTTGTAATGATGATTTTTTTTTATTTATAAATTTTTTCTTAGTACATAATTCCTTTCGGTTGGAGTATTAGGTCTGTTTAAGTATTTGCAACAGGTTTTTTCGCGAAAGTTTATAAGATTTTTGATGGTAAAACTTGAAGAATTCAGTTGGCCCACTTTTAATCTAAAAATTATATTTGGAACATATCCCTGGATCACTGAAAGGGTTTTTTTTAGAAATGAAAAATATAATTAAAAGGCCTTAATTTGAATCTTTGTTTATATCGGTCAAAATTTTAATTTTAGTTGTATTCAAATTTCGATACATATCGTATTTCACAGAAAAAAGTGTTTTATCAATTAAAATATGGTTTAAAACGTATTTAAATTTAATTAATGTGATAATTGAATCAATTATTTTTTTAGTTGAAAGAAAATTAAAAATTGAATTTTGATTTAATTAACATTTTAGTTGTTTTAAAATAAATTTTCAATTAAACAGAAAATCTTAATTGACCTTTTTCGTTTGAAATAAAATAATTTAAACATGTAGAATTGTTGTTGGGAATTGTTTCTATTTAATTGAATAAATTAACCCATTGTTTGAAATGGCAAAGTTTTTTGATCATTTTTTTTAATTAAAACTATAATTTATTGAAAAAAAATATTCACAATTTTACAATTTTTAGTAATCAATATAATCATTTTGGTAATAGGTGCAAAGTCAACAACTTGTTTGCTTGATATAATGAATTTGGTATAAATTTGGTGATTGGAGAAATTTAATAATTTTTTCTGTGCTTATTTAATTGGCGAAAATATTCAGATTATAAGTAAATAATATACAGTTTTCTAAGATCCAATGTTTTTCCAAATAAGGACTTTCCATACCTCGATTTTTCCTCTTCTTAAAATGTTCAAATCTTCAAGTGAGATACCACCAATAGTGGCATGAACACAGTAAAAACTTAAATAATCTGCCATGTTCTGAAAATCGAAATCACACAAAATTGAAATCGATGGAGATTTAAGATAACATTTTTTTAAAAATGAACGCTTCATTTCATGATTTCAAAGGTAGTTCTGGTAAAGATAAATGGTCCTCAAAGTATGTGTTTCATAAAAGGGAATATTTTTATGAACTTTAAACACAGGATATCTTTCAAAATTTTTCGCTTTCAATTTCACTCGAATTCGATTTTCAAAACATGGCTGAATAAATACTTTTTTTTTAATCGAAATCACGTTAAATTGAAATAGAAGATTTAAAATTTATTTTTTTTTTAAATGAACATGGCTTTTCTTGCTTACAAAAGTAGTTCTGGTAATGAAAAAAGGAAATATTTTTATTAACTTTGAACACAGGATAAATTGAAACCCTCTGTAACATATAATTTACAACATACTGCTCATCACTCAATAATTTCCTTAGTGAAAGTTACTGTGACCTATCAGGTAATGCAAACTGTAGTATACAATCTGTTCTTTATGTGTTAAGAGCAAAAAAGTATAAGCTGGTTTTTTCTTATTGGTTTACATTTTGACATCTCATTATAATTTCAAAGATTGCAAATATTTAAAAATAAATAATCAATACAAAATAGTTTTATTATCTGTAAAAGGCGTATATCAAACTCTAAACTCCTTTAGCCAAAAATGGCTCTTTTAAATAAAAGGACAATTAAAGACAATTTTTTATCTATAATTAAAAAAAAAAATAAATTTTAAACTTTTTGCGTTTTACTTCAAATGGCGGGTTTTTTCTCCATTTCGGTGCGTTTTGAAATTTCAAAGTTGACAACGCTGTTAATATCATTTAATAAACAACGAATACGGTTTTATGGTCATGTTCACAAAAAATAAATAATGTTTTTATAGCAAAGAACAGTGTAAGAGATTTTAAATATTTAAAACTGAAATTAATAAGATATTTGTTAAAAATACAAGCTGTTCTCAATTCTTGAGGAGATCGCTAATCCTTTCGCACCAGACCAGCAGTGAAAAATAGTCTCCCAGATGCGACAGAACTCATTTGAAAACTTAAGTATTTCTGGACCAAGGGGATCTGCGTCTACAGAAATATATCGAGATCTAAGGTATATCTCGACTTCTTTTTTAGCAGAACCAAAGCTGAGGATGGACGGAGGCTCAACCTCCTCGGATTGTCTTATTTATAACATGTTCACAAACGTTCCAAAAGCCATTTGTAGACTTATCAGAACTTTTACTAAAAGTAATAGTGAGACCGTCTCTTCCACAATTTCAGAATGCATAGTCAAAGTGGCTCAGTAAGAAATTTTTCGATAGGATTAGGGCCGATTGCCTTTAAAATATTCGAAAAATTTTAGATAAACAATAGGTTTTATTATTCTCCAAACCCTCAAATATTTCACTTAGAACTAATGCTTAGTATGACGCCAATTTTTGGGCCTCTGAACTTTTCTCTATCTCAGTTCATTCATTTATTATATTTTCTAATAATGTTCGAAGACGGTTAATTAGCGAAATAACGTCAGACAATGGAGCAGTGGTCCTGCTTATGGATTTTGTAGCCTCTTCGAAGTAACCCAAAAAAAGGATCAACGTTATCGACAGTAAAAAATCGCCGATACCGATATATCGGCAGATCTGCAGTATCGCCGATATATCGATATCGGTATTCGTTACTTCCCTAGTCCTAATTCGTTTAATGACATTTTGCTACATAATATTGATTTTTTAAACTGATCTCTAGCCAAATAATTATAGCGATAGTATCGTTACTTTGTTAATTTTTTGTTTATTTTATGTTTCTGATGGTTGAAAATCAGTCCATATCTTATTTTGCATTCGTAAAGCTAATAAAGTTTTTGTCTATGAACTTCAAAAAAATCCTTTTTTTTTATCGATAACTTAAGATTTTGATCGAAATTTTTAAAAATTACAAAAAGATTATCTTAACAAGGGCTACAACCCCTGCTAGATAATTTTGAAAGAGCATTTTCACTGTTAGACTGTATTATTGGCATATGGTAGTTTGCAAATGTATATTAGGAAAAAAGGGCATTCAGAATTCGACCAATTTTTTTTTGTTATATAAAAATAAGTGCTTTAATGACCTGCTGTAAACTATAAAACTCTTTGGTATGGAAATTTAGTGGATATTGTAAAACAACCATAACAATAAATGTAAATCATTGTTAGTCTATTTTTCTCTCTCCATGTCTTTTTATGTCTGAATTACTGTCTGTCGCTCTGTCTGTCCGTTCAACCATCCATACATGTATGTCTGTCTATGTAAATTAAAAATAATTAAAAACAGTGTTAAGTCTCTAATGTTATACCATAATTTTTGTACTGTTTTTATTCATTTTTTTCTCTTGTTTTTTTATTTTAAAATCTTTATTATATGACTAAAACTTTTTTTCACTGTTTTTTCCTCTATTATACATTTATCCACATGTGTTTAGTTATGAACTATTATTAGAATTTTCTACCCACTGTGTATGAAAAGTGTTTTCTGTTTTTTTTTTATAGTACATTTTCATTTTATGAGTGTTTAGTGAAGGCATTGCCGAGAAAAAGTTTAGTTTTATAAAAATGATGAACAATTATTTGGAAATATAAAAAGTCTCAGCAGGTCTCAAATCAAATGTGATAAAAGTAGAATTGGGAACGAAGATGTATTAAGAGGATAGATTTAGCTTTAAGAAAACTCTAATTGTATGTAATTAATTTTTTTTAATTAAAAAACCTTTAATAAAAAAGTACTTTTTTAATTAAAGGTACCTTTTTTTAATAAAATTTACCAGGGGGCTAATTCTGGCAGTCGTGATCGAGCACTTTCTCGATTCCAACCCAATTTTATTTCTACTTCTTTCAGTCGATCCTGAACGAATCGAAATTATTTTTTCAGCGCTGCGAAAACTCAAATAAATAAATGCTTTATAACACTAAAAAAATAATTTTGATTCGTTCAGCATCGACTGAAAGAATTAGTAGTAAAATTGCTTTCGAATCGATAAAGTGTTCGATCACGACTGCCAGAATCAGCCCTCTGTTCTTATAAATTTTACCCTTTTAATATATTTTTTAAAATTTCATTTGTTCACTGGGCATTTACACATGAAAGTAGTTTCTTGAAAGTCGCAATACACTCACACTTTTTCACTAACACATTTAAATTTTTCTACTTTCAGTCCAACTTCCAGCTAGCTTTCAATGAAAATTTCAAGAAAGCGATTTCATGAAATTAAATGACAATATCTAAGCAGTGTTGCCAATTGAATTTTTTTTCGTATATATAAAGAATTTTTACTATTTTTAATTAGGCTTAAGTTCATTAAATTTAATTTTCATTAAAGGGTAACCAGCCGCCTGGGTTCGAATCACACGCCAGCCAGCCTGGCTTCGAATCCCAGGTCAGTCAAGAATGAAAATTATCAATAACAATTTTAATTAATCTTCCATGTTTTAAAAATTCCTTTCTTCATAAAAATAATTTAATGAAAATTAAATTTAATGAACTTAAGCCTAATTAAAAATAGTAAAAATTTGGATTAAAAAACCATGAATAGTTCAACAAAATAACCACAATACTAATTATATATAAAGAATTTTAATATACTTTTTCAACTAACGGCCCTTTTCACAATATGTGATAAAATTTTAATCAAAACATTAACCGTAAGTTAGTAAAATTTGCTTTTCACAATTAATGATTAACACATAACCGAAACTATTTAACGGAAAAGTTGTTGCTAAATATAACCGCATGAAAAATCCCGGTTAAGTTTTTAATAAATAAAAAAAATCGTAAAAATGGAACAAATCGCAATAATAAAATGTATTTTGAATATTGTTTTTATTTGTAATGTGTAAAATGAGAAATAAAAGACTTCTTACACATCCAGTTTTGTTTCCCAATATAAATTTACCACCATTAAAAGTTAAAAAAAAGTTGATAGACTATTACAATAACCCAATGTTACATGATATTTTGGACAAAAACACACTTTCACAATGATAAACATGAGCTGGTACAAATAATTAAGAGTTAAAGGGCCATATAAAAATATATGTACATAAGTCCAACATCCCATTTTATTTTTTTTTTAATAAAATGTTGTGCTCGCAGGAGTTATTTTTGCACAGACTAAGCCGTTTAATCGTTTTTCACTATCACTTGATCAAATTTGTTCCCTAATATTGCTTATAGGTTATTAAAACTAAAAGCAAATACTTTTTAATTTATAATTTTTAAATTTAAAAAAATATTTTATATTAAATATCAGTTTTATGTTTCTCATTACACACTTTTTCGTAAACAAACAGAGGTGGTATTGCCACACTTTCTATCTAATGTTTGCGTTTAGTAACCGGAAGATGGTGAAACAGATAATCGTAACCGTTGGTTAAAAAGTGCTTGTTAACCTAACCGACAGTTTGTTAATTTTCTTGTTAAATTAATTTAATTTTATATTGTGAAAAGGGCCGTAAATATTAAGAACACAATGATTCTAATTAAAATTTATAAATATCATGAAAATTAATACAAACAAATATTATTTTGAACGAATGCCTGAATTTCGACGTGAATAATTGGCTCGGCAACTCTGAAACTTGAAATAAACAAAACAATAAAAGAAGAAGATACATTTTTGATAGAAGTTTGGACTTTGACGACATTTTGAAAATGAAATTTCACTTTCATGTAAACTTTCATGAAATTTCATTATTTTTTTGTGAAATTTGTGGTGATAATACGTATACAGAATTTTCATGAAAGTACTTTCATGTGTAAATGAAGCGTAAGGTTACTACCTAATAAATTCCCAAATTTTAACGTCATGACAAATATATCTATTTTAGTAAAAAAAAACAAGTAAGAGTACTACATTCAGCTGTGCCTAATCTTTAATAAGCTCCACCGAGAGTTCGAATATTGCAGTGGCCTCTATATGGTATCCATAAAATTTGAGCCAATCTATATAAAACCCGACCTCATAGTATTATAAATCGTTGCCTTATTTAAATAAATTATCATGATTTGATTTAGAAATGTTATAAGGCATATTTAAGTGATTTTCAGGAGCTATTTTTTATTGGAACTAACGCAAAGTATAGATCGTTCATCAGAAAACTCGGTACAGTGATTTCAAGTATTAAAAAAATCCTAAATAAGACTAAATTTTAATACGGTAATACAATTTTTTATTTAGAATTTATTGCTTCCTAAATAGCTTTTTAAAAAGCGGCTTAATATGGGCCCTATGTTAAATTATGGACCGACTATCACAAAATTATGTGGTGTCATTTCAAGCCATATCCCAGAGGGAAAACTCAGAAGACCTTCTTACTTCAGGCCTTATAAAATGCCTGCTTAAAAATTTTTTTGCCTCAATTTCCATTCTTATCTAACTGCTAAAGTATGTCTCATTAAACACCTCGGCTCTTTCGTATAAAAGATAAGATACACATTCCACACTCGCTTCATTGAGAAGGGAGAAGAGAAGGAGTAGCAGTTTTTGTTTTGTTTTTTGTCAAAGCAAAAGTAAAAGAATTATTTTTTTTTATCCACTTGCCATTCTTATGTTCCTGCCAAAAAAAAGCAAGAGCGGAAGGCCTAACACGCAATGACAACGTGTGTAAAAAAGATATGAGTATGGAATGGAGCGAGCAGGCCTTATACATCCAAAAGAACTTGTACAGAGGCCTTGATTTATGTATGAGCTTTTAAAATCTAACCAGACTATAACATGAGAGCTTTACAGACAACAAAAAATCCATTTGAAATCCATCCCAGCGGCAAAATAAGAAATTCTAACAAAATGTTTACGTGATTTGTTAAAATAAATTTTTTGGAAAAGTTGAATAAATCAAAAAAAAAAAAAAAAAAAAAATTTTTATCGAATCTTTAAATATGCATTCATTAATTATGATGTGCTAAATTCCCAATTATTATTCTTTGATAAAAATACTTAAATATATTGTTGGCGAGTAAGCTAGTTCATATGCGCATTTCGCTGGTTGCTTAGGCCAGATCATCAGGAAACCTTTTTCCAAAGGCTTTGGAAAAACTTAACATATTATAAAAATAAAACTGTACACCGAATGAGAATTACAAACACTCAATTCTTATTTGCAACGATAACAAAGCTATTAAAAAATGAACAAGAGTTGTAAAAATACTATCTTTGTGCTGGTTCACACTCTTCAAGTCTTAGCCGTAAAGTCTTGAGTTTTTAGGTGAAAGAGAAAAAGCAATGGCATTCTCTTTTCCCTTCTCTCTTAAAAGCTTAAGACTTGACGGCTAAGACTTGAACAGTGTGAACCAGAGGGCAAATTACGGCATTCGATATCGATCGAAATTACAATGTACATAATTTAAATGGAACTTTCGATCGATATCGAATGCCGTAATTCGCCACCATCACTTTGAACTTTTTTTTATTGAATTTAAAGAAATGTTTATTTATTTCATTTTTAAATATGTGTTGTTAAAAATTTTCTTGAGATCTTATCTGTTCATGATAATTGGAAAATCAATTGAAACAAACAAAAAATAAGCACTAGATAGGCGAAGTTACACTTCTTCTTCTTTTTCCTATTCGCCATACGATATTTCAATTGAATAGAAATAATATATATCGTTACCTAAATCGCAAAAGGCCCTAACTAACCAAAAATTAAAAATCGGCTTTTTCATTGATTCTGATGAATTGCACCAACACAAATGTCCGCAACAAATTTAGAAATCTTTCGACCAAAATTAGCGATTTTATTAACAAAAAAGAAAAAGCCCTATCTACAAAATATTATACGATAAACGCTAAAAGACATAACTAGCAGATTGCATTATATGCAACATTGTTATTTGTCAAAAGCACTGGTAGGTTTAACAAGAAAAAGAGAAGAAAAATTTATTATAAACAGTTTAAAGCAATTTATCAATTTACCCTTTTAAATAGTTTTTTTCTTGTCCTGTAAAATTTTCAAAATGTTAGATAGGGCCTTTTGCTTTTTAGGTAACGATATATTACATAGCTATGATAATTTTAAGAAATTGCAATATTTCCTAGGATACCAGTGAACATTTCTTATTTATTGGCGCACTTAATAAATATCTCGGATTGTAGTCAATTTACACTTCCAACAATAATAAATCCTTTTTAAAAAGAAGTACCTTGTAAAAGGTATTTTTGGATAGTTAAGCTAATTGAGCGAATAAAGCGACCTATGTATCGTATATTATTTTAAATCACAGTAACACATAAAATATAATTTCCTTTTCTTGTTTTAATTATGAAAATATTAAAACATCAGGCCATGTTTTGGAAATTGAAATCGAACAAAATTTTAAATTTATCCTGTGTTTACAAGTTTAAAACTATTTCTTTTTATATGCCTCATATTTTGAGGACCACTAACCTTTACTACTACCTCTTTTTAAATCAGGAAAAGAAGCGTTCAATTTAAAAAAAAAATTTAGTTGAAAATATCCAACGATTTCAATTTCACGATATTTCGATTTCCAGAACATGGCCGATAAATTATAATAATGCATAATTAGAATGCATATATTGGCGTATAAAATTGGATCCCTGTTAAAATATCGATGGGTTAATTTTTATTTAAAAGTGGTCTTTTTTTTTAACATGCTGAACAACATCTCTTTCATATTAATGCTAAAAAACAACAAAAAAGAAACTTTCAAAACTACTCTTAATAATCAAACAAAAAACAATAGAATTTAACAACGATCAATCATCGTACAAAAATAACAAAACAATCTATTCTGATAACATTATTTCTTTCAAATATTTGAAACCCACAAAAAGCAGAATAAAACGTAAAAAAAAGTTTGATTTATTTCGCAAATTAACCTAAAAATGTAATTTAAAACGTATAACATTTAAATCAAACATTAATTGTAATTTATGGTTTTGAAACAAAGACAACACAACAGCAACATAAACATTTTATTTTTGTTTCTTTTTAGTTTAATGCAAAAAAAAAGTATGTTTAAACAATCCTAACATTTTGTAATAATTTAACTTTTACATAAGACAAGCAAAACCAAAGAAAAACAAAAAGAAAAAAGAAGGCTGAAAGAAAAAAAATTTAACTATACTAAAAATTTAAATCCTCACGTTAATCTAAAAATCTAATTTATTTTTCATGTTTTTCGAACACGATCGCGTTCAAAAAGAAAAACGCTTTTGCTTAGAAATATTTACTGAAAATAATACAGAGATTTTTTCTCTTTTACTTAATAAACGTAAATTCAAGAGCACAATACAATAACAAATAAAAAAAAAAAACCTAAAATTTATAAAAAAAAGCCTAAAGTCCAACGAAAAAGTAAAACAAAAAGTTTTAAAAACAATGTAACATGTAATTGCACTAATTCTCATACGATGAAATGGCATCAAATTTATATACTCACAAAAATTCAATTGATCGTTTAAATATGTACGTTTTAAGTTGGGGGGAAAAAAGAAAAGCGACTTACTATAATTGGTATTATGTGGTATTTAAACACTATGGGGTATTTTTATAATTAAGTTAAAATGTGTATTAATTTCGTATTAAAGTAGTTGTCTCCATCAGTCTGTTATCATTGGAAATATCTCATGTACAATTTTAAGCTTCAAAAGTGGACATCTAGAAATAACAAACTTTAATATTTGTAAGTCTAATAATTTTAAGACGGTCTTCTTTCTATCTTTCGTTTTCCCTAAGTCATCAATTTAACAGATGTCTTGTCTTTTACACACAGTTTCTGTCACAGATTACACACAGATATGTAAAAAGTGACGTGTGAAAAAGGCCCAAATCAGTTGCAAGGGCAGCTTCCGAAGAAAGAGACAAAAAGCGTTTTTTGTTAGTGAAGCGGCAATGTGTAAAAACAGGCCGCTGCAATCAACACAAATTGCGTGATCAAAACAAAAATAGCAAAACACAAACCACTTTTAACAAAAACATTAGTTCAACGGGGCCCTATGCTCCTTATACGATCTTCGGGAACATATATATATATATATATATATATATATATATATTAGTTCAACAAACGTCTTATTTTGAGCAAAAAATTGTATTTAGTAATGTTTTTGTTTTATAATGTTATTTACTTACTTAAATATTAGCGGAATTCACCCTTGATAGTAAAGTCCCTTGTAGACCTTGTTAATCTTATAATTTTTAGTAAAAATACTAACATTTACAACACTGCAACAACAAAATGTATTAGACTAAAATGTACTACGCTGTGGTTGAAAAATCCCACAAAAAGCAGTAGCAAACAAAGTGTGTGAATTTACCAGAATAAAACAGTTGAAGAAACTTTATCTGTCTCTTTCTCTCACTCAGCAAATTCATTAATTTACAATGCATACGAAAAAGACACTCACGCTTTGAAGTATAAAATCGTATTAAATATAACAGAGTTGTACACTTAATACAAAGGGTGAATACCGCTATTATTTACTCGTATTGTGGTAAACTTAAAAGTTGATTCAATTTTTTTATTTTTCGAATCTATTCTATGAGCTAAATTTCAGTTATGTATTTTATAAAGCTTTATGTAACAGTTCTATTCCTTATATTTTTAGCTCATAGAATAAATTCGAAAAATAAAAAATGTTGCATATTATAAAGTAGCTTAGGAAAAGAAATAATTCCCAGATTCTATTAGTTAAAAGTTGATTTTTACAACAGTTTTGCAAATAAATCTCAACTAAATAAATTTGTGTTCATTGTAGGCGACATAAAAGATGGTTCATAGAGAAATGATAAAAGGGCGGCTTTTTAAGAAAGAGACAAAAATCTTCCGTCTCGTGACATATCTGTGTGTAATCTGTGGTTTGTGTCTTGAATAACGGCAAGAGATTTTTTTAAGCATACAAATTCTATTTGCAAAGCCCGACATATGATAACCTACACCATAATACTTAAAACACAATTGGGAGATTCACATATAGTCAATTCACAAGGTATCCTAACATGTCATATTGTCAAAATGTCCAAATATTTCACAATGGTTTAAAAATATTGTTGTTGGTTTGTTAACAAAAAGTGTCTTAAATAAATAGAACGTTGCTTGCTGTGTTTATTGTGCTGTCGTAATTAATCAGAAAAGTCCAGCGCTGAGCGGCTGAGCCGTACAACAATATTGTTAAACCATTGTGAAATATTAGGACATTTTGACAATATGACATGTTAGGATACCTTGTGAATTGACTAATAGTGTGCAATCAAGTCATATCGTCATAATGTCCTAAATAATATTTTGCAATTGTTTAAAAAAAAACCATTGTTTTGTTTTAAACAAAATCAAAATTTTGATTCGTCATAACTGTACAATAGAAATCTAAATTACAAGCGGTTGTCCACTCATATATTTTTCTTGTAATTATTTTAAGACATATTACTAACTTTGCAACTTTATGACTACCTTGTGAATCCACAATCCAAATATTTAAAAGAAAATTTCGAGAGTGGGATTATGTTATGAGAATGAGCTTTATGTTAAAGTTCTTTGTGCCGAATAATATTTAGACATCTTCATCTATATGAGGATTGTTTGTCTTTAAGTGATTTAAGGATGGTGGCTAAGTAGTATTTGTTTGGGAGCTATGGCCAGGCCGAAAACGGCTCACGAAACAGTAATCCTCGTGTACTTTACCAGATCTCTAGGAAGCTTACTGGAAAATTTACAAATACATCCCGGCCTATCAGAGATAACACCGGCAATTTGTTAACGAACGATGCTGACCAACTATAATGCTGGCATATGCATTTTTCCAAGATCTTAAATGCTGTTCCCCCTCCGCAAACATCTGTGCAGTACTTAAGATCAAACAATAATATACGTATCTCACAAGAGACGACAATCTGTATTAGCTCACCATCCCTTGAAGAAATTGTGTAAGCCATCGAACATCTGAATAATAATAAGGCCACAGTAATAACATACCCATAGCGGCATTAAAAGCAGATGCAAACATATCCGCTCTGGACTTCCTCCCACTTTTGCAGGCAATTTGGAGCGAAGAAAAATGAACCGACGAATGGCTAAAGGGAATATTTATTAAAGTCCCAAAAAAGGTGATCTTATTCTTTGTAAAAACTACAGGGGGATAATGCTCCTATCAACCCCATCAAAACCTCTAAAAAGATTTCTACGTAAAATACAAGCAGTTTTTCGCCCAAATAGATCCTCTACCGATCATATTGTTACACTAATAATTATATTCGAACAATTAAATTAATGTCAGCAAAGCATACATGTCCGTTTTGTGAACTTTACCACTGCTTTTGATAGCATCTCTAGAGATACCGTTTGTGATTCCCTATGTGCTCGGAATATCCATACAAACGTAATCTACCTTATCAAAGCCCATTACAACGGCTTCAAATGCCGAATTCTCACAATAATATTATATCATCAGATAACCCCAGGCCGGCGTAAAACAGGAACACTTAATGTCTCTGCTCCTATTCGTTGTAGTGCTACGTGACATTCTGAGCAGATCTGTTATAGATAATAGAAGTATATCCTGGGACATGTTCGGTCATATTGAAGAACTAATTGTATTGCTGTCGTCAAACAGATCTGACAAGAAAACAAAATTCAACCGTTTAAGCCAAAATGCCAAAGAATATGGCCTACATATAAATGTCAAGAAAACAGAACATCCCAGTACGGATCAGAATGCGGCCTCCTTCAACATTTACAATGAACCCATAAAACATACAAATCAATTTTTCTATCTTGGAAGTATTAATAACGGCAAGTGGTGGCACTACGGAAGACGTCACTGCCCGCATAAATAAGGCCATCGGCACTTTCCACCAACATATGGGCTTCTAACTCTACATCAGTTAAAACTTATCTTATAATTTATTAATGTAAAATCGGTTCTGTTATATGGTTGCGAATCCTGGGCACAAACATTAGCATTAGCCGGAAAACTGCAGACTTTCACGAACCGCTGCCTTCGAAAAATTGGTGTCCCCAAACAATATCTTATCAACAACTCCTTGCCACAACAGATGAAATACCAATCGATCTTGAAATCGGACGACAAAAATGACGACGGATAAGCCACACCCTTAGAAACTTCTTAAAGGAAACATGTAGGAAGCACTGTTATGGAATCTACAAGGGTATAGGAACCATGGACGACCAAGAACATCTTGGTGTCGTAACACCAATGCCGAAATTAATTAACGATAAGTCCTGGAACGAACTGAAGAAACTGCCCAAAAATAGAAACAACTATCGCTCTTTCGTTATGGCCCTACGCTCCACCAAGAGTTAAAGGAAAATATATGGTCAAATTGTACCGATTCAAATAAAATTTGGTAACATGATTTATATTGCAAATACAAAATTTGGACCAAATTAAATCTAAATAAGATGGTTAATGGGCACAAAGCCTCTATTCCGGAAAGAAGCTTGTATGGGGGTTTGGTCCTTGTGGCACTTTGCGCACAAGGTTTACATGGACAGTCAGCCGGACGGACGGACATCGTTAGATCGATTCATAAAGTGATTCTAAGTCAATCGGTGTACTAAAAATTGGGTCTAGCTACAATATTTTAAGGTGTTAAACACATCAGCACAAACGCATAATACCCTTTCCACTATTGCGGTGCTGGTATAAAAAGTGGCTATGACGCAAATCGATTGCACACCGAATAGTATCCTGAATATGTTTCATTGATGGGTTGCGCGGTACAGAAGGGGTGATTTTGACATGAAAGGAAAATACCACCTAGGTCAGCTAAAACGTTTAAATACGATGAACTGGAGGCATTACACAATGCATATTACAAATAGCAGGATCGATTTAATACAAAAAAAAAAAAAAAAAAACTCGGTACCATACAATTTAAAGCCGAGCGAGGGTAAAAAACGATTTTGCATGTATCGAATCATTACTGACGATGAAAAATGAATCCATTAGGACAATCCCAAGTGCAAGAATTAAGAAATGAAGCCCTGACAGACAACCAATAACCGGCATAGCCGAATATCTATGGCTTCGAGGTAATACTCTGTATTTTGTGAGACCAGAAGTTGCTGAAAACGGTCTAGACAGAACATAATTGTTATGTTTGAAGCAATCGTTCACCAGAAGGCGCCTGGAATAGGCAGCTAGGCCTTATGCTGAAATATTTCATTATGAAAACCAGGGCTGTGGAGTCGGAGTTGAAGAGTTGGCGTTGAGGTTTTTGTACCGGAGTCGGAGTCATAATAGCTACAGAACCCAGCAAAAAATTTACTTACCTGGTAAGTTAGCAAGTAATGTGGGAGACAAGTAAACACTACTTATTTTTCGACTGAATAACTACTTATTTTTGTTCGAGTTGTCCAAATTCAGTACTTACCATAAACTTAGTAGAAGTAAAAAAATATCTACTTATTATTTAACTACCAGTAAGTTGAATTGTAAGTATTTACAATATACTCACTAGAAGCTAAAAAATAACTAGTAATTATTTAGCTGCCAGTAAGTCAGAGGTAAGTCAAAGAGTCAGGCAGATCCACTGACAAAGAAACATATTTAATTCTAATATTTTTATAATACCTAAATTGCTAAAAATAAATTCTTCGAATATTTTTGATTACAGCCAATTGTAAAATTAAAAAAATTGGCGCCATTTAATAGACCTAATAAGTAGTTATTTAGTACTGAAAACAACAACGAATAAGCAATTATTGAGCTGATTATTAGTAAGCAAATATTCAGTAGTGAAAATAATAGAAGTAATGAGTAGTTACTGAGGTAATTACTAGTAAAAACTTACTGACGATTTTAGAATAATGACAATTAAAATGACAACTACTTATCAGGTAACGTATGGAGTAACTACTAACTGTTACCAAAATTCAAAAAGTTTTTCCTGGGAACTCGCGACTCTGACTCCAAAATTTTTCGGCATAAACAATTTTCTAATATTTTCCAAAATAAAAATTCTTCCAAATTAGCAATGCAGTATTTCAAATTTCGATTTGAAATTTTACAGAATCATTTTCATGCTATATTTAACCATTTAAAGGGTACCGCATTAAAAACAAGTTAGAGTGCTTTATTTGGCTGTGCCGAATCTTCGATACCCTCCACCGTCAGTTAGAATATACATATAAGAGCTATCAATTATTAATTTATCTTTATAAAAACGGACGTCAGTGTAAAAATTGGTTCCGGTTTAAACCAATTGGACGACAACCAGACAGTTTTATGCTTTTATTTCTAGCAATTTGAATTTGAACTAACTTGAATAAAATATCATGATTCGTAACATTTTATGGCGAACTAAAATGATTTCCAGGAGGGGAATTAATATAAGACCCATGGTAAATTATGGACTAATCATCACGAAATCCTGTAGAGTGATTTCTGTTATTAAAAATCTAAATGGAACAAATTCCAATACAGTAGTGAAATTTATTTTAGCGTTTCATGTGCTTTACAGAAGGTTGCTTAATATGGGATTTATGGTAAATATGGACCCATAATCAGCAAATTACATGATATTATTTCTGGCCTTATAAACCACAACTGGACCAAATTTTACCGCAATATCTATCTATATCTGCTACGGTTTTAGGCGCATTTAAATAATTTCCCAGAGTCAGCACAATATTGGACATTATATGGTAAATTATGGACCGAGCTTCAGGAAATGTTATAGTAGACTGTGTGATTTCTAGTCCTATAAAACTATGACGTAGCACATTTTAATATGATATCAATATTTATTACGGTTTTAGACGCACAGTATGATTTCCAGTCATATAGAAACAGCTTATGCAAAATCTTATATCATGCCGTGTAACAGAATTGTCAATTTTTTAGGGTGGTGAGTCGTGAGTCAGAGTCACACTTAAAAAATTTCAGCGCTTGGAGCCGTATTCGGAGTTAGTACTTTTTTCTGACAACTCCACAGCCCTGATGAAAACGCTCGGTCATATGTTGCAAACCCAGTTGAAAACTATTTCACAGAAAAAATTATTAAATTTCTCCAATCACCAAATTTGTTCTAAATTCACAATATCAAGCAAACAATTTGTTGATTTTGCACCTATTACCAAAATAATTATATTGATTACTAAAAATTTTAAAATTTTGAAAAAATATTTTCAATAAATTATATTTTTAATTTTAATTAAAAAAGTGATCAAAAAACTTTGCCATTTCAAACAATGTGTTAACCTTTTTAAATAAATATTGTCAACTCCCAACAACAATTCTACATGTTTAAATTATTTTATTTTAAACGAAAAAAGTCAATTAAGATTTTTTGTTATTTAATTAAAATTTTAATTGAAAATTTATTTTAGAACAACTAAAATGTTAATTAAATCAAAATTAAATTTTTCATTTTCTTTGAACAAAAAAAATAATTGATTCAATTATCACATGTATTAAATTTTAATACTTTTTAAACTATTTTTTTAATTGATAAAACACTTTTTTCTGTGATTATAAAATACTGGTTCAATATATCCGCAGAGGAGGCAACAGTATAAGAACGGTTCTACATTATTTAGCATACGCATATCTCCTGATTTCGAAGGAAAGGCTACAACTCCTGCGGTTTTGTTGAATGAAAAGCGACTGCTAAGCGACTGCTACACTTAAACGATTTATTTATTTCTGAATTTTTTTATTTTTTTATTCCTACACTAAATCCCGCGAAGCTTTTTTGCTTGTCTGCAGGAGCCCAGAGTCTCTGGCGGGAATCGAACCCGCAACCCCGGTATTGATAGACTAGCTCACTACCAGCTTGCTTCTTATTAAATGATTAGGCATTAAAACCTCCGATAGCATCGGTAATAAGTCAGAAAAAATTCAAGAACTCCCTTCCAAATAAAACAATTTTTTTTTGAAGTGTTAAATTTTAACAACTGTTGCCAAGTTTTTACGCGATTAATGCAGATGAGAAAGGATCTGAAAGAAATTATAGTGAACAGTTGAATATGGAGGAAAGGACTTACACGTTTTCCTTCATTTGTCTAATAAATATATCCGTTAAGATTTGGGTCGTCAAAGACATAATTTGGCGTAGTCGCTATAGGAAAACTAAAAGAGTAAATGATTGCAACTGACAAAAAAAAAACTCCGAGATATTAAGTCAAAATCTTTTTAACGTAAAGCAATACTTAATCCTTTAACAAAGATTTTCCTCTGAGTGTAAATTTGAAGTGGTGATTTGAGTGTTTGTTTGTTTTTTCCTTATATTTCGAGTATGAAACAGTTGCTATTGGAAAGAACGTGCTTGTTGGTGGTTACTTAGTTATTTTAACAGCAAAATTGTAAAGCTGAAAATTAATGCTTACAAATGCTAAAATAAATGTTAACAAGTTTCAATGAAGAACCTTTTTTTTCAAATTTTATTCTTCAGCCAAAAACTGCTGCATTTATCATGATGAGAAGCATGCTGGACTCATGAAGCAACATACCCACAATTATTTCTAAGGCAAATCATTAGTTTAGTTTTTGTAGAGCATGTGAGAAACAAAAGTCTCTCAATATTTACAAAGCATGGCCAATAATGGTGGAAAACATGACCAAAAAAAAAAATCATAGCGTTTTTTTTTTGTGGACATTTTGTATTTCTGTTTAGCCCGAAATAAAGATTATATTGCAATAAATGTCATTCAAAAAAGGAAAAACTACAATTTTCCAAATCTTTCCCTATTTAATTTTGAACTTTTTGTGCTTCGCTTTAGACCAAAGTTAGATCAAGAAAAAAAAAAACGCAAATTATAAGCTCTAAACTTACACACTTTACGATTTGTGGCTTTTTAGTTTATGTCTGCAGGGATACTACAAAAGGTTTTTTCTTATATTTTACAGTTGGCTGAGATTTGTTTGAGCTCCTAAATTAAATGTTTAAAGTTAAGTGGACAGTGTTTTTAAGACCGGTTCATCTTTATAGGAAAAACAAGGTTTTTTAAGTTGAAGGAAAAATTCCTTTTTTACTATATGTATTATTAATTAAACAAGCGTTTAAAAAACTGCAGTTAAAATAGAAAAACTGCCATTTCTTCTTCATTTGTCATTGGCAAAAAAAAAAAACTTACTTTTACTTTTGATATATTAAATGTAAACAGTCGCTGTCAAACCAACTCAAAAAGCGAAAAGTTGTACACAAATTTTTTTTTATATTCGACAGTTTTTGGTTACGACTGCTGTTTTTTAAACCCTGAATTAAACACATAATTGTTACTAAAAATACTATTTCGCTTAAAACCTATTTGTAAAGTTTTTTTTATTTAAAAGTTTAAAAAAAGAAACTTATTTTATTTAACAAGAAAAAAAAACCCTTATTTTCACCAAAAAATAATATGTAAAATGTATCCACTTCGAGGTTCCCTACTTTTTTAAAGAAAAAAAAAAAAAAAAAAAAAAAAAAAAAAAAAAAAAAAAAAAAAAAAAAAAAAAAAACAGAAAATTCAAATTTAATGGGGAATGTTTAATATCATTTGAAAGAAAATTCTTTGGCATTTATTTTTCGAAGATTATGTCTATCAAATGTTGCCCATTGCTACGTCGCAGATGGTCCATCCGTTGATTCCAATTATCGATGACTCGTTCGAGCATTTCGACTGATGTTTTCCTCCAAGGCCTGAATCGAAGCGGGTTTGTCCACATAAACTTTAGACTTTACATATCCCCACGGTGTGATATCACACGATCTTGGTGATTGGCCACCCAAAACCGGCCCAAAACGTGAAATTATGTGCTCACCGAAGTGTTTTCTCAATAAATCCATTGATTGATGCGATGTGTGGGAAATGGCGCCATCTTGCTGAAACCAAATGTCGCCGAGATCACGAGCTTCAGTTTCAGGCATCAAATAGTCGGTTATCATGGCACAATAACGGTCGCCATTGACGGTTACGTTCGCACCAGCATAATTTTTAAAGAAATATGGACCGATGATTCCACCTGCCCACAAACCACACCAAACCGTTGTTTTTTCTAGATGAAGTGGCAGTTCTTGTATATCTTCAGGTTGCTCTTCGTCCCAAATGCGGCAATTTTGTTTGTTTACATACCAATTGAGCCAGAAATGGGCCTCACCGCTGAACAAAATTTGCCTCGAAAACGTCGGATCTTCTTGGAACTTTTCAAGAGCACATAGAGCGAAGCGATTTCGCTTGGGAAGGTCGAGCGGCTTCAGTTGTTGCACAAGCTGTATTTTGTACGCTTTCAATTTAAGATCTCGACGTAAAATGCGCCAAGTCGTTCCATACGTCAGTCCGAGTTGCTGCGAACGGCGCCGAATCGACTCTCCGTCTTCGTGTACACTCTCAGCTACGGCCGCTATATTTTCTTCACAGAGTGCTGGACGTGGTCTATTCGGTCGAATATAATCCAATAATGAATGCTGGGTCTCAAAATGGGTCACAGAACGTGACTTTTCCTAATAAAGTTGAACGATTTGTAAACGTTGTTCAGGCGTAAGTCTCCATTATGAAATGCCAAACAATACTAATGACACGACTCACACGTGATCTGTCAAAAAAAAGCTATTGAAAAAAGTATCTCTACTTGAATCACCCATTACTTGAAATATTTCAATAAAGCTTATTTAAAAAAAACATTTAAAGAATAAATGGCTTTTTAAATAAAATTAAAAAAAAACTTTTTCACTTATGTCCCATTTGTATTAAAATGTATTAAAATCAGTGTTATTTAAAAAAAATATGGTAGCGCTTCTAAATACGGAAAAAAATATTTAACAGTGTATTTCTTTATAAGTTGGTTTCAAAAAACAGCTGACTGTTATTGGTTTGCCTGTTGTTGCATTGTTGTGATATTGAGCCCACCTTGCTAATTTATTCACAATATACAGGCCTGTTCTGCAAATCACTTTTATTCAAATCACGTGATTTAAAATCACATGTGCCTTTTAAAATCAAACGTTTGATATTTTTTTGTTCCGTTTTTGTATGTTTCGGCGTGATTCTCAACTGCCGAAAGCATTACAGAACACCACAAAATCACACGCGTAATTTTAAAAGCACGTGATTTGAAATCACGTGATTTTCAGAACATGCCCGATAAACTTAAATTGGATTTACATTTATCAGCCTGGTGAATTAAGTTTCATTTAAATATTTATTGAAAAACAGAATTTTGTACTTAAAACGATTTTAAATATAAATGTGATATACTGCCAAGTCACAGAGTACAATTCCGTTCGGAAACAGATTTCATTCCGTATTTTGGTGCTTCAGAAAATTACGAAAAAAAACTTTGCGGAATAAAACCATTTTTATTTTCATGAACGGAATGGGAGTTTTCTGTAGCTTAAAGGCCAAAACACTATTAAAATATACTTTCTATCAATAAACGGAATTGTACTCTGTGACATGGCTGATAATGTAAAACCTAAGAATTGGCGGTTAGAAAAAAACATTTTGTTAAAAAAACAAAACGAATTGATTATATTTTAAGATAAATAGTGCTTGGAAAACCGAGAGCTTTCTAGCATCAATATAAAATAAAACAAGTAAGAAAGTATAGTCGGCTGACCATATGGTGTCCTACACCACAGTACTTAAATTTTCGATAGGGTTCTCTATTTGGTAATCATCAGAACAAAATGAGTTTTTCAAGTTAAGATTCATATAAGAGTTCTTTGTTGAATATAATCTGCCAGTTTATCGAATTCGAACAAAAACAAAATTATATACGGCGACTTTATTTTTAAAGTCAAAATATAAAACACAAAAATTAAATGTTTTCAAAATTGTATGTCATATCGATGCACATTATAAGCATTACCGTAATGCGCCAACCACGAGGTTTTTTTTTTCAAATTAACGCCGTTGTACAACTAAAATTATTTCCAAAAACTTTAGAAATTCCAATTTTCAAAACTTCTTGTTTTTTAAAATTCCGGATTTGAAACAAAAAACGACACTAAAGTGCTGCTAAGAATAAATTAGGTATAAAGTAAATTTTTTTTTAAATTTTTTCCTAAATGCAAGAAATATTGGGAATGTATCTCTTTTAGTTATAATACCAAGTACAGTATAAACGCACGTCACACCTAATTAACCCTTAAGTGTATACCTGTGCCTGGCCAGGCATTTTTTGATTTTTTTCCAGTTTTTTTTTCATATAATTAGAACGAAACTTTATGTATTCCTTAATCAAAGTGTTTTTTTACAAGAAAACTAGGAAAAGGTGTAAATTTAAACACCTGGGCATGGCAATTTGCCTAATGAAAATTTAACATATTGTATCCACCTGGCCCTGCCCTATTAAATATGTACTGTAGTAAATAAAATCAAAACGAAACGTATCAAAAAAGCATACGCAACACATAAAAATTCTTTCTTTAATTTCGAAGAATAATTCTTGCTATAGCCATAAAACGCCAAACATATAAAAGAAGTCCCAATCCCACAAAAAACTCCATACAAAATATAAGGGGTCCCAGCAAGGTCCAGGTGGCAGTTTGTGTCATACAAATTAGGTGTCTACTTAAAAGTTAAATACTAGGGTATTCATTCGGTAAACCGTTAATCGGTTAACCGATTAATTACTACCCGATTAACAGACCGGTTAATTTTAAATTGCATATTTTCGATTAACGATTTATCAGGTTAATTTCAGTCGGATAACCGATTAACCGATGTAACAATATTTTTAACGTTTTGTAGTATTATAATATATTTTTTTGTGTTTTTAATTATTTGTTTCGTCTCATATAAAAAAGGTATGTGTTTAGAAAATAGTTTTTCATACAAACAAACAAGGTGTTCAATGATCTTCATTTTAAATAAGTGTTTGCTGTCAACAACTTTTTGTTTCACGTACTTTCTATATGCATGCTTTTAGTAATTTTTTTCTTCTCATTTCTTCACATATCAATCTTTTAACATAATTAAACAAAACAATTAGAAGTGTAAAAGATTTTAAAAAATTATACCATGATTCTAATGACATAATTGAACATTTTATATGTTTAGAAAAATCCAGGGGGAGGAGTGAGAAATAAGATATTCTGTATTATGGGTTGCTTTTGATTTCTCCAACATTATGTTTAGGATGTTAAACCTAATTATTTGTATAAAAGATTATTTTATAAGATCTTCTAAAACTATTAAAATAACTAATAAGATGATCTTAGAGTCAATTTTTTAATTAATACATAATATCTGTGGCAATAAATAATAATGGCTTAAGTTGACATAAGTGCTTTTTCATTTTATTACATATTCTTATTGTCGTCTTCAAGATCTATCACTCAGCTAAATTTCAAGTATAAAATGTCATTATTAATAGAACTATACGCATTTATATTTTAACTTACACAACACAACACACAATTTATTTTAGACAAAACCTTTAATATCTCAAAACACGAAATCTCGACTTAAGCGATTATAATTTATTGACACATATATGTATTAATTAAAAAATATGTATTAAAATAACCACGATACTAATTAATGTTACATATTTTTGAATTATTTTTTGTTTGCTCGTTTTAGCTCAGAAATTGTTATGTTTGTTATGTTATTGGTTTTTTTTTACTAATAAACTCCAAATAATAAATAATTTATGCATTTTTATATATTGAAATTGGCTGTGGGAAAAATCGACCAAAGAAAAATGGCCCAAAAAAAAGAAATGAAAAATCGCCCAAATGAAGAATCGCCCAACAGAACATGAAAAATGACCCAAAAAGTTATATATGAAATTTTGCCCAAAAGAAACGAAAAAGGGCCCAAAAAAAATTAAAAATGACCCAAAAAGCAAAAACGAATTTTTTCCCGGTGGCATGTTATAACGTCCAGTGTCATAGTGTCCATGGACGTTATGACACTCCAAAAAGTGTCATAGTGTCCATGGACACTGCGCTAACTAAAGCTTCTCTGCACAGCCGGCCTTCGGCCGGGCGCATGGATTTTCTCCTCTATGGTATAACAAACACCGGCTTCGCTAACTAAAGCTTCTCTGCATAGTCGGCTTTCATTTGGAAACAAGGCAGATTTTAGAAGCTTTACTTAGCGAAGCCGGTGTTTGTTATACCATAGAGGAGAAAATCCTTGCGCCCGGCCAAACGCCGGCTGTGCAGAGAAGCTTTAGTTAGCGAAGCCGGTATTTGTTATACCAAAGAGGAGAAAATCCTTGCGCCCGGCCGAAGGCCTGCTGTGCAGAGAAGCTTTAGTAAGCGAAGCCGGTGTTTGTTATACCATAGAGGAGAAAATCAAAAAAATGGGCCATTTTTCATACAACATTTTTGGGTGATTTTTCATAATGAAAAATCACCCAAATTTAAAAAACGAAAAATCACCCAACAATAACGAAAAATAGCCCAAAAATGTTAGGTCACTTTTCATATGAATTTAGGCCCAATTTTACATGGAATTTTTTTGGGCGATTTTTCATTTCTTTTTTTGGGCCATTTTTCTTTGGGTGATTTTTCCCACAGCCATTGAAATTACTTAATCTATAAAAAAAACTTTATTAATCGGTTAACCGATCAATAATAAAATTAACCGACTGTTAACCAATTGAAAAAAAACCTTGTTTAATTAATCGAGCGATTAACCGATTAAAGCCAAGCCCGATTAAATGAATACCCTATTAAATACAGAACAATTTACGGGTTTTCGGTAAATAAAAAAAATAATTTACACTTTATAATACAGAACGGATGGTCACCGGTTTACGTGGCATTGCACCATTGCGCGATAAGAACAGAAATTTATTTTAACACCGTTCTTTAGTTATTAATAGATCTATTATGTGTCACGCCCATTATCTAATCCCGCCCACATTTTGTCGGATGTTGTCCATTGATAACCAAGATGCTGGTACGTCATTTGGAACCTTGGATCTTGCCTTTCTCTAGATTAAGAAAAACCTATAAAGTCTTTGTACGGGAGATGCCACGCCGACTTCTCCAATCCCGCTTAAATAGTGTGACTAAATTTGGATAACTTTTGTGTACCAAATTTGGATAATTTTTCTCCTACCGTTATTTAGGTATAAGTAAATCAATTTTACAACGTCCACGTATCCACTTCCGCCTACATATTGTCGGATGTTGTCTATTGATACCTAAGTTGCTTGTACCAAGTTCGGAAACTTTGGCTATTGCCGTTCTCCAGATATATAGAAATCTCTAATTTCTTTGTATGGGAAGTGCCACGCCCACTTTAAATTCCACCCATATTTGATCATATGTTGTGTATTGATTAACCAAGATGCTTGTACCTAATTTTGAAATTGCTCTTTTTGTTCTCCAGATATACAGAAAAATAGACAGACAGAAGGACATCGTTGAATCAACGGCGCTGTATGTGTTAAGTGTAAAAAAACGCAAAAAAAACGTTTAAAAAAAAATAAAAAACACTTATACAAGTACATACCTTGTTACTTTCAGTGAAGAGTATACAAAAATAACAACAACATGGGATTTTATGAAAGAAATAGAGGCTGTCGTGGTTTTTTGCACTCATCTAACTGAATTTTAATAGCAAACAAATGAGGGGTATACGTGACAAAAAAATATAACAACCTAGGCCCCATAATATCTGGGGTCTTCGGAAAACCCATTTCAACACAGACAAAGAAACAGACGCATAAACGGACATCGTTATGTAAACTTCGCTACTGATAAGCATCCAAAATAGATATACTTTATAGAGTCTACCATCAATATTGTATAAATTACAAACGATATGACAAACTTATATATACCCTTTTCCCCCTGTGGTAACTGGTATAAAAAGTAGAACCATATTAGAACTATCTCCACTCCTTTTTCTAATATCTTTTGACATTTTCAAATTAATTAATATAGTTGTGAGAAAACTTGCGAGATCGCACAGATTTCCCACCGCTTTAAACACTGTCCTGATTTTAAATATACGTACTGTTAAGTTAACACAGATCACAAATAATAGAAAAACATAAGAAAACGTTATCATAGATTTTGAATTTGCGTGAATAAAAATACAAACTGTCTATTATATATTTAGGATTATTGTATGTGGTTTTTATTTGTTTGAACTTTTTCTTGTGGCTCCGTTTGGGTTTTAAATGCGAGTTTAAGGAGAGGTCAATACAAAAAAAGGTTTACTTATGGTTTTGGCGGTTTGGTCTAAAACTAAATTTGGTTTACATGTTGTTTGTTGGCAGAAGGCAATAGTACTTGTACACAACAATACCATCATCAATTGTTACTTATTTTTTTCATTATTGTTGTTTGTATATTTCATTTATTTGTTTGGAAAATTTATTTGGTTTTTCCAAAGTTTTTTCTTTATTTATATAAATATACGATATATTTTTTTTTTTTTTTTTTTGCAAACTGTATACAATTTTATATGGTCCATGTTTGGAAATTTAGAGTCTGGTAATAATTTCTTTTAGCTGCTTTCTTACTGTTTATCTTCCTTAAAATGACTATTTTTTCGAAGGTTTGTAAATGTGTTTTGTAGAGATGATGGTGATGGTGAATGTGTTGTAGTTGTGGTTCGTTTTTGGAGCGCGAAGAAAAAAAAAATTTGTTTGGTTCCCACGTTATTTGTGTGGAAATGAAATCTGTTTGATTTGGATTTGGCGTTTTTTTTCTTCTCATTTTGTTTAAGTTTTTAGTGTTTTTCCTATATTGTATTTCGCAAATAACAATCCTTTCAGACAATTTAAAGTTAGATGGTCTCAAACATCGCCAACATCATTTGGAAACGTCGCGACTCTAACATCGCCATCTCATCAACGGTATCATCATACACGTACCATATTTAAAATTGCCTTAAGTTCAATTATGGTATGGAATGGTTTAGTTTTATTTTATCCCAAATGTTGCTTACTGATGTTGTTGTTGTAGTTGTCGTTGTTGTTTTCTTTATTGTATTTTTGTGTAATTTCTTGATCGTAAAGTGAAATGTTCAATTTTATTAACATTTGCCTAAATTAACATTTAAGTTGAGTTTTGTGAGGTTTTCTGCTTTTTTTTTTGGATTTTCTTTGTTTTTCATCCAATTCATGTTATTATTAAAGTTTAGTTTAAATTGCTATAAAATCTATTTTAATGTTTATTATTATTTTTATTTTAGTTTTTCGATTTTTTGCTGCACTTTGTTTTCTTCTCTAAATTCATTCGTTTATTGGTTTTTTTTGCGTTAAAGATAAAAATCGAATATTTTTAATCGTGATTTTGTTTAACATAAAGATTAACTAACAATCATTTGAATTGGTTTAATAATGATTTTATGTTTATTTGAAAACAATTACAAAATGTCAGAAACGAAATTGCTTATTTCTGACAATGGGGTCAATTTATTTAGTATTATTGTAATTCAAATATTTCAATTATTATTAGTAACAATGCTTGGAAAAAATAATAATATTATTCAGTTAATGGACCTACCACAACGATTTTTAATTGGAAATCAATAATGGTTGCATTAAATTTTCCCACAGCTTAAAGTATTGAACATTTGATATACATACATATTTTTTCCTGAATCTCTTAAAACTTAAAATTTTTTTTTTTAATTAAGAATTGATGAAATTTAAGTTCAAAACTTTAAAAAACTGATTGCAAAAAGATGTTATGCTGTAATTCCAGTACATAGCTTATGTTACGACCATTTTAATATAATAACTAACCAATTAAGTTAGTTGAAGAATGTCTCTTAAACTCCTGTCTAAATAGATAAAGTATAATGCAATATCACATCTCCCCATGAGCTTACCCTAAACCTCAATCACAATGTAACCCCTAAAGGTCTCTAACAAAACCCAGACTCAGAATTAGATCTGAGTCTCCTCCACTCAGTTCTCATGATGCCGGCTGATCCAACGCCTAAGGACGAACTGCCCTATTACAGTTTACAACTCAGTGCCCATGTTCTGTAACTCCCGCGTCGAGAAACTTTTCGATTGAAATGTGTGAAATGAAACAAAAATGTCATAAATTAAAACAAACAACTGTTTTTCTCACTTAACTGCGTCTGTTAATGTTTTGGCGATTAATTTCTGTCATGTTAGTAAACTACTCGCCAATTTACGGAAAAAGTGTGCCTGAAAAATTTTTGTAAGAAAGTTTCCGCTTTGAACTGTAAAATAAACTCACGCATAAAAACGGGGTGAGAAAAAACTTTTAACACTAAAAGATATATAAGAAATGCAAAATGCAATGAATAATAACACCAAAGAGGTAAGTGCTTTGTTTTTGACATGTTTTTTCATTGTTTAATTATTTTGCTTTTAAAATGAAAAATATAAGAATGTTTCCAAAGCTAAACAACAAATATTAAAGACGCACTTATAATTATTTGGTATAGCCGACGATTGTATTTTCGCCGCCGTCGTTGGACATTTTCCAATTTTAGTAAATTTTTGTCGCCGTCGACGATATGTTGGACTTGCGTGCTAAACATCTGCAATTTCATATCGACTTCGTGTGGAATATTTTGACATTTATAACGCCACGACGTAATCAATTTGTAAATAATTATACAAAACTGTAAAATTTCAACTCAACCAGAGTTGGGTCGTCAACCGTAATAGGGGCATTAATGTTCCTAACTTGCAGTATAAGTCCTCTAGTATATACAAAGTTGCAGCCTTTTAAGCTAACAATTATCTAAATTTCTTTAGATTCTGGCAGTCGTGATCGAGTACTTTCTCGATTCGAAAGCAATTTAATATAATATATTATATTTATTTCAGTCAGTACTGAACGAATCGTAATTATTTTTTCAGTGTTGTAAAGCATTAATTTGAGTTTCACAATACAAATAATTTCGATTCGTTCAGTATCGACTGAAAGAATTAGAAATAAAATTGCTTTCAAATCAAGAAAGTACTAAAGATCACGACTGCTAGAATTAGTCCCCTGTAGCTCGTTTCTGTATTTCTCGCATTGCAAAATTTCTCACATTAAGTGTGAAACAAAAAATTCCATCGTTTCTCGATTTGTGAGAAAAAAGTGTTTCTGTATTTGATTGCGAGAACAGACAACACAGTTTCTGTTTTAACTGGAATACTTCCAGTAATAAAGTGTCAAATGCAAGCGAAACGTCAACGAAAGAAATAGATATAATAAAAATAGGGCTGCCAGATTTGTCGATTTTTTGTTCCAAAATTGGCAAAGTGCCGATTTGCTGATTTTTTCTGGTGAAGATATTATTCAGTCTTCGAATAAAATAATTTTAATTAGTTTAGTATGATTATATATTCTGCACCACAGAAAAACGATATCTTTAAAAACATGGCAGCTTAAAAATTTATGGGCAAAATCAAAATTTCGAAGGAAAACTGTTAAATTTTTATTTCCTTAGATTATTTAATACATTTGTTTATGTGATCAATACATTAAACTATTACACCATTTTTAATCAATGCACTATAGGAAATTTTGGCATTTTTTTTTGGCAAGTTCAATATGATATTTTGTTACGCCTTTAAGCGATATTTCCAGGAAAAAAACAGTCTGAAATTTTAAATTGTTATCGGATTAAAGAGAAAAATAAAATAAATAATTTTATTTAAATAGACCTCAAGCTTAAGTATGTATGTATATATGTATAAAATATGTATTTTACCCATGAACTTTACAAATTTTTTTGATTATGTTTTAATAAAAATCGAACAAAATTTGTCAAAATTAATTTTAAATTGTCCGATTTTTTTAAACAAATTAGCCGATTTTTTTTTATTCTTTCTTAGGAAATTAACGATTTTTTCAAAAATTTATCTGGCAGCCCTGCATAAAACGAAAGCAATGAAGGGCTTAAAAAAATTAAAATAACAAAATTTAACAATTGTTTTTTATTTATTTTCATCATTAAAATTCTTTCCCTTCAAATAAAAAAAAAAAAATTATACACATATGTACTTGCGTACATAGATACATAATTTGTGCTCCATTTTTTTAAATTTTATTTTTCTCGCATCAATTTTAAATGTAACTTATTTTGACAGTTCTTGTGAGAAACTTTTAGCAAAATATTAATACAGAAACACTTTTTCTCACATCCTTCCAATAAATGCTGGAAAATTATTTAAATGACAGATAATTCTCCCAAAGTAAATATACAGAAACACTTATGTCAGAAAAACCATTTTTTGTTTCATATTGCACTGTTTTTGTTATAATTCACTTGTTTCATGCGGGAAATTTTACGATGCGAGAAATACAGAAACGGGCTACTGGTTTCAATGATACCAAGTGCGTTAGACTGCTCATATTTCGATGGTAATTTTCGTCCAAGTTTAAAAGATACTGAGCAGAAACAAGCTCAAAGTCAGCCAACTTCTAGAATTTTGAGTTTATAAGGAGGATATTTCCTGAAAGCGTTGAAATCGGGTCTTAACTCAACTGTCAATAATAAAAACAAAACAAAAATACCTTTACAATTCTGTTATTAAAAAACGAGGCATTTAGCATAGCGTCTGTTTGAATGAAGTTTAGTTATTTATTAGCTAGTGTTTCCAAGATTAATCGTCCTAACTTAGAACATTGAGAAAAGGGACTGTGCAGACTTCTAATGTTTTTAAACGAATTTGTGCTTATTTTGACAGCTAGTTTTGAGATATCAGTTAACATCACACAAGAGAAAAAAAAACAAAGACTGTAATGCCAAGAAAATTTGATTTTGATTCAAATAGAATTTACATTCGGATTGTGCCCAACAACATTTTGCATTTGTAGCAACAAGTCTCTTTCTGTTGCCCCAAAGTGTAAATTCATTGTTGAGGCAAAGTTTAAAGTGTTGCCTAAAATGTCATATTTGTTGTCCCAACGGCTTAATATGCTTTTGTCGCAAATGAAAAAATTTTTACCACAACAGTTCAATATACATTTGACGTAAATGCAAAAATATATACTATAAATGAAAACATTATTTTTAGTTTGAAAAAATTTATTTTAAATTCTTGCAATTTTAAGATTATTGTTTAAAATATTTATTTTTCAATTTCTTTAAAATAATATGCATTCATTTCTTGCAATACAACAAAGCCTTGAAAATTTTCAAAAAAAAAAAATCAGTTTTTACTTCTTGAAGTATTAAGTATATTTCATTTTCATTAGGCTGCTATGTTAACTTTTCTTTCGCAGCAAGGGATCTGACATCATCTTTCCATTGGATCAAATAGTTTATATATATTATATGGCCAATCATATCCTTTTGGGCGTCAGATATAGATGGTTTCGCTCCCTTGTTGATGCGGGGAGGAGTTATTACCGCATGTAGTAAATAAAAGAAATAAATATGTCGCGAATTTGTAAAAATATTTCATGCAATTAATTATAGAAAAGATTGTATCGCATCAACTTACCAAGATTTTCTGCCAGCTTATATTTTTCAAAATACTGCAAAAATAGTTTATCTTTGATATTTGTTGCGAATAATATTTATTTGTATGTTTTTTTTATAGTTGACCTTTTGCGATATATATAAATTATTAGTTGTTTTTGTTTGGCTGTAGGTCCACGTAAATAAATAAAATAAAAAAAAAATTAAAATTCCATGTAGTGGTGACGGGCTCAATATATGCGATAAAGTATACGTTGGGACGACAAAAACAAAACTTAAGACAAGAATATCTTCGCACAAATCTGACCATAAAGCACTAGCAGCCCACTGTACGTTGAAAAATCACAAACCACATTTTGAAGGAGTAAAAATATTACATGAAGAGGAATTATTCGAGGAGATTTACATTAGAGATGCTACATATTATTGATGTTAATCCACAGCTTCGTCTAAATTACCGACAAGACACAGAAAATTGTGCACACATATACAGACAATTAATAAACAAAAACAGACAATCGATAAAATAGATTTAGTTAATAAAATCTAATAAGAAGTGGCACAAGTGTTATTGTGAAGTTTTGTGTTTATTATATTTTTAATTGTTTACATGTAATTATCTTTGTAATATTATGTTTTGTTTTTTGTTTAATGTTAATAATAATTATTATTTTATTTATTTATTCAGACCCCTGAAGATGGTTAGCGATGCTTACCGAAATATTGGGAAAAGAATAAAAATATAAAAAACGAAAATATTAATTATTTTAAAACTAAAAAGCTCACTTTTCACTTATTTCACACCGACGAACGACTCAATACTGATCGCAATGATAATGAAGTACCAGTCATGTCATTGCCAAGTGCAATTTTTTTTACGACAACAGTAATATTATTTGAATCAAAAAATAAATATTTTATGGCAACAAAAATTGTTATTTCATGCAAATGCAAATCATTTACGTCAACAGCAATTTTCAATGTGGCGTTATTACAGAAGAAAACCTTTAACGACAAAAGTTATTCTATTTGCAACAAATAAATTTGCTGTTAAAAAACTTTAAATACTTTCATGTTGTTGTGGTAAAAAAAATATTGTTGGAAAATTTCTTGCGACAAAAGGTTTTCATTTTCTCCAACAAGTTTTTATTTACCCCACCAACAAAATCGTCAAATGCTAAAGTTATTTGCCCTTACAATAATTTTTTTTTGTGTGATCGATTTTCAATAAAGACTGTTTCTTTTTTTAAAAAACTTGGTTTAGAGAAATGTATGCCAGCCAAAATGTATTATTGTGTCGTCAGCTCATGCCCCATGAACACCCATAATGTTTTAAAAGAAATTAAGTTTCTTTTATGCTTTAGATATTGAACATTTCATGGGAGATAAATAAAATCTATTATGTTTTATTTAAAATTTTTGCTTAAACTCTTTCATTAAACTTTATTTACAATGGTTTCTAGTTGTCTTTTAAATTTTTTTTTAGTCTATTTGGAAGTTATTTAATGCATCGGTGAATCTTCTTTAACAAATATTGTGTTTATTTGATACCCTTGACTCTAATTTCCTTTCTTCTTTTTTCTCTATACGCTGAACTAGTTAAGCTTGAGAAAAATATTAGATATAGTTGTAGGTATAAAAAAGAAGTTTATGTATAAAATGTACATATAAAGGATCCAGTCACTTATTGTAAACCTACGTCTTTGTTGTTTGGTTCAGTTGCTGCTTTTACTATTGATGTTGTTTAGGCATATGGAAGAAAATACTTTCATGCCAAAATGCATGATGATGCAAATGATTACCATCTTTGGACATTTTTTCTACTAATAATACTGAAAAAGAAGCTCTAAAGAGAAAGAAAAGCCGAAAAAAGTTAGAATTTAAGAACGAGTAAAAAAATACCTGGAAGAATTGCATTGGATTGTTTATTGTAAATAAGAGTATACAAATATTATAATCGTAGTTATATAACATATTTACTTACTTAATATGCTAATATACACAGAAAAAATTATCAGTAGTTTTTTATTAATTAAAAAATGGCTTAAAAAGTATTTGAATTTAATTAATGTGATAATTGAATCAATAATTTCTTTAGTTGAAATAACATTAAAAATGTAATTTTGATTTAATTAAAATTTTAGTTGTTTTGAAATAAATTTTTAATTAAAATATTAATTAAATATCAAAAAATCTTAATGGATTTTTTTTCTTTTAAAATAAAATAATTTAAACTTGTAGAATTGTTGTTGGGAATTGTCACAACCTGAGCTATATTTAATTAAATCAATTAACACATTGTTTGAAACGACAAAGTTTTTTGATAATTTATTTTTAATCAAAATTAAAAATATCATTTAATGGAAAAAAATATTCACAATTTTAAATTCTTAAAACTTTTAGTAATCAATATAATCATTTTGGTAATAGGTGCAAAATCAGCAAATTGTTTGCTTGATTCTATGAATTTGGAATGAATTTGGTATAAGAGAAAATTTTTAATTTATTTATAAGTAAATTTTGATCTAGTTTAATGTATTTTTCATTAAAAAAGACAGCTATTTGTTAATAGTAATGCGGCCCGCTTACGTTTTGCTTACAAAGTAATGGTACACTCATGCTGCTTTAGCATTTTATGCATTTTTATGCTTAAAAAACTCCCTTAGTTGTAGGTTAACGGTTAAAATCGTAGCAGGATCCATTGGAACGAAGCTTCGGTCATATTAAAGGTTGAGACTATTTTAATAATATAACAGCTCTTATTAGGATTATTCAGGCATGTCATGAATTTCGTTCGGAATGGAAATGATTCCGTAGTTACCATTCCGATCGGAATGGTTTTAGCTTCTATAGATTCCGTTCGGATTCATTAAACCTCAAAAAAATATGAAACCACTTTTTGTGTATTAAATATGGCAACACTGCAACGAATGTAGAAAACAAAACAAACAAGAAAACAGCTGATCCTGAAAACCAGCCAAATTTAAGTTTTTCTATCAAAGTAAAAAATTTGTTATTTGTGACAAATTCCGTTTATTTTTCTTTTTTTTGGAAAGCATTTAGAAAAATTAAAATTTTTTTATTTAATTCACATAAAATTATATTTATTGTAGATAAGGAAGCAAAAAGACAGCGTGCTTTACTGATAACAATGTATTTTGAATAGTTTGTACACCTGAAAAATGCTTAAAATATGAATTCCACTTTGAAAAATTAAAGTGGTATAATTCCGAAAAAAAATTTCGTTTTACATTTTCCATAGAAGCAAAATACGGAATCAATTCCACTTCCGAACGGAATTAAGCTCTGTGACATGGCTGATTGTATCATGATTATGAGTTTGTTTATGTAATGCTCATGTAGAGATAGTAAATAAATAAGATTACATTTTTGAAAAAAAAGCGAACAACAATATCGACTGTTAAGATACTGACTTTGAAATGTCGAAAGAAAAGCAGGCTCCATTTGATAGGGAACTGGCAGTGGGATAAAACATTCTTACACCTATTAACCAGGATGGAGAAATTTGATTTAAGGGACTGATCTGGAAAAGATTTACATGATTACCAGCCGGTTAAGCCTATGCGATGGGTTTTCCAACCACCCTTGTGTGTCAGCGAAACCAGTACACACATGTAGCAATTTTAGTGTATCAATTGGCCAAAATATACACTCGCCCTTTGTTTATGAGCTGAAGCTATCGAATCTCCACTGCTTTAGCGGCATCCAGTAGCATCTGTTGAATAGGAAGAGCACCTAGGGAACTTACCTAGGCCGAACTTCCTTACAAGTGGTTTTAAATCACCCCTTGAAGCTGACTTTTTAAGATTGACCTTTCCGCGACTTTAGGTATAAACCACAATCACCACGTGATCCCCGATGTGGTTTCACCAATAGCCAGTCCGGAGCAGGTTTTCCGTGGGCTTTTGACTGGCGTAGTACCAAATAGAATTTCTGGTTAGCCGCGATCCCAAGAGAACTGTTTTGGACTCTGCTGAATTCCAGGTATTGACTACAACTGATGTCCCCGGAGGATGTGACATCAAAAGGTGCAATATAATTTAAATGTTTCCTGCATGCTCCCGGGGGAATTTAATGGCGATTTCTTTTCTGAGAAAAATGTTGCATAAATGGTACATGCTCTACACAAAAGAGATAGAGCATGTACCATTTATGCAACATATTTCTCAGAAAAGAAATCGCCATAAGAGACAGAAATGATTTCTCTTGGCGTTGCAGTCTCGAGAAATAAAGGTGCTTCCTTCACCTTAATATCAGAACATAAAACCAATTATACTGCTAGACATAGCAAAACACTGTTTTATTATAGATGTGGTATTAAAAACAAAATAAACATTGGAATTTAGGGAAATTATCTTTTAGTTTGTCTGTTGGTCCCGTTTTTTTGGTTTTGTGGTTTTATTAAACTGTTTTATGGTTTTTTATCCAAATTTATATATTTTAATCCGGCTGAAGTTCATCACATTTTATTCTCATTACATTATTTTTATAAAGAAAGGAATTTCACAACATGAAATGAATTAAAATTTATTGATAATTTTTCATTCTTGACATGTATCGAAAATAAACACACTATCTCCTCAGAAATCTTTGACGTTTAACACTCACCGCCATTGGCGACGGCTGGCGGTCAATAGTCAAACATCAATCTTTAAACCAAATCGTATTTTACTTGGTGGATCGAAATTTGTTGTTGTGAATGATTTTTCAAACTTTTTGTCAATAATTCTTCTTGAAGTCCAAAGTACATTTTTTTTTGAAAAAAAAAAAAAAAAAAAAAAAAGAAAAAAAAAAAAAAAAAGAACTAAGAAATTTTTCAAATTGTAGACTTCAATCCAAAATCATCAACAGTTCTTTCCCTTTTTCCCCATTTTTGCAATGTAAGATTCTTTAGGAAAATATCTATTTTATTTATCAATGAATAATAGCTACTTGGTTTTTTTTAATATTAGCCACACGTAACAGCGATATTTTTTGCAGCAATTTTAAATTTAAAGGAAGTTTGCCTTCCGAGCAGCTAAACTGGAGTATTCAAATAAGGCTGGCGGCTCACTGCAGTGTCATTCAGGGCGAAATATTGCCCACCTACGCAGCCGCGAGACACATTCGGTACGGTCAAATATCTGGTGGGGATATTCACACTATTACCGATAGCAAGGCTGATCTTTGGGGAATCACATCGAGAATTGTCCAAAAATGCCGGATGTCTCTGGAGGAGATAGCGAGACATTCAGTGGTTACCCTTAAGTGGGCCCCCGGACACAGGAACATACAATGAAAGTGTATGGCGGACTCGTTGGCGCATACAGGCACCCTGTTGAATCAAAACGATTCAACATATGATATAGGTGTTTCACTCCCAAGGAGTAAGCAACTTATTGCACACATCTTATTGCCGGTCAGAGATGGCTCGATGAAACCACCTGTCGGAAAACCAGGAAAATTGGCGCATCATAGATGAAAAAAAAAGAACATTATTGCGGTTATAAAAGGCCACTGGTTCATTGGCAGACACGCCTAAAGGCTAGGGCTCCATTACAATGACCTCTGTAGAAGTTGCGGTGACGAGGAGGAGAAAGAGTCAACGGAACATCTTCTGTGTCATTGATCGGCTTTCGGAGATCTGAGACTTAAACTGTTTGTCGAAGAACCCTTGGATACAAGACATGTCTATAATATTGATTTAAACAGGATCCACTCTTTCCTTGAATCGACTGGGTGGCTGAGTGAGCATATTAGCAGACAGGTAACATAGGACCATTGGGAGACGGTGTCACAGATTACACACAGATCTGTAAAAAGTGACGTGTGAAAAGGCCCAAAAGCATTTTTTTGGTAGTGAAGTGGCAATGTGTAAAAACAGGCCGCTACAATCAACACAAATTGCGTGATCAAAACAAAAATGGCAAAAACACAAACCACGTTTAACAAACACATTAGTTTAACAAACATTTTATTTTGTGCAAAAAATGTGTTTGTAATATTGTTTTGTTTTATAATGTTATTTACTTACTTAAATATTATTTGCTAGTGTTGCGATTAGGGAGATCGAACGGTTATTATTCGAGCGGTTTTAACCGGTTATTTTAGCTTTGCCCAAGTCGGTTATTTTAAAATGCCCATTTTTCGAATATCGAATAAACCGGTTAATTTGGTATAATAAACCGGTTATTTCAGTAATGTGTAATTTATATACATTTTCCTTATTCGTATTGTAGATGTACCCGCAATTTAAGTATTTTCTAATTGAATATTGGCCAAACTTAAACTTTTTATTAAGAATGTCGAAACAAAATGTAACAAAGGTAAAAAACCATTATGAACACTGTAAATACAAATCGCTTATAAAAGCGTGGGTTCTTCACGAAAAAAAAAACCAAAAACTATTCAAAATACTACAAAAACGTGTGCAGTTAAAAAGTAAATAGTAATTTGTGCAAGAGTGTTCTAAATATTAAATATATTTTCATATAAAGGTTATCTCTAGGTATTTTTCGAATGCGAATTAAAATACAAATTAGGTGCTTGAAGTGCTCTAAAATGTTAAATTACAAATGTTCTTCCATGTCACGACTTATTAATCACCTTTAATTAGTATACATGCTTTACATAAATGTGATCCAAATGAAACTTAACTCCGTTCGAAGTAGTTCTAAGGAGGCGACAAATAATACTTTACTAAAATACGCTGCAAAAAATTAATCATTGTGAAATATTAGCCCGTTGTGTTGCCGAGGGCGAAATGCCCGTTAAGGCACTAAAAACTCTTAAGTAGTCCGAGCATCTCTCATGCTGAAAACTAGAACATTACGGCGGAATCAACGATATGGGAAAAATTTCTAACAGTTTTATTTATTAAAATGCCAAGAACTAAAAAACAAAATTGAAGAAATCAAACAATGTCATACAATGTTTTAAATTGTAGTCGACGAATTGACAAATTTATTACACAAAAAGAATGTTCAGTTCACTATTCGTTTCTATAATGCTAAAACAAAATAATTTGAAATAGATAATCCTGGCCTTTGCAACTTTTAAAAAATATGGTTGAGTTATATACTCGTAGATAGCTTAACCACCAACAAATTAAAAGCCATTCAAAATAAATTTGAGAGAATATTTCGAATAATAACTTTATAAAATTCCTATAATTTATTTGCTATTGCAAAACGTATGTCTAGATCAAATATCCTTCAACAGTTTCTAAATTACATTATACAAATATCTTCTTACAAATAAAGTTTAGTAAATTAATACAAAATTGATGAAAATTTAGCTAAAGTTTGATCAATTTACTGGTAACACTTTTCTTGGATGTTATGGTAAAATATTTGTTAGGTCTGATCTATGTATTTTGTTGGTTCCTTACCTTTGCAAATTGTTTTGTTTTTATTCAAATTAACGTTTTATTTTAAAAACTTATTTAATTTTTGTGTTTTTAAGTATTCAAATTAAAACCGGTTAACCGGTTATTTAAAAATTGCTTAACCGAAAACCGGTTTTTTTAAAATAGCAACAATTCGTAATATTCGAAAACCGGTTATTGAAAAAAGTCGAATAATCGATCTCCCTAGTTGCGATAAACTTAAAAGTTAATATTTACAACAGTTTTGCAAATAAATCTCAACTAAATAAATTTGTGTTCATTTTATTGCGGCATAAAAGATGGTTCAAAGAGAAATGAAAAAGGGCAGCTTTCTATGAAAGAGACAAAAAATCTTCCGTCTCGTGACATATCTGTGTGTAATCTGTGACGGTGGTGACATGGCAACACAACGGGAACTAATCAATGGGCCCAAGTGAGCTGTGCTTGAGTACGGCTGCCAATGGAACCTAACCTAACCTAACCTTGCCTTTAAGCTAGAGTATGAGATGTTTCGTTGCAAAAGAGCACTTAAATTGTCAAAAAAAAAAAAAAAATCACATGTTAAAACCAAAATCACTAAAAGCGCCAAAAAAATAGAAAAAGCTTCAAAAATAAACCTTTTTACAAAAAGGCATTCGGGAAAAATAAAAGGGTAACGAGACTAAAAAGCACCATAAAATACCCGAAAAGTGTCAAAATGGCAACACTGGCTTAAGCGGAGTTTGGACTGCTGGCAGATTTCTCTCTATCCTTCTCTGTCCTCTGACAAACACTGCCTGTCCTCTAGCAGTTCACTTTAAAGTTCTTTATGTTAGAATTTTTCGAATTGGAAAACAATTCTGAATAGAACGGCACCTCAAACGATCGTACAAATGCCCTGCAACTGTACTGTGCATAAACTCTTAGTATAACAGTATGTATATTATATTCATATATGTATGTAAGTGCATATAAATAAATGTATGTATGTAAATAGTATGTATATTTAAGAGAAATTCTTATTTTTTACTGTACTTGCTGTAAGTGCGGCTGGTGCTGCTGCTGCATAGCAACCTACCTCACTTTTTATATAAACTACCAACTAACCAACTTAACAACTGGAGGCTAAAAGAAGCTGCAACTTTAACATAAACTTTGCTGTTGTTGCATTTTCTTTTAACTTACCTACAATATATTTTGAAAAAAAAAAACGTGAAAAAAGACTAAAATTTTCCTTGTAGATATACTTTTTATGCTTCTTGGAAGAATATCTTATGGTTTTATATTTTTTTTTGTGTTTTTTTTTCTATATTTCTTTTTAAACTTGAGTTTAACTCAAATATGTTATTATGATTTTTTTTGTTGTTTTTGCCACAGTATTTTCCTCGAAAGCAAAATTTCCATATAACCAAAGGTAACCTCTTCTTGGTTTGATTTTTTTCTATAGTTTTTCAAATTCATACTTTATAATGTGCCAGAGATGCCGTTGAAATGTTTCTTTTGTTATTTGTGTACTGCTGCTGCTGATGTTGTTGTTGTTGTTGTTGCTTACTGTCATGTCTTGAGGGAGTAAATTTTTATGGAAAACTGGAGAAAAAAAAAGATGCAAAAATTATCTAAATGCGCTAATATCCATTTTACTCGTATGAGTAGGTATGAATGTTGAACAGCATTTTCGTTAAACTTTTTTTCTTTCTTCTTTTTTTGCCTGTTAGAAATGAAAAATACTATAGAAATTAAGCAAAAGAAAAAAAATCTTTTTTATACACAAACATTTAATAATTTATGCTTACATATGTAGAAATGTTATAAATCATTGATTTTGGCGAAAAAACTGCTGTACGAAAAAATCTAAAAGAAACACTATGAATAGCGATGCAAACTTTAGTATAAAGACCTACAAATACTCGCTATCGCAGCACTCTTTAAATGCGCATGCTCGTGTGCTTTTAATCGTTTGACTCCGTTCGTTGTATGCATGTGGCAATATATTGGAGTATTGAATTTCAAAATACTAAACTTTAGACTACTGCCACAAACATACACAAATAAATTGTTTATTTGTACATTCAAAACGATGACAATATCGAGTGTATTCAAATAAATTTTATGCTAGTTTTGATAAAATATCTTGAGGATACTTTTCCTTTATACTTATATTTTTCATGTTGTTACTGTTGCTTTGTTAACGTTTTGTTGTTGCTAAAGTTTATGGAGTTGTTGCGTGCAGTTGGCAACACATTTTACGTTAATTTTGATTGAATAAAAAGTTTTAGTTTATTTTAGTTTACGTATACATAATGTACTGACTGTATATAGAAATAAATTTAAAGTTGAGCTTAAAATAAAAACATTCATAAACGACATGAAAAATTCAGTAATTTGGTTTTTTCAGTACTTTTCAAGATTGAAAAGTATCCCCAGTATCCTCAAGACGGAAAAAGTGTCTTTTCCCGAGTTAAGTAAGTTACAAAACTACTCAGCCTTATTTCGGTTGTCGTTGTAAACGACTGTGTCATTTTTTGTAATAGATTAACAGCCTGTTCAACGATTTCGAACGTTAACGTTCGCATAGAAAATAACATTTAAAACAAAAACAAATTGTCGAATTTTGTTTTTGTTTCAAATGTAATTTTCTATGCGAACGTTAACGTTCGAAATCGCTGAACAGGCTGTAAAGTTACACCCCAATAAAAAATTTTCGTATTTTGCGAAGCACTAATGGTACATTTTAAAAAGTAAGCACATATTTATGCGCTACGCAATAAGACATACACAGATGCAGTAAGGTAAATGAACGAATTCTTAATAAATTAAAAAAAAATTTGAAGAGCCACGACATTCCCTTACCTCGAAGCAGGTTCGTAAGGGATCATATAAAAGAGTAACGGTAACAAAAAATTCAGTGTGGAAAGCTGATCGTTACATTCACCAATTTTCATATGCGCTGAATAAAGCGCTTTCTAGGTCAAAACGTATTGCTTCAAAGTGGGAAATCGCCATATAAAATTCATTTCTTCCGCAAGCGATATGGTAAGCGAAACGTTTCTCCCTTACAAACCTGCTTCGTTGGAAACTCCATTTTTTACCTGTGTGTTTTAATCTACTACATAAAACGTTTACGACAACGACAAACGTAATAAGGCTGATTATTTTTCAGGGGAGCAAAAAAACGTTTTTAACAGGCAGGATTATTTATTTTTCAATTTTTTTTAGATTAATTAAAATCGTTATAAATAACAGCTTTACTGCAAAATATCAAGAAATTTTAATTTTAAATTACATGCTAATTTACAGTTGTTAAATATTTTGTTTTTAGTGAAAAAACGTTTCATATCGCGATGTCCTATAAAACGTTTTCCACTAAGCAAGCGGCTTTTAAAACGTTATTCCACGTTGCAAAACCAGTTCGCTTATGTCGTTTTGTAAGCAACTTACAACGTTCTTCTACTGGCTGACTCCTTGTATCGTATTTTGACAGCGTTAAAGACCGGTATTCACTATCCTACATAATCGTACGATTCATTCACATGAAAATCTGACGGAATTCTATCCGACATAAAAAAATGTCTGCAAAATCTGCTGTCAATGCCACACTATCCCACAAAAAAGATGCAAACTCAAATGACTCATCTACTTTACAAGAAAATGCAACTCTGATCGCAGAGAATCTATCATTTTATGAAAATTTTCATAAACATCCAAGCCGGACAGACTTGTCAAAAAATCTGTCAGTCAATTACTTTTTAAGCCACACTGTCATACATTATGAGCACACACGATTTTTTTTGACAAGTCATACGACTGAATAGGATAGTGTATCGCTTAAGGCTTAGAATATTTTCTACTAGATTTAGCAGATTGACTTAGGGAATTGTATCCTTTTTTTTTAAAGTAAGCTAACTGCACGTTATCATATTTCCTTGTGTAAAAGCAGATTTTTTTTAGCATATTTTTATTTTTTAGAAAAGAAAAATTTTTGAAATATATGTGGTATCATTGCTCGATACCAATTATCATTCTGCAGTACCGAGTAACTCGTTACCTTTTGGATGACAAAAAACGATGAAAAAATGACTTCCATTTTTCTTGATATTTTTTTTTGGCGCTTCAACCTTAAGTTCGCTCATTAAATCATTATTCATTAAAATATTATCTTTCCATAAAATATTTTATTGTAGTTGGTTATTAATAAATATTGAATTAAACAAAATCAGTCTCTTTTATATCTCCAATAACCAAATTGGTGACCCCGACGAGTTTATTGACCGCCAAGCAAACGAAGTTCTCGCCATACTTTTTCTTCTAAGGAAAAAAGTAAGATGTCTTAGAACGGCAGTACGCAACAAATTATAGATGACAGCGGCCTTTAACACTCATCGGCAGGAAACATTTCTGTCGTATACGCCAGGTTGAAGGTGCCACAGATGTCGAGTTGCAGCATCTAAGGGTGGTTTACGACCATAGACTTTTGGTTCACAGCGTTCGGCATAACGGCAGACAAACAGAAGACAGCAACAGTATTGGCGGCATTGGACCCTAACATTATATCGCAGCTATCCGACGTTACTGCATCACTTCCCCAGGCGGACAGGTACGAGTTTATTAAAGCAAAGTTATCGAGCACTTTGCTGATAGTGAGCAGCGCCGCCTCAATCGCCTTTTCTCAGAGCTTCCGCTGGGTGACAAAAAACCACCTGAGCTCTATATCGAAATGAAACGAGTTGGCGGCAGTACCCTAGGAGAAACTACACTAAAAAGCCTCTGGGCTAAACGTTTGCCCGAACTCGCACAACCAGTCGTAGCCGCCTCGTCAGGTACCCAAGATGCGTCAGGTACGCCAGGCGAGCGTACAAGTGTCGGACACATCGTCCCATTCTAATTGACTTCGTGAGCAGGCGCCGGAGGCAAGCGAAGCCTCCCCCACAAAATGCAAAATTTTTCGCCTCAAAATAAAGGATAAGTTGTCAGACAAACATTTTTTAGTAGTCAGCGGCACCGACGTTTCCGTCTTGCCAATAACTGCAAACTCGATTGACATCCGTCCAACTACCGTTCTTTTGTACGCTGCCAACGGATCTCCGATTAAAGTAATTGGAGAAAAACGTATTAAGTTGGATCTGAGTTTACGTCGCGATTTTTTCTGGTCCTTTATTATCGCGGACGTAACGTCTCCCATAATTGGTTCAGATTTCATAAAATATCATGATTTACAGTTCGACCATCGTCGTAACCGTCTAATCGACAACACCACAGGTATTGTGACTCAGCTAACATCGGCAACTAATCGCGAAGCAGCGGGCTTTAAAACGTTCGACTCGAAAAACCCCTTCGCCGACATTTTGGAAAATTTTTCCGACGTCACTAAGCTGTCGCCTTATATATCCAAGACGAAGTCTTCAATTTTTCACAGAATAGAAACTAAAATACATACCTTTTTATTTAGCAGATTATTACACTCACAATGTTATTATTGTAACGGACAGTAAGTTATTTAAGAAGTATTCCGTTCAATCATTTTTAAATAAATAAACATTTAAAATTCCAAGCAAATTTATTTTTTAACAGATTCTAACATTTATTCAAAAAACTAAGTGCACATTAGTACGGATTTTCGGATGCATTTAATATTGTCCGTTGATTAGGTAAAAGTATTCTGTATGTAAAGTTAAATGAAAATGAAATTTAAAACAACTGTAAATTTACTTAAAAACCGATCTACTTATTTTGCATTTTATTTTAATGAAAAGTTAATTTAATTTTTACTGCCAAAAATTCAACCGCGAATTCCATAAAAAATTAACCACAAATTTCGTAAAAGCAAATGATTTTTCAGTTATTTTATATTATTTCACCACCAAAAAATTAATTTTTAGTTATCTATTTATCTGTGGCAAAAAGTAAAAAACGATTTGCTCGTTTTGTGTAGAAAATTCCCGTATTCTATTTGTTAAAATTATTTAACTAAAACCATAACAGCTTTAAAGTAAAATGATTGCGAATACCATATCGGTCATGCTGCTGGTGTATAACGGGGTAAGTAAATAATAATATTGTCTCTCTCTCATTAGAAAAACAAGCGGACAGGTGTCTGGTATTTTTTAGAAATTCGGGTAAAACTTGTATTATATAAAATAACTGAATTACATAAAATAACTGAAATTTCATTTGTTTTTACGTTATTCGCGGTTGAATTTTTGACAGTAAAAATTAAATGAACTTTTCGTTAAAAAAAAAATAAAAAATTAATAGACTGGTTTTTAACTGAATACTCATTTTTTTTTTAAAACTCGTCAGATTTTTAGCATATTTTTTTTTTGTAAAAATGATGCAAATTTTATGTGTTAATCTTATCTTTTTAGCATATTTTCTTTATATGTGACGCGACATGACGAAAGGGACCTTATCTTGCCAGGGGTCAAAATCGAAATTTTGATATCATGTATAAAGGACAAAATTCTGAACAAAATGACACCAAAATCATGCAAAAATTGACGAAGTTACAGCATTTTAAAGTTTTTATTTCAAAAAGGTAGTTTCGAGATAATTGAGGTTAAAGTTGGACTATGATTTTGAACGTGTTTTTTTTTTTAGGATTTTGGCTGCCCTATGAAGTGCCCATGTGTTTACTTTGATTTCGTTTGGGAATTTTCAATAATTTTGGCATTTTTATGTTCATTCATTTTATTTTTATGTAAAAACACGCTAAAGACACTTTTGTAGCAACTCAATTCACTTTGAACGTTAAAAGTTTAAAAGTTCTAAAGTGTCAAACACAGCTCATTAAACAAGAGAAAATGTGATGTAGATACACGACGAGAGGTAGCGTTAGGTGTCAAAAACCCAAAACATGAAATTTAGATTTTAATTCACGTTTTGGCCTGTTGTGAAAATTTTACTCTGGAAAGATAAGGTCCCTTTCGTCATGTCGCGTCACATATTAAGATTTATCAGATTTTAGCAAAATTATTTGGAAGTTTTGGCATATTTTCATCAAAAAGTTATGGCAACACTGTTTAGGTGCATAATTTGATGTTTAAACAGTGTAAAAGAGTAATGTTAACGGCAGTGATGCCAATTTAGCCATTTAGTTGTTAGATTTAGCCATTTTTCATCTTGTTTTGTCATTAAAAAATGAGTTGCCCTTAGCCATCTTTCAACTTGTTTAGCCAACAATTGTTTTTGGCCGTTTCCTTTAAAATAATAATTTTAATTTTCTTATAAAAATTTATAAAATTGATAAAAGTAAAATAAACATTTTTAACAATTACAACCCATTTAATTTAAATCACAACTTTTATAAATGTTGAAAATCGCTATAAAGGATGATGATGAAAAATCTTTCAAAAAAAAAAAAAAAAAAAAAAAAAAACAGTACTCATTCCAATATTAAATTTAAAAAATCGATCAACATAAACAACACTGTTTCTTTCTGGTCGCAAGTATTTTAATAAAGAAAGATGCAGGCGGCCACAAAAATTTTTAGAAACTTCAGAATTTACTATTGCGTTGCTCTCAATTCCATGGTCTAATGCTAAAGTAGAGAGGGTATTTAGCCAAGTGAACATCGTTAAAAATAATTTGAGAAATGGGTTACATTTAGCAACCATTAATTTCATTTTATCAATTAGGTAAATATTTTTACCATAACAAAAAAATATTTTTTTTAATTATTTTTTTTTTTGGAGATTTGGACTCTAAAGTTTGGGTAAATGTTTTCATGATTATGATTCACCTTCAAAATATTTGAAACTAATAGGTACAAGTGATTCCTATGAGATGAACAGTAACGACATTGATTTTATCGACAATTTTATTTTCAAAATTCTAAAAAATATTTAATTTTCGTTTATTTTTAAGTTACAAATTGATCTCAATTTATAATTTTATTGTAAAAAACTTTTAATGAACTATTATTGTTTTGTTATTGATTTTAAATAGTTTTTATATAAACAAGTTTTTAACCATTTTAAACAAATTTTTTTTTTGCCATTTTTAGCAATTTTTTTCCAGTAAATTTAGCCATTTTTGGTCATAAAGTTTTGGCAACACTGTTCCAGATATTTGTATTGATTGTAATGGCCTGTTTTTACACACTGCCACTTCATTACCAAAAAGTTTTCTTTCAGTTAGCCTAAGTTTATCGGTAAGAGGGGAGAGAAGAAAAACTCAGGTTTTTTTTTATTCGTTAATATCAAGCTAAAGTTGGACGTGATTTCTATACTTTGTCTTTCGCTCTTCATATTTTTGTTTATTAAATTTTTGGCAAGCTCGCTGTCCTTTAGAAACACAAAAAAATTAAGGATATTCAGTTTAGATTTTTTTGATTGCAAACATGGAAAATTGCACTCTTGTTGAAGTAAGCGGTCTTTATTATAATTTGAATGTGTAAAGTTGTACATACTTGAAAGAGATGTTAATTTAAGTGCTTTTTATTGTACATTTTTGAAAGGGATGTACATTTTAGAGCTTAACTTTTACGTGTATAAATTGCCAACGCTGTAAAAATTGCAATATTGCAACTCTTAAACCTGATTTTTTACACTTAATTAAATGATGCTTAAAGTGCAATTTTTATTGTAAAAGTTTTTCTTGTGTTTTTGTTGTAATAAAAAGTTGCATTTTTACATTTTTTCCTTTTTGCAATAAAAAAAAAAAAAAAAAAAACTGAACTAAATAAATACCCTTATTATGTTAAAGAAAACATGTAAAAAAAATGTTCATTAAAAAATTGCGATGTGTAGCCGCGATTTAAAGTTGGAAAGAGAATTAAAGAAAACTTTCATATGGCTTCTTTATAAAGGTCTTATTTTGTATTCCGACTCCCGATTGATCGTACATTTTGTTTCATTTTGGCAATGTTAGTCTCTGGTTTTTAATGTACATAAAAATCCGAACTAATGTCTACCTTTGCTCCACCTCAGATTAACTAATGGTTTAATTAAGAGCATACCCTCCTGTATAGTTTAAAAATAAATTAAAAACAATGTTAAAGCCTTAATTAGTTTAAACATATAAAAATATGTACATATATGATCAACAAATCCACTCTTATTTCGAGCATTATTATAGCGAAATTACGGCTTACTGATCCCAATTTGTGGATCAGATCAAATTAGTAAATATGTAAACTCTCATTTTTGATTATCTATTATTAAGTTTTACTACTTATCTTTATTTAAAACCAAAATAATTATAAAATCTTTCTAATTTTTCTCTTTTTAGGTAAGTCAATATTCAACTTAAAAAAACCCATTTTATTGGAATAATATATTTTGTAAGTACTTTTAAAATTTCAATGGAATTTCGAACTTATTTATTGCCCATTTACCATTTCAAAAATCATATAGTATGTAATTGCAAATTATACCGGCAACTAAAATTCCAAAAGAGTTTAAAATTTACATAACAAATATTTGTGTGCCGTAATAAGTTGTAAAAGAAAAAACAGCCAAGGAAAGAGGCAAGAAAAACTCATGTCATAAATTCAAGGCTAAAGTTTAAGATTGATATAAAAAATGGTAAAACGTTAAAATAAAGAAGAAAAAAAAATCAGCAAAAAGAAAACCGTTCATGTAAATACGAATACAAACAAATCGAATACGAAAAGGAATCATAAATATAAAACTATTATTTGTACGAGCTAGTAAGCACTCGTTCAATAAATATAAAATTTGCAATACATCTACTAAATATTTATGTACATTACATCACATTACATCTACATACAATACGTGGAATACTAAACCATTCAACCGAACCGAAGAAACAACCAACAAATAGTCAAACCCATCTTTACCGCTTTAGCAATGACCCTTCCTTCCTTTATCATCCATGGGCCATTTCGTATGCCCATCATTGTTGGTTGCAAGTTGTAACGTTCTTTAGAAACAAAATCTAAAGCAGCTGAAAAGATAATAAAGTTGGCTAAAACAAAAAGTCAAATAGTCTAAAATATTTGTATAATACACGAATGTTGCACTGCAATAATATTCAACAAGTTTCGGTTGTGTTTGTAATAACAAAAAAAAAAAAAAAAAAAAAAAAAAAAAGTACAAAATGTTCTTTCTTAACGATTGAGGAAATATTATTGTTGTTGATGCAGTTGCAGAAGATAGTAAGCCAAAAATAACATTGAACATTAATGAAGCATCTTTAAAGCAGACGTTGAAATTGGTAACAGATGATGCTGACGCAAAAATTATACTCGTATGCATATTTGTTGTACTTTTAGAAGGAACAAAGACATGAAGTATTTTGCAGTAAAAGAGTCACATGCAACAAATTGTTTTCAAAATTTCATATTGACCATATGGGCTTAGAGAACGAAATGAGAGAGAAACAGAATTTGATTTTTTAATATGGGGAGTTTACACTGTTTCTGAAGACAATTTGAAGTTAGTTCGAATACTAAGTACGTGTATAAAGAAATTTTCTATTTTATATTGATATTTTTCCACTACACAGTACAACACATGATTTCGGGACTCAATTGTTTATGAAAGTAGACCCAAAAAGAAGAACTTCTGCATCATTAGTTTGTTCAAGGTACATCAAATAATAATTTAAAAATTAATTTCAAGTTAGTAAGTATCGTAAAGGGGCATTTGTCACGTTTTAGGCTCTTTTCTTTGTCATAACTCGAGAACCACTACTCCGAATAAGCTAAAACAAATTTAAAAAAAATTAGGAATTATAATTCCTTTAATCTGTTCATACAACGTTTCGCTACATAAGCAACGTTTCGCAGTTATAAATAAATTTATGAAGAAAAAAAATATTTTTTGCCCAAAAATTTAAATTTTTTATTTTTAATTCATTAAAAAACCAAAACGGTAAAAAAGTGTCAAGTCCTATTACTTTCACATAAAGTCGCATAACCTATGAACAAAATGAGACATAAATAATGAAAATCGATGAACGCGTTTCGCTTTTATTCACAATTAATTAAAGGTATGAATTTCAAAAGTTGTTAGTTGGAAATTTAAGTTCGATAGTACTTGAAATAATATTTTATACTTCATTCGTGAAACTTTGCAGATGTTGATCAAATGTTGTTGTGCAAGAAAGGTCAACGGAAAAGAAAGAAAAAAAACCTGAAGAAGGCATTCAAAGAAGTGCCGAAATATTGGTTCGAATAAACGTTTAAAGTTTTTTGATAAAAAAAATACCTCAGGCTCGATAATTAAATTGTACTTGAAATAATAAAGGTCGAATAAAATACATATTATGTATGGGGGCTTTCATTTCAAGTGACCAAACTTTTGAAATCAATGTCTTCCGATTTGGATGAAAGATCGGTCAAAAAGTTTCTGAATTATCTGGGGTCAAAATTTGACATTTTGGCCAAACAGGTGTTCTTTCTCATCATTGTAACTTATTACCTATTGGTGTTAGCAAAATTTGTCCCAAACAAATTAGATAGCTATTTCTTCAATCTTTCCAAAAAAATTTTTTTTTATATATGAAATTTTTTTTTATTTTTTGTTTTAAGCGGTACTTTTTTTTTCTCAAAAGAAAGCTTATCGGGCCTGTTCTGAAAACCACGTGATTTTAAATCACGTGCTTTTAAAATCACACGTGTGATTTTGTGGTGTTCTGAAAATCATTTCTTTTTTGTGTTTCTCGGTGTGCCTTCGGAAATTATAAATCATACCGAAACACACGAAAAACGGAACACAAAAATATCACACGAGTGATAATTAAAGGCACATGTGATTTCAAATCACGTGATTTGAATAAAAGTGATTTTCAGAACAGGCCTGTATGTCTTTTCTTTTAAGGTAGTTTTGGTCGCTTAGTGGGCTGCGTGTGGGATATGTATAAAAAAAAATTCTAACTCAAGACGAGGGTTTTTAAATTTTTTGCATATGCACTATTTTGAATTTTTTCTTTTTTGTGTGTAGGTGTTTCCAAAACCTTAACACTGAAACTTATGCCGATAAACTAGACAAACCTTTCCGACGGTATGTAACATACCTAACTATTAGCTTTTATACCTTCGATACTGTAATACCCACAATATGTTAGGAGTAGAAGGAATAAAATCACTTTTTTCTGTAGAAATATTGACAAATAATTTTTTTTTATTTATTTGTAATAATAATTAAATTAATATATAATTGCAATCATAATAATTTCTAATAATAATAATAAAAATAAAAAGATAAATAATTTAATAAAATGTAATCTTAATCACATCCTTTTACATCATAACTATTTTTACACTTTATTTATTGAAGCTGATGAAGTGTTTAAGTTCTGCAAACTTTCAAATACTATGTCTTTCATTCTCCCTATTTATCGCCTTTATTTGCTGCTATTTTTGACAATCCCTTCTCGGCGTTACTAGGTTCAGCTGTTGATTTCGCTGCTGGTTTCTGGAGGGGTGCAATACGAGGCCGACCGTCATTCATTTTCCAATGCCAAAATTTTTCCTAAGTCTTTTATCAGCCTTTCATTGCGGTTTTTTTTAATGTGATTTTTATTGTCAAAATATCAGGTTTCCCAGAGACAAGTTTTTGAATCAGGTGGAAATATTTTATGGCCATTCTCCGATATACAAGTTTTTTATTTGTTTTATGTCACTTGACTTTAAAAAGTGGGTGGAGAGATAGAATTTAACGGGTAGTTTTTTTTTAATATTATGTTTAAAAGGAAAAAATTAACAGGTGGAATTTTTTTCATTATTATTTTTATTATGTAACACGCGGTTAACCCACACTAAGCCCTTCTTGACCTTAATAAAAGATTTAAGACACATTTACTAAATTGTAAATATATTGAAATAAGATTTATTACAGCAAATTTCGATCCACTAATATCATTAGTTAAACTATTGATGTTTGACTAAAGACTGCCAGCAGTCGCAGTGGCGGAAAGGGTAAAACAGCAAAGAATTGTTGTTGTTCTCGAAACATGTAAGTTCGTCCTGAGTTCGAGCCCTGGTTCAATCAAGAATGAAAAATTATCCATTACTTTTAATACATTTCTTCATTAAAACAATTTAATGAAAATTAAATTTGATGAACTTAAACCAGGGGGCTAATTCTGGCAGTCTCGATCGCATACTTTTTCGATCCGAAAGCAATTTTATTTCCAATTCCTTCAGTCGACGAATCGAAATTATTTTTTTTAGTGTTTTGATAACTCAAATAAATGCTTTCCAACACTAAAACATTATTTCGATGCGTCTGAAAGAAATGGAAATAAATAAAATTGCATGGGAATCGAAAAATTAATCGATTATGACTGGCAGAATTTCAAAAATTTAAAAAAAAAAAAAAAAAAAAAAAAAAAAAAAAAACTAATGTGCTTGAACGTGTTGTAAAATTTATATGGGTTCTAGACAAACGTTTTGCAAAAGCAAATAAATAAAATATAGGAATTTGATATTTGAGATATTCTCCCAAATGTATTTTATATGAGTTTTAATTTGTTGGTGGATAAGCATGTCTATATGAATCAGTAGACTTCAGCCATATTTTTGAAAAGTTGCAAGAAAAACCCCTAAGTCAGGATAATATATTTCAAATTACTTTATTTCAGCATTATAGAAACGAATAGTAATGTGAACATGTTTTTTTTTTGTATGAAATATCTGTACATTCGCCCATCACAATTTAAAATATTCCATGAGATTGTTTGTTTCTTCAATTTTGTTTTTTAGTTCTTGGCGTTATAATAAATAAAACTTATTAATTTTTTCCATATCGTTGATTCCGCCGAAATGTTGTAGTTTAAAGATATGAAGATATGCTAGAACTACTTAAGAGTTTTTAGTGCCTTAAGGGGCATTCCTTTCTCGGCAACACTACGGGCTAATATTTCACCCAATGATTTATTTTTGGCAGCGTATTTTAGTAAATTATTATTTGCCGTCTCTTTATAACTACTTGGAACGGAGTCAAGTTTTATTTGACGCACATTTACGTCAAGCTTGTGGATTAATTAAAGGTGATTTTTAAGTCGTGACGCCGAATAACCTTAAGTATCTAACTTTGTCTTTTTAATCCCGTTCGTTATATCTCCAGATATAACTTCTATATAAAAATATATTTTTATGGTGCCTATTATGAACTTAATTCGATTTTCGACAGCTGTCGAATTAGTTGATCGAACGAATTTTCATTTGGTATTATGGCACACATTCGATAAAAAAGTACTATTGTGATTTAATTTATTCACAGTAGTACATTTTCTATCAGCTGTCACTTTAAATAAAAAATTTTTGTTAACAAATTTAAAAAATTAAAAAATAAAACTAATATAAATCATGACTACGACGGACTTATAGTACGACGATTCATCTGATGAACGCTTACTGACACTGGACTGTATCTGTAGCCTGAACTTTTGTAAAAATTCCTTTTGCCTACAAAGGATTTTGTTCCATAAGGGAAACAAGCTTTTCCAACTGCTGCTTACTACTGTCGACTTTAAACTTGCATCAAATAACCAAAAATAATTAAGAATGTGGAATTTGCACACCAAAACTAATAAATTAACAAAAACTTATATTTTAAATAATTTTTTTTTAATTATTTACACCGTCGAAAGCAAATTTGGTTTCGTTGAAAAATTCGATGCACAACGAAATTTTTGACAGTGCTGCCAACTCATAATATCAAATTAACATTCGATAGTCGATGTTCGATAGCCAGCGAAAATCGTTTATCGAATGTAACACATAATAGGGGGGCCTAATATTTAGAATACTCTTGCACAAATTACTATTTACTTTTTAACTGAATACTTTTTTGTAGTATTTTGAATTGTTTTTGTTTTTTTTTACAAGAACACACTCTTTTTTAAGCGATTTGTATTTACATTTTTCATAATGTTGTTTGACTTTTGTAACATTTTGTTTTGACATTCTTTATAAAAAGTTTAAGTTTGCCCAATAATCAATTAGAAAAATACTTAAATTACGAGCACATTGACAACAAGAGTAAGGAAAACGTATATACATTCCACATTATTAAAATAACCGGTTTATTATACCAAAATAACCGGTGTATTCGATTTTCCAAAAATTGAAATTTTAAAATAACCGGCTTGGGCAAAACTAAATTAACCGATTAAAACCGGTCGAATAATAACCGTTCGACCTCCCTAATATATACTGCCAAGGTAACAGAATGACAGTACATCGTCAAACACTTGGTGTTCGATGTAAAGAACAGTGTTTGTTTGAGGTGAAATATGTACGAAATACCTTTTAAATATTCCAGCAATAATAAAAAAATGAAAATGTTGTTATACCTCTTTAGCATATTTGAAAACCACTGTCTTAGATTTTATCCAAATGCAAAGAAATGTACCTTCTACAAGTTACTAACTAAATAGATGCATCCATATTATACATACATACTTGACAACAACAACTATATACTCAAACAGCACAAAAACAAAGATTCATGTCCAAGTATATAAATCTAATGAACATTTGTAAAAACTACAGCTTTTTTTGCAACGTCTCCAATGAACAACGAAAAAAGCAGTAGTGTCTGTTTGCAGATGCAGTTGTTGATGCTAAAAATGCAGAGTTGTAAAAGAAGGAATTTAATAAACTAATCGAAAAGTTTATATTTAATAAAAAGATTTTGTTTGTTGTGCTTAATTCCCTTTTTAAATAATTGATAAAAAAAAATACTGAAATTTATTGTTGGAGGATAAGCTGTTCCTATGCGCATTTCACTGGTTGCTTAGGCCAGATCATCAGGAAACGTTCTCCAAAATAATTTTAGAAAAGCCAAAGCTATCAGCAAACAAAACTACAGAGGGAATGAGAATTACCTACAAACACTCAAAAAGTCTTGTTTGCAACGATATCAAAGCTTAAACAAAATACCAAACAATAAATCAGTGATGAGTTTTTATCTGTTTTACATTTCCCGCTACAATTAGTTGGAATTCTCCCAACATTAATTGTAGTTGTAAGTGGGTAAAGAAAAAACATATTAAAAACAAAAACAAAGTGCTTTTATTGTTTTCGCAAGAAATCAAAATAAAAACAATTTGCCAGTTCAGTTTTTTATGCACGTGCACTTGCTAAAATTTATTATCAAAGTTGTTTGTGGGAATACTATTATTTATTAAAAGATTTTGTTTGTTGTGCTTAATTCCCTTTTTAAATAATTGATAAAAAAAATACTGAAATTTATTGTTGGAGGATAAGCTGTTCCTATGCGCATTTCACTGGTTGCTTAGGCCAGATCATCAGGAAACGTTCTCCAAAATAATTTTAGAAAAGCCAAAGCTATCAGCAAACAAAACTACAGAGGGAATGAGAATTACCTACAAACACTCAAAAAGTCTTGTTTGCAACGATATCAAAGCTTAAACAAAATACCAAACAATAAATCAGTGATGAGTTTTTATCTGTTTTACATTTCCCGCTACAATTAGTTGGAATTCTCCCAACATTAATTGTAGTTGTAAGTGGGTAAAGAAAAAACATATTAAAAACAAAAACAAAGTGCTTTTATTGTTTTCGCAAGAAATCAAAATAAAAACAATTTGCCAGTTCAGTTTTTTATGCACGTGCACTTGCTAAAATTTATTATCAAAGTTGTTTGTGGGAATACTATTATTTATTAAAAGATTTTGTTTGTTGTGCTTAATTCCCTTTTTAAATAATTGATAAAAAAAATACTGAAATTTATTGTTGGAGGATAAGCTGTTCCTATGCGCATTTCACTGGTTGCTTAGGCCAGATCATCAGGAAACGTTCTCCAAAATAATTTTAGAAAAGCCAAAGCTATCAGCAAACAAAACTACAGAGGGAATGAGAATTACCTACAAACACTCAAAAAGTCTTGTTTGCAACGATATCAAAGCTTAAACAAAATACCAAACAATAAATCAGTGATGAGTTTTTATCTGTTTTACATTTCCCGCTACAATTAGTTGGAATTCTCCCAACATTAATTGTAGTTGTAAGTGGGTAAAGAAAAAACATATTAAAAACAAAAACAAAGTGCTTTTATTGTTTTCGCAAGAAATCAAAATAAAAACAATTTGCCAGTTCAGTTTTTTATGCACGTGCACTTGCTAAAATTTATTATCAAAGTTGTTTGTGGGAATACTATTATTTATTAAAAGATTTTGTTTGTTGTGCTTAATTCCCTTTTTAAATAATTGATAAAAAAAATACTGAAATTTATTGTTGGAGGATAAGCTGTTCCTATGCGCATTTCACTGGTTGCTTAGGCCAGATCATCAGGAAACATTCTCCTAAATAATTTTAGAAAAGCCAAAGCTATCAGCAAACAAAACTACAGAGGGAATGAGAATTACCTACAAACACTCAAAAAGTCTTGTTTGCAACGATATCAAAGCTTAAACAAAATACCAAACAATAAATCAGTGATGAGTTTTTATCTGTTTTACATTTCCCGCTACAATTAGTTGGAATTCTCCCAACATTAATTGTAGTTGTAAGTGGGTAAAGAAAAAACATATTAAAAACAAAAACAAAGTGCTTTTATTGTTTTCGCAAGAAATCAAAATAAAAACAATTTGCCAGTTCAGTTTTTTATGCACGTGCACTTGCTAAAATTTATTATCAAAGTTGTTTGTGGGAATACTATTATTTATTAAAAGATTTTGTTTGTTGTGCTTAATTCCCTTTTTAAATAATTGATAAAAAAAATACTGAAATTTATTGTTGGAGGATAAGCTGTTCCTATGCGCATTTCACTGGTTGCTTAGGCCAGATCATCAGGAAACGTTCTCCAAAATAATTTTAGAAAAGCCAAAGCTATCAGCAAACAAAACTACAGAGGGAATGAGAATTACCTACAAACACTCAAAAAGTCTTGTTTGCAACGATATCAAAGCTTAAACAAAATACCAAACAATAAATCAGTGATGAGTTTTTATCTGTTTTACATATTCCCACAAACAACTTTGATAATAAATTTTAGCAAGTGCACGTGCATAAAAAACTGAACTGGCAAATTGTTTTTATTTTGATTTCTTGCGAAAACAATAAAAGCACTTTGTTTTTGTTTTTAATATGTTTTTTCTTTACCCACTTACAACTACAATTAATGTTGGGAGAATTCCAACTAATTGTAGCGGGAAATGTAAAACAGATAAAAACTCATCACTGATTTATTGTTTGGTATTTTGTTTAAGCTTTGATATCGTTGCAAACAAGACTTTTTGAGTGTTTGTAGGTAATTCTCATTCCCTCTGTAGTTTTGTTTGCTGATAGCTTTGGCTTTTCTAAAATTATTTTGGAGAACGTTTCCTGATGATCTGGCCTAAGCAACCAGTGAAATGCGCATAGGAACAGCTTATCCTCCAACAATAAATTTCAGTATTTTTTTTTATCAATTATTTAAAAAGGGAATTAAGCACAACAAACAAAATCTTTTAATAAATAATAGTATTCCCACAAACAACTTTGATAATAAATTTTAGCAAGTGCACGTGCATAAAAAACTGAACTGGCAAATTGTTTTTATTTTGATTTCTTGCGAAAACAATAAAAGCACTTTGTTTTTGTTTTTAATATGTTTTTTCTTTACCCACTTACAACTACAATTAATGTTGGGAGAATTCCAACTAATTGTAGCGGGAAATGTAAAACAGATAAAAACTCATCACTGATTTATTGTTTGGTATTTTGTTTAAGCTTTGATATCGTTGCAAACAAGACTTTTTGAGTGTTTGTAGGTAATTCTCATTCCCTCTGTAGTTTTGTTTGCTGATAGCTTTGGCTTTTCTAAAATTATTTTGGAGAACGTTTCCTGATGATCTGGCCTAAGCAACCAGTGAAATGCGCATAGGAACAGCTTATCCTCCAACAATAAATTTCAGTATTTTTTTTATCAATTATTTAAAAAGGGAATTAAGCACAACAAACAAAATCTTTTAATAAATAATAGTATTCCCACAAACAACTTTGATAATAAATTTTAGCAAGTGCACGTGCATAAAAAACTGAACTGGCAAATTGTTTTTATTTTGATTTCTTGCGAAAACAATAAAAGCACTTTGTTTTTGTTTTTAATATGTTTTTTCTTTACCCACTTACAACTACAATTAATGTTGGGAGAATTCCAACTAATTGTAGCGGGAAATGTAAAACAGATAAAAACTCATCACTGATTTATTGTTTGGTATTTTGTTTAAGCTTTGATATCGTTGCAAACAAGACTTTTTGAGTGTTTGTAGGTAATTCTCATTCCCTCTGTAGTTTTGTTTGCTGATAGCTTTGGCTTTTCTAAAATTATTTTGGAGAACGTTTCCTGATGATCTGGCCTAAGCAACCAGTGAAATGCGCATAGGAACAGCTTATCCTCCAACAATAAATTTCAGTATTTTTTTTATCAATTATTTAAAAAGGGAATTAAGCACAACAAACAAAATCTTTTAATAAATAATAGTATTCCCACAAACAACTTTGATAATAAATTTTAGCAAGTGCACGTGCATAAAAAACTGAACTGGCAAATTGTTTTTATTTTGATTTCTTGCGAAAACAATAAAAGCACTTTGGTTTTTGTTTTTAATATGTTTTTTCTTTACCCACTTACAACTACAATTAATGTTGGGAGAATTCCAACTAATTGTAGCGGGAAATGTAAAACAGATAAAAACTCATCACTGATTTATTGTTTGGTATTTTGTTTAAGCTTTGATATCGTTGCAAACAAGACTTTTTGAGTGTTTGTAGGTAATTCTCATTCCCTCTGTAGTTTTGTTTGCTGATAGCTTTGGCTTTTCTAAAATTATTTTGGAGAACGTTTCCTGATGATCTGGCCTAAGCAACCAGTGAAATGCGCATAGGAACAGCTTATCCTCCAACAATAAATTTCAGTATTTTTTTTATCAATTATTTAAAAAGGGAATTAAGCACAACAAACAAAATCTTTTAATAAATAATAGTATTCCCACAAACAACTTTGATAATAAAGTTTATATTTAATAAAAAAAAAACCAAAAGAAGAACAAACATACATAATGCTTTACAGATAAAACTGACAAAATTCTAAAAAAAGCCATGGCTGTTTTATAATATTCACTTTAAATGTTATTCCTTTAAACCTCTGGTACTAACATCCATTTTTGCATTGTATCCAAAGGCGTTTCTTTTTTTATTTACGTTTGTTTGGTGTTAACAAATGCAATTCTTCCTTCCTTTATTGTTTTGGAAACTTCCTTTAATAAAACGACAACTGCAACAGGAAAAACGCAAAAACGTATCTGCTGCAATGTTCTTCATCTCTTGGTTCTTGCCATAGATGAACACAGTTGCATAAAATAAGCTCGTACCACTCGCATACGAGAACATGCTGCACAACATCAACGTCATCATAATTAACTATAACTCTCTAGCATGATGCAGTAGTGTTTTTTGTCTGTGTGTTTGCATCGTTCCTTTTTTGTCCGATTATTTGTTTTTATATCTTTCTTGATCAGCTGAAGTTTAAGTTGTTGCTTTTTTTTTTATTAGTTTCATTTTGTTTCGTTTTCTTGTGCTAAAGCATGTTTTTACTCCATTAAAACAGTACGATGAGGAAAATAACATTCAATATAAAGATCGTTAATTTCTTCTTTTCGTACAGCATTGAACGAAAAATATTGGTGATATGGAAAAGAGTTTATTCTTCAAAGGGGATTGATGGTATTTTTAAAATAATAATTTTAGTAAAACTTCTTAAACCGAGTAAAACACATGCATATTTACACAGAACAGAAAAAATTAAAAATGTTCTCTAATCACCAAATTTATACCAAATTCATAATATCAAGCAAACAAGTTGTTGATTTTGCACCTATTATCAAAATGATTATATTGATTACTCTAAATTTTAAAATTTTGAAATTTTGTTTTTCAATAAATTATATTTTTAATTTTAATTAAAAAAATGATCAAAAAACTTTGCCATTTTAAGCAATGTGTTAATTTATTTAATTAAATATTGACAATTCCCAACAACAATTCTACAAGTTTAAATTATTTCATTTTAAACGAAAAAAATCAATTAATATTTTTTGATATTTAATTAATATATTAATAAAAAATTCATGTCAAAACAACTAAAAGTTAATTAAATCAAAATTATATTATTAATTTTCTTTCAACAAAAAAAATAATTGATTCAATTATAACATTAATTCAATTTAAATACTTTTTAAACCAGTTTTTTAATTGATAAAAAAAACTTTTTTCCGTGTACAAATAAGAAGTTCTCGATTCCTTATAACAGCGAACTGATGCTTTTAAATCACTTTAGGCTTCTAATTTTCTACAATTTTACGTCACGTAGGACAATTGAAGATGATGAGGAGCCTAAAGTGATTAAAAAACTATAAATATTCCTCTTAATCGATTAAACTCGAAATTATCTGTAGTTTTTTATCAATTAAAAAAATTGCTTAAAAAGTTAAAAAGTATGAGATAATTTAATCCATTATTTTTTTAATTGAAAGAAAATTAAAAATATAATTTTGATTTAATTAAAATTTTTGTTGTTTTGAAATAAATTTTTAATTAAATAACAAAAGATCTTAATTGATTTTTTCTTTTAAAATAAAATATTTTAAACTTGTAGAATTGTTGTTCGGAATTATCAACACCTGTGCTATATTTATTCAATTCAAAATACATTGTTTGAAACGGCAAAGTTTTTTGATAATTTTTTTAATTAAAATTAAAAATATCATTTATTGAAAAAAATATATTCAAAATTTAAAATTTTTACTATTCTTAGTAATCTATATAATCATTTTGGTAATAGGTGCAATATCAACAAATTGCTGGCATGATTCTATGAATTTGGTATGAATTTGGTGATTAGAGACAATTTTAAAATTTTTGTGTGACTTTGACAAAAAAGCAAAATTTTTATTTTATTGGCTGGCTGCACACAGACATTTTTACACCCAAAGAAACTTCCATACTGCCGCAAAAGGGGTGTGTGATTTAATTGTTTTGACTTCAAATATGTTCAAGTGCGTACGTTTCTGCCATTTAAATCTTACGGAAATCTAAACATCGGGTGAAAACGACGTCAACGCTCACGTGATGGCAACTCTGCCATGTAAAGGACACAAATCTGTCTATTCTCTACTACAAAAACAGCATTTACTATGTGTTATATAGTAACAGTACATAAAGAGGACGAACTTAGCCTCATGGTTCAGTCAAAAACCAGACCCAACAGTTTTAAGATCTCCTTCCCAGCGATTTGTAAATAAACCTAGTCTTATGTTATCCTTAACAAGCCAAAAGTAACCTGTCTACGGTAATATCTGGAATATATTGGTTCCTGTGTATTTATATTAAACTTGTGTAAGACGCCATCTATTAATGATTTGTCAATTGTAATTTTCAGACAAGATTACATTCCTCGAGGGAGGAAAACTAAGGCAAAGCTGCTCGTCAGGTCGCATACCTACAACGCCCGGGAGAATATTTGTTGTACAAAAACATTTGGACAATGTAATTTAATGGATTAACTATCGTTAGGTTAGGCTATTTTCATCTTTGTGGCAATAGACGAATTCAGTTCTAAAAGAACTGGCAGCTTATTGTTGGGGGTCAGAAACGAATCAAGCATATGGAAGGAGAGACCTGGTCAATAAAGTGGGTAAAATAATACTCTCATCCGATGCTTTGTTCCAAAAAGTTTGCTCAAGCTCAGAAATAGAACGACGTAAATTGTTATGGTAACAAATATTATAAATACAGTAGAATCCCGATAATTCGTAACCCGTTAAATCGAAAATCTTAATATTTCGTAACAATCTATTGGTCCCTCCAAAAAATCGCGTTAAAACGCAATAATTCCATACATTTCGTTGGTCCCCTCGTTAATTCGTATCTAATTGCAATACAAAATCTGTTTAACCTATTACAAATCGTAATTGACTGCTTATAATCCCTTATTATTCGTTATACAAAACGAAAAACTTAACAGTTAAAATATAATATACATACGAGGGCGGATAAATATACTTTTCGAACTTCCCTCGTAGTTATATGAAATAGAATACGGCTCCCATCAAGTACCACCTGTTAATAGACTACTGTCAAGTTTCTGAACGTACGCTGAACGTTCTGGAATTGAAGTCAATACACCCGAAAATGTCGAAAAAACTCACGATATGGTGTTGGCCGATCGAAGAGTAAAAGTGCGTGAGATTGTTGATGCCATAGGCATTTCAAATGACAGTGTGGTTTCGATTTTAAATGATCAGATGGGTTTAAGAAAGCTGTCTGCAAGATGGGTCGCATTTGCTCTCAATTGACCATAAACGTAATCGTGTGACAACTTCAAAGGATTGTTTGGAGTTGTTTAACCGCAATTCGAATGAGTTTTTGCGGCGTTTTGTAACTGTGGATGAAACATGGATCCATTACAACACTCCGGAGACGAAAACTCGTATTTTTTGGAAGGGATACACAAATTGGAGAAACGTTGGACTAAGTGTATTGAGCTAAAAGGAGATTATGTTAAAAAATAAATTTTTTTTTGTAAAAAAAAACAGTTTCATTCAAAAAAAGAGTTTAAAAAAATCGGTAAAAAATCATTTTTATTAAATAATAAAATAAACCAAAATTAAAAAAAATATGTTTATAATTAGCAATAAACAAAAAAAAAAAAAAAACGTTTATTCCAACGTAAAGATATTTATACCTAATTACTTCTATTTATTGGGGGATGCATTAGCTACCTCAAATGGACATTAGGGTTTCCCTCATTTATCCATTGTGTGAAATATATGATGTTATTTGCGACTATAGTTTTTCAACTGAATTCGAATAAGAAGCCGTAGTTTTTTTCAACAATTAAAAAACAATTATTTTTAATTTAAAGATTCTTAGCTAAGTAATCTTTTGTTTAAGATAAAAAAAATTCATCAGTACACTGAAAAAAAAATGCGGAAAGAATTTTGGGAAAATGGAAAAATCCTTATTTTATATATCAAATTGCACAAAAATGACTAAAGGCTTTTATGCAAAACAAACTGCTTCTGGTTTGAAACTTCAAATTCCTCCGTGCCGCTTGAAGCTAGAAGCTTTTGTTCGGACACAAATTTAAAAAATCTAAAAAAAAAACCGAAAAAATTAAAAATTCTTTTTTTTCTGAAATGTCTCTATGTATGTCTCAGAAAGTAAGCATTGCATTGTTAAAGGCCGGTATTCACTATCCTACATAATCGTACGATTCATTCACACGAAAATCTGACGGAATTCTATCCGACATAAAAAAAATGTCTGCAAAATCTGCTGTCAATGCCACACTATCCCACAAAAAAGATGCAAACTCAAATGACTCATCAACTTTACAAGAAAATGCAACTCTGATCGCATATAATCTATCATTTTATGAAAATTTTTAAAACATTTCCAAGTCGGACAGACTTGTCAAAAAAATCTGTCACTCAATTCATTTTTAAGCCACACTGTCATACATTATGAGCACACACGATTTTTTTGACATATCGTGCGACTAAATAGGATAGTGAATACCGGCCTTAAGCGGCACGAAGAAATTAGATATTGCAGTTCTTGACAAGTGTAAAAAGTTTCGAGCAAAACTATTCAGCCGTTTTTTGCCATTTAAAAAACAAGGGAGCAAACTTCAGCCATTTTTTTTTGCTTTTCCAAAGAAATTTATGAAATAATGACAAAAATAAATATGTTTAATATTGAAATAACACATTGTCGACATTGAAAACGTTGATTTTTACATAATTTCATATAAAATATGTAGATGTTGGTCTATATATTACAAATGTAACACGTCACATATCGAGCCCTTTTTGCGATTATATCGTAAGCGACATCATTAGAAGTATCGTAAACGACAGGTACTATGATCAGGTGAAACTCAGCATGCTCTTGAAAACTATTGAATACATGATTATTATTTTGAAAATAAATAAATGCATAACATGATACCAAATAATGTGCTTCACTACTTAAGAAAAAAAATAGTAAAAGCTCTATCCTGTAAAATTTGCTTTTAGTCGCTTACGATATAATCGCAAATAGGGCTCGATATATCAGATAACGGTACATTTATGTTTTTCGCTGTATACTTCCTTTTCAACCGTCTTCCAGAGCCAAATGCTGATTTAATTAATATGATATAATTATCTTATTTGAAGGGCTTCTTAATTATGCTAATTGGCTTTGATCAGATAAAAAATGCACAGTTTATTTGTATAGTATGTGTCACAACTTTCGTTTACCGGCAGTATATAATCCGGCATTTTATAATCCCAATAAATTTTTTTTTTTTTAGATTTCATATGGCGAATAATTAAACATTTTTTTGTATTCTCTACTTTTTTCTATTTTTTTTATTGTAGAATTAATTGCCGGTCCCCCGATTTCAAACGAAATTTTAAAATTGGTTTTTGTTTTAAATAAAAGTTAAGCGAATGAAAGTTAAGTTTTAAATCGAGGGACAGGCAGTAAATTTGAAATTAAAAGAAACAAAAAAAATTAGAATGGAATTAGAAGTAATATGTTTGTACATATGTAAATATGTATTGACATAGGTATATTAAGTTTTTAAATTTGGTAATAATTTCAGCTTAGTACGTTCGATACATCGATATATTTAATTAATAAATATCGATACTCTTAAAAAAAATCGATTGAATATATATCGATATATTTTTTCAATTTGCCCATCCCTATGTCTAGAGAAGAGACAAATCAGCCCATTGAATTGGAAAACTTACATGACAATAGTTTCGTAGATACATTTTTAGATGAAACGTCAGATGAAGTTGCAGAGCCCAAATGAAAAGTAAGAAGTTTGGAAGCAATACAACATAATTTACATGATTTTTTGCAGAGCAAAATTACAAGTAAAAAAAAAATTTAAAATTTTGCAAGACGTCAGTAACACATTCAAATATATCTAAAAAAAGCAAAAAAAAAAAAAAATTTTATCTCTTTAAATAGTTGTTTAAAACAAAATGAAATGAAATCATCTTCATGATGATAACGTTTCATTACTTTTCTAGATCACAGTGAAATTGTACAAGTGGAATTAAAAAGGCGATAGTTTGGTGTTTTTCTGAAAGTGTTTTTTGCCCTTGACGTTGTGTAGTTCTTCAAATTCAGCATTATCAAACTTTTCTATATTTTCAGAATGTTCTTTTTCTTGACTCATGAAATGGTCTAATAAAGAGTATAAATTTTTTACGATTTTCTTTTTTAATAATTAGTATTGTGGTTATTTTGTTGAACTATTCATGGTTTTTAATCCAAATTTTTACTATTTAATTAGGCTTAAGTTCATTAAATTTAATTTTCATTAAATTATTTTTATGAAGAAAGGAATTTTTTACAACATGGAAGATTAATTAAAATTGTTATTGATAATTTTCATTCTTGACTGACCTGGGATTCGAAGCCAGGCTGGCTGGCGTGTGATTCGAACCCAGGCGGCTGGTTACCCTGACATGTTTCGACCTCAACCACTAGGTCTTCTCAAAGGGATTTGCCGTCTTACACTCGCAGCCATCGAAGACTGCTGACGTCAGTAGTCAAACATCAATCCTTAAACCAAATTGTATTTTAACCTTTGGTAGATCGAAATTTGCTTATTGAATGATTATCCATTTTTAATTGATCTCACATGTTTTTCCTTTACTTCTGTTTTTTCCGTACTTTTGTCAAGAATTCTTCTTGAAGTCCAAAGTACATTTTTTGTTTTATCATGTTTTTTTGTCTTTCTTTTTTCTTGTTGACATTTTTCAGCACAACTTGAAGGACAAATGAACACATAGAGCTTGTGCCTTAGCTTTAACAATAATTAGTATTGTGGTTATTTTGTTGAACTATTCATGGTTTTTAATCCAAATTTTTACTATTTAATTAGGCTTAAGTTCATTAAATTTAATTTTCATTAAATTATTTTTATGAAGAAAGGAATTTTTTACAACATGGAAGATTAATTAAAATTGTTATTGATAATTTTCATTCTTGACTGACCTGGGATTCGAAGCCAGGCTGGCTGGCGTGTGATTCGAACCCAGGCGGCTGGTTACCCTGACATGTTTCGACCTCAACCACTAGGTCTTCTCAAAGGGATTTGCCGTCTTACACTCGCAGCCATCGAAGACTGCTGACGTCAGTAGTCAAACATCAATCCTTAAACCAAATTGTATTTTAACCTTTGGTAGATCGAAATTTGCTTATTGAATGATTATCCATTTTTAATTGATCTCACATGTTTTTCCTTTACTTCTGTTTTTTCCGTACTTTTGTCAAGAATTCTTCTTGAAGTCCAAAGTACATTTTTTGTTTTATCATGTTTTTTTGTCTTTCTTTTTTCTTGTTGACATTTTTCAGCACAACTTGAAGGACAAATGAACACATAGAGCTTGTGCCTTAGCTTTAACAATAATTAGTATTGTGGTTATTTTGTTGAACTATTCATGGTTTTTAATCCAAATTTTTACTATTTAATTAGGCTTAAGTTCATTAAATTTAATTTTCATTAAATTATTTTTATGAAGAAAGGAATTTTTTACAACATGGAAGATTAATTAAAATTGTTATTGATAATTTTCATTCTTGACTGACCTGGGATTCGAAGCCAGGCTGGCTGGCGTGTGATTCGAACCCAGGCGGCTGGTTACCCTGACATGTTTCGACCTCAACCACTAGGTCTTCTCAAAGGGATTTGCCGTCTTACACTCGCAGCCATCGAAGACTGCTGACGTCAGTAGTCAAACATCAATCCTTAAACCAAATTGTATTTTAACCTTTGGTAGATCGAAATTTGCTTATTGAATGATTATCCATTTTTAATTGATCTCACATGTTTTTCCTTTACTTCTGTTTTTTCCGTACTTTTGTCAAGAATTCTTCTTGAAGTCCAAAGTACATTTTTTGTTTTATCATGTTTTTTTGTCTTTCTTTTTTCTTGTTGACATTTTTCAGCACAACTTGAAGGACAAATGAACACATAGAGCTTGTGCCTTAGCTTTAACAATAATTAGTATTGTGGTTATTTTGTTGAACTATTCATGGTTTTTAATCCAAATTTTTACTATTTAATTAGGCTTAAGTTCATTAAATTTAATTTTCATTAAATTATTTTTATGAAGAAAGGAATTTTTTACAACATTTTCTTTTTTTTATGTTTTTACGAATTCAACATTTTGAAGCTCTCTCTCCAGTTTATGTCCTCCATACACCCTTTTATTTCTTCCCTTTCAATTTATTGTCGTTGTAGTGTAGTGTTAATAGTACAGTAAATTATTTCAACATGCATTGATGCAGGCTGGCATCTTCCTCCACTCTAGACCAACGAAGAACTTAAAGAACTGCAAATACAAGAAAATTTACAAAAATGATACGATGGGAAGAAGGAGACGATGATTAGAGAAGATGATGGTAGTATACACACAAAAAGTTTATTTGAAGTCAGTTTCATCGTTGTGGAGCAAGAGCCACAGAAACAGATGAAGTCAAACAGTATCGTATCAAAAGTGCTTAGCTAAGCACAATTCATTATGTTTATGCCAACCTGACAAGAAAGTTGGTTGGTACATGTGTGTCTGTATGTCATCTTGTTCTTGTGAGGATTTAAGACTCTCTTAGGAATTATCGATACTACTCTTGTCTTCTCTTGCTGTGTAGGCACATTGACTCTATTCATTGATGATGAATATGATGGGGCTGCTTGTTAGTTGGCTCTTCCTTTTGCATCCGTCCTTTTATACGTTTTTGGAGATTGTTGATGACTTTTCCAATCTTGTCTTATATTTTATTTTTGACCGTTGTTTACAAAGAATCTATATGCACATTTTTAAACGTAAATATTTCCTTTATTTATTTCTTCACTTTTGTTTTTGTTGTTAATTCTCTGGTTCCTCTTTTTAATATTATTGCATGACTTTTTCTCTTCAATCGACCAGATAGATCTTTGTTGAGTTTTAGATACTTTATTTATTCATACTTGTCTTCTTAAAAAGAAATAAAGGTTTGTTTTGTCTTCTTGTACTCTATACTTAGATCTGTGAAAAAGAATTTGCCTCAATGATTTGTGTTTTGGTTTAGTTGAGAGTACATGTGTAATTATATTTCGTTTTGTTATAAAAGAATTTGCTTAATCATCACTTCTAATCAAAATTTTCATAATTCTTTAGAAAAAAATGTATTTCAATTAGTTAATTCTGTTGTTTTTCATTTTTATATCTACAAAGAACAAGAAATATTTTTGTAAGTAAATAGTTTTTCTGTTATAGATTAAAATGATGTATATGTATATATTTTTTATGTGGATTTCGAAATACCATAAAAAAATCTTTATTAAGATATTTGCTTTAAGTTTAATTTACTAGAATCTGTTTTGTTTTTTTTTTTGAGATTATTATAAAGGGTGTGTGTGAAACGGTATCAAAGTACTCATGTTAAGTAAATTTTTGACACGGTGAATAAAATTTCACTAGCTGTGGGGGCTAGTAAACATTTTGACATTAGCGTAGAAATTTTTGACAATTTTAATTCACTATAGAACTTTGTTACCGTTTCACACTCATCCTAAAATTAAAAAGTATTTTTCAGTAGAACAAAATATTTTAGCAAGTATATTGGTGTCAGAAAATAGCTTTGAATAAATAGAGTAATTTCATATAGTTGGAAAGTATTTAATCACATTTAGATTAATTGGTGAAAATAATTGTTTACCACTGTAAACCAAGTTCGTCTAATGTGGACCACTTAGTGTCACTACTATAACTTGGCTTTAGGTGTTATCCGGCTGATAACAAACACTTTTTGACAGATAACACATAACTATCTGCCAACTTAATGTTTACTTAAGCATTAACCTTAAAGAAGCTTATTGTCTGAATTTCTTATGTTACTTTTTTATGCCAAGAACGCGTTCTTTTAGTTTGTATTAATAAAATTTAATGTAAATTTCTGTAGAAAGCAACATCAAATTTACAAAATATTTATGACATTGTTTGTGCTTTCAATGTAATTCTTTGGCGTTGCGTTTTACATGATTAGGGCCTTAATTAATGTGATAATTGAATCAATTATTTTTTTAGTTGAAAACAATATAATTTTAATTTGATTAAAATTTTAGTTGTTTAATTTTTTAATTTTTAATTAAAATATTAATTAAATTACCAAAAAAATTGATTGAATTTTTTTGTTTAAAATGAAATAATTAAAGCTTGTAGAATTGCAGTATATTTAATTAAATCAATTAACTCATTGTTTGAAATGGCAAAGTTAATTGATAATTTTAATTATAAAAAATATCAAACTAATTTTTTTGCATTTTTATTTAGTGATAGTGCACTGCTGATTTAAATCAAAATTTAGTGCACTACCCCCAACTATGAAAATTACTATAAATTCGGTAAATACAAAATCGAGATAGTGAACTCAATTATGGATCTTGGCATTTGACTGGATATAAAATTAGATTTTATTCAACACATAACAATGATGGTCAACAGGGCTCGTTGTACTTCGGCCTTTATGTAACGATGGGCGAAATAATTCAATGATTCTTTCGTCACTGAACAACTTAACACTTCTCTCGTTAGACCAATAATGGAATACGGTTCGATTGTATGGGATCCAATTTATATGATTCATAACGATTATATTGAATCCATTCAAAAACAATGTTTGCTTTATTTTGCCTGAATGATAAATATCGAGGATATGAAAATCTCCCCTCATGTTTTACAAGATTATTCTTAATACGTTTGCCGACACTTAAAAGTCGCAGAGTTATGCTAAATGTCGCCTTTTTGCTTAACTTAATTAATGGGAAAGTATGCTCCGATTTTTTATTAAGAAGTATATCATTTAGCATTTGACGGCATACGGAATGGTACTATAATCCTTTATTTATAAAAACTTTTCGAACTACTCGTAACTATGCTATGCCAGACCCATTTAGAAAACTGTATTGGTGCTTTAATGAAATGTTTGAAATTGTGGATTTTTCTCTAGATATAAACATTGTTAAACTTAATATTTTACTAAAGTTAAATAATTAATTGTATGGACTATAGGTCTATTACAAAAATAAAATAAATAAAATAATTAAATCCACTTCAAACTCTGTCAAATTTGATCAAATGTTTTCTTTGAATTCCCCTTTCGATAAATAAAGAGAAATCTCTCCACTTTTATTTTTTTCTACTCTCAGATTAAACTAATTCCCCTCTTTTGGATGTATTGATCTCACATACATACATACATTCGCAATTATATTTGTTATTTTATTTAAAACCAAAATCAAATACAAATTCAACAATTTTTTTTTCAACGAAAAACAATTTTATCAAGCTGTTACCATGTTGGATTTGATTCGCTTTAAGAAAATAGGACTCTTTTTTTTATCCGAAAAGAGAGACTTTACATTCTTATACACATGTACGAGTATACAAAACAATCATCAGTATGTTTTTAGAATATTTTGGTAGCAAGTACAAGGAAGCATCAGATACATACACATACGAGGGTACGTCAAAACATTTATTAAAAGCAATAGAAAATTATTTATTGAAATTTTTTTTAGGATATCAATTCAAGCATTCAGTTTAGTATCTTGTAGCTATTTACAGTCAAGTAATTGAAAACTACAATTAACATTTTCATCAATTTATTTGGGAATAAAATTGTATGTAAAAATTTATATTTTTTTGAAATACTTAAATGTTTTTTTTATTGTTTTTGTTAATTCTATTTACCAATTTAGTTTGTATTTTTCTTAACGGCTGAATGCCTGAATTAATGTTTAAAATGACGTTTACTGATTCTCATCAATACGATGACGAACGAGTGGTTTTAACAGAGACGACAAACCTGTAAATAAGCCAAACTTTACATTTTAGTAAAAAGTGTTTGTAAGAAGATGGGTCTTATTATTGTTCTTTTAGCGTTTTTTGTTGCTTTGTTTCTTTAAATTTATTTTCTCAAGTAAAATCAACCAAAATTGTTTCGTGTCCATTCGCGCGCGTAGCAGATTTGTAATTATTGTAATCAACTCAATAATACCGATGATAAAGATATTCATTCTTCATGTGTATGGTACAGCACTTTGATCGAATCAATATATGTATACTCGTACATAAATTCATCAGTTTAATGTATTAACGCGTAGAAAGCGTACATTTTTTTTTTATTATTTTACAACTGAAATTGAAAGAACTCCCTTGTATATTATTTAATTTGGCTGTGTGAGAAAGGAGAGTTTAACATGGTACATTAAGCTTAGATGAAACGATGACCTATGGCTAATAAATAAGGGAATGCTTAAACGGTGGTTTAGTTGAACTTAACTTAAATTTATATGGAGTTAGAACTCAATAGCTGTAAATCAGTGTCCCATGTATTATATGTAGTTCAAACCACAACATGTGGCAGCACTACGATAAATGTTGTCAAATTGTTATTAGTTAAAACGACCAATTTTATGCGTTTAAAGATGTTTTATGTTAGAGTTTGCTAAAAACCGTAAAAATGTGAACCGCAGTTTCGGATTTCAAATGATTAAAATCGGTCGGTTTCGGTTCGGTTTTCGGGTTTTCTTACAAATCTTGCACATTGTTGTGTTTGACTGGTGCTCTGATAATTGAAATGTTTCCAAACTATAGATTTTTCCAGATTTTTCTGAAATAAAATTTCTATAATAAAATAAGTAAAAAAAAGGTTAAATATACTGCCAAACTTTAGTGATAATTATTATGGCTGCGAATCCATGCAAATGCATGTTTTTTGTCGATAGTCTAAGAACGATGTCGACCAATTATCTTACCGAACCATTAGAATTGAGTTTAATAGTATCGATTTGTTTTTGGTGAAAATTCCATATTAATTTCTGTATTATAAAAAAAGTTCTTAAAAAAGTTTTTAAATAAACAAAAAAAAAAAAAAAAAAAAAACTGAACTCCCATAATCATAAAAAATATTTTTGATTTATAAAATAATTATTAAAAAATTTGCTATAAAAATTTGTTCATTAAAACTTTTATAAATAAAAAATATTTTTTTTTGAATATAGCCTAGAACTCTGTTCGAAATAATTATTGAAAAATTTGCTATGAAAATTTGTTCAATAAACCTTTTATAAATAAAAAATATTTTTTTTTTGAATATAGCCTAGAACTCTGTTCGAGCTTGCGAAAAATGTTTAGCAACATTGATTATTTCACACGAAAATGTTGACATGTATCAATATTATCTATCTCGCGATTTTTCAAAACTTAACGTTTTTATTAGTTGCAAGTATACAACAGTGTTTTGCGAAGGTAAACAAAAATTATGTTTTTTTTTATTTGTCATTAAAAAAAGTAAAACAATATTATTTTTATAATTTCACAAATCAAAAAAAAAAAAAAAAAAATTAATTATATTATTAATTTTAACACTTTTCGACATTTTTCTTTGTGAAACGTTTGTTATTAAAACCACATTACAAATACGAAATAAAAAATTATAAGCTGTTGCTTGAAATTCCGTGCAAAATAATATGAGCAGCACTTGTTTCGTACGGAAAATAAAAATGTTGCTTTTCGAATGTTTTCGTAATATAAATAGAGTACAACTCTATCAACATTTTTTCGTTTGTATTTCACAGAAATTTTTTTATATTGAGTTTGTCAACATTATAAATAAATTCTTTTGGAGCTTTGCTTAAAGTAAAAGATTTCGACAAAAGATTCTTTTATTTTTAACCGATGCAGCATCTTCCTAGTACTTTTTTTAAATTTATAAAAATATTTGAAACACCTTGCCATTGTTTCCGGCTGTAATGTATAAACCTTTTTTATAATTATATAATTTGCGATTTCTAAAAGCATTAATATATTTTTAAAGTAAAAGCTGAAAACCGACATTTTTTTGTCGGTTTCGGTTTTTAGGAATTAAAAACCGCGGTTTCGATTTCGGTTAAAACCGAACAGCAATCCCTAATTTATGTATATGTTAAGTGACTTATAGATTTGTTGGTTAAAACCAATTCGTAACCAAAAATAGAGTTTAACTTACACTGATTTATTACCCCTTAGGCAAAGCTTTAATAGTTTGCCTAAACCATCAGATATCCATGACAATAAGTAAAAATTCGTTCTTATTCAAATATTTCTCAAAATATGTTAATTTTGTAAATATATTTCTTGTTCAAGTTGTCGGAGATACGTTAATGGCCTGGGGAGCTTAATAACCACATTTACCACCGTTTTCAAAACTTACCGATAGCTAAAGGTAGGATTTTATCTGCAGTATTAAAAGTGGTCCATTATTACAACTTAACTTTAACATACCGCTGACTTACGGTTAAAGCAAAGTTGTAATATTAGAACACACAAAGAACATACAAATAAAAAGCAGTATAAAAATTTTTTTGACTTTTTCTTTGAAATCTTCAAACCACAGGGAAATATAATCAGTTTTTATTAAAAAACACAATTATATTTTTCACACATTGAATAGTATTTAATATTTCTTTTGTCTTGGGATATTTTCGTCCATTTTGGTATTTAAATAGCAGTGCTACCAACTTTTAATCAAATTTCGAACGAGCTACGCAGTACGGTTTAACTTTCGAATTGGAAATGGCTTTCGAAAAATTTTACTTTTCGAATCGAAATTCGCGGTAGCCCCCCAGGTCTGGAGACTTGTGAAAAAAGAATAAGAACGAAAATAAATAACTTAAGACATGTGAAAGGAGAACTCATCACTTAACTGGTAAATCAAGTAAGAACGAAAAGGTAGATTTGTAATTTTTTTTGATAATATTTTTATATAAATGATTTTTTATTTATTTATTAGGACGATTTCAGTACCAGGTTCAGTTTTCACCAGTGGTGGGATACATTTTTTTGGGACTATTTAAAAATTTGTTCATAAAACTAATTCTAGGACTTTTTTTATTGGAAGAACACCAAGGACTAGCACTATAGAAAGTAACACTAAACACGTTTATTGCGAATAGATATGGGACTGGTCAAATGGTGGATGTTAAGTGTCAATTTACCCCCTCCAATGACAAGCCCATGTAAAAGTGATAGGACCCATTCATATAAAGTGTTAGAACTAGGACCGGTCTGTGCCAGCAAACAACCTATCGACGCGACTACTTTAGGTGTCAGTTAAGTATTTAACTGCAAACGTAATTATTTAATGGAAAAATTTTTACAAAAACTGATAAAAGCATATTTTTCCCTCTTCTAAATTCAGCCACTGCTGCGCCAGTTGACGTTATCCTTTTATCCGAATATTTTACACAACGTGTATTTACAATACATAGAACAATTCTAGGGGAGGGGGACGTTCGAAATTCCCAAGTTAATTTGTTTAGAGCACTCTAGTGTGGATGTATGAACTTAATAGATGACGCTGGAGCAGATTTTTTTTTAAGTTTAAATCAGGGACCGAAAATAACAGTTATTCTGAAATTTTAAAACAAAAAAAGCATATAGAAGATAATGCCGGCAAACTGATTCAAGTACACCATATTGATCCTTATGAACTTTTCTATGAAAATATATTATGATTTTTAAAGTTTTGATTTTTATTTTTTTGAACAAAAATAACAGTTATTTTTTATTTATATTTATTTGAACAAAAATAACAGTTATTTTTTGATTTTTATTTTTTCGATCAAAAATAACAGTTATTTTAGATTTTTATTTTTTTGAACAAAAATAACAGTTATTTTTTGATTTTTATTTTTTCGAGCAAAAATAAAAGTTATTCTTTAAAGAAATATACGTGTTATAATTATTAAGTTGTCTTTAAATATTTATTTAAACATGTGATCATCATTGGAATTTCTTATGCACATTAAAATAAATATTTAAAGACAACTCAATAATTATAACGCGTACATTTCTTTAAAGAATAACTTTTATTTTTGCTCGAAAAAATAAAAATCAAAAAATAACTGTTATTTCTGTTCAAAAAAATAAAAATCATAAAATAACATTCAAAAAACTTCCTTATATTTTTATTTATTTTTCCAATATTTCGGTCAAAATCTCTGACCATCATCAGGGGAATATTTTAAATAAATAAACAATAAAAGTTTAAAAAAACTCGGACAAATTTAACACTTCTCTGATTAAGCTTTCTTTGATTTGTACGAGTTTTTTAAACTTTTATTGTTTATTTATTTAAAATATTCCCCTGATGATGGTCAGAGATTTTGACCGAAATATTGGAAAAATATAAAAATAAATAAAAATAAAAGGAAGTTTTTTGAATTTTATTTATTATTTATATAGGACCTCAAGCCAAAATAATAAAACAACATAAACAACAGGTCAACTATACACAAGAATAAAAAAATCATAAAATAACTGTTATTTTTGATCGAAAAAATAAAAATCATAAAATAACTGTTATATTTGATCGAAAAAATAAAAAACAAAAAATAACTGTTATTTTTGTTCAAAAAAATAAAAATCAAAAAATAACTGTTATTTTTGTTCAAAAAAATAAAAATCAAAAAATAACTGTTATTATCTGACTTTTATGAAAAAAGGAATAACTGTTACGGTCCCTGGTTTAAATACATTGGACCACATACAAGAGGTAAACATTAAGACCCTAATCATGAAAAATGCAACGCAACGCCAAAGAATTACATTGAAAGCACAAACAATGTCATTAATATTTTGTAATTTTGTTGTATGTAGCTTTCTACAGAAATTCACATTGCGTTTTTAAATTTCAAACGCTGCATGTCTTGTGGCGTTGAAAATTTTAAAACGGTACATGAATTTCTGTAGAAAGTAACAACAAAATTACAAAATATTTATGACATTGTTTGTGCTTGTAATTCTTTGGCGTTACGTTGCGTTTAAATGATTAGGGCCTAACTGTCTTATGCAAAAAAAGGTAAAGTTAATATTATTAAAAACAAAACATTCTATTTCTAGCAAAAGTGTACGTATTGGCTGAATGTATTGGTTAACTAATGTGAACTTTAACTTTTTATTGCATACGACAGTAAATCACTTGCTAATTCTTGTACTGCATTTAAAGGGTTATTTTCTATCCCTTTTATGTTATTTTGTATATCATTTTGTATATATTTTTTCGCTTCATTACATTTGGCTGAATAATCAAATCTATTGTTTTTTTTTAATACGTTACTTTAATTTTAGTAACTCTTTATTTCTGCTGTATTTTCTTATTTTTTGTTACAATTCTCACGATGTATTTGCTGCTGACAGCAGTTGCTTAATTGGTTGTTTGATTTTGATTTTTATTCTTTTCCCAATTTTTTTTCCCATCTTAAGAGTATTGTCCTAAAAAAAAAAAACAAAATCTAATAAAAATGAAAACGAAAATAAAAATAATTATTGAAATTGTAATAACGAAAAATAATCTATTGGATAATTGATTTGTGGGCGCTTTTGTTGTTCGTATTGGCTCTAAAATAATGAAAAAAATCTAGTTTCCATTTGGCTCCAGAGACTAATCAAAAATTAGTCTTGACAACATCTAATAGACTTCCATATAGAAAAAAATATTATTTGAAAATAAGTTGGAAATTGAATTTGAAGTTTTAGTAAATTACTTTAACAGTTTTTAAGTTGCTGATGCTGAGATCATACCAGTTGTATGATTGGTGTGGATGGAATGAAATTGTATTTGAACACGTATGTGTGTCTATTTCTAACTAACTACCTCCTCCTAATATGGTCAAATCCTAAATTTAATTGATTTTCAATTTTCAAAATTAAAGGTCTGTCTACAAGTCTGTCTTTTGTTGTCTGAAAAGTGTTGCTATCGGTTTTGTAGCCATAATAAGTTTTATTGTAATTTTGTAATACTTTTTATGGTTGTGTGACATGATTGTCTGTCCATGTGTCTGTCGGTGTCATTTGGGTGTCAATCTACATTTTGACAGCCTATTTAAAACTTTTTCATGTTAAAAATTTAACATTGTTACAAAGGCGTTTAAAAAAAAAGATAGTGTTAGTTTGTCGAAATTTATGATTTAATGAAACAGAATGTTTACAGAAGACAACATATACACAGAGGGTTTGATCCGGTAGAAAAACATCATCCTTTGTCAAACGTTATCCAGCCACGACTGTGAGAGGCAAAACTTTAAAAACATTTTGTTTACATTTGCTTTAATTTTCACAACGCATTCCTTTCATTTAAACAGCATTTTATTTTCATTTTGACAACACACTGTTGCTATATTGACACTATGTTGTGGTCATTTTGACAACCTAGTCTCATCATTCGGGAAATCAATAATCCATCGCTGACCCAGCCAATATAAAAAGATGAGAAATATTTTTTTTTTAATTTATTTATTTGAATTACTGCACTGACTGCCTGCCTCCGATTTCGAACAAAAATTTCTTTCGTTTAACTTAAATTTAAAACAAAATTTTAAAATTATTTTTTTTAAGTGTACTTTAAGCGAACAGAAGTTTCGTTCGAAATCGAGGGACAGGCAGGAAATATAATTGCAGTTCAAGAAATCTTGTAATATATGCATTTGGCACATTTTGATACCGTTTTTTGCTTAGTTATTCATCAAATTCTAAAGAAAGTTCATCTATACATATCGCTCATTTAACTCAATAGTGACCTAAATCAGAAAAATCCATTTCGAGATAAAAGCGTTTAAAGTTTTTAATTTGCTCTAACCACTTAGAAAAAATAACACCACATTCTGTTCAAACGGTGAAAGTATAAAAAGTATAAAGAACATTATAAAAATAGACATAACGAACAATTCTGCAGCACTTATTCCAAAGTTTTATTTTTTGAGTTATGCCACTATTGAAGTAACGATTGAAGTAAAAGAGCGATTTTTAATTAATTTGTTATTCAACACTTACAAACAATTGATAGTATACTGCATTTAAATTAAAGAACGAAGCCACAAAAAATTGTTCCTGATTTGACAACAAAATGTTCTTAATTTGACACGATACATTATGGATTTAACAGCGTATTGTATGTATGTATGTAGAAAGAAGGCCATAAGCACCACGACCCAGAGGATCTTTTGTGCAGCCTATGTGTCTCACCATGACAGGCTCAGGCTACTTAAAAAGCTTATTACCCTGCCCGGTGAAAGATCATACATTTGCCCCCCGAAAAATTTCCGCCTAGAAGTCCCCAAGGCGGGACAACAGCAGAGAAGATGTTCTGACGTTTCATCATCAACCCCACAAAATCTGCATATCTTGGAACTTACATTACCCATTATATATTGATGGTATCTGAGACCACAGTGCCCCGTAAATAAGCCAACAATTAGCTTTAGTGCCCTTTACTCCAGCAGAAATAGCCTACCTGCCCTGCCACGGGATAGGGTCACAAATTTCTTGGACTGTCTTAACCCAGAAACGGATGCCGATGTGCGAAGGAATTTACGTTCGGACCATGTCCGGATCGTCCGTCTAATGACCAGCATTCACAACGAAGAAAGGCTCAGGTCCTATAAAAGAGCGACGAGCGCCTCTGTTTGCCAGCAGTCAGCCCTTACGTTGCCTACAGCGGCCTCATGGCCGGGCACACAGCGTATTATAAGTTTTACTTTTATTTTCCAAATTTATCAACATTCCATTCTTAATTTGACAAAGAGTAGTACTTCTCGTTCTCGATTTTTGTTTACTTTTTCGTTATAGATTTTACAACATTTGGTTACAAATTTGACAACGAATGTTGTCGAAAATTTTGACTACCAACCGTAGCCGTTTTTAAAACTATCCGTTGACATGGTTAAAGGTGTTGTGTCAATCCCTGTTCCCAGTTGAAAATGATACTTTATGTTTTCAAAAGCTTGAAAAAAGCTTTCCTTAAAGTAGGGCATGTTAGATTCTCTTATCACCAAACTTTTTCATCGTAAATCTTAGAGTAACGTAATTTTTTTTTAATTTTTGACTTTTGTTAAGAATTCGTTTTTATTCATCACTTAAATAAAATGTTTGGCCAGATAAAAGCAGCAGTAGTATGATCTCTTTAGCCTAAGACCATGTCATTTCTATTATTTCATGTTGTTGTGTTAGCAAGTCGTGTTGTCCATATAAATACCCCCAGTCTTTGACGTCGTTTGGCCTGTACAACTATTTTCTCGTATTATGTCTTCTAATTACTGTTTTCTGTCTAAATTCTAGACATAATTACATTTCATGTTCGTTTTAACAAATTTTTTTTTTCAAAAAATTAAAAATGAAAAAAAAACTATTACAATCTTTTATTTAATTTTTTTTTTCTTTTTAAAGTTCATTTATCTTTTTTTTTTTTTATTTTTTTTGGAAGTTTTTTGTTCATATTCTTGTCATTATTAGGTCCATAACTGATGGATGACATTAACTATTACTCATATTTATTTAGCATAAAAAATCTCAGCCAGTCAGCATGTCTGTCTGTCTATCTGTCTGTCTGTCTCTCTATCTATCAGTCACTTATTTCAGCTAGCCTGCCTTTCGAAATATTTTCGTTATACATTTTGGTTTTCTATGAATTTTTGATTTATTATGTGTTTTGTATTATTATTTTTACTTTATGTAAGTTTATTTGGAAGCCATAGCAAAATTTCTGAAGTTTTTACCTTCTTGTACATTTATTTTTCATTTTAACCCATTAATGTTTGAATCTATTTTCCACTGACAGTGCGGGGTGTCATCTTAATGTATGCGCTCTCATAACGGTTATAAACTCCGGATATAAATGAATAAAAAAAAACTATTAAGAATTTTCTAAAAAGTAAAAAAGTCAATATTTAAGTCATAAATTTATGGTAAATTAGAGTGTAACTAAATAAATATATAATACAGCTTTCCCCAAACAAAAAATTTCAGTGTTTTTATCAAAAATAAAAATTGGGAATTTAGCAGGTCTTAGAGAAATCGTATTAATTATTAATTGTATAGTTTGAATTTATCCATAAGGCATTGACTGTTGATTACTTAATTTCAGTATACAATATAATCATTTATTGCTGCATTTAAAAACTCGACTTAGAACACACATTGAATACATTAATAAACGATCAGACATTTACAAAAAAATTATTTAAAATCTTTATAACGTTAACAATTTTTTTTATTTTTTTATATAAGATTATAACAACGTAAATATTTTCTATAAAAAAAATCTTCACAATGTAAACATTTTCATTGTAAAGAAAATCTTCATAACGTAAACATATTCTTTACAACGTAATCATTTTCTTTAGTTTAAAAACTAGAATTAGAAAACACATTGAATATATTAATAAACGAAAACAGCCATAGAAAGCTCGATAACCTTAAAATCGTAATTTTTTTTTATTAAAAATATTAACGTCGTTCAGATCTTAAACAAAAAAATCTTTATTTGGTAAACACTTTCTGTAAAGAAAATTTGTATTACTTTAAGGTTTTCTATAGATTATCTTTCTCAAGTAAAGGTTTCTTATTTAAAATAAAATTTTTTTATTTTTTTATATAAGATTATAACAACGTAAATATTTTCTATAAAAAATCTTCACAATGTAAACATTTTCTATAGAAAATCTTTTTAACGTAAACATATTCTATAGAAAATCTTCCAACGTGAAAATTTTCTACAGATAATCTTTACAACGTAATCATTTTCTTTAGTTTAAAAACTAGAATTAGGAAACACATTGAATACATAAATAAACGAAAACAGCCATAGAAAGTTCGATAACCTTAAAATCTTAATATTTTTTTTAAATAAACTCAAAAGAAATAAATACTCAAGCTCGAGGTCATAAGTTTTTTAAAATAATTTTTATTTATTTAAATAAAACCAATATTTCGATATTCCTTGAATATCATCATCAGGGTTAATCTAAAATACAATAATATAAATGTATTAAACATCAATACAAACACAAAAATCACACAAAATTCAAACAGTTATAACAATAACAACAAGAACTTACTAAATTATTAATAAAAATCACAAAAATGTTTTTCCTTTTCTTATTGTCTATGTAATGTAGTGTTTACTACCATCGTCATGATTGTACTAAATTTGAATATTGCTTTGACTTATTAACTAGATATCTATATTGTTTTGCACAGCCACTCTCTACATCGCTCTTAAAATTCATCGTTGTTGGTATATTGATAATGTTCGAAATATTGGTTTTATTTAAATAAATAAAAATTATTTTAAAAAACTTATGACCTCGAGCTTGAGTATTTATTTCTTTTGAGTTTCTATAAAGAAAAGGTCGAATAAAACAAAACTAACGTTTTTTTTTAAATATTAACGTCGTTCAGACCTTTTACAAAAAAAAAAATTGTATTTGGTAAACACTTTCTGTAAAGAAAATTTTTATCACTTTAAGGTTTTCTATAGATTATCCTTATCACGTAACGGTTTCTTATCAAAATTCTTTACAATATAGAATATAGAATTATAACAACGTAAATATTTTTTATATAAAATTATAACATCGTAATTATTTTTTATGGCAAATCTTCACAATGTAAACATATTCTATTGAAAATCTTCACAACGTAAACATATTCTATAGAAAATCTTTACAACGATAACATATTTTATTGAAAATCGTTACAACGTAAACATAATTTTTAGAAAACCTTCAAAGTAAAAATTTTGTATAGAAAATCTACAACGTAATCATTTTTAAATATTAACGTCGTTCAGACCTTTTACAAAAAAAAAAAAAAAAAAATCTTTATTTGGCAAACACTTTCTGTAAATAAAATTTGTATCACTTTAAACTTTCCTATTGATAATCCTTATCACGCAAAGGTTTCTTATTAAAAACCTCAACAACAGAATATAGAACTATACCATCGTAAATATTTTCTATGTAAAATTATAACATCGTAAATATTTTTTATAGAAAATCATCACAACGTAAACATTTTCTATAGAAAATAAAATTTTTACAACGTTGTGATTTTCTATAGAAAATCTTTACAACGTAATCATTTTCTGTAGAAAATCTTCATACCGTAAACATTTTCTATAGAAAATCTTTACAACGTAATCATTTTCTGTAGAAAATCTTCATACCGTAAACATTTTCTATAGAAAATCTCTACAACGTAATCATTTTCTATAGAAAATCTTTACAAAGTAAACATTTACGTTTCATTACGGCGTAAACATTTTCTATAGAATATCTTTACAATGTTAACATTTTCTAAAAAAAGTCTTTACAACATAAACATTTTTTATAGCAAATCTTAACGTAAACATATTCTATTCTTTAAATTTTCTATAGAAAATCTTTATAAAGTAAACATTTCCTATGGAAAATTTTTAAAACGTAAACATTTTCGATAGAAAATATTAACAAGGTAAACTTTTTTGATAGAAAATCTTTACAAGGTAAACATTTTCAATAGAAAATCATTACAGGGTAAACATTTTCAATAGAAAATTATTACAGGGTAAACATTTTCGATAGAAAAATTTTTACAAGGTAAACATTTTCTATAGAAAATCTTTATCACGTGAACGTTAACGAATTTTATTATAAAAAAAATATTTATCAGGATTTTCTATAGAACATTATTATAACATAAAGCTTTTATATAGAAAATCTTTATCAGTCGAAGCTTATCTTTAGAAAACTTTTATCCTGACAAGGTTTTCTGTAAAAAATAACATGTAAGTGTTTTATATAAGATAAATATATAAGATAAATTAAGAACTAATAACACAGGGCTACATTGTAAAAGTTTTTTTTTAACAATTCTAACTAATTCTTATGATTTTTGGTCTGTTAAATTCGATTATGAGTTCAGTTTTCTCCCATCACGTCACATTTATTAGATAAGTGAAAATCTGTTTTTTTTTCGCTTTTTACATCTCTTTTAGCTGTCATCCAGTGTCACTTAAAATAAGTTAAATCTTTTAAAGTTATATCTATTTGAAAGACTAAATAACTCCTCGAATAATACCTAAATTACGAGTCGAACAGTAGCTAATTGGCTTTGATCGGATAAAAAAAAAAATGATTGAGTTATAGTGGACCAAATTTAATATTTTATAAAAATTTTAAGGTTATTCAGCAATTATTGTCATTTCGGAAGATGTTTATAACACGATTAATAAAAAAATCCATGGTTTGGTAATATTATTATACAGTTCATTTGATTACAAAAATCTTAACCCTTTCACCCCGAAGTTTTTTCTCGAAATCTGTTAGGGTTTTTTCAATTCTGATTGCAAATTTATTTATAAGGCAATAATATAAGATATTGGGGATACATGTGATGTCGGTGATCCTACCGTTACCCTGGGACATATTATCCCAATAAGTTCTTACGTTGGGATATTTTGTCCCAATAAAGCTATCTGCATACACAAAAACAACAAAACTTGTATTTTTAACTTATATTGGGATAATGAATCCCACTCGATAATAAATCCCAATCTTTTTGGGACAATATGTCCCATTGCAAAACAAACTTTTCTATCTTTATACTCTATTGGGATACATTAAATATTAAAATATGAAGTTTTTTTTATTTTATTCCTATGCAAATCCCGCGAAGCTCTACGCTTGTCTGCAGGAGACCAGAGTCTCTGGCGGGAATCGAACCCGCAACCCCGGCAATGATAGGCTAGCTCACTACCAGTTAGCCTACCGGGGCACCCAAAAGTAAGGAAATAAGGAATATTGCAGGGACATATAATCCCAGTAGGGGCGAAATGGTTAAGCCATAATGGACCGTAATCGTAATAAAACCTCAAAATCCTATAATTGAACAAAATTTTCATCGAGCCTGGCTATGGCCTGGTATACATCGAAAACCCGAAATGTGCAGTTATCTGATAAATGCGACGTGATGGGAGAAAACGGAGCTCTTCTACGGATTTAGCATGCCAAAGAACAAAAGAATCAGTTGGAATGGTTAAAAAAAACTTTTAAAAAGTCTTAAAATGTCTACCTTTATAATATTCAATCGTTACGAAAAAGTGTTCTCTTTTTTTAAAAAAAAAAAAAAATATTTTGAACATAAACCGTTAAATCATATCAAGTGTCCTGCATTTTACTAACTCCTCTTAAAACCGTTTGTATGCGTCATTTAAGTTTGAAGTGATTGTGGATTTATTTTCTAAAAAAAATCAAAGCCATTTAGAGATTATAAACAGAATAGGAAGAGATGTACTTTTAATGTTGATTTTGTTTTTGAATTTGTTGTTGTCTAGAGTCCAAGCCAAAACTCAAGCTCGTGCCTTTACAAAAGTCGACACAGAAAAATCGTGAGTTGAAAAAAATACAACAACCTTAGAGCACAGTTGAATGTATGTTGTTTTAATGCTTACAGCTAAAATAAACTTTATTTTTATTATTTTTTATTAAAAAATAAGTACAAGCCAAAAAAAAGAAAAAAACAAAAATATTTTTTTTAAAGACTCAGTAGGAATTTTTAAGACAAGTTTGACCAAAACACAATAATTTCATTAACTACTTTTGTGCTTAAGAATAGGGCAACATCAAGTATCGAATAAAGACAATTTGAAAAATTCAGAAAATTCCGAAGCTGAAATCTTTAGCTAAAGAATAATTGGATTTTAGTATTTCGTAAAAGGTGTTACGTTTTTACAAAATTTCTACTGGGTATTCAAAATCTTAAAATCTATTGAAGCCTTTTCAGTTTGTTTTTTTGTAGGTTTTCGTTGATCGGTTTATGGCTGCTGCTGTTGTTATTTGGCAGTTTTGTTACTGACTGACTGCTTTTTTTCTGCTCCTGCTGCTCAGTTTTTTTTCTTTCTTAGTCTTCGTTTCTTTTCATTTTGGACAAACTGGTTTTAAGATTTTTTCGTTTATTTTGTTTTGATGTAAATAAATTAAAGAAATAAAAACTTAAAATTAAAACAAATAAAAAGCCAAAAACCAAATATTCTCTAGATACTCTTTAAATTAATGAAACTTTGTTGCTTTTTCCTGTGCTTTTTTTTTTTTTTTTTTGTGCAAATTTTGACTCTAAATCTAATATTGTTGTTTTTGCTTGAGTTAGTTTTTATTCTAAATTTTAAACTAAATCCTCCATCCCTTCTTTCTTCCTCTCTACTACAACAAATAATCATAATTATTGTGCTTTTGTTGTTACCAGTCCGTAAGTACAGCTTTGTTTTTTGAATTTTATATTCTTGATGATTTTGATTGTTTACTCTTGGTGTGTTTTTCTTTTCGTATTCGACTTTGACCGTTTTATTTTCAAATTTGAAATTTTAGCTTTTTTAAGGCAGAGCTTAAAATAAATAATTCTTAAACTGGAGTTTAAAGTTTTAAGATTTGAAAAAGAGGACTATTTTTTAAATTGTTTGGAACCATGATCAAAATAATGTTAGATTTTATTTTGAAAAGAAATATGGGTTAGATCAAAGAGAGGAAAGGAGGAAGAGGCTTTTTAATTAATCTTAAAAAAATTTTGTATTTGGCATTAAATTTTTTTTTTTTACAAAATTTTTAGCGATTTCCGTAGAGGAGAAAAAATATTCTTTGGAGCGTAGAGAAAAATATTTTTTAGATTATTTTCAAGCAAAGCTTTTTAGTGTATTGAGCAACAGGACTTCAATATTATTTAAGAAATATACTAAAGAAACACTCAACTTAATTTATTAAGGATAATTAAGTTCTAATAAAAGAAATGTTAACCCTAAAAAATTATTAAATGTTTAATACAAAAAAGTCAAAGTTCACAATGTATTAATGGTTTACTAATATAAACTTTTACTTTTTTTTTGCGTAAGACCGTAAATGCTTACAAATAAAGAAATTGTTCTCAAAATTTTGATAATGGACATCAAATTTCCGTACATTTAATAAATAGTTTTTTCTCCCAAATTGAGATACATACAGGGTAATCACGATGGGTAGTGCACAGTGTGCAAACGATGCAAATGTATGCAAAAATACACACATTTGCACAACACAACAACAAAATGTACGTATTTGCAATTTGCTTCATTTTACTTTTTTTGCACTAAAAAACCTTGAGCAAAAATAGTGCATATTTGCTCAGTTGAAAATAAAAGAAAACAACAACTTTTGACATACGGACCTCCATATTTTTATATTTTATTTGTTTAAAAAGGTTTGCTACAGCTGTCCCTGAGTTGACAATCTTTGTCTGAGTGCCACTCGGGTCGTTCCGAAGCAAAGATCCAATGTCGCCGGAGCGAAGTCGCTGCTCGTGATTGCAGGTGGATGTGTACCAGGGATGTTAAATGGGGCTTTAAATTTTGTACCAACTTCCAAAAAAAAATGTACTTTTTGGACCTTCACGGTACCATTTTTTTTTTTAAATTTATTAAAACAACAGAAAAAAGTACATGAAAATTCAAGTGTACACAAAAAAACAGAACTTAATATTAACATACTTTATATGTATGAATAAAATAAGGTACATAAAAGTCTTATGAATATATGAGATCATAATCAGGCACTTATTTGTTAAGTTAATAAACTATTTGAAATTTTCCCTTCATAGCAGCATGAATTTGTCGATCTTAACCAATCCTTGGTTTGTTTGAGACTTGATAATGTTGGCACATGTAGTCTGTTTCTTTCCGTAAGCTTCTTATAAACGGTGGTCAGATGTTACAATATTGTAAGCCGTCGTTGCCAACACAAATATTTTTCTAACAAATGGTGCCATGGTCAGATGCATTAATTTTTCACGTCTGCCAAATACATATGAGCTAAAAATTTTAATGCAATTTAAGCAATGCTGTTTACAAATATTGGAAGATCTGACCACCGTCTTTACGAAGCTTTAGTTTTTATTATATTTTGAAAAGAAAAAAACTGGTTTCACATTTGCAGACGAATTTGGAATGGATAAAATTCCTGCAACGATTCTAGAAATGTCAGGAAACATATGGACATTCAGCTAATTTTGTAAATTAGCTACTGCCGACCAAAAACTACAAATGTTTTCAGTTTTTAACGCCACAATTGCTCGACATCAGCTAAAGCTCCAAATTTATTATTGAATGAATTAAAATTTGCTATTTCATTCGGGAACTTTTTTTTTACTAAAAGAGGTACAGTACTACTTGTTTTACCTGAAATAACATTTTCCAGAGTAAATTTATGGAACCACATTAAAATTGACTTTGGTTCTCAAAATTTTATATAAAATTGTTTTGCATTTTCTTTAATTTTTTTTAACAATATTAATATTGATAATATTTGTAGAAATATATAAATCCACTTCTGTTCCACAATAAATTTCTTCAAAGGGCATGTGAGATTTGTATAGGTCTACGATAGATATATCACATTCATCCGAAACATTTTTATTCTTGATATTACGAGCTATTTGGCGGAACAAAAAAGTTAGCCTTTGTAAAAATACATGCATTCGAGCCTCTTCCATGTTAATAATTTTAAATGCATATTGCATAGACAGAAAATGCAATTTAAAAGAAGGATTTTTAAATACTGATGAAAGAAATAATAATTAAAAAAAAAATGTAATGAAAATGACTTATGCCCAATTTTCAGGATAGTATTTAAATCTATATTATGTTAATTTTCATAAAAACTTAAATCGTATTTAATTACAGATTGATTTTTTGAGTTTTATATGAAAAGTCTTTTTTAATTAAGACAAAAGTATGGTAGCACTACTAAATACAAAAAAATATCATAACAAAAGTGTAGTTATTTACAAGGTGGTCTCAAAAAACAGCTGGTTGCTATTACTTTGTCTGTTGTTTTTGTATTGTTGTGATATTAAGGCCACCTTGCTAAGTTAATCCAATGGAAAATTAAGTTGAATTTAAATGTACCACATCGGTGACTTAAGTTTCATTTAAGTGTTTAGTGAAGAAAAGAATTTTGTATTTAAAATGATTTTAAACATAAATGTGTTTTAATGTCAATCCTGAAAATTGGCCATTAATAATTTGTTTGCTATACTAAAAATTCAAAAAGGGGGAACTTTGAAAAATTTTTAAATTGTACCAAATGAGTCACGGTAGTACCACGGTACTTTAGAAGGTCAAAATGTACCAAAAAAAGTACAATTGTACCCTGATGTGTACGGTAAGCTTTAAGATTTAACATCTTCTAGGTATGTATTTCTATTCAACGAAAAAACGTATTTTAATGATTTCATTCTTTTAAATCAATATGTCTGATTTTAATGTTTTTTCTCTATTTAAGCTTCTTTTTTTAACGTTATTTGAGGGTGTATTTGTAATAAAAGGCCTTTGACTTGGTTTTTAAGCAAGATTTGTTTAAGAGTTTTTCTTGCTACAGATTTTCTAAATTTTTTTATTTCGTTAAAGAGCCATAACAAAATTGTAAAAAAGAAGGAAGTGGGCGATCAGCAAACTTTTGTTTTGTTTTTAGTTGTTTCTTTTTTTCTTTAATTTAACATACAACTAGATACAACCACTATATTTTTGTTGTAAAATATGTACCTTTTTTAAATTTGAATCTGGTTCTCTTTCTTTTGTCTAGTTGATTTTTGTTGAAGTACTGTAACGAACGAACAGTGCTTCGAGTATTAGAATAAAATAATGTTCTATCAGTTCTAATACTTGTTGTTAATAGTTGTTGTGTTGTAGTTGTATTTCATGGAATTGTATTTTTTAAATTAATGTTTGTTTAGATCGCTTTTGGTAGATTTTGTTTAGTGTTGCCAACTCATTGCGACCTTAATTTATAGCAAAACATCGCTTAACATTTAAAGCCTGGTACAGTTCTTATCGCTTATAGTCACATCATTTAGTTGAAAAACAAATCGTGGACTATATCGCTAATGTGTCTATAAGCCTAATTCACATATTCATATGCCACTATAAGGCATATAAAAGTATTCGAATATAATCAAGTTATGTGAATATAGGAAATAAAAATGCAAATAAATTACACCGACAGAGTTGCATACTGTATAAAAAATAGTTAAAATAATAATAAGATATTTATAATAATTAATATTCTGTTTATTTTATTAAACTGTTAATGGTTTTTAATCCAAATTTAGATATTTTTAATTAGGCTTAAGTTCATTGAATTTAATTTTCATTAAATTATTTTTATGAAGACAGGAATTTTACAGCATGAAATCAATTAAAATTTTATTGATAATTTTTCATTCTTCACTGAGCTGGGACTTGAACCCAGGCTTTCACGGACAGGTTGCCCAGACAAGTTTCGATTGTTACCACACAATCTCTTCAGTGGGGTTTGCCGTCTTACTCACTCGGCTATTGCAGCCGGATGACGTCAATAGTCAAACATCAATCTTTAAACCAAATGGTATTTCACCTTGGTAGATCGTAATTTGCTTTTTGAATGAATGATTATCTATTTTAATTGATTTGCATGTTCTTCCTAATTTCTGCTTTTTCGTACTTTTTGTCAAGAATTCTTCTTGAAATTCAAAGTACATTTTTGTTTTTCATGTTTTTGTCTTTCTTTTTTCTTGTTGACCTTTTTCAGCACAACTTGAAGGACAAATGTAAACATAGCTCGTGCCTTAGCTGTTAACAATAATTAGTATAATGAAAAATTAAAATTATCAATATATTTTAATTAATTTCATGTTGTAAAATTCCTTTCTTCATAAAAATAATTTAATGAAAATTAAATTCAATGAACTTAAGCTCCGCATATTAAATTCCAACGTTAAATCCGTCCTGTTATATAGATGCACCACTTGGAAGGTTACCAGGGGTGTTACCTATCAATTGCAAACCTTTTTAAATCGTTGTCTCAGACGAATTTTGCGTATTATCTGGCTTCGTGTAATAACGAATGTATACTAAGTCAAGCAAATCAAATGGATGTGGCCTCTGAAATTCGAAACGTAAATAGCAGTAGCTTGGGCATGTACTACATCGTGAGGATAATAACATTGCGAAGCAAGCGTTGCGTTGGAATCCGTTTACCCCAGCAGGAAGAACAGTTGATAGAGCACGGACAACTTGGAGACGTTCAACCGAAACCGAAATGATATCAACTGGGTTAACATGGAATCAACTTAGATAAATAGCTCAAAATCAAATGAGATTGAAGACGGCTATTGTTGGTGCCCTATGCTCCAGTGGGAGAAAAAGGAATGAATATCGCTAATGTGAATAAAAACGGAAGTGCCTATAAACGAAAAGTACTGTACTCTGTTCAAATTTGCTAAAAATGTTGAGTAACATTTGTTATTTCATACGAATAATTTGACATGTATCAGTGTTTCCCATCTTGCGAGTTTCCACAATTTAACGTTTTTATTTCTTCAAAGTATGCAACATTGTTTTGCATAGGTAAACAAAACCCGCATGTATTTTATAAAAAATTCTTTGTTTAATAAAAGTTAAATAAAAAAGAAAGTAAATATGCATAAAAAACTGTTCTGGTCATGTTTATTACATTTTTCCTTTCTCATTTAATATAAGGTTGTTATTTTTTTTTTTCAATTTGTTTAACTTATAATGCGAAATCAGTGCAGCTTATATTTTTTCGCAGTTGTAAAAAATGTTGTCAGAAACATTTCGTAACATTTTCACAAAACGAACAGAGTACAATTCTATCAACATTATTTCATAGAAATTCAGCACAGTTTTTTTTCATATAAGTATTCACAGCATTTCCCGTGAAATGTTGAACTGAGTACCAGGCTTAAGATTAAAAATAGCAAAATCTATTTTTTTTTATTGTTGTATTGGCAACACTGATTTTGTTTAAAATTTGTTTATAAAACCTTCAACTTATAGCCATACCTAAATAAGATCGGAACTCGTTTTCTAGCTGTCAAAAATCCTCATGCCCATACAATTTGTATTAAGCATCCCTAAATAGCGCGGCGTCAACGCTTTGCAATTGGAAAATCCGATTTTGACAGCGCGTTAAAATAAGCAGGGCTGCTGTATTTGTGGTTCTGACGACCCTGTTTGTATCGTTTGCGAATAAATAATGGCGAATTAGCTATTTTTAGGTCAAACTAGCGGTTTTAAACCCATTTCTTGTTTCTTTTATGAGGGTTTTAGTAAGCACGAAAATTAGTACTACTGTTTGTGACACACGTATCCTCGTATCATCGTAAAAGCTACGCGAAAGAAAATGTTCCGCCTTCCGCTCTTGCTTAGGTACGGCTGTTAGTCCTAATCGTCTTTAGCATCCTTAATGCCAAAACATGAGAATAAGGTTGACTTAAAATTAAATATTAGAATCAAGAACTTGAGTTAAGTTATTAAACATTCGGGAAAATTTCTCAGAATCTTTTCGTTAGTATTTTTTTTTATACATTTTAACCATTTTTTTAAAATAATTTTTTTTTCACATTTTTAATTTCTTCTAAATGTCATTACTCTATCATTAAAACTAATTTGCAAATCTTGCTGCCTATCGCGTTAGTTTGTTGTTGAAAATCTTTAAATGTGATATAAACTTAATGATAATAATAAAAAAATAGTAATAGGACATTTAAAAGAAATAGAGAGGAGCTAAAGTCAACTCAAAACCATTAGAAATAAAAATAACAATATAATAAACATTGACAAGCCTTTTTCTTTCCAACATTCTGGAGATTCAATACGACTACGAGTATTTAAAATAAAGAAAAGTTGGGGAGTGGAAAAAATCCAAACCTGAAAAATGCTTAAACGATTTCATTAGATTACAGTGGAAAATCGTGACTTACAGAGACACAGTACTAATACTACGAGCTGAACAAAACAAAACAGTCGACTGCGACGAGTACTTAATTTAGCAAAGAATACTAATACGAGGGCGAATCAATAAGTCTGTTTCAAACTTCCCTCGTAGTTATATGAAATGCAACACTGCTCCCATCAACATACCACCTGTTAATAGACTACTGTCAAGTTTTGAGCAAGTTCCGTCATTTACTTTACGTTTAACAGCTGTTCAAAACATACAACCTCGTGGATTTGTTTTAAAAATGGAAAAAAGTGAATTTCGAGTGCTCATTAAACATTATTTTTTGCGAAAAAAAAACCGTCAATCAAACCAAGGAAAAGCTTGATAAATACTATGGGGACTCTGCACCATCGATTTCAATGGTAAACAAGTGGTTTACTGACTTTCGTTGTGGTCGAACAAATGACGCTGAACGTTCTGGACGGCCAATTGAAGTCAATACACCCGAAAATGTCGAACAAATTCACGATATGGTGTTGGCCGATTGAAGAGTAAAAGTGCGTGAGATTGTTGATGCCATAGGCATTTCATATGGCAGTGTGGTTTCGATTTTGAATGATCAGCTGGGTTTAAGAAAGCTTTTTGCTCTCAATTGACCATAAACGTAATCGTGTGACAACTTTAAAGGATTGTTTGGAGTTGTTTAACCGCAATTCGAATGAGTTTTTGCGGCGTTTTGTAACTGTGGATGAACCATGAAACCATTACAACACTCCGGAGACCAAGCAGCAGTCTAAACAATGGGTTTCTCGGGGTGAACCGGCTCCGAAGAAGGCCAAGGTAAGTTTGTCGGCAAATATGGTGATGGCAACAGTTTTTTGGGATGCACGCGGGATAATCCACATCGATTACCTTCAAAAGGGAAAAACAATAAACGGCGAATATTATGCCAACTTATTGGACCGATTTAACGATCTTGATTTTCATCAAGATAATGCACGTGTGCAGTCTCAATGGCAAAATTACATGAATTGGGCTACGAATTGGTACCTCATCCGCCATATTCTCCGGATTTAGCCCCCAGTGACTATTTCTTATTTCCGAACCTAAAGAAATGGCTCGGTGGAAAGAGATTTAGCTCCAACGATGAAATTATTGGTCAAACAAATGCCTATTTTATGGACTTCGAAAAATCCTATTTTTGGAAGGGATACATAAATTGGAGAAACGTTGGACTAAGTGTATTGAGCTAAAAAGAGATTATGTTGAAAAGTAAATTTTTTTTTTTGTAAAAAAAAAACTGCGTTTCATTCAAAAAGTCACGGATTGATCCGCCCTCGTATATATATATATGAACATAAATACAGGCAAAAGTATTTAGTATCTAAATAAAGTTAAGAGTATTTAAATAGGGTGATTAAAAAAGATTAGCAATCGTTGGACAAACAGTAATGAATTACGATATCGCTTTGAAATGGTGCATTTTTTTTAAAGCGAAACATGAGTAGCTTAAAATCATTTATAAATTCTGTTTTTTAAATTGTTTTGCAAAGTTTAGCTTTGAAGATAAAAAAAAAACTACAATTGTACAAATTTTGTCAACCGAGTACAGTGTAATCTCCCTTAATGGAAAATTTCTTTAAGTGGACACACCCTTTCGACGGACACTTTTCCCTGGCCCCGGCAGCGTACTTAAGCAATGCATTGGATTTTTTTTCAGAGGACATTGCCCTTGTACGGACACATTTAAATGGTTCCTTCGGGGTCCGGTCATGATGGATTCCATTGTATTTGGTGTTAAAAGAACTTAACAACAAGTTATCCATTTTCGATTACAAAATTATAGTTAAATAAAACTTACATAAGGCTACGATTTCGATGAAACTTTTTTTATTTCATTATATTGATTGGACCTTATCATTACGTACAAATAACAAATAACATTTAAATGACTGTTTCGAACACTTTTATGTACATTTCGGCCGATATCTCGGCGATAACTTAACGAATGTTGGTTTCAAATTATCCACGTTAGGGAGACTATTCGCTAAGTCCCAATTTACAATGTTGAAATTAAAAGGCAGACATTTTTCTTATTCTCTTTTGAACATGCCTAAACCTTTCACAATCGCGAAATTAATAGACAGACAGAAATTATTCGTTTCTTTTTTTCGTGTTATTTCGCTGTTGACGGAAATGAACATTTTGCAGGCATTGATAATTAAATAACATTTGTGTGAGAAAAATGATATGAAGCAACAACATGAAAATTGCGAACAGTGAAGGAGAAAGACAAAATGTCTGGTACAGACAGCCATGTACTACACACTCTACCTCTACAATCCCTCGCCAACAAACTTCGTCTGTCTGGCTTCCACTTGCCACATTGTAAAAGGGTAAAAGGGGACTAAGACACGGTTTTTGACGTCGGAACACACAAAAATCTAAAAGCGCAAAATCGCATAATCTTTGTGGGCAATTGACGTCGCCAAAACGTGAGATAACGCTTTCAAAAATTGTTCATCCAATAAAGCCTAAATCCGTCTTGTTGTGTGGCTCGTGGCACCGTCTGGTTGAAACCACATATTGTCTAGGTCATAATCTTCAATTGCAGGCCAAACAAAGTCGGTTGTCATACGGCCATAGCGAAATCGAAAAATTCAGATTATCGACATCACTTACACTAACAGAAGCAAAATTTAGGCAGTGCACACATTGCGTAGATGCTCAAGCCTGAGCACATCTGTAACGCTTCCAGTCTCTTTAATTTTTTTTTTATAATCTTGCCAATTTCTTGCACAGTAGGTCGATTATGACGACCCAAATCACCCCGTTATTTTCGAGAAGTTTCCACGTGTGAACCATCACTTTTGTGGTAAGTTTTAACTATTTTTACGCGTTCTTAAAAGATCCATATTCATAAATGCCAAATCGTTCACTAAATAAATGGCACTTTAGATAAAGTATATTTAACAGCTGACAGCTTTGAAACCAATATATGGATAACCCTGCATAATAATTTTATAACCTATTTATTTTTTATTTTAGCGGCGTAAAAATAAGTGAATTAATTTTATGAAGAATTGTACTTTCTAAGGTCTATGAATTTACTATTTGGGGTATAGTGGCAAATAAACCAATCTAATAATACACTACGAGTTTGATTACACAGTGCAACACATAAAATGCAAACTCCTCGTGCGAAATTTCTCAAAGCACTAATCCAAACTAGGAACACTTCATTTGGGTTTTCCTACCCTGATAGAAAAAGCGTCATAAAGCTGATGTATTATGACATTAGTACTATGTAGGGTATTCATTTAATCGGGCTTTTGCTTTAATCGGTTAATCGCTCAATTGATTAACCGAGGTTTTGGCCTAATCGGTTGATTTTGTTACTGATCTTTTAACCGCTTAATAAGTCTTTTTTATAATTTTTTTGTAATTTCAATAAATAAATACAAAAGAAAAAAAAACAATAACATAACAAACAACAATTTTTGAATTAAAGCTAAAGATAATATAAATAATTATGTAAAACATATTTTTTAATTAGTACATATTATGTATTAATTAAAAAATAAACTGTGAAAGCATTTTATTAGGAGATCTTATAAAACATTCTTTAAGACAAATAATTTTGTTAAAATGTTAAGCATTAAAGTGATTTTCTTCGTTAGTTTGGAAAAAATTTGACTTGGAAAAAATTCTTTCACTTATCGTAGATGTTGGAGAAATCGAAAGCAACCCATAATACATAATATCTAATTTCTCAGTCCTTTTCCTCGGTTTCTCTAAACATATAAAATCTTTCAATATGCCATTAGAGTCTTGTCTTAATTTTTAAAATGTTTAACACTTTTTTCGGTTAATTCTGTTAAAAGAATAATGTAAGAAGAGATGAGAAGAAACAAATAACTAAATACATACATATTAAAAGTACGTAAAACAAAAGGTGTTGACAGCAAATACTTATTTAAAATGAAGATCAATGAACACCTTCTTTGTTTGTATGAACAAATATTGTCTAAGCTCATACCTTTTGTATATGAGACGAAAGAAATAATTAAAAACACAAAAAAAAAAAACATGTTACACAAAAAAACATACTACAAAAAAAAATAAAAATTTTGTTACATCGGTTAGTCGGTTAATCGACTGAAATTGACCGGTTTAATCGTTAATCGAAAAAAGCTTATTTTAAGTTAACCGATCAAATTATCGGATAGTAATTAATCGGTTAACCGTCAATGAATACCCTAGTAATTACTATGGCAAGTGTCTTTGACCCCATGACACTTTACATAATTGTGATGTCAGCCTTAAGATCACTTGCCCAAATTGTGATCAGGGTCAAAAATTGAAATAAAGTCATCAATGGGTTGACACATCGGCATCAGAAATTACGAATCGGAGTAAGTTTAATAAAACATGTCATCAGTAAGATGACGCAGTAACATCGTAGAAACGACTTATCAGGCTCAATTTAATGCCAGTTTGTCATTGGTATTGACTTAAGTCAAAGTGAGAGAATATGTATTATTTACTTACCCGTTACACATGTTTTTTTCACTTTTGTTGTATTCCGCCCTTTGTTTACATAGGATCTCGCAATTGTAAGACATCAGCAGCAGCATGCCCGATATGGTGTTCATAATCATTCTACTTTAAAAATTTTATGTATTTAACTAAATAATTTAAAAAAATAGAATATGGGATTTTTGCTTCTTATCTCACTTTTTAACATGAAAATAATGTTAATAATAAACAAAACGTGGCATCGAATTGATGTCACTTAAGTCATAGCATAAAATATGACAAAATAATATGATTGGCATAATGTCACATTTTGCCTCATTGCTGCCATTTGTAATAACATTGATGATACAAATCTGATGTTACGGCATCATCAATATAAAGATGCATTTTTCTATGAGTGTAGTTCTAGCAGTTGTTAGATTTTATGGTGTCATGTTTATTTTGGCTAAAACTTGATTTTTCCGAAGAACAAGCAAGCTGGCTTTGAAGATAAATGTTATTCCAAACTGTCAAATTTTATATTTAAGCAAAAATTAAGGAGAAATCAATTTTATAAATTTGTGATGATACATACAGCCATGTCACAGAGTACAATTCCGTTCGGAAACGGAATTCATTCCGTATTTTGGTGCTTCAGAAAATTACGCAACAACTTTGCGGAATGAAACCATTTTAGTTTTCATGAACGGAATGGGAGTTTTCTGTATCGTAAAGTCCAAAAAACTTGAAAAAAAAAATTTTAAATTTGCCCCGGATTTCTGAAAAGAAAAAAGCTGAATTCCCTGTGAACACTAAACTTATTTCCTAGATAATTGACGCATTCCCTATTATTGATGACAGACGTCGCTAAGCAAAGAAATGTTTTAATAACGCTGTTTGGGCAAGAACAAAACGTCGACAACAGCTGTCAACACAAGACAAATTTTTGTTTGCTTAAAACATTTTTATTTTTTATTCAAACACAGCGCTAGCTTCTGAAGGCAGATCGTTTAAACAAACACAACTTTTTCAAACACCCTATTGAATAAATTTACTGATTACAAAACCGGCAACTAAAGTAAAGTTTTTAAATTCAATTGAACAGCAATAACGAGAAAACTAAAAACTAAAAACCAAAAAAAATTACCTAAACGATTATTACACCATTTAAATACAAATAAAAAAAAAGAAAAATATAAATCAACTAAAAAAAAGTAAAACCAATAATTATACGGGTAATTCGACAATTGAAATTAAGGGCATTATAAACAACGAATATGGCTTGAACTTTTTAAAACTGATGTGAGCAAATTTGTTTCGCTCTTTTTTTTTTTGTTTGCCACAATTTCACCCAAAAAAAAGAAACTAAACAAAAATGCTAAATAACAGATCGTCATTAAATATCGTTGTAAATTGCATACATTTGCATTTATCGTTCAATAAATCGATCAATGAATCATAATTATTGTAACATACTTTTCATTTGTCAGTATTTATCGAAGTTTACGTGACTGTATTGGAGAATTTTTACATTTGTATGAGTTATTTTTTTTACTATGAATGAATGTTTTTTTGATTATTTCTTTATTTCTCTTTTTTTTTTTGTATGAATGCAATTGAACTATATTTCTTTTCTTTTTTATATAAATCTTCTACAATTACACTGATGTATGCATAAATTATTTATTTTTTATATTTTTTTATTTTATATATTTTTTTAATGTTTGTTGGTATGCGGAGTTTGCAGAAAAGAAAGACAATAAACTTATTTATAAAATCCGCAACAGTTCAGATAAAAGAAATAGCAGTGAATATTTGAGAAGAAAATTAATGCGACATGTCGAACAGTACACATGTTCTGTAACTTTGGTGAGAACTTCTCGCATCGAAAACATGTGAAACAAATTATACCATCGTTTCTCGAAAAGTGAGAAAAAAGTGTGTCTGTAAAGGTACGGTCACATATGGCAAATATTAGCCCCAAATATGTTTGCCTTTATTTGGCAAATTTTTTTTCAAAACAATGTAGGTTTCATTTTGTGGTCACACTGCGCACATTTATTTGCTCATATTTGTTTGCTCTAACAGATGTCAAATAGCGGCAAACACACATATTAGCAAACATGTTTTCCATATGGTCACACTTAAAAAAATATTTGCCGAAGCAAAATATTTGACCAAACTGTCAAAATATATAAATTTATTTGCCAAAACACTATTATACAAATTGTGATGGAAAATATGGAGGAATTTCTTTCAATTAGAGCGTGTTCTATTTTGATCTGGCAAACCATCTGACATCAGCTGTTTTGCAAGTCGTCTGTTTGTGGAGGCAAATATATATTAAAATCTATTTACTTACACATATTCTTAAAAAAAAAAACAAAATTTTTAATTAACTTAAATACAATAAAAAGTGAATATAAATATAAATCAGTAAATAGTTTGCTTATATGAATGTTTTTATGTTATGTCAGGTGAAACCAAAAAGGAACGTGTTAAAGCAAAAATGATTAACCTTCTGTAATTGTCAATTTTGACAGACATGTGAAATTACATATGGACTTTACATCTGACAAACCCACCGCAAAATAAATATCGTGTAAAATTGCTTAAACATTTTTGAAAGGTTGAGTTTAAAATCGATTATACATATATGATTTTAGTGTTCTTTTTATATTTCGTAATCCATTTTTGAAATCTTAAAATGGTAATTACTCAAAAAATGGTTTTATACAATAACTAGCATTTAACCCGCTACTTCGTTAGCATCTCCTTTTCTTTCGTGGACATATTACGCCAAAGTTTATGTTTCTAGGTTTTAACCAGCTACTTTGTATTAGGTACGATTTTCACCTCTTAAACGTTCGAATTTCGAAAATGTACCAAATTTTTATTTGTATTTTTTAGATACGTTATGAATGTGATATAGTTTTTATTTTAATGTTTATTGGTTTAAAAGATAGATGGCATAGCAAAAAAAGTTTAAAAATACAAGTTTTACCCGTTTACTCCCCAAAAAGGCCGAATTTCAAAAAAGTACCAAGCACCTGTCCGCTTATTTTTTTTTTATTGAACAACAATAAGTACTAAATTTTTGAATTAAAAAAAAATGTTTTGTAAAAAAGTACAAAAATAGTTACGGTTTTTACCCCTTAAATGTCCGAATTTCGAATAAGTACCAAATTCGTATTTGGATTTTTTAGATAAGTTTCAAATGTGATATAACCCTTATTTCTATGTTTATAGATTTAAAAGATAGATGGGGTGACAAAAAATTCCAAAATACAGATTTTACCCGTTTACTCCGTTAAAGGGCTGAATTTCCAAAAAGTACCAGACACCTGTCCGCTTATTTTTCTAAAGAACAACGATAAGTATGAAATTTTAGTTTTAGAGATATAAGGTTACCGAATTTACCCGTTTTTACCCCCTAAACATTCGAATTCCAAAAATCCCGTCTTTGTGATCGATTTGGGGAGAGCTAGCCTTGGTCCAAATTTCAAGTTTTTACCTTCAGTCGTTTAGGCTGTGCGATGATGAATCAGTGAGTGAATTAGTAACGTTACAATTTTATATATATAGATTAGATAACTTTTTTATCTTTGATCCAAGGCAGTAACCGCACGACGATTTGGCTACAACAACAAAAAATACTGAAAATCAAAAACGAATTTAATGTAATTCCAAAATCATGTGTTTTTTTTAATAAATAAATTAGATAAATGTAAAATTTTACAAAAATATTATTACAATACTTTGTGTTTTTTTATTTGATTTTAGTAGTACTTTTTTTTTAAGTTGTTCCCAACAGCAGTTATTTGCTACTGTTTGCTCTTACAAAATAATTGTAAGAACAAATATTTGTTTGCTTAAAATACAGGCAAATATTTGTTTTTGAGTGGTCACATTAAAAGCATTTTTGTTTGACACCAAACAAATTTATTAGCCCAAAATCAGCTGTTTTCCTGTTTATCGCAAATAAATATTTTGTGGTCACATTACGGCAAACAAATATTTGACGTTTTTCGGCAAATGTTTGCCATATCTGACCGTACCTTAACTCATGTCGAAAACTATCAAAAGAGATTACGTCGTAACGTTATAAATGTCATAATATTTCACTCGAAGCCGATAAGAAATTGCAGATGTTGAGAACGCCAGTCAAACATACCGTTGACGGCGACCAAAATTGACTAAAATTGAAAAATTTTAACGACGGCGGCGAAAATTCAGTCGTCGGCTGTACCAAAAAATGTGAAGTGCGACTTTAATGTTTGTTGATTACAAAATTGCTTTGAAAACATTCGTATATTTCTCAAAAATGTTAAAAGCAAAATAATTAAACAATGAAAAAATCTGCCAAGAACAAAATACTTATCTCTTCCGTGTTAATATTCATTGCATTTTGAATTTATTTTTCCATGCTAAAATTTCTCTTTCCTCGTTTTTGTGCATGAGTTTATTTAGACAGTTCAAAGCGGGAACTTTCTCACAAAAATTTTACAGACACACTTTGTCAGTGTATTGGCGAGTTATTTCCTTACGTGACAGCTATTATTCGCCAAAATTTTTACAGACGCAGTTAAGTGAGAAAAACAGTTGTTTGTTTCAATTTATGGCATTTTTGTTTCATTTCTCACATTTCAATCGAAAAGTTTCTAGACGCGGGAGTTATAGAACATGGGCACAGAAGATTTTGGTCAAAGCACAAACAATTTGATGTTTCTCTTTAAATGATTTGTAAAAATTTTTTAATTTAAATAGATAAATTTTAATTAAAAACCTAAACGTCAAATTGTTTCTTGTAGCTTACAACGAATAACGTTACCTCTGAACATATTTAAGTTTTAAAACGAATTTTGTTTCAGGCACATGTCACATACTCTAAAAAAGTATGAGTGTCTTTAATTTAAATAATACTAAAGAGTGGTCCAACCATAATGTACGATGTTAATTCTCAGTCACACCTTAACGTCATGTTTTTTGCCCAACTTAATTTGACATTTCTTCGTTTTAGTGTTTGACAAATTCAACCATGAAAAGGTACACAATTCAGCAGCGCGTTAAGATTGTTGAAGCCTTTTTCGAAAATGGGCGTTCAAATCAAAATGCATTTTGTGAACTTCGTGATTTTATTGGTCAGCATAATCGAGCAAATGTGTCCACAATCGGGAGAATTGTGCGCAAATTTCAGCAAACCGGGTCTCTAGGAAATTTGAAAACACTGTTTGATGCGGTTAATGAGCTGGCGGCCTCATCGGGCTGTACTTCTTCGAAAATGAGGTCGGCTAAGGAGTTACCGTGAATGGTGTACGCTATAGCGAGATGGCAACGGACTTCTTGTGGTCAGAAATTGAGTATATGGACCTGGATGATATGTGTTTCCAACAGGATGGTGCCACTTGCCACACAGCTAACGAAGCAATGGCTCTTTTGCGTTAGAAATTCAATGGCCGTGCTATCTCACTTCGTGGCGTTGTTAATTGGCCACCACGATCAAGTGATTTAACATCGTTGGACTTCTTTTTTGGGGGATGTTTTAAAGAAAAAGTGTACGTCAATAAGCCAAGAAATATTCAAGACCTGAAAGATAAGAGACTTTGGTTCATTAACGACATTGAACCTCAATTATGTCGCGAGTCATTGAAAATATGGATGATCGGATAGAGGTATGCCACCGAAATAATGACGAGCATTTGACCGATATTTTGTTTCACACATAATTGACATAAATTCTTCAATCATAATAAAAAATATTGAGATAATTCTCTGAAAATTTTTGTTTTATTTGCAATTAACATCTTGCGTGTTGGTTGGCCCACCCTTTAAGGATAGGTAAATGTAGGTGCAAAGGTTTCATCTGATGAATTTGAATTTTTCCCGAAAATGCGCTACTGCGCAACACTGTTTAAATATATTCTCCACCACAAAACTAAATCAGGCTCTTAAAAGATTTAAATTATGCTCCAGACCTCTTCTAACAATGGTGATACCAGTGAACACGGTTCCAATTAAATACGTTCAATGCCGTTTTGCGAAGACGGCAGATTCTGATTGCTTCGGTTAATTTGGACCATTTTAAATTTACCACTTTCATACTAAAGCTAAAAGACATGAAAGCTTAATACCGGATATATTGAAAAGTTCACTGAGGACTGTAGATTCAATGACTGCTATACACTTCTTTGCCAACGATGTATGGTAATGCTTTCACTCTTGCATATTTCTTCCAAGGAGACAATACACAGAATTATATGGGTATCAGAAGTTAAAATACGCATAAAGGTCTTTTCCTAGCGGGCATATTAAAAGTTGCATCTTCAGGGTTTTCCAATAAGGACTTGACAACTTTTTTTCAAAATAAAACGCAAACCATTTGAGATATTTTCAAAACTTTATGATCGACTTGAAAGACAATCAAAACAATTGTGAATGGAACTCGACTTCATTCATATGACCACCGCGGGCCGTTAGCAGCGGTCGATTCGTTGGACCCAATTTTCGATGACTCGGTCACACATTTCGGCCGTAAGGGCCGCTTATTTGCGTTCAATGTTGGCTCTGAGTTCTTCCAACGTCGTCGGCTTCTTGGCGTAGACCAATGATTTTACGTAGCCCCAAAGAAAAAAGTCTAGAGGCGTTAAATCGCACGAACGAGGCGGCCAATAGACTGGTCAATTTCTTGAGATAACACGCTCACCAAACTTACTCTTCAATAAATCAATTGTAACGTGTGCTGTGTGGCTTGTGGCAGTGTCCTGTGCTCCAAGTCCATGTTTTCCAATTCGGGCCAAAAATAATCGGTAATCATGGCGCGATAAACATCGCCATTCACAGTAACGTGGCGGTCGTTATTGTCGACGAAAAAATATGGCCAAATGACGCCGCCAAATGAAGTGGGGATTCCTGATGCACATGTGGATTTTCACCAAACCAATAACGCATATTTTGCTTATTGACGAACGCATTGAGACAAAAATGAGCTTCGTCACTGAAGATAATTTTGCGATGAAATTCATCATCTTGGCGCATCTTCTCCAGAGCCCAATCGTAGAACGTACGTCATTCGTGTACTTTACCAGGATGAAAATGTTAAGTTTACTGAAAAAAAAGGAAAGTAACACTTAGATGATCAGTGAGAAAGTGCGTTCACAAAATAAATTCAAAGTTGTCAAGTACCTATTGCAAAACCCTATATAAACTCTCTCAAGTGCTTGAGTTTTAACAATGGCGCTCTCATGCCTTTCAAATCCAGAAGAACAACTACTAAGGCAGTGCCAATCTTTAGAGCTAAATTTTTCGAATACTCCCAGTATTACCGACATAATTTTTAATGCCTCGGGACTAGCGTTGCCAGAAGTATAGAATATCTCAAATAATTTTTTCAATTAGTTTTACTATTTTATTTTCATTTTCCAAAATTACTGCTTTTTTTTAAATGCATTTAAGGACTTATGTTAGGTTAGGTTCCATGGGCAGCCATCGAGAGACGGCTCATTTGGGTCCTTCAGTGGTCCCTTTGTTATACCCAGCGCCAATGCTCATCCTATAGAGCAGTTACTCAGATGGCGTCACTGCAGAGGTCACCCAATTCTTAGATAAATCCTCCAAGCAGTCAAACACCGGTTCTCCCAGGTATTTTTCCCTGATGCCCCTTATCCCAGGGCAATGACAATGAAAGTGAAGAATTAAGGACATTCTTTTGGGAATTAAAATTGAAAACAAAAACAAATTTGAGTTTTTTTTTTATTAATGTTTCAATGTTAGAGAAGAAAATTTTTATTTCAAAAACAGACATAAATTTTTGTATGTTTGGGAATCAGGGGGGGCTAGTCTCTATTGTGATGCAAAAAGGAAAAGGGTTCCAAATCTCGTGATTTGTACTCTTTAATTCGTTTGCGCATTTGTCTTTCGCATCTCTTTATTTCTTTCTTTTTGCAAATCATCACTATTTTTTTTTATTTAAATATTCAAATTTCTAATTTATTTTACATATTCTGACATTTTATAATTGTCAATTTGCGCTATCCTTCATTTGGATTGCCAGTGTTGCTTCATTTTCAAAAAATTTTGCGAAAGCGATAGAGAGTACTAAATTGGTATTGGTTAGGGTTCTTTTGCTTTTAAAATTAATTTTAAAAGTACTTTTACCTAAATGCCTATTTCGTTGTAACATCCAAAAGAAATGTCCATAAAATGTTGTGTAAATAAAAATTAGGAATTTAATTATGATAAATTATATTCAACAATTAAAAACGTAAAATTTTCTAAACCATTAGCAGTTTAATAAAAGTAACATTAAAATTCAAATCAAACAACTAGTCGACACACTCGAAAGGCAATAAATTCATTCGAAGAAGGATTTATGTTCATTTTGTGAAAAGCAAATAAATTAAACAAATTGCAGTAGGACCCGCATTAAAACAAACACCCTTTTTTAAGAAACCAAAAAAATTAACAACAACATTTGTCACATTATTGACATTCCCATAAGAGATCTTTTGAAAATGGAATGACCGATCAATGTTAATGAAACTACCACTTCATTTTTTGTTTGTTAGTGTCAATCATATTAATGCTCCTCATCAATGTGAGTTCTTGGCGCAAATGATGGCTCAGCTGAAGTGGTAGCGGTGGTGGTGAATGTGATGGTGGTGTTGGCTGATGATTGACTGACTCTTTGTCTGTCTGCCTGCCTGTTCTGTTGGTGGAATACTATTTTGAATTACAAAAAGATGTCTCTACTTTTAATGCACACATTTCCAAGTCAACCAGACAACCAACCAACCACTCATTCATTCATTCATTTCTCATTTTCTCTTCGGAAAAATATAAAAATGCTGCAGTAGCTGCCTTAACAAGGTTGAAATACATAAAATTGATGTATTCAGTTGAAAATGTAATTCATAAAACGGAGCCAGTTTTTATATTTTGTTTTCGATGTTGTATAAAATTTTGAACAAACTGCGGGTTTAACGCACGCGTCAATGACTTTTTGTTTTATTTTTTATTTTTTTTATTGTATTATTGCATGAAATAAAAAACTTACAACAACAATTATTTTAACAAAATTTATAAAAAAAAACATCACAAAAATACAGGAAGAGGAAAACATAAACAACAAAATATGCAAAATATGCATTTAAGAATATGGTAAAACATTTCGTTGATGTTGCTGCAAGAAACAGTCGTTCGTACTTTTAAAACTTTTCAAAAAACCAAAATCAATTTTCGGAACAAGTTCTTCATGGCAACAATATTGAAACACCTTTAAATTAGAGGTGTGCGATTGGCGCGAGTTTTTCGTGTCAAGGGTGACTTTTGCGATTATGATTATGACTTAATATTATTTACGCATGACAATAATTTGGGATTGAGCGTGCACAGAAAAAAATTTTTGGTCTAACGCACACAGAAACAAATTTTTGCCCCAATTAAAACATTAATCAAAACTAAAATCCGTTTTTATTAAAAATTTAATCAAGTGAATTAAAAGTTTAATCAAGTGAATTAAACGTTTAAGTGGTACTATCAGTTTGCACCAGTAAACAAATTAATAGTAGCAATTAAATGTTTAATTCAGTTTTCTGCAATAAATGGCAACAAGATTTGTTTTGTAGGCGAAAAGTACAGAAAGGCCTGCACGTTAGATCTGACTTTGAAAACCTTTCGCCTATAAAATTCTAACTTTTTCATGAAGACCTAAATGTGTCAATTCCCCAACGTTCTATGAATTGATGACGGCCAAACATTTACTTTTCCATAGATTCGCTGAATTTATTCAATAACAACCCGCTCGTTTTTCTGCAAAAATAATGTTTTCAAAAAATCCAAGAGCAATTATAAGAAACCTTTCATACTGAACGTGTGTCTCGCTGTATGGTGGGTTATGTGGTCTGGAGACGATTTTTTTCTTCTTTTTCTTATGCTTAACATAGCAGCATAAGCGGTAAAAAGAAAATTTTATATCTTGTTTAAATCCTGTTAATACCGCCAAAATTTGTAATTAGGTTTGTTTTGTTTTGTCGAATGGAGTGAATTTTTTGAACCAAACGGTTATTTTTGGCGCTTGAGCTTTTTTCTCAGTCTCTCTGATAAGCTACTTCAAGAGATAGTGTCAGTAAAGATAAAATTATCTTTAGCTAGATAAGCAGAAGATCACGCTATCTACTAATTTTTACTAATTTTTGTTGCATTTCATTTGTTACAAATGCGCCGATTTTTATCGGCCACTTGTGCGCCGATCAAAGTGGGCAATCAGCGGATGTATGGCAAAAATTTACTTTTTATGGGAAATTTTGCTAAAATTAGGCTTTTATTAGAAATTTTGCTTAAATATACTTTTTAAAGGAAATTTTGCTAAAATTAACTTTTAATAGAAAATTTTGCTTAAATTTACTATTTTATAGGAAATTTGGTTAAAATTTACTTTTTTTGTAGGAAATTTTGTAAAAATTTACTTTTTGTAGGAAGTTTTGTTAAAATTTACTTTTTAAAGGAAATTTTGTTAAAATTTACTTTTTATAGAAAATTTTGCAAAAATTTGCTTTGTATAAGAAATTTGGTTACAACTTACGTTTTACAAGAAATTTTTTTTAAATTAACTTTTTATTGAACATTTTGCTGCAATTTATTTTTTATACGAAATTTTCTTAAAAATTACTAGTTTTTGGAAATTTTGCCAAAATTTACTATTTATAGAAAATTTTGAAAAAAAATTTACTTTTTATAGGAAGTTTTGTTAAAATTTACTTTTTATATGAAATTTTGTTATAATTTACTTTTTATAGGAAATTTTGCAAAAATTTGCTTTGTTTAGGAAATTTGATTAAAACTTACTTTTTATAGGAAATTTTGTTAAAATTTACTTTTTATATAACATTCTGCTTCAATTTATTTTTTATAGGTAATTTTCTTAAAATTTCCTTTTTATAGACAATTTGGGTTACATTTAATTTTAATAGCAAATTTTGTTAAAATTTATTAGTTATGGCCAATTTTTCCAAAAATTAAAATTGACTTTTAATAGGAACTTTTTTTAAAATTAACTAGTTATTGGAAATTTTCCTAAAAATTACTTCTAATATTAAATTTTGTTAAAATTTATTTTTTATGGGAAATTTTGTTGAAATTTACTTCTGATACGAAATTTTATTAAAATTTACTCGTTATGAGAAATTTTGACAAAATTTACTTTTTATAGGAAATTTTGTTAAAATTTACTTTTTATTGAACATTTTGCTTCAATTTTTTTTTATACGAAATATTGTTAAAATTTACTAGTTATATGAAATTTTGCAAAAATTTACTGTTTATAGCAAATGTTGTTAAAATTTACTTTCAATATGGAAGTTTGTTACAATTTACTAGTTAAAGCCAATTTTGCCAAAAATTTACTAGTTATAGGAAATTTTATTAAAATTTTCTTTTTATAGGAAACTTTGCTAAAATTTACTTTTTATAGGAAATTTTGCTATAATGTACTTTTTATAGGAAATTTCGTTAAAATTTCATTTTTATGGGAAATTTTGATCAAATTTACACTTAATAGGAAATATTGTTAAAATTATATTTTAAAGGAAATTTTGTTAAATATTTCTACTTCTAGGAAATTTTGCCAAAATTTACTAGTTACAGAAAGTTTTGCTAAAATTCGCTAATAATATTATTTTTATATTCTTGTTTTTGTACGTAATCCATTTTAAAAACAATAAAAATTATGTCTGCTTAAAACAAATAACCACCAATTAGTTACGTTAATGTGACCATATTATACCGATTATTGTCTTGCTTATGGTTTAGCCAATAAAATCGTCACAATGTGCGATAATGTGACCACTGAAAAATGAATTGTGAAATTTGTACGCATCTTCGCAACCTTCGCAGATTGTACTCTTTAGTACGCTTTATGTAACGTATAGAATAATGCTATTGTAGTTAAATTTGTTTTGTAATTTCATACGAATAGAAATCACACTGCCAAATTTCGAAAAGATCGGCCCACAACTTACCATTGACCCCATATAAAGTCAACTCTCAGAAAACACATTAGTACGCCTAAAAACGGTACGAATAATACAGTTGTAGTTAAATTGTAGAAAAAAAAATTAGTTCCAAAAAATTTAAGAACTTTTATCCAAATTTCTTGTTTTATTTTGTTTAAAAAATCACTTTTTGTTTTAAAGACCCTGTATGTATTAATTTACAACTAAATAATTACAAATTATCTGAAACTATAAACCAATTAAAAATTTGTGGTCTCTTTTTTCCACAATAAACTCTTCTTAAAACAGTTTTACAACAAAAAGTTTGTTTATGTATTTTCAAAATGCCTCGTATTATTGACAGCAATCTAAAGGTTGTTGTCATTTATGTTTTTGCACTTCTAGCTTTTTTATATATACTTAAAAGTTTTTGTTGTTGTTGTTTTCTTTCAACAATAACAAAAAAAGTTGAAAAACATTTATCTAATTGTTGCTAATTGCTTTAAATGCTTAAATAATTGCCAACCTATGTCTTTCCGACTACAAGTACTTTCTCTACTTTATTTGACAGTTTACAAGTAAAGAAATATGTTTGTATCTTTCTTTGTCAGTTTTATCTGTCATCGTTGTTGTTGTTTTGCTAATTCTCTGTCGTCATTTTTACGACATCATTATGCAATTCTTTGGAAAATAAAATGTTTCTTGTATTTGAATTGTAATTATGAAGGTAAATGGTGTTTTTTTTTTGTCATAATTGCAAATTTCTATCACTTGCATTTTTATAGGCAACATCAAGGGGGCAGCATTTAAAGTTGTTTAAGAAAATCTAAGTAGGTATCACGAACGAAAAGACAAAGTCTACTCTAGGCTATTTTGCACTATCAAAGAAGTACATAATAATTAGTTTAGATGCGACTGTCAAAAAATTTAATTTAACATTCATTTTGTATTTATACGATCACAGATGAATTACAATGCAACCCTGATCATAATGAATCATAAGGAATACTGCCTGCCGTATTCACAAAAAACTAAATTAAATCTATTTTAAGGGGAATTTTTAAGAAAATTATGTTTTAAAATAAATTTTGAAATCTAAATTATTTTTTATGAATATGACAGAAACATTTCAAAAACGATGAAGTCGTATGGGATGTCAAATTTCTTTTCGTAATACTTGTAATTTTTATAACGCATTGCATTCACACTACACTAGAGTCCCGTTTTGCGTCTAAACTATATGCGTCGTTTCGATTTGCTTCGCTATTTAAAATTTTGTTTTGTCGTTTTGATTCCGACTTGCGTCGCTACATACGATTATATCTTTTCACGGAAGTCATAATTACATGCAAATAATTTGTCTATTTGCGTGTTAAAAGAGGAATTCCCATTTTATACTGTTAGGTAAGTTATTCTGGAAGAACCATTGGTTAAGTATAGAGTTTTTTTATTCCGGCACTTTTTGGATTCCCGCGAAAGCGGGAAATAAAAATCAAATTTATTTAAAGTTTATTTATTTACTAAAATTTCTTATTACGCTTATATTAATTAAATTTATTATATAACAAAAACGTGAAAAATTCAAGATTCAAGTAATATTAAGACACTTAACAGGTTATTTTGATGCCAAAAGCATCATAGAAATTAATATACGTATATATATTGTCAAATTCAGAGCTCATTTGCATAATTAGAATGAAAGTTTTGAGGTCTTAGTGGAATACAATTTTTGGAAGGGCGATTAGGAACTGAAACCACAACATTACGAAGTAGGAGTTCTGAAACATATTTACCGTTTAACAAATTCAGAAGGAAGGAGAAATTTTACTTACTACATATATTTAATAACATATATTTTACAATTCTTTAACCCTTAATCAGCAGTGGTGTATGAAGGTATACTAAGTTTGTCATTCTATGTGTATCTTTTTTTAATATTCATATAAGGTCCCATAAAGTATTTTTATTATTATTAGTCCTTTATTAATTCTAAGCCGATTTTGCCATTTGGTTGTCAAATTGTTTCTAGATCTTCTAGGCTGTTTGGGATTGAATTCCAGCAGAATCGCTTTAGTAGGAAAAGAGCTATGCACCCAAATGTGGAACTACCTCCCTAAAAACTCAACAAAAACTAACACAAATTTGTGGCGAATGCACCTATTGTCATTAAATTTCAACAAGTTCGTTTTATAAGGCACCAAGTTTCGTGAATGTCGGTCCATAATTTACATACGGATCCATATTTAGACAAATCTCATTAATCATATTCTTACATAAAAGCGTAACGAATAATGCTTTTGTGGTGCAATTCAGCATAATCTACTTTCATAAGACTCAAAATTACTTTACTACGCCCTTAACCGCAAAACCTTATAGTATTATTGTAAAATTTACACTTCAGTTTGCTAATACAAGAAATAAAATTTCGAGAAGATAAGTCTATAATTTCTCAAAAGATTAATAAGCCTTAAACTGTAGCAAATTTAAATATTATGGTGATATTAAGTTAGATTAAACTACTAAAGACACTAGTCCGACGTAGATTTACTAAAGTTTAAAAAAAGATTTTCTTCCAAATTTCCCGGGAATCCCGCAATTAATTCCCGGGAAAGCGGGAATTGAAAATCCCGGGAATTCCCGGGAACAAACTCTAGATAAGTACCAACAACAGTAAAAACAATTTGCAATATAGCCAGTATTAAAAATAAATTGGATGAAGATCTCAAATAAGATTCTATTGTTTATTTAATGTGAATATGTGAATATGGATAATTAGATTAAATTAATTTTTGTTATGATTTTATCAAAATATATATTTTCTTATGTATGTAAGTATATCTTTATTATATATCTGTATTCTTCTTTCTTTAAATTAATTAAACCCATTTGCTGAAATATATAAAAATAAAACGTAACCATATGACATTTCTTTTTATCAAATATAGAATTTTTTGATAAATATTTAAATTTTTAACTCAATCACTAAGAAATGAGTGCATTTATATAGCAAAATGTGATCTGATTTGCTTCGTTTCGGTTTGCGTCTCATATCCCTAGTCCCTATTAACGACGAAAATCGGGGCTGCTGTGTATTTCACTTTTTCATATTACATGAGTTTTTGACATGTATTAATACAACGTATAATAGGGAACGGAAGCTTTAGGGCAGAAGTGCTAATAGATAAGTTCAACTCTCAGAAAAATAAACCAATAATGTCAACCAGGACTAAATCGCACATCCTGGAAGTCAAATCGTCTATTTACTCCTCCATTTTTAAAATTTTATTAAGTTTTTTTGTTGGGATTGACGTATTCTTCTCGATATTAGCGTTATTAAGGAAACTACATGCTTTTTTATACCCACATTGCAATAGTGGAGAGGGTATTATGCGTTTGTGCTGGTGTTTGCAACGGTTTAAAATATTGATCTTAGGCCGGGTTTTTGAGATGTAGATTAAGTTTAAACTTAGTTAAAAGTCGTCTGAAACTCGGATTTTTCCGGCAAAATGTGAATTTTGTTTTACCATGTCATTAAAGGCCAAAATTTTTAGCAAAACTAAGCTCTTGGTAATGGAGGTTCAAATCTGTTTTAAGATTAACTAAACCTAGTTTAACTGAGATCTCAAAAACCTAGCCTTAGACTCTCCTTTAAGTGTACTAAGAATCACTTTTTGAGTCGATCTACCGCTGTCCATGTAAACCACAAAGCACAAATGGCAATTTTGGATATAAATTGATGGAAGTTAGTACATAGGTTCTAATTGTCACAAGGACCATGCCTATTGAATATGGTGTAAATCGGTTCATAATTTCACATAGCCCCTATACAAGCTTTTTTCGGAATATAGTCTTTCTGCCCATAAACCATCTTAGTATGTTGGTATTTAGCAGTGTTAGTTAGCACCCGCAAAATTCAAAATTACACTTAAGATGAAGAAAAAATTATCCGATTAAATGAAAATTACGCCTGATATAAAATTAACGTATTATTTAATAAAAACGCTACCAAGCTATAAAAGTTGACTTTAAAAATCAGTCGATTCACGCAACTTAAATACGACTTAATGATTTTTATATCTCACATAATCGTCCGGCTGAACAGGTTTGTTAATGAACAAAACTGCTGCATATGAGTGAGACCAACCCACAAGCTCTATTGCATTTTGAAAAATGCACCGTTTGGTACAGCATCATTTGGTGGCATCATTGCCCCTTATTTTTCCTAAATGAGGCCAAAAGGTGGACTTCTAGAAAAGGGCCTGTCAATTAGCCTCCAAGGCTGTAAATTTCACACCTCCCGATTATTTCCTGTGGAGTTAGGCAAAGTCACTGGCCTATGCTGATGAGCCAGCAATAATTGACGCCTTGGAGGCCAACATTGTTCGTGTTATTCTTGACATACGGCCAGAAATGTTCGAAAAAGTGACCCGAAATTGGATGTCCAAGATGTATTTCGTCAAGAACACATTTCGAAAAGTTTGATCTTTTGAATAACATTTAACTTTTTGCTTTATTTGTTTGCAATTTCAAGTTTTATGGGCTTTAAGAAACATCATTTATGGTTTCAGCAAACAGTCTGTTTCTTAAATCAGTTTTACTGTTCTTATATACGTTTTACTACTGTTAGGGGCGCTAAATATTTTCCCAACTAAAGCATTTGGAAGTGGCAAAATAAAATAAAATTTGTTGCTTTTTGGAATATTAAAAACATATCTTTTAGTTTGAATACCTTTTTCCAATAAACTTCGGGTTGAGAAGACTCTGGTTTTTTTTTTTTTTTTTTTTTTGGATCAAAAATATTTTAAATGGTATACATTTTTTTTCTAAATTCAAATCTCTACCCACGACAGTAAAAATGACCCCCAATTCGGATTATTACCCAGGCCCATAGGTGATATTAGTTCTCGTGGAAATAGTGAATATTTTATTCTTAATATTTTGAATTTTTTCTTTTACGTCTTCTTTGACGGATAAACTTTCATGTTAATCACATAAAACAGAAAGGAACAATACACTCTTAAAGTTCTTTGGTTATCTCACCATACAAGCATTAAAGTCTTTTAGTTTCAATAGTAATTGTTGTGGTTATTTTATTGAACTGTTAATGGTTCTTAATCAAAATTTCGATATTTTAATCAGGCTTAAGTTCTTAGGGTCCGCGTTGCTGGCCCTAAGCAAACATTAGTGTTGTATTACCAGACGATTTAAATTGATCTTTAAACGAAATTTACGGCCTTTAAATAAAAATCCATGAAATACCTATCATAAAGTTTTTTTACAGAATAACTTACATATGGTGTAGATATGGGTTCAATGAAAAAAGAAACACATGTATTTAAGGCAAATTGGAAATTATATTTATTGATTACTTCATCTTAAGGCTAGCGGATAGACAATGTTTTTTGTTTTTTTATTTGGTGTAAATACGTATAAATTTTTTGGGGTGCCAACTCGGGAGCAAGCCACATACAACTGGCCGTGTGAAAAACATGAATTTTCCAAAATTAAGCCAGCAATAGTCAATGATTGGCCTTGTGCTTTGTTGATGGTAATAGCAAAGGCAAGATGCAAAGGGAATTGGAGCCGCTTGAATTCAACTGGTAAATCATCGGAATTCGTGGAATAAGTACGTCTTCGCCTTTGAATCTGTCACCGATTATAGATAAATTACAATGTTGTTCATATACATATGTTTGATTTACATTTGATTTGAAAATACATATGGTTGTATGTATGTATATATATGCTGTGAATCTTACAAAAAAGTGAGCGTAAAAGTAGGCGGGGCAACATTTTCTTTCGGCAAAACTTAAGGTAGACCATGGCGATCATTTTAAAGAAAAAATCGTCCAAATCGGTCAAGCCGTTCTCCAGTTATGCGCTTAATAGAAAAAGTGGGCGTAAAAGTAGGCGTGGTAAATTTTTCTTTCGATGAAAATTAAAGTTGATTAATACGAACATTTAAAAGAAAAATTAGTCATATGGAGCCGTTTTCTGATTTTAAATAAATCGAAAAAAGAGGGCGTAAAAGTGGGCGGGGCAAAATGTTCTTTCCGTAAAAACCTAAGTTGGACCATGGAAATTTAAAGAAAAAATCGTTCAAATTTATATAGATTTTATGAAGAATGGAATTTTTACAACATGAAATGAATTCAAATTTATTGATAATTTGATCCTCGTATTCCACAGCACAAAATTTATTCCAAACAAACATTACAAATTCGATAATTGGAGAATGGAACAAAATTTCCGTTCAAGAGACGTCAAAGGTAGTCGATTCTATGCCAAAACGTTAAGGGGTGGTTCTCTAGCGAAAAGGAATTTCCACTTGATATAAATTTTTTTTTTTAATTAAAAATTATAAACAAAAAAAATTACAAAAAATGTTTGTACACAGACTTTTGCATATGCCTTTTTGAATAGGCTGTTAGTTTCCTTTGTAGTTATGAACTATCGTTGTTATTTTTGTTAAAAATGAGTACAAATATGTTTAGAACTAATGCTAATAAACAAATAAAATTCATTTTTTTTTATAGATTTACACAAAATGTTTTAATTTTTTAGTCTTGTACGCAGACTTTTGCTGCTGAGTGTATGTATATATATGTATGTACAATTCATTACAAATTAATGTCCTTTTTGGAGAAGTATTTAACAAACTTATAGTCATTATCAATTTATTTAAGGATTATAGGATAAACATCTAATAAACACAATCTACTTGAAATCATAAGGAAAAATGTTAATAAGACCTAAGCCCAAAAAAAAAAAATATAAAATTGTACAAATTGTTAGGCCAACCAACAGCATTTTTTGTTTAATGCTTTTAAAATTATTCTAATCCGTTTTAATCTTAAATACTTCGCGTGAGGTTTTCAAATAAAAAAAATCATTGCTCAAATATTTTAATTTATTAAAAATCTTCTTTATAAAAATCGTTATCACGCAGCTCATATTACTCAATTTGTATGTAATTTCAAAAATTAAATTTTTTCGAAATAATATTTATGATCTATTTTTTTTTATTGTCAACAACAAATACAAACTCATAAGCAGTGATATATTTATTATCGCTTCTTTCTTTATTTTTCTCTCGCAAGCATACACTCTCCATTTGTGATCATGAGTGGTAAGTTTACAACAACAGTTATACTGGTAGTAGTGGTGAGTAATCGGTTTTGGCATTTTCTGTATAATTTTCGTATACTCGAGTAAATAAATACATATTGGAAGAGTTAATAAAAGAGAATTGCAAAAAAAAAAGTGAATAATAGTAAGAAAAAAAAAAGAAAACCTTTTTCAATGTACATATGTATGTACACATTTTAACTGAACTTATACGCAATTTCGATCTAACCCATTTCTCTCTCTTTCACTTCTTTTTATACAGTTTTTACGTTCACACTACTACAAAACAATACTCTCTTGGAAAACTGACACCTTTCTTTTATTTATTTGAGTTGAGTAGAATTAAATTGGAATAAGAATTCTTAAATCTTCTAGGCTATTTGACAATCTATTCGTAGAAAACAGACTTTTTGGAGGATAGTAATGACAAGAGTTCTAATTCTTGATCATTTTATTCTTATTTATTACTTCTACGTCATTGTAATTTTATTATGCAGTTCTTTTTTTCTCATTTAAGTGAATAAAATTTAGTTAGCAGAAAGAAGTTGTTTATACCTATTGCACGATTTTATGTTTAAGAAATTGTTATTCTTCTCCCTTTAGTTTGTTGCCTGGACTAAAGGGCCAACTATAACATGCTTATGGTCCAAAGCAACTGTTCGAATACATGTTAATCATATTTTTTTTACTATATTGAACTTAAGGAAACTTTTTGTGGCAAACCGATGGCACTTTTCATACCTACGGAATGAAATGTTTTTTTTTTATTTTGTTTTTGTTTTTTAAATGCATTTTTTTAATTTTTGACAGAAGCTTAATCAAACTTATGCATATTAAGTGTGTGGAAGTCGTGCTTTTTATTTTACAGAAAATGTACTAAGAAAGTTTAAAGGCTGTACTTAATTCAATAGATTAAAATGGGTCTATTTTGCAGACTCTGTTCTTAAAATCAAAATTAATTAAAATAAAATGCATTTTTTTTTGTTAAGTGTGTAGTTTTTTTTTGGTTATTTGTTGGGGTTAATATACTTAGGTGTAGCTAACTGCGCTACCTACATAAGAGCGGCAAGCGTTTTTGATGTCAAAACTTCTCATTTTCATTCAGTTCATTCGAAGCAAACCTTTAGAACGCGAATTTAACACCATCCGGCTGCAAAATCGTATTTGCCATATCGCGAATTCAACACCATCCGGCTGGAAAATCGTATTTGCCATATCGCTATGTCGCACAGTGGGTTGAACGATATGCAAAATGGCGATTAATTTAGGGAAGTCGTAATATTGAAATATTGTTATTTTTTATTGATGGAGAATCATAAATATATATAAAAAAAACCAGCATTTAAAAAATGGTGGACACAATTTTTTTTTAACTTTTTATGGAATTTTTTGTATTTTTGAAAAATGGTTTTATTTTACAATTTTCGCTCTAAGTTTGAAATGAAAAACGATAAATTAGAAAATTAAATTGCAAATTAGAACATACTTAATGTGCATTAAAAAAAAATCCGATTTTTTTTCTCACAAATTCCAGAAATTTGACTCAAAAAGAAAAATTAGAAAATATTATAATTTTTTTTATTGATCAATACTCACCAAGGCGAATTCATTACAGGTAATATCGGTAGTACAACAAGTACAACTCGTACAAAAACCACAAGCAATTTGTTTTTGTAAAATCATTGTACAATATCAAAAACCGAAACGAATCAAAACAGAAACCAAGATAATAAAAAAAATGTTGACATCCAACAATTATAAAGCTAAAAAAAAAGTTATCAGCAGGGCTTTTAGAATCACCTGTAATGAATTCGCCTTGATACTCACAAACAAAAAACAAGCAACCTATTCAAAAAAATTTTATCGTGAAGGTATGTTCACACTTTACAAATATTTGTCAAAAATAAACCCCGAAAAAAGCGTGACTACTAAATTGATCTACTTTCTTTTTACTAAATTTTTGTTAATTTATCTATCTTCATTTCTGAAAAAATTGTGGCAGAATAGTATCCATAAAGTGTAAGATGCGGTTGAATCTAGCAAACGTTTTGCAAAATCAAACAAATGCTTAATAAAAGTAGTGGTTGCGTGTGAGGCGTCTAATATTTGTTAAGTGTGACCATAGCTTTCGGATTTTTTATTTACTTCATTTCAATAACTTCAAAAGTATTATTAACTTCATAATCATCATACTTACTAATCATCATTAAAATAATCATCATCTTCATCATCATCCTCGCCATTATCATTTGAATTTAGGCGAAGAATAATTAACTCCAATGCAGACTGTGGAATTTTTTTTACATTATTTTATGCTTTAAATCAATGGATCAGCCAGCACTGATGAAAAATCTATTAAAGCCGTCTTCTGTTGTATTTGCCCGACTACACTTATGCGAAAAGTGCTCCTTATAACTGTTGAAGTCCTTATTTCTAGCATTCTGAGACGCATCAGTTAGCTGACCAATAGGCTAGGCTGAAAGCGATATATTCCTGGCCGGCTGTGGGAAAAATCGCCCAAAGAAAAATGGCCCAAAAAAAGAAATGAAAAATCGCCCAAAAAAATTCCATGTAAAATTGGGCCTAAATTCATATGAAAAGTGACCTAACATTTTTGGGCTATTTTTCGTTATTGTTGGGTGATTTTTCGTTTTTTAAAAATGTTGTATGAAAAATGGCCCATTTTTTTGATTTTCTCCTCTATGGTATAACAAACACCGGCTTCGCTTACTAAAGCTTCTCTGCACAGCCGGCCTTCGGCCGGGCGCAAGGATTTTCTCCTCTATGGCATAAGAAATACCGGCTTCGCAAACTAAAGCTGCTCTGCACAGCCGGCCTTTGGCCGGGCGCAAGGATTTTCTCCTCTATGGTATAACAAACACCGGCTTCGCTAAGTAAAGCTTCTAAAATCTGCCTTGTTTCCAAATGAAAGCCGACTATGCAAAGAAGCTTTAGTTAGCGAAGCCGGTGTTTGTTATACCATAGAGGAGAAAATCCTTGCGCCCGGCCGAAGGCCGGCTGTGCAGAGAAGCTTTAGTTAGCGCAGTGTCCATGGACACTATGACACTGTTTGGAGTGTCATAACGTCCATGGACACTATGACACTGGACGTTATAACATGCCACCGGGAAAAAATTCGTTTTTGCTTTTTGGGTCATTTTTCATTTTTTTTTGGGCCCTTTTTCGTTTCTTTTTGGCAAAATTTCATATATAACTTTTTGGGTCATTTTTCATGTTCTGTTGGGCGATTCTTCATTTGGGCGATTTTTAATTTTTTTTTTGGGGCCATTTTTCTTTGGGCGATTTTTCCCACAGCCTTCCTGGCCCGTCAATAAAGTGTTGATGTAGAGTAGGTGTGATTAGAGTGATGAAAGTGTCATTGCCGTAATTTGAAAATCTTTCAATATTGACTTAAATTCCCCTAGGTACAAATTTTTATATTGTGAGCATATTTTTTTATGAACTTTAAATCAGATTTTGTAATTTCTGCAGATACTTCAACATTCTTAAATAAGTATTACCAAACGTTTTAGTTTCCAAAGCCTAGTTTTGGTTGTACAACAATCAATTTAATTGTCTCTCAAAATTCCCTTTGAATGCCTTTTTTTGTATCAGCAGTAATTTTTTTTTTCATTATCACATCTCGTTTGCCATTTATTAATCGGAAGTTTTTATGGCGAATGAATAAGACACTCAAAAAATCTTATTCAGCCATGAAGGACAGATAAAAAAACTCCGTGGTATCTACATTTACATCTTTTGCAATAATTTGATCAATATTTTTGAATTCTTTGCTGATGGCACCACATATGTATGTATGTATGTAGAAAGAACTTTTGTATGGACTTAGGCCGGGTTTTTGAGATGTGGATTAAGTTTAAACTTAGTTTAGCGTACTATTAAACTCGGATTTTTCCGGCGAAATATGATTTTTTTTATCATTTTAATAAATACCCACATTTAAAGCAAAACCAAGCTGTTCTGTTAAAATGTTGTATACGAACTTGGTAATGGCGGCACATATCTGTTTTCAGAATAACTAAACGTAGTTTAACTTAGATCTCAAAAACCCAGCCTTATAAGTCTTAATAAAAAAATAATCACTTGAAATATAAAAATTCTTACTTTTTACCAATGCCCGCAATAATAATAATTATTATTGAACTTTAAATACACACTTCAAACAGCTTATAACTTTCATGTTTGCAATTAAAGATGTAGAATTTTATCTACTTTCACCCGGTACCAAATAAGGTTTTGTTAGTTAAAGTTTATATTTTGAACTAATCGCCACTTTAATGTGTCGGTTTTTTTTATTGACAATAAGTTGTTAATGCTTAAAAAACGCTTGCCGTTCTCTCAATTATCATAAAATATTAATAAATCTACGTTGACTACGTTGTAAAACGATTTCGAGACTTCCCATATTTTTTTTAAAGGCATGCGTACACCATTTATCGTCATGGCTTTTCGCGAAAGTCAGCAGACATGTTCTACACACCGCTTTTTGGCATAACGCCCAGTGGACCCAATGTGGCCACTTCGCTCCCGTTTGTAAACACTTACACACATGCGGAAATTTTAGCTTGAATTTATGTACATATGTATGTAGCCACTTGAAATACTGGAAAGACCACAGATATTTTGAAGTTTATACTGTGCGTGAACACCTTTAAACAGGTAGCAATTTAAAGAGGTGATTGCCTGGGCCTCGAGCTTAGAAACCGGATCTATGTAACCGTAACTGTTGAAACAGTTTTTGTTGAATAGCAACAAAAAACAAAGGGAACCGCCAGTTTCTTAAGCTTTACCTTCGATTAAAGGCAAAAATCTAACTTATAAAATACAGTCGCCATTCATCCCTGCAGGGATTTTCACCAATAATAAGTCCAAGACAATTTAAGTCCTAGCGTCTACTAGTTCTCATTGTATTAGGTTGGTCCATAATCAGTAGCGATCTATTGAAGACGTGCCAAATTTTTTTTATTCAAACTTGATGCATTGACTCCACCGAGAGTAAAACGTTAAGAGCCAGGTACTTCGTAAGATGCATGCGCTAAATAATTGTGGGAGAGAACACCAAAGAAAGCATGTATTAATAAATGGGTGACACCGCGGCCGTGACGTGAATCTTCTACAAGGACCAAATTATGTAGCCGGACTATTTATCGTAGGGATTTCAGAAGTGGTTGGCGAACATTTAAATATTATCAGTACCAGCTTGCTAATCCGAATTAATGATTGCAGACCCTGATTCTGATTAACGAGATATTCGGATTACTGGATGTGCTGCAATTTTGCATTATAATTCACTTTGTTCGAAAATAAAAAACAAGCCAGGATTCCAAAACAAATTTTTTTTATTCTTATTAATCAAGAATGACAAAATTAAAGTTTTTTTAAATATTATGTTTTTTTTTTTAACACACTCAAAAGAAAATTCAACCCATCCGTACTCAAATCAATCCGAAGCGGTATCAATAGCACAGTGAGTACGGAGTTTCTTGAATCAAGTACAGAAATATTGATTTAAGTACGATTATTCAATCGCGAAATACTTAACTTATCCATATTCAATCCACGGCTGTCAGATTTGACGATTTTGTGTATAATAATGGTAAATTTGACGATTTTTCAAACGACAAATTTTGCACAAATTTACAAACGTTTTAATATAATTTCACATTTTATTTTAGATTCTTATGGCTAATAAATCAGTGAGTGTTACAACGCTGGTTTAGTTGAACTAAACTTAAATTTATATGTAGTTTAAACTCAACAGTTGAAAATCAGTGTCCCATGTATTATATGTAGTTTTAAAAGTAACATGTGGCAGCACTACGATAAATGTTGTCAAATTCATATGGCCTGTATTCGTAGTTTAAACGCCCAATTTTATGCTTTTAGAGATGGTTGATATGCTTACTGATTTATAGATTTGTTGGTTTAAACACATTTTAAATCAAAAACACCGTTTAACTTGCTCTGATTTATTAGCCCTTAGAAACACTTTCATTTATTTGATTGGCAGTAATTTTCTTATCTTTGCTGATCATCATATAAAATACGATTTTTTTTTAGCACAAGGAATATTTTTAAGAGTTATATTTGATCAGTTAGTACTGTTTTATTACATCCATTTTACAGTCTTTAGTCTGGCTTTACACTATGAAAGTTTTCTTTCAAAAAGTCTGAGTTAATTTCAACAGGCGGACGGACAGACAGACTGCCGGATTTGAGCTTTGCTTCTCATAAGGAGCCAGAATATATGTATATACTTTATAGAGGCTTAGATCAATATTGTAGAAATTACAAACGGAATTATAAAGTTATATATGCCCTTTTTCCTTCGGCGAAGGGTATAAAAAGCAGAAAAATAAAAATTTGGTTAAGCGAGCTTGCAATCAATCGGATTACTGGATAATTCGGATTAACCACCTGCGGATTAGCGAGCTGGCCCTGTCATATTTCAATATGGTACTAAACATATAATTCTTTAATACCAAACCCTGAGCTCGTCATACTACTTTTAACATTGAGCGGCTCGATCGTAGTCACTTTAACTACATACTTACATACATACATATGTATGTATGTATATTTACGTTTTTAAAATTGATTTGAGGAAACTTTCAAAGTCATTATACGTCCAGAAATAGAATGATTTTATTACTTTTAAAGTGAAATGCAAATTTCATTCGGGACTCTTACCTGTTCAGTAGCATTAAATAGTCTAAAAATTTAAATTCACCAAAATAAAACTAACATTTCCGAAATTTATCGATTTTAAATTTTCCATTCGTTTTGGAAAAAATAGGCAAAACAATTTGAATCTCTTTATTTTTTGTACGCTTTGAATATAGTAGTTCAATAATATATTTCTATTATACATAATTTCCCACATTTAATATGCAAGAAGTGCCTTTAATTTAAAAAAATAAATCAATTATTTCATACTCAAAATGCATACATATAATCAAAGTAAAAATAAGTGAGAAAGTACCACTAATGATAATGATGATGACGACGATTATTTGTTGTTGTAATTTATTTTTCCCCCAAAAAAATAAAAAACGTATGAAAAAAAACATGATGAGGTCGCATTTGTTCTCCTCGTTTGTGTGCACTGATCTGAACTTTAATCATCATAATGATCATCACAAGGTAGTTTTAGACTCAATAACAACAACAAAACGCCACAAAAGATCGTCGTTAGGTTTACTGAATGACGACTATCAGTAAAAGAAATAGGAAAAAAAGTTAAGAAAGGGAAAAATGAAAAATACTGGAAACGAAACACGAAATAAAAAAATAAAATAAAATAAAATACAAAAAATACAAACACACGAATGAGAAGAAAAAGATCGATTGTTTTGTACCGTTTGTGTTTTTTATGTACACGAATATACGATTGAACGTATTTACGTACAAGAATGTACGTAAGCACGTACAAATGTACGCGAGTTAAAACAGTTTACGAAGTAGGTATGTGTGTATTTAAAACGATTACTTTTAAAAAGTGATGCTAATGGTGCACTTTTTTCGATACATTAAATTCTCTTATAAGATGCCGAATTGCAGGAATTTAATAGAAAGTAACTCAGAAAATGTTCCTTTAAAAAAGCATATTTTCAAATGGACATTTAGACTGCATATACATTAGGGTGCCATCGATTTTTGATAGCTGTTGTCATATGGAAAAACAATTCCACTACGACATATCAAAAAAATCATTTTAGAGGCGCCCAAATGAAAATTTTCTTACTATTTGGTTGGTTTCCTCAGTCTGGGCTCACACTTTGAATGTTTTCTTTCAGAAAGTCTGAGTTTATTAGCGAGAGGAACGAAAACCATAACTTCTTTTCTTCCCCTCTCACCAATAAACTTCAGCTACGGTCACACTTGGAAAATATATGACGAAAAAAGCGGGACCAGCAAGCAAACTTAAATATAATTTCCTTTAATTCCAATATTTATTTGGATTATTATACCACATCTTACCAAAAACAGTTTTAGCTTTGTCTAGCAGTATAATTAGTTTCGTTTTGCAATATTAAGACCATGTTTAATCTCACTAGTCATTAACAAAAGTAGTGGTTATGCTTATTTGTTCAATTATTTAATAAGTGTCACCGTAGCTTTAGACTTTCTAAAAGAAAACTTTCATTGTTTGACCCCAAGCTTTGAGTATGCTGTATTTCCGTCTCAAAATTTAACAACTAATCGTGCTTAGCTTTGGCCTGTGTTACAGCTGTTCGTGTCAGCTGTTTCGGGGTCGCCATATTCCTGATATTAATGGATATCTGGATACACAATCGATGCGGTATTTCACAGCCATTTATAAATACATATACATATTTATTAATCTTGGTAGACATATTCATAATTGTAGTACGTTATTTAGTGAAGCGAATGCTATATGTGCTTTGGACATACTAAACAGTCAATTGTTAATATACAACCAAAGTACTCGAATTTATCAACTTTTTCAAGAAATTTATCATAAATTTTCAGTTTAAATAAAACCTTTTTCAAATAAAACGAAACCTTTTTGAAATTAAACGAAGCCTTTTTCAGACTAAACGAAACTTTTTTTAAATTAAATGAAACTCTATTCAAAATAAACAAAACCTTTTTCAAAATAAACGAAACTTTATTCAAATACAGTTAAATATTTTTTAAATTATATTAAATCATTTTTAAAATCTTGTAGTTATTTAGTTTTTGTTTTGCTAAAGAATATGAAAGAGCTCGTGTTGTTTTGCCAACCGTAAGGAGAAGGAGCATGACTCGTAATTGCTTCGACAGATAATAGTGGCGATGTTTACCATACAATTATTTCTCAATTATTTCTGTTCCACTGTAAATTAGGCCCGTTTTCAAGTATTTCTTCGGGAGCTCTTAGATAAAACTGAATGCAGCCCAAGGCTTCAGGACTCATTTTTAATTATGGGTAATGCCAGAACCCATAAATCCCAAGTAATATGACATATTATTTCTGTTCCACTGTAAATTAGGCCCGTTTCCAAGTATTTCTTCGGGAGCTCTTAGATAAAATTGAAGGCAGCCCAAGGCTTCATGACTCATTTTTAATTATGGGTAATGCCAGAACCCATAAATCCCAAGTAATATGACATATTGGTGGCCAATAGTGAAAGTGGTTTAACATTTTACCACCTTATTTTCCTATGCTGAAGCCCAATAGAAAGAGACATTTTCAAAGTGAAAATTTCATGTCCAATCATTATTAACACAGGGTCTCCACCTGAGATAATATCTGATATATTATCTGAGAGAACGTCGACAGAATGAGATAACACATTTCTTCATGTTAATCTTAATATTAAACAAGGGGAACACGTATCTTATAAGATTTCATAATTGACTTAATCTCGTACACTAAACTTGTATAGTTTTTATTATTTTTTATTCTGTTTTTTAGTTTTTTGATTTTTTTTTGTTTAAAATATGGTTTTTTTAAACACAAGATTGGCAATATTTGCATTAATAAATTAAACATTTTAATAATGGTGGCCTATTATTGTTTTATATGTGTGTATGTATGTGTATTTTTGACAGCTCATCTTATAAGATAGTTGTTTTAAGGTTTCTTATAACAACTGTCTCATAACATTTATTGTAATATTAATATTAACACTATTTGAGAGTCTACACTTACGATACGAGTAATACTCTCTGAGATTGAATTTGACGTTTGCTGATATAAAAATCTTTTATCATATCTCAAGTGGAGACCCTGTGTAAGTTATTTTACCACTGATCTTTACATAGTTAGTGTCACCTAAAGCGGCGAGAGGACACGCTCTTCATTAATCAGTAATGCAAAGCAATACAAAAAACAAATTCCCTACCAAACTTTAAAAATGGTTTAACTGTATTTGAAAAAAATTTTCGTTTATTTGGAAAAATAAAGTTTCGCTTATTTTGAATAAAGTTTTGTTTATTTTGAAAAGGCTTTCGTTTAATATCAAAAAGGTGTCGTTTCATTTGAAAAAGGTTTTATTTAAACTGGAAATGCTATATACAATCCATATATGTATATAGCGAGTTGTGTGTTGTTACTAGCATTCAGTCTCAATGTCTTCGTCTTGCCGATATTAATACGTAGTCCACCTTTGATCGCGCTATCGGCGGTATCGCTATGTCGGTTGGCTGGGAGCACAATATCGTCCGCGTAATGTAGTTCACCAAGGGAACTGTTAAGGTTCCAGTAAATGCCAATATGTTATTGGTTGGTCTCCTTTAATGTAACATCTAGAGCAGATATAAATAGGATTGGTGATAACTTTCTGTTTGACGCCAGTGATGGAACCATCATAACAATTAGTAATTTTTACAAAAAAATTTTCAAATCGGTACTTTTTCCAAGAAGGTACTTTTTTTTATCAAAAAAAATTTGTTTTGGTCAAAAAACAATTTTTTCACAAATAGCGCCTTTTTAAAACAAGCTATTTTTTTAAACAGATACTTTCACAGAAAAAGGTAAAAATTATTTTTGTTTACATGTATATAGGAAAAGCGTGCAAAATAGTTGTGTTTACTGTGAAATCTATAAAACCGTTATAAAAAGCACTGAAAAATAAAAATTTATTTAAAACCGCTATATTCGCATTTGGACTTTGCGTTGCTCCCCGATCTTATAATAGTGATTGTTTGGGATTGTAAGCGTATAAGCGGTTTCTAAGTAGTGGTTGATTTTTTTTTTTTTTTTTTTGTTGTACTTTGCTGTCTTTTGGTCTGATATTTGTGATAGTAAATATTTTTGTTGTTGCTTATTGTGTACGATTAGAGTAGAGTAGCAAAGCAACAAAAATATCAGAAATGGGTTGCCATACACTCACAAAAACACTCAATATACTCTCAAACCATCATTAAAATGCTCTAAAACGCTTGCTTTGTTGCTACATCGTTTTTAAAACTAGAGTTTAGTCTTATAAGAGTAACGCTAAGGTAAACAACGATCGTTTTCAATTAACGGCGGTTTTTAAGGAATTTTTTTTTTAAATTAGCAAAAGAAAATCAAAGAAAAAAAAAAGAATACTGAATTGAATTTTTAATTGAAAGAAAAACGGAATTTTTTCTTTAGAAAACATTTTGGATAATAATAATTAAGAAAAGTGTTTTAATTTAAAAACAAGATCAGACAGTTTTATTTTCTAATAAGATATCTAAATGAAGTGTTTTTTTTTTCTTTATAAATTTTCAACTCGAGAAGCAAAAATTATTGAAGTCAATTAAATATTAAGAACACGCTATAACTATTTGAAAATTTTGAAAAAATAAATGATCATACTTCTCCTGCTCCGTCTGTTGCCAGCCTAAAACGTCTGAAAAATTCATTGGAAATATTTATATATAAAAAAAAATTGCCGCCTTTTGCTAATGTATGCGTTGAAATTTAATATGTACCTTTATTTACTACATTATATACAAAAGTATATACATCAGTAAAAAATTGTTTTCAATTCGTGCTTTTTGGTATATACAAACAACAATAATAACTAACGAAACTCTCAAAAAAAAAAACGCTTAAACTTAATAATGATCATTTTTCTTAAAAAGACGTATGTATGTATGTATGTAGGAAAAAAGCGCCATTATAATTAATTTAGATAAAAAAAATTTTCTTGAAAATTTTAGTTAAAAAACAAACATTAACTTAAAACTAGTTAAAATTAAAATCAAAACTTACTAGGTATAAAAAAAATTATAATCTTGAAAAACAAACCACCAAATATAAAAAATTAAACAAAAATGGTCGTAAACTAATAAATGCTATAAAATGCTAAGTTTGTAATATTAACAATTTAATAAACAAAATGAGTGTGGTGAAAAGAAAAAAAAACAACCGTTAAAAATTAAAATTAAATTAAAAGCAACAACAAAATTTCTAAAGATAACGCCGTTTATGAAAATAGAGAACAGGGAAAAATTAAAAAAAAATATACTGGAATATGTATACAAAATGAACGAAAAACAACAATATTCATACATACATACATACATGCAAAAAATAACTATGGTGCGATCTTTTTTTTTTTTTTTTTTTTTTTTTGTATAATTTGGAGACTTTTTCTTATAACCAATACACTGACACAATCATCCTCTATGTGCTCCCCTTTCAGTTGGCGTTGTTTCCATTATTGCTTTTTCTTGCTCTCCCCCATTCTGATCATCGAGTCTCTGCAGAGAGTCAGACAAATAAGCTGTTTCGCAAAATGTAGTTTTTGCTAAATCAACAAGTAGAAGCTGAAAAATAACGTAATTGGTAACTCTGGCTATGTTTTTATATTGTATTTTTAAGCCGCATTTTTTATGATTTTAGTTTTTGTATTTATTTAATTTATTTCTACATCATTATACCTAATTGTGAAGTGTTTATTGTACATTTTAATTATGTGTTTTTTTTTTATTGTAATAATTAATTATAAATAAATTTTCATCGTTTGTTTTGTTATGAGGAACTTTTGTTGTTGTAAAGTGCAAAATATTAATGTATGAGCAACAACAATTGTAATGTTTTTTTTTTTTAATTTTTTTTTTTTTTTTTTTTTTTTTTTTTTTTTTTTTTTGAATTAAGTACAGAAAAATTTAACACAATGGCTTGGAGAATATATGTATAATTTTTTTCGAATTATTTGTTATCTGAAGCGTCAAAGCAAAATTATGAAAAACATTGAAGGAATAGGACTACATGTTAATAAAAATATTGGAATTTATAAAAACTTAAAAATTCACATACAAAACATTTCCTGGGTCTATTTGGTAGTTAGTATCTAACCTATTATTGCAAGGGTAACGGATTTAAGAGGCTTTGATCTGTTTCACTACGACGGGCTAAAGGTCTCGTTACTATTTCTCGGTTAATTACGTTAGAAGAACATTCTAACATATTCATAAAAAATATTTTTGACTAATAAAAGGTTTATTAAACAAGTTTTCATAGAAAATTCGTTTCATAGGTATATCCACTCCACAATAGTGAAGAGAAAATATCCAACTGTACCATGCATTTTACTCAAAAGAAAATGACAATAAAAGAATTTTACGACGCGACTCAGGAGTTTCAAATCCTATAAGAAAACTACGTTTAGTTTAGGATAGTTAGATTCTCTTAAAAACTCTTGATGACATTTTTTAATAAATCAAATTTCGGAAATGGTGTTTAAACTTTAGAATTTTGCCAAAAAAAAAAAAAAAAAAAAAAAAAAGTGGAAAGGGATTTTATTAGATGATCTTTATAAGTCGAAATTGGAATCTGCAAGACAACAAAGCGGGATCAGCAGGGTAGAAAAAGGAAAACAATGTTATACCTTTTTGTATAATGAATATGCGCCATTTAAACAACTTACATATGCCAACAAGGCCAAATAAACTCCCAAATTTTTAAAATTCAAGTGCTTTAAATGTTGCTGGAATCCAGCTTTAATGTATGCCCTATTTTCAAGTAAAATTCCAGTTCATACGAACATTTTTGAAACAATTTTTCTTTTTTACTTTTGTATTGCGTAATATATCAAAAAAAAAAAAAAATATTTATAAATATTTCCGTGTTCTGGATGAGAGAAGGATTTTAAACTTTCGAAAAATGAAACCATTAATTTTGGCTTCGTTTGGTGATGCCCAAAATCAAATGAAACGAAGCCTACAAAAACCAATTCTTATATACATATGTAAATACATATGTACGTACATATACATGTATATATGTATATATTGTGCGCAATGTACTGGGTGCAGTTTTTAAGATAATGTGATAAAATTTGCGACATAATTTATTGTCACCAAGCCTATTAAAAATGGCGAGTTTTGTCGAAAATTTCACATACAAACTTTTTACGGATTAGAGTCGTTGTGTCCATTAACCATGTTATTATGTTGGTATTACGACTGAATTTGGACCAACAAAATTTTATTACAACCTAAATCATCTTCCAAAATTTTGTCGGAATCGGCTTATGTTTAAACAAAGCTCGCATACAAAACAACTACCGAAAAAGGCTTTTAATGCCATAACTTCCTTATAAATTTTGGCATTGATATAAAATTTAGGGTCCTTAACTTTTATAAAATCTTCTATATTCTGGTAGTTCCCATATAAACCCCGTCCCCAAAATCGCTTTAAAACGAAAAATCTGATATAAAAATTCTCTTATATGATTCTTAACGTCATATTGTTTTGTCGGCTCCATGATTGCCCATGCGTTCTTTATAGGGGTACACTCTCAAATATTTGTCGGTTTAACTGTGGTGTAGGCTATTAAATGTTCGGGCTTTGACCGAATACACTTTCTTACTTGTTTTTAAATATTTTGCTGTATTCAAAAATAACTTTTATTTATTAATTGTTTTATTTTTCTTTTTATTTTATTTTTTTAATACAAATAGTCATTAGAAAAACTAACGTTCACAAACATATTTAGTTATTGCTAAAGGCAATGACACGTTTTTACACAAGTCACATTAATTGATCAGAGCTGCATTTTCGGCAAAATACGTACCGCTTGTGTGATAGTCTTCAATAGTGAATAAAAGCGGAAATACTTAAATTTTAATCGATTTTATTAAATCAATTTTTTTAACTTAAAATAAGCAAAAATTGCCATAAGCGATGATTAAAGAAAATTGCAAATTTATTTTCAATAAATTGACTCTTATTCGACCTTTAAAATATTTCTATTAAAAAAAAAATCCCTTAAGAAGGCACACAACGGAGTGCTGAAATATTGGATTAAATAAATTTATTTTTTTTTATAAAAAAAGAAAAGAGACCTCAAGCTTTAATAAAAGGATTAAAAACAAATTTATTTCCAAGCTAATTTTTAAATGAGCAAAATTTTATTTTATTTAGTAGAAATTAATGTTCGAACATATTAAATTCTTACCCCCATATTCATAAAAAATATTTTTGATTAATGAAAGGTTTATGCAAAGAATTTTCTATGAAAATTTGTTTAAACCTAAAATATTTTTTATGAATATGGGGGTTATTATTTCTCTTAAATAAATAAAAAAACAATGATATTATTTTAATAATAATCATACCTATTTGATTATTATTTCAAGTGTACTTGAAATTTAAATAATTTTTTTTTATTTCGTTCCACTTATTTAAATATTTTTTTTTTTAATAAAATTTCTTCAAATTTTTATTATTATTTATTTTTGTTTTTAAGTATTACTCGTGTTATTTGATTAACAAATATGTTTTTTTTTTGGGTTTAATTCAATTTTGTTTTATTTTTTTTTTATAAATTTGTTTTTTAAACTTGTTTGTTTTAAAGTTTATTGAACTTCTTTTTATGTTTATTTACTTATTCGATTAAAGTTTTTATTATATATATATATATATATATATATATATTAAAAAGTATTTGTTTTTAATTTAAGTTTTGATAAAGTTTAAACAATTTAAATTTATATGGAAACTAAATTTATTATTATTTGAATTTTTAATTGGCAGTTAAAATGAAATTAAAATTAATTTCAAAACTAATATTTAAAGTTATATAAAAATATTAAGAAAAACACAATTAAGAAAGTATAGTCGCCAAGCCCGACCATATGATACCCTACAACACAGTATTTAAAAACAAATTTTTGAAAGGGTTCACTATTTGGTACCCATAAATCATGAACCCGCCAGAACAAAACTACGTTATATGGTTATGATTCATGTTAAAGTTCTTTATGCGAAATCTTATTAAGATATCTACACCTTTCTAGGATTTGTTTGCCTTTAAGTGATTTTAGAAAGGGGTTTTTTATATGGGACTTATGGTTTATTTTCGATCTACCAGCACAACATTTTGGCCTGACTTACGTGGTAGCTATCGAAAAATTATTGTCAAGTTTTATGTCATATAGCATTTATAAGAAAGTTATGGAATCAAAAGCTATTTTCGGGAGTAGTATTTGTATGTTTAAATATGGACCGATTCCAAAAAATTTTTTCAGATGATTGAGATTGCCATAAAATAGGTTTGGACCAAATTTTAGCTTAATAACAATATAAAATGGTTTATAATCACAAAGACTCTATTCCTAGAAAAAAAGCTTGTCTTTGGGCAATGTAAAATTATGGACCGATTTTTACCATTTTCAAAAGGCTCGTTCCTTGTGACACGGCTTGTTCGGAAATGCATCACTGTGCTGCATCTGATGCGCATCTATGACTAGTTTGCGATGCTCATGCAAATCAGCTTGGCATCAGCTTGTTTGCCGCCCGTATTGGTTATATTTTTGAACACAATATGCATCAGCAATTTTTGTGATGCGTGTTTTAGATTTGTTTGCGCATCATCTGCATTTGTTATATATTTTCGAACAGCTGACATTTGCAGTGATGCTTAACCGAACGCGCTGCGCACCAGATGCAGCGCAGTGATGAATTTCCAAAAAGGCCTACAATTAAAACCTAGATACCAAATTTCGACAAAATTATCTCCAAAATTTTACTTTGAGTACAAGGTTTACATACACAGCCAGTCAGCCAGACGGAGAGACGAACGGACATCCTTAAATCGATTCAAAAAGTGATTCTAAAACGATCGGTCTAAGACCAATATTTTAAGGTGTTACAAACACATAATACCATCTTCACTATTGTGGTGTGGGTATAGAAAATAATAATTTACATAAATTAATTATAAAGAAGTTTATAATTATTTAGATTTTTGTAAAAGAAACATATTTTTAACGGAGAAACTGTGTATGCAAAATGTATATAAAAAGCTTAATGATCATAATGATCAGCCAAGATTTGGGCTTTCTAAAATTTTAATTAAACGATTAATCAAAACTAAAACTAGATTTAATTAATTAACCATGTATTAAAAACAATCCAGTTTCGAGTCAGCATTTAATTTTGAACAAGTTTTGAACTTACATTATAAATGAAATAAGTAAATTAAAAAATTAATCAAATCAAAAATAAAAATTAATTAAAATTTATAATATGAAAACAATTTCAATTACTTTTAAATAAAAAAATCAAATATTTTATTTAAATTAAAAATCGTATATATGCGTTTAACATATTTCCTATTAAATGGTTAATTACGATTCTAATTTCAATGCAATTAAATTCTTTATAAAATCAATCAAAATACTTGTTAGTAATTTTTGCTCTAAATTTTAAATCTGGGAATTTGAGTTATCATGTTGAGTTTATAACACTTTTAAACTGAAATATACTGATATACTATAAACTTATATAAACTTATTACTTCAATATTTTCCAGGAATATTTTCTATGCACTCTCAGAATGCTGACGAAGGTCGTAGCGGGCCAGAAAATGCATTACATTCTGCTGGTATCTAATAGTTGTATAAATTTTCTGTACAATTTACTTCATTGCTTCAATAGCTAAAGAAAGAGCCTCGTAACAGAAAAAGTGCATAGAAAATATTTCTGGAAAATATTGAAGGAATAAGACTATTAAAGTATGAAAGCTTTATAAATTGTAATTTGACTTAGAATACACATTCGAATTAATATAAAAATTTATAATCAAATTTTACTTTACTAAAAGTCTATTAGAATTTTATATTTATTTATTTAATATTTATTTAAATTATTTCCGTTACACTAAAAACAAAACTTTAATTTACAGAATTTCAATAAAATGTTAACTACAGAAACTTGTTTCAATTAATTTCTTAATCAATACAAATACATCATTCATTTTTTTTCTTTTCCTTAAACTTTTAAATAATTTTGATATTTTTAATTTGTTTAAATTATTTCATAGTTTTAAGGTTATTTTTAGTATACATATTTTCTTATTTCCGTCTCTTGGTTTTTAATTATTTTTTAATTGTGATATTTTTTAATACTTTTAATAGACTCTCTCGTTTTTTCATTATAAATATTTGTATTTCTATTATTTTTTTGTTGTTGATTCCCACCCATTATTTTTGTGTGTTTCGAAAAATGTTTAAACTTTTGTATACTTTAAAATTATCAGTTAACAAAAAAAAAAATAATATATAAAATAGAATAATTTGAAACATTTTAATAATATTTTGTGTCACTATTTTATACTTTTTAATACTGATAATATTGTGTTTGTGCTCTTTCCAATTTTTTTTTTTTTTTACTATATTTATTTAATTTGTGTTGTTGCAGGGAGAAAAAGACGAAACAAACAACACGCAAAATAATAAAAACAAAAAACATCTTATCACATAATTGTTTTTTTTTTTTTTTTTTTTTTTTTTTTTTTTTTTTTGTTGTCATAATTGTTACTAAATGAAAATAAATAAATGATTTGTAAAGTATGTTCTTCCAACTTGTAAGTGAAAAACAGAATTTTAAATAATAAAAGAACAAAGTTTAAAATTACGTTGTATATCAGCCATAAAGAAATATTGAAATTTTTCTTCATAAACAAAACAAAACGATGAAACTTTTTATTGTAATAATTATTTTTTAAGGTTAATGAAATAATATATACAGTGGGTGAAAAAAGTTGAGAGAAATTTTTTGGTGTCATGCAGAAAAAAACTATTCAACCAAATTATGAAAAAAAATTTCCCGGGAGTTTATTGCCCTCTCCCATTTTTCCTGTGTTCGCTCAATTGTAAAATTGGAAAAAGCGAAAAAACTCCCGGGGGATTTTTATACATAAGCTGAGCTGATTTAAACATATTTTTAAAACCAAGTCTGTCTGGTATAGTAAAACTATAAGTTATTTATAATTTAAATTAAATACTTCGAATTCAGGAAGTCTTAACTCGAATTGAGGCCATAAATAATTATGATAATTATGCATACAAAGGAAAGAATATTTCAACCCAGGGACGGCATTGAGAATTTTAAAATTGTACCAACAACTTTGCAAAAAAGCTCTCTTATTATTATTGTACTCAAAGTATTTTTTATTATTCCGCGGTTTTACTCATCTGTCAACGAATTAGCTAAAAATAAAATAAAAACTACATAAGATCTTCTTCTATGGTGTATTTACTTAAGGTGGCTTCGATATTACAACAAAAACATTATGTGCCTTTTTTTATATGAAGTTTGACAATTATAATATATCATAGTGAATATACTGGCTTCAATATACATTAAACGTAAGCACATATATGCAAATAATAAACACCTGGCTTTCGAGCCCACCTTCTACTAATTTCACTATGACTTCTTCATTATAAATTTCATGGTCCAATCATTAGGTCTATGCGGAATTATAACAATGCCACAACACACATTTTTCTTGTACAAAACATGATAAAGATGTCAAAAACAAATGCATTTGTTTGTGTATAACATGATAAATATGTTTATCAAAAATAATTGCTCCAAAAACAATTGCCCAATAAAAACTCAACTCTGCAAAAAATCTGTCGTTTTGCGAAGACCTAATAATTGAGCCATGATAAATTCCGATCTAGTCACAAATAAAAAAAGATTCAAGAATAAAGAGCAATGAAAAAATATAAATAAATACTACTAAATATTTACACATGTATGTATACATGCATTTGCAGTAATAATTATGAATAGTTGCCATATGAAAATACGAAAACTGGGAAGATTCCTAAATTGTACTAAATTAGCCATTTGAGTGCCATTGAACTTTTCGGGTTTAAATTGTACCAAATTTTCCAACACTGATTTAACCTCGCAATGGGCAAAAAATGTCCGTAACACGACTTATTTAAAATCCCTCTGCAGCAATTTTAATTCAAACCCCAGGGTTCTCACTAATCATAAGTCATTAGTATATCTGCCTTTTTAGGAGATCTGCCTGTTTGAACACTCCATCAAAAAAGCTTGACGTATCAGCTGCATCTTCTGATGAGATTTTAAAGAGATTTTAAAAAAGAGGTAGGCGCATAAACGCAAGCCCCGGGGGAGGTTACTAAGCAATATATCTTGTTCGATAAAATCGTCGGTTCAAATCCCAAACTACGTATTTAAAATTTGCAAATGCCGTTTCCGATTTCGTCTGTAATAAAGGAGCTAAGTAACTGATCACAGATGATAATAGAGTCATCCGATCTGGTAGACGTCAACAAGTTTACATATGTCAAAATCCGAGTATAAATATTTATGTTTTAAACTGCAAATGAAATATTTGTGAAAGATATTGAAAGGCCATAAATCACTTACTTTCCTTAAGAGTATTTCGAGTAGATCACTTCCAGTTCTAAGAAGTTAATAAGATTTGCATTTTAAATAATGCCTCGAATTTCAGTGGGAATGCGATTTCTTTTTAACAAAATAAAAAAAACTGTTCTCCTAAAATTTCCGATACGAATTGAGTCGAATTTTATGTGAAAAGTTAAACGCTTTTTCGTAAACTTCCATGAAGCGGATTTTCTGTGTGATTTTTTTACACTGGGGAGTAAATGTAGCATAACCCTCAAGTCATCAAACTAAAAAAAAACGCTCAAGTTCAAGAAATTTGTTTTGGATAGGGTAGATTTCTTACCCACTTGTAGGAGCATAGAGCGAAATAAAATTTGTCTTGAGCTGTTGAACTTTGCACACTGGGGAGTAAATTAAGCAAACCTTTTAGGTCATCAAATTAAATAAAAACGCTAAACTTCAGGAGATTGGTTTACCCTTTTGTAGAAGCATAGAGCGAAATAAAATTTGCCTTGAGCAGTTGGACTTTGCACACTGGGGAGTAAATTTTGCAAACCTGTTAAATCATCGAGGATATATTTTTCCCTACTTGTACAAGCATAGAGCCAAATAAAACTTGCCTTGAGCAAGGCCTTTTTATATTCGTCAAAATTATAGGAGATTTAAAGAGATTTATAAATACATTTTTTAGGAAAATTTCAGAAACTATGGCCAGAGAAAGTTCTTTGGAAAATATTTTAAATCATCAACAAAGCTTGAAAGGAATTCCCGAAAACTTAAAAGAGTGTTGGAATTAAGAAACCTGAAGTTTGCTATTAACGCATCCTTATGTCGTTTTTAGGTTAAAGTTATTCAAGTTATCCAAGTTTTCTCTTTTTTATAACCCACTGTATGTGTATTTTAAAGACCTTATATTTCAGATTTATAATTTACTTCCTATATTTTTCTTATTATTTATTTCTTATAAAGTGCCTTCAAAATACATATGTTTTATTTATTGCTCTAATCGCATTCATTTTCCTTATACTGCTGTTTTTAGTGAGTGAGGGTCCAGTGTTTCACATTTGTTAAATTTAGATATTGTGACTAGATCCACACTCATTAAAAACGGTTGTTTTAACGTACAAATTTTCTTGGCATAAAAGTCAAGAAAATAATGAATGCAACTGATTATTTTGAATTTTTTTTTATCATTTTATACATGATTTCATAAAGGAAAACTATAGTAGAGAATTGAATTTTTTAAGAAATTTATACGAAAAAATTCGACTGTTCAGCAAAAATTTATATTGGATTGTAAATAACAATTTCAGTTGATCTATTTTTTAGTATTAATTATTAAAATGGTAGATTTATTTTTTGAAATTTTTAAAGATTTTTTTTAACGAATATGCATAAATGAGCGGTATAGAAACAAAGGATGCAATCTCCACTTTTTTTGTTTTGTTTTTTTATTTTAATTAATAACAAAAATATTTAGATGATCCTACTAATTTACTCGCATTAGTAATGTGATGTTTTGTCATTTAGTACAAACCTATAAAAGAAAAATAAATGGCAAATTTAAACCAAATCAACTCCTGAGGTTAAGGAAAAAAAACACAAGAAAATTGGAGATTGCTGTGTTTGCTTCAACCAAATGGACATTAATAACTTCATTTGAGTCAGTAAAGTTTGAATGGAATTTGGGGTTTTTGGATTATTTTTTGATTAAAATTTTCCTGTTAATTCTGGCTTTTAGCAACTTTACAAAGACTCTACTCTATAATTGATGATTATACAAAACAATAATATATTTTTAAGCGAACTCCTAAAAGAAATACTTAAATTTAAATATTCGTTCGTAAATGTTTTTGTTTCTAGTTCTTTTATATATTTATGCCATAAAGAAAAATGCAGAATCTTTTTCATTTGAGTATGTATTGTGAAACATTTCCTGCAGAAACTTTCTTTAATTTTTGAAATTGCATTTCTGTTCATACTTTGAAATTTTTGTTTTTCATCAGTTGCAACACTTAGAATTATTATTCAAAAACTATTTTCTATCAGCCCACTTATAAATAAAAATTCCCCGGCAGTTCTTTCTTTCCCTTCTTCCACTTGTCGTATTTAAATTCAATTGTAAAAATGGGAAAAGGAAAAAAAGACTCCCAGGGAGTTTTTAATAAGGATACGCTCTTTTTTTATTTTAAGGTTTTTTTTTTAAACATTATGAACCCTTATGTGCATATCATTATATCGAAAACTTTGTTTTAAGATCTAACAAACCACTGTAATCGCACAGTATAACAACGGATCATAAAAACGTTTAGAGCGACACGTTTAAAAAGGTGTTAACTTAAGAGTACTTAACTCTATCACACAAGTCTTACGTTTTGTTTTTTCAACATTTTTAAACAATAATTAGATCAGGGAAGCATTTTCGTCAAAATACTTAAGGCGTGTGGGATAGTGTAGGGTACCCTATGAGGCCGTTTTACACTATAACACAAGTCTTAAGTATTTTGACGAAAATCCTTCCCTGATCTAATTTTGGTTTGGACATTTTTAAAAAACAATAACAATTTATCATGTGAGGGTTGTACTTTCCTCAAAAAAAGTAAGACTTGTATTATAGTATGAAATTGCCTTTAGCGACAGCTGTATCAGTCGGTTTTTTTTTTTTTTTTTTTTTTTTTTTTTTTTTTTTTTTTTTTTTGAAAGGAAAAAACTTTTTGCACCAGCCGAAAAGCTGAAACGACTTTTTTTTTAATATTTCATGTTGTTTAATTTTTATTATATATGTATATATAGAAAAAAACCATTTCCCAGATTCTATTTGTTAAAATAATTAAGTTAAAAACATAAAATTTACAATAAGCACTATCCAGTTATAAGATACCAAGAATGCTGACGAAGGCCATAGCGGGCCAGAAAATGCAATACACTCTGCTGGTTTCTAATAGTTGTATACATTTTCTGTACAATTTACTTCATTGCTAGCCAAAGGATACCTAAAGTAAGAGCCTCGTAACAGAAATATACAAAAAATAAATTCTGATAGTGCATAGAAAATATTCCTGGAAAATTTGGAAGGAATAAGACTATTAAAGTATAAAATCTTTATATATTGTAATTTGACTTAGAATACACATTCGAATTAATATAACAATTTGTTGTGCAATTTTATATGGTTTTCAATAATTTTGAAACAACAGCTGTATAACTTTTTGTTTCACTGCTGACAACACTGGCCTTCTCCCTTTCGTCTTCTTCTTATTCTCAATAAGACACACAAACTGCATATACCTTGAACGAAATGGACATTCGTCTTTCCGCGTTCACCATCAAACTGAAATGCTTTGCAGCAAATGTTTCATATTATGGATGGGGACTATGAAAGTATAACAAAAGCAGCAATCTCCCCTGGAGAATCCCCTAATAAAAATCAAATTGAAGTTGTCAAAAATTGCTGATTTGTTAGAACGCGCACTTGTGACGCTTGCAACAGTAGACCTACTTTGTACATTCTACGCTTCATGAAATCCTACTCTTTTGTGCATGTAAGTGACTACGTAAAACTACATGGATTCTACTTTTTTTAAGAGATGCATAGGATGCGAAAAAGTGTAAAACGCGTAGTGTGGAACTCCAGCATAATTGTTATGTTTATTTTTCAATAAATTGTCAAAGAGGCATAAATATTTTGAGAAACAAAATTTTGAGGAACAAAAAAAAAACAAGAACAAATTTTAAAATATTTCAACTTATTAAAATTTTCTTAATGGAGATTGCAGCCCTCAATTTTTTATACCCCAAACATTTTCAATTTCCTTTATACTAAAAGGTAAAGAAAAAATAAAACATTTTTAAACATAAATAATACATATCTCTGGAAAATACATTTGACACCCGAAATTTTTATTTGAAATACAATTGCGCATTAATCTCGCAATAATAACAACTTGTTGGAATTACTTTTTGGTCTTTAAACCACCTTTTACCTAAAAGAATTAAAGGAAAAAAAAAACTTTCCCTTAAATCATGTCAAGGAATTTTTACAAGTCATTTTTTATTTAAAAATAGGGGTTGGTTTTTTTTCTTTATTACACCATTGTGCGATTTTATTTTTGAAAACATTTAATTAAATGTAACGTAATTTTGTTCTTAACTTAAAATAATAACAATTATCTTTTCCAAACAGTTCCCTACGATCAAAAACAACCCTTGACTCGTAGCTAAAGATCGTTTAAAGTGATCATTGTGTGAGTGAAAAACCACCCTGTACAAAAAAGTTCATTCGCATTTGTGAACTGTCGCTATTTAATTTGTGTCGAGTCGAGTTCTGGCACCATCTTCAAGATAATTTATGCAATTCTATTTAAATCTGTTTCCTGTTTAAGGAAATTTTTTTTGATAGTGTAGTTTTATTGTGGCACAGATGTTTTTTTTTTTTTATAAAAATAAAACAAATTATTAAAGCATGACGTTGATGACGAAGACAGTGGTGCAATAACCAACCACCGGATTTTTTTTTATTTATTTTTTTTTCGAAAAACACCTGCATTCTTTTCTTTGTTTAAGAATTTTAAAAAACCAACTTTTAAAATTGTAACGAATTATTTTTTTTAATGCTAGGGGATTTCGAAATATAATTAGGCAACATTTAAGTCGGCTTAAAAATTAAGGCGTCATTTCACCGTCATTCGTTTGTGAGACCTGGGGTCCGAATTACATCTTGTAGGTACTTAATAACGCCTAAACATACACTTAATTGTAATTGATTTTTTTTTTTTTGACAATTACATTTAAGTTTTTGTTGTAAAATAAATCAAAATAAATACATTTACAAGTAATTGTAATAACGAAAATTTCAATTTAAATTACGCGTAATTGTAGTTGAAGAAAAAATCGGTCAAAATTCATCACATCTTTTTATATCCTTCTTTTTTAAATCGATCGATTTTCTTCACATACCTGAATTTTTAAATCTGTAACAAATTATTTTTATATACTAAATGGTTCATAGAAATAACTAGGCAACTTAGCAACAAGGTCCTGGTGGTCCCAATTACATTTTGTAAGAAATAACACCTACAATTACATACACTAATAGAAAAAGCGTCAAAACGCTGATGTATTTTGACATCAGTACTATGACAAGTGTCTTCGTTTCTGACCTCATGGCACTTTTAATCATTTTGATGTCTGTCTTAACATCACTTGGCCAAATTGTCATCAGGGCAAAAATTAAAATTATGTCATCAATGGGATGGCACCGGCATCACAGAAATGTCGAATCGAAATCAGTTTAATAAAACTTGTCATCAGTGCAATGACTCAGAAACATTGTAGAAAGGACTCATTAGGCCTAATTAAATGATAATCTTTCACTATTCGGCGCAGCCGAATATAACACTCATTGGTTTTTTTTGTTGTTCTTGATGCTCGTTAGGATCATATAAAATTTGAGTTTTTTTTTGCTTTAATACATCGGGGTTTCTTAAGAATTTGAAATTACGACATTCAATACCAATCGAATTTACCGCTTAACCCTAAAAGGTTACTCTTCATTTTAGGACATTAAGGTTACTCTTCGTCGAATCGACGAACTTTTTAAAACCAAATTCTAGCGGAACGATTTTTAAAGTAAAAAATCAACAACAATTTCTTTAGTTAAGCATTTTATTAAAAAATTAAATAAAGCAAAAAAAAAGTTCTTTTTTTCTCTCAAAAATTGATACGAATTTTTACTAATTTTTGTGTTTTAAAAATTATTATTTTTAAAGCTATTGTCATCAGCTAAAGTTATTAAAAAAGAGCGTAATTTTAATACACATAAAAAAGTTATATGATAAAGTGTAAATGAGCTTCGCCGATTCGACGAAGAGTAACTATCCAGGGTTAAGTTGTATTGTAATTTCGTTCGATATCGAATGCCACAATTTGTCCCCAGTTCTTAAGATATGTTTTCTGTAAAATTAAAATTTTTTTCTAACGATTGCCTGCAGGAAAGAAACCAGAGTCTGGAATTAAACCCGCAACCACGGCGCGCGGCATGTTTTTTCTAAAATTTTAATTGGCGAAAATTCTACCAATCGAATTATGAATAAAAATTCCCCAAGAGTTCTTTCCCTTCTCCCATTCTTCCTATTTAAATTAAATTGTAAAGAAGAAAGGGGAAAAACTCTCGGAAAATTTTTATTGCTCATTTGGTTGAATATCTATATTTTTTATTTGTGAAATCCTTAATGGTTTCTTAAGCGTTTAATGATTCTGTTTATTTTATATATTTTTTTTTTTTCTAAAAATTTCTTTATTAAGTTGCTTGTATATGTTGTTCATAATTACAATACTTCACTTATATAGAACATTATGTACATAACTTATTACAAAATGTATACCCAAGCTAATAGTTATAGGAACAATTTAGCAAAAACTTAAAATAAAACCGGTTTTATGAAACGGATTTTGTATGAAAATCCATTTATAACCCTGTTTGGTTTTTCAAAACTTAGGCCGTAAATGTTTGACTTAATTGCAAAATGTTTGCAATCTTGACTTTATTTAAAAAAAATTTCAAATAGTTTTGTTAATTAAACTTCACTGAAAAAATGATTGTTTTATCTATTAAAAAAATTGTTTAACAAGTATATCAATTTAATTAATAAGATAATTGAATCAATTATTTTTTTTTAATTGAAAAAAAATTTTAAATATAATTTTGAATTAATTAACATTTTAGTTATTTGGAAATCAATTTTCTATTAAAATAATAATTAAATAACAAAAAATCTTAATTGATTTTTTCGTTTAAAATAAAATAATTTAAACTTGTAGAATTGTTGTTTTGAATTGTCAAAACCTGAGCTATATTTAATTAAATCAATTAACATTGTTTAAAACGGCAAAGTTTTTTTTGATAATTTTTTTTAAATTAAAATTAAAAATATCATTTATTGAAAAAAAAAAAATCACAATTTCAAATTTTAACAATTTTTAGTAATCAATATAATCGTTTTAGTAATAGGTGCTTGGTTCTATGAATTTGGTATGAATTTTACGATTAGCGACAATTTTAAGTTTTTCTGTGTTATAAGATATTTAAAAATTGAATTTTTAAAATGAAATACAAAAAAAAAAAAAAAAAAAATACAAAAAAAAAAAAAAAAATACAAAAAAAAAAAAATTTTGGGTGCGCCCTTAATTTTGTACCAAAGTGTGCTTGACTTTTAACGCAGAAAATATCCAACTAAGATTTATATGTTCGACAATTTTTTTCTTGTTTTTCTTTTTTCTCATAATTTTTTTTATTATTATTAAATGTTCGCAATCTAATATTACGTTTGTTATTTTCTTATTTTTTTTTGTTTGAAATTTTTTATCATTAACTGACTGACTGACTTTCTTTCATTTCATGATTTAATCATAATACAAGTTTTTTCTTTCATACATTTGTTAGTTTTTTAAAATTTTTTTCCAACTGATTTCTTTATCTGTCTGTTTGTCTTTTTGTTGGGTGTTTGTGATTTTTGTTATTGCTATTTTTGCAGCCTTCAGCTCTGAGTCTGAAGAAAATGCCGATTGCGCGATTCCATATTTTGATTTTAAAAGTAGTTTTTTTATAATTTTTTTTTAATGTTATATCTTTTATTTTTTGCTCTTTGCTTTCAACATTAACTACATTTTTATAATTATTTTTTTATTTATTTTCTGAAGTTTTTTTTTCTTCATTTCATTTTAATTCTTTTTTTTCTTCTTTACATAGTCATAATGAATTAAAGTTGTTCATTAGTAATTTATTTAAAAATTTGTGTTTATTTTTTTATTTTTCTCTTTTAATTTTCTTGAAGATGTTTATTTTTAAAACTTTAATGAAAAAAGTATAAAACCTAAGAGAAAGAAGGAAGATAAATATGTTTACATTGTATGAACTCGACTAGGCCAATTGTTGGATAATTTGTTTATTGAGTCTCTAAAATAAAGTCATTACATCGACTTGCCGGCAGTGGTGCCAACTTGGAGGTTTTTTCTATAAACATAGGTTTTTTGGTACGATAGAAAAATGACAATAAAGTTTAGGTAAATTTTAACTACAATAGCATACAGTGTTCCTTACACTGTAACCTTAATTGCCACTCTTTGCATTGCTCTATGTCAGCTCTTCTCATACATATATGTATGTATGTATATTATTCGAGTTACGAAGGTAACAAGTTTCTTTTAACATGTAAATATCATTCATGGCAGCGAGAGATTGAGAGAGAGAAAGAATGAAAGGAAATTATCGCTTCTTATATTTTATTAAATTTTCTTAACCCTAATATTTTTTAAGAAATATTAGTACTCAAACAAGTAAAATTTTGACACTGTTGAGGTGAATAAAATTTATCTTGCCCTGGGGCAAGGCGAAATAATACAAGGTGGTCTTATTTTGAAAACGGATACAACACTGTAAAATACTTTAACGTTGTGTCAAAATAATACAACACCGAAGTAAACAATTCAAACAAATATTTTATTTTGTTTTTAATTTTAAATTTTGTGTTTTGATATGTTATAATTTAAAAACGTTTTAAATTTCATACTTCTAAGTGAAAATTATAGAATTTATGAAAGATTCCCCAGGACCACCAGAACGGTATACCATTTTGACAAATGGTTAGATATCAGCTGTTGCTTACGTAGAAAGCCAAGGTCAACTTGTATGAATTCGCCTCGCCCTGGGGGCAGTATAAATTTGGACATAGTAAGCACATAATTATTTGAAAATTTTAATTCACCATAGAACTTTGCTACCGTTTCACACACACCCTTATAAACTAAAAAAAACCGATGGATTTCGAAAATTGTATAGATGACTTTTTATATTTAAAATACATATATTTACAATAAAACTAAGTGACAGTGAAACATAAATAAATAAAAATCAAAGAAAATAAAGAATTAAAATCGTTCTGGGGCAACGACATTCATGCTTATTCTGCATTTCGGTTTCTTTTCTTAAAATCGTTCTGGGGCAACGACATTCATGCTTATTCTGCATTTCGGTTTCTTTTCTGCATTCAGTTACGCGCAAATCGACAAAATGTATTCCAACAAAAAAATGAATCGCAAGAAAAGAAGAGAAGGCGTGCTACTTTGTATTGCGATGCGAATTCAATTTCGATACTAAAGCTTAATGCCAATTTTGTACTCTTGACGGAGAAAATTTCGTTCCGAATCGAAATGCAGAATCAGGATGATTATTAAAGTTTTGGTCTGCTGTCTTGCTCGGAAGCCATGATTTGTGTAAAAGTTAGACATCTAACATGAAAACTAGTTTGATTCATTTCACTAAGCTATCGTCCAGACTTGCAATTTCATATCTTTAAAATATAAAAAGGAGAAGAGGAAAGACAAAATAAAAATATGTACAAAAACTCCAAACCTAGAATTTCTGGACACTACTGCAATTTCCAAGCAGAATTTTAAAAAATTGCAGCAACAAAAATTGCAAGTCTGGACGATCACTTACAGACTCAATATTGATGGTGTTTTGGTTCTCTGTCGGAGTTCGGCAAAAACCCATATTCAGCGTTCGTTAAATTTTCGCCTAAAGGTATGTGCAGACCAGGGATGTTAAAGTTGGTACTTTTTGTTGTTACATTTTGACCTTATAAAGTACCGTGGTACTACCGTGACACATTTGGTACATTTTAAAAATTTTTATAGTTCCCCCTTTAATAATGTTTAGTATAGCAAACAAATTATTGAGTCCCTTTCATTGTATTTACATATTTTTTAATTATTATTTCTTTCATCAGGGTTTTAAAAAATCCTTCTTTTAAATTGTATTTTTTATTTATGCAATATGCACTTAAAATTATTAACCTGGTTACTTTAGAAATGCAATCAGAAGATCCTCGAATGCACGTATTTTTACTTTTTTGTTCCGCCAAATATTTAGCACGTAATTTCATAAAAAAAAATGTTTTGAATAAATGTGATATATTTATCGTACCCCTTTACAAAAATCACGTGCCCTTTGAAGAAATTTATTGCGGAACAGAAGTGGATATATATATTAGACCGTCTCAGTTTTTATACTTTTTTCGAAATTCTTTCATGAACATCAATTTTCTTTATCTACTATAAAAACCAAGAAATTTGGTGTATAACACTTAAATATTGATGAACGGGAAGTGGTCTATCAAATCGTTTTTTAATTTTTTTTAGGCAAAATACCTTTTTTTCAAAAAATGGAAAAATCTTGATTTAGTAATTTGCCTCAAACTCAAGCAGTTCTAAATGGATTTGAACATCATTTCATGCATTAGAAAGCTTATTAAATTTCCTAAGTGTTTCTTAAAGCAACATTGCCATTTTGTTTGATGGTTTTTCATTCATAGCACTACAAATTCAGATTTTCAAATACAAACTTAACATTTTTTTTAATTTTTGCTTACATTTTCATATATAAAAATTGAACTAGGCAAAACTTTTATATTCTGTAAATGCAGTATGGTAGGAAATTTTAAAATAAAGATTTTGGTGTAAATAACAGTCGTATTCTGTTAAGAAAAACTGCAGTTTTAGTTGAAATGTTTAAAGTTGTTTATTTCTAAATATAAAAAAAAATTAAAATTTTGGTAATAACTTTTTTGTATCTGAACCGATTTTTCCGAGTTTTTCAGCAAATATGTTTTACTAAAGATTTCCGATCTTTCGATATATTAGACGTATCCATAGGTCATATAACAGCTCTAAAATTGGAGCCTATTTTTGGAGTATTTTGCTAATAACTTAACCATTTCTTAACCGATTTGGCAGATTTATATACCCACGTCTTAAGGAAGAAATTAACCATTTACCTAGATTATAACGCTTGGACTCGGAAAGATCTATTGTTTCCGAAAATGGGTATGTTTAAATAAAAAATTTTATTTTGGGCATTACTCTTCCATTTTTGGGAAAAAACTTGCAGGGTTTTCGGGAAATATAGTCTGCTAAAAATTTCTGATATTTACATGATATATAAAACGTGTTCATATGTCATACTAGAGCCCTAAAATTTAAAATTTTAAGTATTTTCAATAATATCTTTGTACGGGAGGTACCATGCCCACTTTTCCAATCCCGCCCATATTTTGAGGGATGCTGTGTATTGATAACCGATATGTTTGTACCTAATTTGGGAACTTTAGCTCGCTTCGTTCTCCAGATATACGGAAATGTATAACGTCTTTGTATGGGAAGTGCCACACCCAAAATTATTTAATTTAAGTCATCGAGCATTTTCACAAAACGCATCCAAACTCCAACAAAAGCATAATTTTACCAAATTTGAAAAAATAAAAAAACCAATATGTTCTTACTTTATAATATATTTATGCAATAGAAGAAAATTTAGAAACAAACAACTTTACACATTTCAACTAAAACTGCAGTTTTTCTTAACAGAATACGACTGTTATTTACACCAAAATCTTTATTTTAAAATTTCCTACCATACTGCATTTACAGAATATAAAAGTTTTGCCTCGTTCAATTTTTATATATGAAAAGGTAAGCAAAAATTAAAAAAAATGTTAAGTTTGTATTTGAAAATCTGAATTTGTAGTGCTATGAATAAAAAACCATCGAACAAAATGGCAATGTTGCTTTAAGAAACATTTAGGAAATTTAATAAGCTTTCTAATGCATGAAATGATGTTCAAATCCATTCAGAACTGCTTGAGTTTGAGGCAAATTACTAAATCAAGATTTTTCCATTTTTGGAAAAAAAGGTATTTTGCTTAAAAAATGAAAAACGATTTGAGAGACCACTTCCCATTCATCAATATTTAAGTGTTATACACCAAATTTCTTGGTTTTTATAGTAGATAAAGAAAATCGATGTTCATGAAGAAATTTCGAAAAAAATGAAAAGTGAGACGGTCTAATATATATATCTACAAATAATATCAATATTGATATTGTTAAAGAAATGAAAGAAAATGCAAAACAATTTTATATATAATTTTGCGAAGATTTGAGATCCAAAGTCAACTTTAATAATGAACTTTTAATATGGTTTAATAACTTTACTCCTGAAAATGTTATTTCAGGTAAAACAGGTAGTATTGTACCACTTCTAGTAAAAATGTTCCCGAATGAAATTGTAAATTTTGATTCAATAAATAATCAACTTAGAGCTTTAGCTGATGTCGAGCAATTGCAGTCGTTAAAAACTGAAAAGCATTTTTGGTTTTTAGTCGGCAGTAGCTTATTTATCAAAGGAGCTGAATGTCCATATATGTCCTGACATTTCTAGAGTCGTTGCTGGAATTTTATCCATTCCGCAGTTGTCTGCAAATGTGGAAAGAGTTTATTCTTTTTAAAATTTAATTAAAACTTAGGAAAGAATCAGACTACATGTGCCAACATTATCAAGTCTCATACAAACAAAGGATTGTTTAAGATCGACAAATTCATGCTGAAATGATGTAAAAATTCCAAATAGTTTATTAACTAAACAAATGAGTGCCTGATATTGATCTCATATATTTATAAGACTTTTATGTACTTTATTTTATTCATACACATAATGTATGTTAATGTTAAGTTTTGTTTTTTTGTGTACAATTGAATTTTTATGTCCTTTTTTTGTCGTTTTAATAAATTTAAAAAAAAATGGTACCGTGAAGGTCTAAAAAGTAGATTTTTTTTTTTTGAAAGTTGGTACAAAATTTAAAACCCTATTTAACATCCCTGGTGCAGACCTTACAAATATTTCACGAAGAAATCTTAAAAAGCATGACCAGCTAATTGATCAAACTTAAGTTTTATTTTTAACAATTTTTATTGGCCTCCGCGAACGTTTTGCAAAAGCAGAATTTTTTTTTAATAAAACTAGTGGTTACTGTAGGACGTCAAATATTTAATAGGTGTGAACATAGCTTAACACCGTACATTTACCAAAAGGTGCCGCATTGTACATTTTTATCTACATTGGAAATAAAACAATTTCTTAATAATAACTTCATTGTTTTAAAATCACCCAAAGAGAAAGAAATGCGAACAAATAAAAGTTAAAACTGTTTCTATTCAATAAAAGAAAGTTTGGTTTCGGGTTCGGCCTCAAATATCTACCGAAGTACGGGTTAGACTTTGGGTTCGGTCTGAAAAAGTGCCTTTGGTCGGACAAATAATATTGATATTCTGTTTATTTTAAACCAGCGATGGGTAACCTAGACTATTACATTTTGCGATTGTATGCGTTGTATGCACTGTTTAAAACCATGGTGGGTAATGCACGCACTTCATAAAATATTCCCGATTGTATGGGTAAAGCAGCAGTAGATTTGCTTTTTAGAAATAATTTGTTCATTGTTTTAATGAGAAAAAGATAGAGAGAAAGAATTTTTTTTAGTTGCATGAGGCAACAACTTGTAAGCAAAATTTGGTTCTTAATATAATTGAGAATGTGTCCATCACTAATATTTTTAACAATATTTTTTTTTTCATATTCAAAATATCTTATTGCCTTTAGCTCACCTAAAGATCCCAATATTAATATTCTTTTAATGTAAAATACAAATATTTAAAAAAGTTTTTTGGAATTTCATTGTTTTATTCTTTAAATAATATTTTATTTAATTTAAATAAAACCTACCCTCTTTCTCTTCGGCCCTTCTTTTATTTGAGTTTGTGGTTACAGGTGTTTTTTTTTTATTATTATTATTATTATTTCAGTTCTCTTTTCAACGAATCTTCTTCAGCAACGGTTGAATATAATTGTATATTTTTTTTTAGTTATTTAAAACGAAATATTCAAATTATCTAAATGTCTTGAATTTAAATTATTATAAGCAGCTGCTAAATGAAATGATAAAAACATTAAGCAGCAAAATTTCAAGAAATTGTGTTTAAAACCAAAGAAGAACTTAAAAGCTTCATTCACAATGTTAGCGACAATTTGGTTTGTCTTCTGTCTTTTTTTATTCCCTTTAATTTTTTTCCTAAACGAAAAAAAAATTTTTTAACAGGTAGTTAGTCCCTCTATTAACGCCAAGATTCGTTCTCACTGACTTAAATCATCTTTTTTTTTTAAATCTTTACTTAAAATCTGAAATTATGTGAATGAATCTAAATCAAATTTAACAGGTCTATCGCAGGAGTCAATTCCGATCAAAGGTTGAACGAAGTAAGCTTCTTAAAGAGGCTAAAAGAAATTCGACTAGAATTGCAATAACGCAATTTAAACCATTTCGATCGGAGTGTGTTGGCAATTTGCTGGAGCTAAAGTTAGTACGCTTTTCATTCGCTTTTCAACAAAATCCCGACAATTGAAACCAATTTTAACTTGTAGCGGAGTTATTTTGTAAAGCATTTAGATCTTATTGAACTTGGATTAACTTTTGTTGGAGATTAAAATTTTCATTACATAACTGAATGTTGTTTTAAATTCTATAAATGTCATTGTCAAATTCATTTAAATGTTCTAATCTTATTTGGGCATACAAATTCAAAAAAGTTCCATTGTACATCACTTGGCTGAGGCATATACATAAGGACTTATATAAGTCCTAGCATTTATTTTAACCATTCATGCGTTTAATAATGATGCTTTAAAAAAATATTAAGGATTTTCTTGCAAAACCTATACTGAAGAGCGCTGAGTTGACAACATTGTTTAGACCAATTCTAAGATCATTACAAAAAACCATACAACCCAATAAAGCAAAAAACACCCCATTAAAAACCCGGTTGTTGGTATATTCTTAAAAACCCCGGGTCTTTGCCCGCCCTGCTTTTTATTAAATTTGCTTTAATATAATTTTTGTTGTTGTATAATAATTAACATATACAGATTTATTAAGATACTATCTTTTTAAGGAATAATTTTTTTTTTTTTTTTGTTATTTATGTGTGCGAAATAACAAAAAAACAAAAATTTTAACAATAGCCATATTACGCACCAGTGATAGATACAGACAATAGCTAACGATGACGATGATCGTATTATAATTTTTAATTTAACAATAAATAACAATAGAAAATTTGTTTTATAATCTGTGAAATAATTTTTTATTCAAAATTAGAATTAGGAAGGTTTTGAGTGCTCTTTTTATTAGAAATAAAAAAGAGCACTCTAAACCGTTACATCGCTATACGCATTCTTAGTCCTTCTTCTATGTCTTACGGGGATACCTCATCTGACAAATCTGAGGATATTGTTAACTTATTCGCAAATTATTTTCAGTCAAATTTTGAAAATACAAATCAAAATGTTGTTTCTAATATTTCTGAAGGAATATATGATTGGGCAGATATAAATATGGGAAAGGTTGTTTTATTTGAAGGGGATATTTTGCAATGTATTCATAATATCAAGAACTCATTTTTTGGCTGATGCTGATGGCCTGTGTGCATTTTTGTTAAAAAAATGTTCCCAGTCAATTGTTTACCCATTATTGTTAGTTTTTAATAAATCTTTAATGGAAGGCGTTTTTGCTAACCGTTGGAAGTTAACATTTATAACTCCAATTTTCAAGTCTGGAAAGAGACATGAAGTAATGAGTTACAGATCAATCTCAAAATTGACAACTGTATCTAAGATTTTCGAACATGCTATATATAATAAATTATACTTTGCAACAAAATCTGTTATAATATCACAACAACATGGTTTTCGCAGTGGTAGATCCACAATTTCGAATCTAGCTGTTTTTACAGATTATTGCTTTTCGAAATTTGAATCTGGTTTACAGGTAGACATTATTTATACGGTTATATCAAAGGCTTTTGATAAATTATCGCATAGTGTTCTTTTAAGGAAAATGTCGAGATATGGAATGCATTCAAGTTTTAATCGTTGGTTGTCATCATATTTGCACAACAGGATTTACATAGCAAAAATTGAGGATTATAAATCCTCACCTTATGTTCAATCCTCAGGAGTTCCTCAGGGCAGCATATTAGGACCTTTATTGTTCAATCTTTTTATAAATGATATTTCTCATTGTTTCGTATTTTCAAACTTTCTGCTTTATGCTGATGACTTGAAAATATTTTCAAAAATTAGTTGTTTAAATGACTCCATAAAATTACAGCGGGATATTGATAAATTTAATATATGGTGTGTAAAAAATAATTTAAAAATTAATATGAATAAGTGCTATCATGTTTCATATACAAGGGTTCGTAATCCCCTCCTGACTGTTTATAGACTTGGGAATGAAATTATAAGAATGGTAGATGAAGTTGATGATTTGGGAATTTTATTTAATACAAAACTTACTTTTTTACCTCACTTGGAAAAATTAATACCAAGTGCATATGCTACCCTTGCTTTTATTAGGAGAAATACTAAGGATTTTTCTGATCCATATACATTGAAAATATTATATACATCATTTGTCAGATCGAAGTTGGAGTATTTCTCCATAATTTGGAGACCTCACTGTAACGTTCATATTAGTCGAGTTGAGAGAATACAGAGACAGTTTATCAAATATGCTTTACCACATTTAAATTTAATTTCTCCCCAAGTGTCATATGGGGTACGCTGTATGCATTTGGGGTTGGAATCGTTAGAATTACGTCGTAAAGTTTATTCAATGCTATTTATATATGACTTGATCAATAATAATATTTATTGTTCAATTCTTTTGGAAAAAATACCTTTTCATGTACCAAGTAGAATGCTTCGTCACAATAATTTGTTCAGTGTTGGATGCCATCGTCTTAATTACATTTTAAATAGTCCTCTTATTAGATCATTTAATGATTTTAATTTATTAAATAATAAATACATTGTGGAGTTTGATGCATCAAAATCACATTTTAAAGAACTTTTATTTAATAATATTAAAAATATTTAAAGAATATTAAAGCCATAGTCTGTAAGGATTTTTGTTCCATAGACTTAAGATATAAAGAAATAAAGAAAAGAAATAAAGAAATAAATAAAGAAATATAGACAGTATATATCAGTCATTCCAATGTATACTTATCAGTCATAACTTATCATGATCAACATTTTAAATTTATACAAGATTTATTTAAGCAGTTTACAACAATTGTAGTCAATTTCACCAAATCACCAAATTATTTAAATATGAATTTATGTTTAATATTCGTTTTTCATCCCAAAAAAAAAAAAAAAAAAAAAAAAATTATATGAAAAACTATATTTAAAAATGAATTGATATTTTAACAAAATTGGTGAAATTTGCCATTAATCTTAAATTTGATAGTTTAAAATCAATTTTCAAAAAAAAAAAAAAAAAAAAAAAAAAAAAAAACGGTTTTAAAAGTGTGCTCATTTGACTAGAATATCGTTTCTAAAACGCAAAAACCCCTATATAATATTTTAAAACTTTTTTTTTTTATTTTTTTTTTTTTTTTTTTAATCCACTAGTTGTACTAAAATTAATCTTGGCATAATTCCAACTAATTGTAGTGGGGAATGCCAGAAAAGATAAACTCGCTGTTTTATTGTTGGTAATTTGTTTAAGCTTTGATATCGTTGCAAATAAGACTTTTTAAGTGTTTGTAATTCTCATTCCCTCTGTAGTTTTATTTACTGATATCTTTGGCTTTTCAAAAATTTTTTTTTTTTTTGAAAAAATGTTTCCCGATGGTCCGGCCTAAGCAACTAGTGAAATTCGCATAGAAACAGCTTATCCTCCAACAAAAAATTTCAGTGTATTTATCAAGAATAAAAATAGGGAATTAAGCACAACAAACCAAATCTTTTAATGAAAAAAATGTATTCCCAAGAATAACTTTGGAAAAGCAAAAAACTATTTAAATTTTTTGCTGATTGTGAGTAAGGTATTTTAGTGTTTATAATATAATCTTTTGTATATAGGGCTGTTTGAAAAAGACGATTTATAATTTTGGTTTGTTAGGGCCTTTTGCCTTTTAGGTAACGATATATGTTAACAAAATAATGAAGCCTTACCATCAAATTATAAAACCTACTACATTCTACCACAAAACAATTAAAATTTCTTTACAAATTTCAAGTAAATCAAGCTCCCTGGCATTGCTCTAACAATTATATTAGTTGTCACATGTTTAACTATAAAATTTATTGTAATTACAAACTTTAAAAAATGTGTTTTAAATTTGATTTAATAAAAATCAATCTTGTAGTCACCACCTCTTAAAATGAAAATAACGAACAACGATACACAAAAAAAAATCAAAAATTAATTGCTACACAGAAACGCTCTTAAACCCCAAAACTAGTTCAGCTGTGTTGTGCTGAATTAAAAAAAAAAATTGCTTCTAATAACAGCTAAAGTGTTAGAAACAAAACGGATTTTAAGATAAAATAAAATTTGCTTAAACTTAAATACGAAACAAGGACGGCAAACATTAAAAACTTTGTAAACTTAAAAGATAAATGCAAATAATTCTATAAATTTTTAGTGCCGTTTAATGAGTTATTTTACAGCAAACCTGCTGTAAAGCAGTAAACGACAATCACAACAACCAGGGTTCGACAAGAAATCAAGAAGCCTTAATTAGAGAGCAAAAAACACTTTTGCAAAGTAGTTTAAAATCACGTTTTTTTTTTTTTTTTTTTTTTTTTTACAAGTACTTCACTACTTGTTTGTGTCACCAGAGAAAACATAAAACGTAGTAAAAAAGATTATAGAATTTGAAAAAGATATACGAGCTCCGGAGATGTAAAACGATCTATACACGACTAAAATGCATATTTATAGTATGAGCAGCGTTGCCAAATGTGCAGATTTATCTGCATTTTTGCATTTTTTTTTTAAGCATTGAGCAGTTTTGAACTGTTTTGGTAAAAAAATATGTCTTTTGTTAAAAAAATAAGTTTTTTGTAAAAAAAAAAGTTTTTTTTGTAAAGTGTGCAGATTTTGCAGTTTTTGCATTAAAATTTTTTAATTTCAAATTTATTCAGGTATTAAAAACTTTAAATGATTATATGTTAAAATATACAACTTAAACTTATTTTACAAAAAAAAAAAAAATATAGCCATAGCGGTGGGCGTTTCTTATATTCAGAGACACCTTACGCACAGCCTCCTGGGTCCTCTTTGTGTTCACTTTCTTTAGCTCTCCTTTAATTTTATTTATAAGGAGGGGCAGGGTTTTGGGTTAATAACCCTTTCCATAGACAATTCTCTTCAAATTTGCACAAAAAGTTTAAATTGGCCTTAGTTGAGGGACGTTTGGGGGGTTCAGCTCCTTAGGTACAAATTATATATTTAAATTTGCCAAAGCAGACTGGCTCTAGCATAATTTTACGACGCTAAGTTCGGTCAAATACAGTTTTGTCATTCTTATGATACTTATCAATGAATTTAAGCTTGAGCGTTTACAGCTAAACCCGATCTTATGAAAACCGGCTCGCGGATGCCATGTTATAGAAGAGACAAGCTTTAAGAGCCAAATAAAAAACACTAACGGCATGGGAAACACGCACTTTTCGTTAACAAGTAAACCACCCAAACCTTATTAGTAATTTTTCAATAAATAAATACTTTTATATTTTAAATTTTTATCTTTCGTCGTTTCCTTCTTGACTCTGCAAAATTTTTCACTTAAATGATTAAGTTTAGTACTAGTTTGGAAATTGTACAACATTTTGCTTTTTCTACAAACGTGATTTAATCGTTTGTCAAATACCCTAATTAACATCGCAAGTGGATTGTACAAATTGACAATTTTGACCGTTTGAGTAGTTTATTTGGCTTCTACTTTTGAAAGTTTAATTATGTCCCTGTTCACATTTTGTGATTTTTGATGTTTCTTTTTTAAAGTTGCTTTTGAGTTTACATTGTAAAAATTTTATTGAAGCAGTTTTTCAGGTATGTTCACTTGTCAAATTGCAAATCTGAGCCCGAACTAAAATAAATTTTGTATTAAATAAGTAAACAAAACAAATCGCAAGACTACATGTAATTCCACTCTCTTTAATCTAGCCTACAAAGTAATAGCATTCGTTAATAAAATATGTAATATTGTATATGTTTATGTATTACACGTATACTAAAAAAAAATTAAGTAAATAATATATTTTTATTTTGGCTATTTTTAAGTTAAATTCAGTGTTTTTTGTTCTCAAGATGCAGTTATTTTCAAAAAAATTATGGCAACGTTGAGTATGAGTAAAAAAATTTTGTTAAATTAAAATAAGAAATTTTGCTAAAATATACTAGTGTTAGAAAATTTTGCTAAAATTAACCTTTTATAGGAAATATTGTTAAAATTTACTATTTATAAAAAATATTGCTAAGATTTACTTTTTATTGGAAAGTTTGCTAAAATTTACTTTTCTTTCTTTATTTTTTTGAAACGTAATTCAAACACTTTTAATACAGTAAAAATTGTTTGCCTATACTCCTAGTATTTGAAATGTTTTTGCAAATAATTGTTGCAACATTTTTAAAGATCGTACATGTCGCCCGTTTGCACGTCGTCATAACTCAAAAAATTTAGTTTTGGAGTTATTGATGCAGAATTGTTCGCTATGTTTTTCTTTATATTCTGTGAGAAATTCTTTAAATTCATCTTTATATATTCCTTTTATACTTTCCCCGTTTGTAGAGAATGTGTCGTTATTTTTATTAGTCCAAATTTACACTAGGGTGGCTCCTTGCCGGACAGACGAAGTTTGATGGCTATGGGCGAAAAGGTGGAGTGTGTAGTACATGACTAGTTGTACTGGAAATTTTTCGTTTCTCTTTCTTAATTTTCGTATTTTTCATCTTGTTGTTTTATAAAGCTTTTTTCAAGCCATTGTCATTTTGGCTTGTTACTACAAGAACAAGAAGCGAAACTGTACGAAAGACATAATCAAGAAGAACATTTCTGTATGGCTTCAGGCAAGATAAAAAGTTAGTTCAAAAAATGTTCGGCATGAAATGTCCCTAGTGTAAATTGGGATTAAGTCGTTCGAGCAACTCAAAAACGTTTACTTCGAATGTATTTTTTTGAGTTATGACGACGTTGCAGTAAATGAGCGAACTGTTCATATGCCAAACTCACATTAACAAAGAAGAATGTGGGTATTTTTTGTTCCCACTTTCACTGGTGAATTTTTCATACCCATGTTTATTTTTGAGAATATTTGTTTTATCGCACTTTCACTATAGTAAAGCATTTGTTTTTGGCTTCAAGACGTTCAAAAATGTACGTTTATTCGTCGCCTACATTTCGCTTCAGTATTTTTTTGTGACAGCGACCGACACTGCAGTATAGAGTTTGTAAAATTGTCATTGATTTAAATGCGTGTTCAAATGAATTGGTGCACCGGGCTTATTCTGTATTGCGATGCAAAAGTGAATGCGATGCGAAAGAAAGTTGGTATTCTAGAAGACTTTCGTATTTGCATTCGGATTTTATTTCAAACCAGGGCAACCAACACTGGTCAACAAATAAGAAATAAACGTAAAATTTAAAAATAAAAAATAATTTTTTGTGGTTTTGATTACAAAATATATTTACTTAATTTTTTTAAAAAGTTGCAAAATTTGGAAAAAAAATGTCTTAAAAGGTCTTATTTATTGTTTCCCTAAACAAAATTTCATTATTACAAGCAATTAAAGTAAATATATTTATGCGATTCACAAGGTGTGCTATCAAGTCATATCGTTATAATGACCTAAATAATCACCCCTGTTATGAAAGTCGACGTCGACATGAGTTGACGGCACTGGTACAGTAATTGTATTTTCTGAGTCGTTATTGACAATAATCGTTTAATATTGACAGTCAATTAATATTTTCTAAGGCGCTTTTAAGTCGACGTCGAGTAGAATTGACTCTGTTTTAGTCGACAAGAAATTTTGCGGCGACTCAAATGAAAATTAAAGAAATTTTAAATAGAATGGTAACATATTTATTAAATACGTTAAAATAAAAAATGCAAATTTAAAAGAAGTTATGGGCACAAATTTTATCAGTAAATTAAACGCGAAAATTCGAAAAAGTTTGCTAAAATAGCGAAAATTCGGAAAAATTTTTAATTGAGGACGATTGACTCAAAGAGCAACAAAACTTTGCAAAAATTGCGAAAATTTGGAAAAGTTAGCAAAAATGTCGAAAATTCGCGAAAATTTTTAATATTTCAGACAAGCCATAAGATTAATTAAAAGTGCCTAAAACTATAAGGAATGGCAAAAACTCGGTAAAAATTGCAAAATTCGCAAGAATTTGCTAACAGCGGCATGATAGCAAAGTCTTATATTTATTTAAAATCGTAAAAGCTGAAAAGAATCATAAAACTTAGCAACAAATCGCTAATATTTGAAATCGGAAAATAGCATATATAGCTGTCGGAAAATAGCATATATAGCTTTAAAAAAAATTAACTTTAATGATGAGGAACAAAAATAATAGAAAAATTAAATGGAGATGGGATTTTTTTTTTGTCAGATTCTCGATAATTTGTCGACGTCGACACATCTTTCTTATAAAATACCAAATTACCGTCGATGTGATGTAGTCGTCGACTTGATGTGACAATTCATAAAAATTAATGTCGACATCGACAACGGCTTACATAATAGGGGTGTATATTTAACAATTGTTTAAAAAAATGTTGTGTTTCAAACAAAATAAAAATTTTAATGTTGTGTTCATTAATTCGTCATAACTGTACAGTATAAATCTAAATTACAAGCGGTTATCTACATCAGCCATATATATTTCTTGTAATTATTTTAAGCCATATCACATTACAACTTTATGACTACCTTGTGAATCACCCAATTATTTTTTGAGCCGATAGTGCCCCATATTATATAATTGAATAATTTGTGTAATTTTAAGAAAAAAACAGATGAATAAATAAATAAAATATTATTTTTTTTTTGGTGTTTTTGTGCTTTGCGAATGCTATCGTCGGTTAAATTTAAAGTTTTTGACCTTTGTTTTCACGATTTGCATCTGCGAATTGTAATTAAAACGTACTTTTCAAACATCGTAACACAGAATAGCAATTGTTCGCATTTATATATTTTCGACACACATTAACTTTTGCAGGGTTCTAACGTGTAATACTGAGTAAAATACCGATGAATTTCGTAAAATAATTGAAAAAAAAGGAGATCAGTTACTGATTAAATCTTGGTATTTTTTACTGTTTAGTTTGACTGAAGTTAGTCCTTCTAATTTATAAAAAGCCAGCAAATTATTTTTACATGTTAAAAACTATGTTTGTTTCTTCGTAAGCTTGTTAGTCGGTCATATGTATATGTATGTATGTAAGTAAGTGTTTTTTTTCGTTAGTTTTTCGATTAATGACAGGTGTCACAACATTTTAATGGCAATAAATTTTCTAGCAATTTTAAGCTAATTTAAAATACATTTTAAATATGTAGACGACGTTGTGTACTTCTATTTGTATAAACACACACATACATACATACATATAATTTCAGAAAAAAATCTAACTTGCAACAAACAAAAAAAAAAAAAAAAAAATATTGGGAAATATTTTATTAACGAGTTGTGACAAAACAACACTATTTTCTGCATCACCTGTTAGCTAAAAATCGTGTTGAACACAAAAAAAAAAAAATTTAATACATATATATAGAAACAACAATAAGTGACATTATTTTCAGCTTTAAATATTTGTATTGTTTTTGTTGTTAATGGACTCTTACAATTTACTTTCTATATTTTGTTTTAGCATGAACCAAAACTCACAATTTTGCACAAAAAAGTGTTTGTGTTTAAATTGCCTTAAACCACGTAATACTGACGTATGACTCAGTTTTATTTTTTTTATTACATTTATTTTCCTCTTTTTTTTCTCCTGAAATCAACAACAATAAATAAAAGTATTTTTTCATCATTAAAGCGCAATATGTAATATGTACATAGCAACAATTATAATAAATGAGGTTGTTGCTCAAGTTCCACTTGAGTAAAACTACGGCAACTCTAGTAATTCACTTTTACCAAAAAAAAAAAAAAGGGGGGGGGGAAAAACAAATTTCTTAGTATTGCGGTACTTTTTTTAATGAGTGATTTTGCAAACAAAAGTTGCAGCAGAAAGCCACCCCACATCAATCGTTTAAAAGCGATAATGTTAAAAAAAAATCGAAAAAAGAGTAAAGTAAAATAAGATGTGTTTTGTATTGTTAATAAAAATTTGTTTACCTGATATTTTTTCAATTATCAGTTTTCCATTCCAGTAATTTGTATCTTTTGTAATGTGATATGTATCTGAACTCTTATGTCTGAAATATGTATATTCCAAGAAATACAAGCGAATAATTAACTATAGGTACCTAAATGACTTTATCAACTATGTTATTAGGCGTGTTCTGTATGATATTGTGTTGTTCTGAAAAAGCATACCATTTTTGTGCTTCTCGGTGTGCCTTCGGAAATTGAAAATCACAACGGAAAACGCAAAACCTTAATATTAAACGTGGGATTTGAAATCACGTGATTTTAATTAAAGTCATTTTAAGAACAGACCTTCTTCGGTCGTGCTCGTTGTCAACAGACGTGTTTTTTTAACTCCGCATACGATTCTTTTTTTTTTTTTTAACATAAATTTGTTAATAATATTAAACAAGCGAATTTGGACGCTCAAAATTTAAAGTGAACAATAGAACAAGTAAAAAACAAACAAAAAAAAAATAATAAGTAAAAAAATACATGAAAAAAAAGTATACGTATGAACGTACATACATACATAATACAAATAATCTGTGCAAAAAATTATTTATTCTTTTGGTGTTACAAAAACATAATACATAATAAGAAGAGCACAGTCAACAAAAAAAAAAAAAAAAAAATAAAAATAAAAAAAATAAAAACAACGGTGAAAAAAACCAAAAACAACTCTCTATATGAGTAATAACAATGACTCAATAACAAAAATAAATAATATTCATGCTAGCGAAAGCAATGTGGAAATAAACATAACAACAGAAAACAATAACAACAACCTAACGGCAAAACCATCAAGTGTTACCATTTCAAATACATTCCTAGTAGGAAATGATACCATGAACTCAAACACAGACGCAACGGAAAACACACAAGTAAAAAATTTTCAAAAACCACAAGTGCAAGTTGGTATGGACAGGTATATAACAGTTCTCAAACGGGGTCGCAGCCCAGCCTCTTCAGCTGTAGCCTCGGCCTCTAAAGTTCCATCTTTTGATAGAATAAATTCGCAAAATCGTTTTGCAATTCTGGAGGATGAATCTTCTGAAGCACCTAACGTCATTAAATCGTCGAAGCCACCCCCGATATATCTTAGAGAGCAAAACTCAAGTGAGCTTATAAAAAGTTTAATCTCGGTGATAGGTGAAAATTCGTTTTACGTTGCTGCAATCAAGCGTGGAAATATAAACGAGACAAAAATTCAGATTAATCATGAGAATGATTTTCGTAAAATAATTAATAAGTTTGAAGAACTTAAAAAAAGCTTCTATACGTACCAACTGAAAAGCAGTAAAGGTCTTCAAGTTGTGATTAAGGGCATTGACTCATGCGTGGACCCCGACGAAATAAAAACATTTTTAGAAGAAAAAGGCTTCAAAATAAAAAATGTTACAAATATTAAAAATAGGGAAAAAAATCCCCAACCCCTATTTCGAGTGGAGTTAGAGCCCGGCGATGTTAAGCTAAAAAAAAATGAAACGCATCCCATTTACAGTTTAAAATACATCCTGTACAGAAAAATCACGATCGAAGAGCCGCACAAAAGAAATGGACCCGTTCAGTGTTTAAACTGCCAAGAATTTGGTCATACTAGGGCATACTGCCATTTACCCCCTGTTTGCGTCGTATGTGGAGAAATACATGGTACCGTCCGGTGCGACAAGTCCAAAAATGATCCTAATGTAAAAAAATGTAGCAACTGCGGTGGTAATCACACTGCCAACTATAGAGGGTGCCCGGTATATTCGATTGTCAAGCGTTCTGTTGGACAGAAACTTAACCCCCCTCAAACGCAGGCAACTAATCAAGGAAACACGCACGGTGTCCAGATACCACAGCCAAATACTAACAGAACCTCGTACGCTAATGTCTTAAAATCTAATCCTATGCCACTGCAAGGTGATGTACCAAATAATGACGAAATTCCCATTTCTAATTTAACCCGGCTAGAAAAAACCATGGAAACATTAGTGCAAACAGTTAACAATTTCACTAACACAATGGGTAACATGATGCAAGAAATGTTAAGAATGCAATCGATGTTATTGCAAGCTGTACTAAACAAGCCATGAACTGTTTAAAAATTTGCTTTTGGAACGCAAACGGCATCCGCCAACACAAAAATGAACTAGAATACTTCCTTAAAAATAAACAAATTGATGTTATGATGGTTTCTGAAACTCATCTGACCTCAAGAAATACGTTTAAAATCAATGGTTATATATTGTATGATACAAAGGACCCTCGAGACAGAGCTTGTGGAGGTTCTGCCATTTTGATAAAGAACCGAGTAAAACACTACTTAATGAGTGATCATCGTGAAGATTATCTCCAAGCAACAAACATTTGCGTTGAGGAATTAAATCGAAACATAGTAATTTCATCATTATACTCCCCACCTAGATTTTCTATATCAGAAAGCCAATATAATAAATATTTCAAATCATTAGGACCCTGCTTCCTGGCTGCTGGCGATTATAACGCTAAACACACCTTCTGGGGGTCACGACTTATTACACCTAAGGGTCGTGTTTTGTTTAACACAATTTTTAAAATGGATCTAAATGTGGTCGCGAGCGGACAACCAACATATTGGCCTACTGATCAGCAAAAAGTTCCAGATGTCATCGATTTTGGAGTGGTTAAAAACATCCCCGCAGAAACGATTAATGTTGAAGCTTCCTTAGAATTATCTTCTGATCACACACCTACAATTCTTACTATATTAAATCCTAATAGATTTGTATCTCCGTCTGATAACTTAGTGACGTCAGCCACTCAAATTAATTGGTTAAAATATAAAAAATATCTCAGTACCCACTGCACTGAAAATATTCCGCTTAGTACACCGGAGAATGTGGATATTTCTATTGTAAATTTTGACAGTTATCTGAAACTAGCTGTTCGACATTCTAGTATAACCCTCAAAAAAACCAAAAATAGTAAAATATATTCTGCAGATGTCGAGCGTCTATTGACTGAAAAAAGGAGAGCTCGAAGAGAATGGCAATTGCATAGATCCCCTCAACTTAAGAATTTACTAAAAGAGTGCACAAAAAGGCTAAGAAAGTTACTGCAGTCTCAGAAAACGGCTTCCCTGGAAAAATATCTTAAGGAACTTGATGCAACTTCTCAATCAGACTACTCTTTATGGCGTACAGCTAGAAATCTTAATAGACCAGTTATCACTAAACCACCATTAAGAAACTTAAATGGAAGTTGGGCACGAAATGACGAAGAAAAAGGAAATCTTTTTGTTAATCATTTGAAAAACGTATTTACCCCGCATACATCTCCCGATATTGCAGTCGAGTTGCCACCTGTTGCTGTTAGAGCTGCTGTTCCACTTAGATTTGAGATAAAAGAAATCGAAAAGGCTATTCATGATTTAAACCCCAAGAAAGCCCCTGGGTTTGATAAGATCAGCAACAAAATGCTTTTAGAGCTACCCAGCATAGCAAAGAAAATTATTCTTTTGATTTTTAATGCTATTTTACGCCTTGAATACTACCCACAAGAATGGAAAGTATCCTTAGTTACAATGATACCTAAGCCAGGGAAGGATCCTACAAAAGTTGAGTCATATAGACCTATAAGCTTATTGTCTAATATATCAAAGCTGTTTGAAAAGCTGTTAGTGTCAAAATTAGCCCCAATTTTAAATGTAAATCGATGTATTCCTAACCATCAATTCGGCTTTAGAAGAGAACATAGCACAATTGAACAAACCCATCGTATAGTAAACGCCATAAGAAAATCCTTTGAAGAAAAAAAATATTGTTCCGCCCTCTTTATCGATGTTTCTCAAGCTTTTGATAAAGTCTGGCATGAAGGGTTATTACATAAATTGAAGTTAAACTTACCAGTAAACACACACAAGCTGTTAGAAAACTACTTAATCGGTCGAAGGTTTATAATTAAAGAAGGTGATTTTATAAGTTCTCCTCAGCCAATTGACGCTGGAGTCCCTCAGGGAAGCATCATGGGCCCACTGTTATACTTAATATATACCTCAGACATGCCAACAAATAACCACACCCTAACTTCAACATTTGCTGATGATACAGCTTTTTTAAGCGTACACGAAAACTGTCATGAAGCATCTCGCTACTTGCAGAATCATATATTTGAATTGGAAAAGTGGTTTAAACAATGGAGGATAAAGGTCAATGAGCAAAAATGCGTACATATAACATTCACCTTGCGTCGGGAGTCATGTCCCCCTATTATAATCAATAATCAATTAGTGCCCCAACAATCGCATGTAAAATATCTTGGTATTCATCTTGATCGGCGCTTAACATGGAAATGCCATATAGAAGCAAAACTAACACAAATGAAACTGAAAGCAATTCAAATTAATTGGCTTATTGGAAGAAATTCTGTTCTTAGCCTCGATTGCAAACTCCTACTCTACAACTCTATATTAAAGCCAATCTGGTGCTACGGTATTCAGCTATGGGGCACTGCCTCGGCCTCAAATATCGAAAAAATTCAAAGGCGCCAAAATAAACTCCTTCGAATAATCACAGTCGCTCCCTGGTATGTTAAAAACTCTAATATTCACAAGGATCTCAATGTGCCATTAGTAAAAACTATTATTACGAAGTACGCAGCAAAATATTTAAAAAGGCTTGAGTCGCACCCAAATCCACTAGCTCGAAATATTTTAAATGACAGCGGCCACTCTAGATTAAGGAGAAGAGATACTGCAGGACTCATCCGACGAGAAGACCGCTAAAAATCTACATATGTGAATAGAAACCGTGAAGAGAAAAATTTTCGTCTAGCATTGGCAGGACAAAAATAATGTATTAGTATAAGATTTGATTAATTATTGTTAGTTCATATTTAATATATGAAGATTCAATAAATAAATAATGAAAAAAAAAAAAAAAAAAAAAAAAAAGAACAGACCTGTCTGTTACAGAACTCAATTCCGATCAAAACCTGTTTTAATTCCAAAAGAAGACCCTTTAAAAAACGAAAATTTTTTTCGGAATAGAACCACTTCAAGTTTTCACATTCAATTTTTGCTTAATGATAGATATAAGTGGCAAGTATTGATTGCTGCATCTAACTCAATTTTGTTAGTTTTGGCACTTGTATTCCTTTACTTATTAGCTCCCTAACGAAAAACGTTGAACAACTGACTCAAAACAAAAGCGTGCAGAAATTTTTGGTGCATATAGTGAGTTCATTTGCTTGTCTTTTTTTTACTTTTAACTGGTTTTAACAATTTTGTTATTTTTTTTTTTAATTATTTTAGAGTTCTTAAAGTTTTTAATTGTCGAGAAAAATCAAGATTTTTTTAAGTGAAACTCAAGATCAAGATCAGATGACAAGAATTTTGCAAGTTTGAATCTAGCAAGCCTAGTCCAACAGAATTAATGTTCACACCTCCGTGATTTTCAAAAAAAAAAAAAAAAAAAAATCGCATGGAACTAATCATATTCCTCTCCTTTAAATTAACTAATTTTGATTTGTTTGCGTTAATTGTGTACACTTTTTCGGTTACCGATCTGTCAAAATGTCAAAGCTGCCTTTCCTAATACACTGATAGAAAAGGCGTCATAACGGTGATGTATTTTGACATCAGTACTATGACAAGTGTCTTTGTTTTTAACTCAATGACACTTTACATTACTGTGATGTCAGCCTTGACATCACTTGGTCAAATTGTCATCAGGATCAAAAATTGAAATGATGTCATCAATGGGATGACACATTGTCATCACAGAAATTACGAATCGGAGTCGGTTTTATAAAGCATGTCGTCAGTACTGTCATCAAATTGAGTCATTTTAATTAACCTTAGGTCAAATTGAGAGAATATCATTATTTACCTACCCGTGACACATGTTTGTTTCACTTTTGTTGTATTCCGCCCTTTAAAAATGTGATGTATTTAAATAAATAATTAAAAAAATAGAATATGTAAATTTCTGCTTCTAGTATTACTTTTTAAACATTAAACTGATAAAAATCTTTAGATAGATAATACTCTAGGTTGAGAATATTTGAAAATTATACAAACAATTTGGTCATTTTCCAAAATACAAGTTTTCTTTTAAAATCTCTTTTTTAAACGAAATGTTTTTATGTCATGATAAGCGATCTTGATATTAAATTACTAAAACCAAGTTTTATCACCGCCTAAACTATAAAAAATAAAACCATTATTAGTCTTAAACCTTATTTATTTGTAATTAATTTTTTTTTTAATCTAAAGAAAATCCAAATTCACATGACATTATTTACCCGCGTTAATACGTTAAGTCAGTCGGTCAGTCGGTGATTTAATGTTTACGAGTTTAAATAATAAATAAATACGAGTAATAAAATAAAAAAATATATGCTGATGATGAGGTTGATGACGATGATTTTCAAGTAGATAATATTATTTTATTAACAGTTTTTTTTTTCTTTTTTTTTTTTTTTTTGTAAAATAAAATATATAAAATGTTTATAATGTTTTGCGTTTTTTATGATTTTTCTTTGAATCATAGAAAAAAAAAATAGCAATAGTGTGTCTACAACAGACTTGTCTCTGAAAAAGTATTTGAAAAATGAACACGTTTTAATGTCATAAAAACTAAATAGCAGTTTGTTGTAACCGTTTATACTCGTACGTTAGAAGCTGCTGCTGGTGCTTTAGTAGCCGCTATAAAGCGTGAGAAACTTTTATGTATGCAAGTGATCAATTGATTTTCCAGACAGTATTTATTTGAAATTTGTACACACAAATAAATTTTATAAAATTTATAAGTAAAATAAAATTTTAATTTAACAGCAAACATTTGTTCTACTTTCAAATCAAATAGAAAGTGTTTAAACGTCAATTTAGAATTTTACTTTAGTACTTATGCTGTTAGCGGGGAAGTAAAGTGAGTGATAGTTTAAAAGGGATTAAATGAAAACTTTTTAAAGAACCTGTAAATGTGGGGAGGGCTATACATTTTTCAAAAGAAAAGTAAAATAAAACAGACATAGAGCTTTGATTTCGATGAAATTTTTATGTCGTTATAATGATTGGACCTTGCTCGTACGTAATGGCATATAATGTTTAACTATTTAAAATAAAATTTTTTATCAATTAATGTTTACTACCATTTCAACTCAAACTAAAGCTCAAATTAGACGTTATGCAACAATAACCATACAAAGCAGCAGTTTGAACCAACCTTATTAGCACTACTGCATTTGATTATAGGTGACTTACCATAACAACATAACCATGGCCATACAAACTAATTCAATTTTAGTATCTATGTCATCGTGACGGCTATGGAATTATGTTAAAGTCACGTCCTTAAAACTCCCATACCTGACATAATTTCATGGTATCGAATAATATGAATGGCAAACAGGGACCGAAAATAACAGTTATTTTGAAATTTTAAAATAAAAAAAGCATATAGAAATAAATGCTGGCAAACTGATTAAAGTATACCTTATTGATCCTTATGAACTTTTTTATGAAAAAATATTATGATTTTAAAGTTTTGATTTATATTTTTTCGATCAAAAATAACAGTTATTTTGTATTTATATTTTTTTTTGACAAAAGTAACAGCTATTTTTTGATTTGAATTTTTTCAATCAAAAATAACAGTTATTTTATGATTTTTACTTTTTTGAACAAAAATAACAGTTATTTTATGATTTGCTTTCATCTTCATTAATTTTAGTTTTTAAGTTTTAATTTTTATATATTTTTTTTTTATTATTTGGAAAAATAAATTTGTTTATCTACTTAACAAGCTTAAATTCTCAAATTGAATTGACTATAAAATAGATTGAATTGACATTTTCCATTTTAGAAATACAATAAAGAAAAAAAAAATCGTATATTTATAAACGATAAGCCTTACGATGGAGCTTGTGAATTGGACAAATGTAAATGATCTCCTCTCGGACGGTGTCTCGGCGATAACTGGACGGTGCTTATCCGCGCAGACTGCGCTTGTTGACGTAGCCTCACAAAAAAGTCTGAGGATGTCAAGTCGCATGATCCAATTGACGTCGCGAAAACATGAAATTACGCGTTCTGGAAACTTGCAATGCAATCAAGCCAAAATCGGTCGAGTTGTTTCTCTCTTGGTACCATCTTGTTGCAACTACGTATCGTCCAGTTCATAATCCTCAAATGCAGGACAAAAAAAGTCGGTTATCATACGGTCATAGCGCTCTGAATTGACGGTAATGGTTCTTCCGGCAGCAGTTTCGAAAAAATAAAGTCCAATCGGTTGTTAAACTATCACTCAATATTTGCCAGGGCTTTTACGACGTCGTTTTTTCTTCATTCCTTTTTGATGCAACTTCTAAAAACTCTGCGTTTATACGATGATTTTTGGTTGCATATCTTTTTTTATTTACTGTAGGGCCTTCATTATCCGGAATTCGACTAACCGGCAGAATCAATTAACCGGGAAATAAAAAGAATTTTTTGGCATTGATTTACATTTTTCGAAGTTGTAAAAGCCACCGTGAAAATTGGAAGTATCCATATTCGTATTAGCAAACCTATTTAACAGCTGACAGCATTGACAGACCGGCGGTATAACCCTGTACTATAATTCTTATAAATTCAAAGTTTGTTTTAAACATTTCAACTGCATTTCTGAAATATCGGTAGAACAAATAAGTTCACGCTTTTTTTTATAATATAGGGAACATCTTTTTTTACGTATATATTTTTTTAGGGATGACAAACAAATAAATACCTGTCAATAAATGGAGTTTTTTTAAACAATAATTTTTTTGTATCGTCAAAAATTTTGAACAAAAAAAATTGATTTTATCCGGAATTTTGCTTCATTATTTCGCATCAATAAAGGTACTGAAAACATTCTCTCTCCATCTCTCTTTCTCTTTGAAACCATTTGTAAAAACTAGTGAAAATAAAAACCGTTATGGAAGACCACAAAAGTTCAAGAATGGGACTTTGCTCGTTTAAGGCCGAGTTTTTGAGATGTGGATTAAGTTTAAACTTGGTTTAACGTACTCCGAAACTCGGATTTGTCCGGCACAATGTGATTTTTTTTTATTATTTCATTAAAGACCAACATTTTAAGCAAAACCAAGCTGTTCCGTCAAAATTTAGTATACAAACCTTTAAATGGTGGCAGAAATCTGTTTTCAGACTAACTAAACCTAGTTTAACTAAGATCTCAAAAACCCAGCCTAAGATTCATGTTGAACTTAAAAATTACTTGCAGAATCATTTAAAGTAATACCACAGAAGTAAAATTTAGAGATTTAAGTAAGTTAGTTACCTGAATTTCGACCATATATCACGATGGTAAAACACTGTTTAGTGCGGAAAATTTTACATGTGCCATATACATACCCATAACTTAGGAGCAGGAGTATTTTATCTCCACTGAAAAGCAGCTTCTGCTGAATATCAAGAGCATTCAGGGACTTCTGCAGTAGACCGAACTTGAACCTAGGTAACAAGCAAAAAGCAACCCCAAACCGTAATTTTTAAGATGTCCCTTCCAGCGATTTGATTTTAATCTACAGTCATCACGTGGTCCCAAATGGACCCTTAACAAGTCAAAAGTCCTTTCATGTTTATAGATAGAACTCTGGCCAGCCAAGGTCAAGGTAAATTTGCGAATTTTAAGCTCAAGACAAACTTAAGTATTTTCCCTGGTAGTGCACCGCTAAGAGGTAGGTGCTCCTCGGGTCTCTTAAACGCAGATCCCTGAAGGAGTTATTGTTTCAACTAACAAATTACTTTTGCTTAAAAGTATTGAAGTTTACTTAGAAGCATCGGAACTGGGTTCCATATGAAGCAGCAACGTTGATGTTGCATGTTGCTATTACATACGACATACAAATAAACATCACAAGTTCTTTTACAGAGTGCACGACATGATTTGTAAGTACTAGGTGTATAGGCAAACATTTGTTACTGTATTGAAAGGTTTTGAAAGAAGCAAGTACTGTCGGGAGTGTATTTCTGTAAATTCTCGTATCCCCATAACATTATTTAAATTGTGTATTTGTCAGTGTGGTTGTACACACATTTGATTTCTTGTGTTTTATTTTCAAGTACATACATTTACGCCGGCCTTTTCTATCAATAAAAAGTTCAACGATGTTTAACACAATTCAACATCAACCGGCTTTGATTAAAGCTGTGCCGATTTTGTGTTCCTTTTACCCCCTTTTTGAGTTTTATTGCCAGCAACGAAAAAGCCCTTTTTTAAATTCGCTGTACTTTCTACTTTTCGACTATTAAAATAAAAATACTATTAAAATTTGAAATTAACATAAATGTTGGATTTAATAAATTCTCATGGCAATAAATTAATTAAACACTATTTTTTCAATTCATTATTTGCTAACAAAAACAAACATCAGTAGACCTTGTTTTCAACAAAAATATTAATTTAGTTTGCTTAGCAACTCAATTCAAATTACATATTTTATTTCTTATTTTTTTTTTTAAATATTACAATTGAAATCTAAATCAATTTTTTTTGCTAAAGTTCTATTTTAAACAAAAAGCTGACTCAATATATTTCAATGCTAGCAAGATTTTTTTTCGCAAAAAAAAAAATTAAACCCAGTTTTTAACTCAAATAATTTATGGAAAAATTTAATTGTTCAGAAAATAAACTTTTTTTTTAAATACTAAATATCAGTTGTAGGTGCTCTTATTTAAAAGATTTTTGTTTAAAACTTTATTTGCTACAAATGAACAACGAACGTCATGTAAAATTTATTATTTTCATAAAATTCTGCTTTGGGGCTTATTGAAAAAAATCTTGCGTTATTGTTTCGATTATTTGTCTTTTTAGGTTGTATTTTGTTCTGTAATTGTCATTTGATTTGTATCATTGCTGTATCTTTATTATACAATATATTTAATCACGCAATTGGTTTTTGTAGTTTTGTTTTCTATTTAAAATTGAAACACAAAAAAAAAACCTTGAAATTTTATAAATCCGTTTGTTTATTAAATATTATATTTTTTTAACCCATCAACGCCCGTTGAACTATAAATTGTACGCAACTTCAAGTTAATATAAAAATTTTGTGATACAGTTTTTCACTCTTGAAGCGGTTTTTATCTTTTATTAATTGTGGATACAATAACCATGAAGCAAAAATAAGTTGTTAAATAAAAATTAGAAGAATCTCCGGTTTGTGTTAGCGATTTGTTTTATACTGGCAGCTGAGTACTTTTTTTTGGCTATTTTCCAAGATTTGGCTGAAAAAGGGGATAAAGAGTATTATACGAGTATTTATCAGGGACCGAAAATAACAGTTATTTTGAAATTTTAAAATAAAAAAAGCATATAGGTAGAAATAAATGCTGGCAAACTGATTCAAGTATACTATATTGATCATTATGAACATTTCTATGATAAAATATTATGATATTAAAGTTTTGATTTTTATTTTTTCGATCAAAAATTACAGTTATTTTTTGATTTATATTTTTTTGAACAAAAATAACAGTTATTTTTTATTTTATTTTTGAACAAAAATAACAGTTGTTTTTTATTTTAATTTTTTCGATCAAAAATAACAGTTATTTTATGATTTTTTTTACTTTTTTGAACAAATATAACAGTTATTTTATGATTTTTATTTGTTTGAGCAAAAATAAAAGTTATTCTTTAAAGAAATGTACGTGTTATAATTATTGAGTTGTCTTTAAATATTTATTTATGCACATTAACATAAATATTTAAAGTCAACTAAATAATTATAACACTTACATTTCTTTAAAGAATAACTTTTATTTTTGCTCGAAAAAATAAAAATCATAAAATAACTGTTATTTTTGATCGAAAAAATAAAAATCAAAAAATAACTGTTATTATTGTTTAAAAAAATAAAAATCATAAAATAACTGTTACTTTTTATCGAAAAAATTAAAATCAAAAAATAACTGTTATTTTTGTTCAAAAAAATAAAAATCAAAAAATAACTGTTATTTTTGTACAAAAAAATTAAAAACCAAAAAATAACTGTTATTTTTGTTCAAAAAAATAAAAATCAAAAAATAACTGTTATCATCTGACTTTTATGAAAAACGGAATAACTGTTACGGATCCTGGTCTTTATTCTTAAACACTGCGTAGTAATATAAAAACACCTAAAACGGATTAAATCGTGTAAAGTTTTTCTCGCCATAGCGTGTGAAGTGTTGCTGTACTAAGTAAGTACACTGGTCGCTTGAGGTATAATAAAGTAGCATAGTATATGCATATTTATTTGTCTACTATGTTTGTTTTGTTTTTAACAAATGACCTTATATTAACACTCTTAACAGGAAAAATTAGTACAAAAGGTTTAAATTGACCACGAGATTGCTTTCAATTTTACCTTTCCATTTGTTGCCAATTTTACGTTCAGTTCACAACTGACCACAAATTATCTTTGGCGCTTTCTTTATAAAAAATATATTTCTTAAAAAATAAATGTGTTTTGAAAAAAAAAAATTGTATTCTAAAAAATTCTTGTGCTTTTTTTTACAAAATACTTAGAGTCATGCTTATATTTTGAGTTGCTTCTTCGTCGGGGGCATTTTTAAAATGAAATTGACTATTAAATTGAGTGCAGCCTGTGACACAGCTGTCAATTCAAACAAGTTTTGACAAGCAGTTTTTGTGAACAACTTGAAAGAGATTTATTGAACGTGTGGCTTCAGGGTTAAAAATATTTTATTGCATTTGTTTCAATAATAAGTTAAAATTAACTGATTACTGCATTATTTCAGTTCTCAGTAAACATTTACTGGTTACTGAAAATTTTTTCAATAAACACTACGCCCCATGTATGTGAATTACTCACTAAACATGACTGTTTTTTTTTTAATTCCTAGGGACACATACATTTGGTTTGTTTATTTGACTTAAAACCTTAAAAAATTATAGATTTGACAGCAAAACCACATATGTATTGTTATTCGATTAATCGGCATAAACTATTCGATTAATCCTTTGATCGAAATTAGCAATTTTCAATTAATCGTCTAAAGTTGTTCGATTAATAATAAAAAACAAGAATTAATCGGCTGAACACCCCACCCTAGTAGCCATGCATCTTGGAAATGTATATGTAGAATTTTGTACAATAAGCTTTGGTAGAGCTCACTTACGAAATATTTGTTTAAGTGCGCACACGAAATGCGAACTATTTATTGGACCACCCAAAACAATCGAAGAATTTCCAAGGGTTAAATGACCAAATCGATATTCTTTTTCAAACAAAAAGACTATTTTGGGTTAGAAAAAGCACTATGATTAGCCACAATAGTAAAGATGATCTTACAAACGACGTGCATAGGCTACCACACAATCCATGCGTTATCACAAAATAGGAGAAAGGTAAAGACGATGACTTGTATGGAAACAAATTAGCCTGAAATGTTTCCGGTAATAGTCACAGACATACCACTATTGTCGAAGATCAATGGAGTAGCGTTGACGATGATCCGCTTAAGTCATTTGCGTCATCAACTTCACGGAATATGCTAAAAAGAAACAAATTTGATCGTAGTACTGAGTTGCCTAATTGGAGAAAATGTGCTTGATGTGTTGAAGAAGGATGGGCTTTAGTTTCGGATATTTTAAAAGACATGCCCCCTATGCTGCAACCCTTTTAACACTTTCCAGACGATGAAGTATTAAAGCTTATTGCAAAGCAGATCACAATGTAATTACATTGAACACAACAATATGCAAGGTACTTTTTTGTGATATATAGCACTGACGTATCTGAGCGACAAGAACAATTATTAAAACTAGACAATCGTCCTCTAGGATTGACATAGAACACAGTAAAAATAATATTCATAACCCCGAAAACTCTTTGTTTGGAAAGAGAATATTTTGGTAAATATGACTCCTAAGCCCCCGTTGTACTATTTAGTACACCTTTAAAAATACAACTTTGAAATATTTTTTTTTATTTTTTCTTTTGTAGTATTTTAAGATAAGTGTGTTAATACTGGTATTAACAATTGAATTGGTAAAATTATTTACGGTTTTGATTTTTGCGTTAATGGGTTAAGATAAATATAAAACCATAAATACAATTATTTCGAAACGGTTTGATTATTTTTCTTAGAAATATGAAAAATTATAAGTTTTGAATTGAGCTGATTAATTTGAAGAATATGTATAAGAAAACTAAACTGATTTCAAAGTAATGCGGATTAAGTAATTCTAATAAATAAAACTTTCTATTTATTTAAAATTGTGAAAATTTCTCTACATAAAATCAATAATTGTAGTACAAAAAGGTGTAAATGATAAAAAAAAACTTTGTTTAGAAGAAAAATGTTTTGCATAAGGATGTTAAACGTCTGTCTAATATTGCATATTGAGGCAAAACACTTTTTATTTTTTTTTTTTTTTCAAATATAATAACATTAAAAATTAACAGCTTTGCCGAATCTTATATATCCTTCCTAAAGTATTAAACTTTGTACAAAAACAACAATTTCGGGGGTACACAGAAATAATTAAAAATTGTCTCTAATCCCAAAATTCATGCCAAATACTTACTATCAAGCAAACAATTTGTTGATTTTATACCTATTCCCAAAATGACTATATTGATTACTAAAAATTGTAAAAATTGAAAATTTTGAATTTTTATTTTTCAATAAATATTATTTTTAATTTTAATTAAAAAAAATGATCAAAGACTTTACCGTTTCAAAGAATGTGTTAAGTGATTTAATTAAATAAAGCTCAGGTTTGGACAATTCTCAACAACAATTCTACAAGTTTAAATTATTTTATTTTAAGCGAAAAATTCAATTACGATTTTTTGTTATTTAATTAATATTTTAATTAAAAATTTATTTCAAAACAATTAAATCAAATTATATTTTTAATTTTCTTTCAACTAAAAAATTAATTGATTCAATTATCACATTAATTAGATTGAAATTCTTTTTAAACAATTTTTTTAATTGCTAAAAAAAAGCTACTGATAATTTTTTCTTTGTAGGGACCACGTAAAATAAAAAACCGAACTGGCTTATTTTCAATACTAAAGAGTGATCCAGAAAAAACGTATACATTATACAACTTAAACCATTCAATATAAAAATTTCCAAAAATACGTAAATTTATTCAAATATTGTACAATTTCAATAAACATTAAGGCCTCTATTACGGTTCACAACTCAACTCAGTTGAGTTGTAATTACTTAATTTTTGTATTATGGCTTACAACTTTGCTATATTGCGGCGAACAAAAACATCAAAAAATTACAACTCATCACAACCAGCTGTTTTAATTACAACTCAACTGAGTTGAGTTGTAAACCGTAATAGTGGCCCAAAATATTGGTATATTACTCGGTATTTATAGATTTGTCCACTTTTTCCGGATAATCTCTTAACGCTTAAAATCGGACATGTCCTCCCAGTAAAAAATATGCTCCAAAAGGAGCAGGTTTTATGTATGAATGCATACCTCAAATAGCTTCAAACCTGCCAATAGGATGTCTGATTTTTGTATGGGGTGTTCCCAGTTTGGAGGACTATTTTTTGCTGACAACAAGTTCTACTTTTAATATAAAAAACATGGCAAAACGGGCCAACTATATTAAAATACATTAATGTTTTGCTTTTAGTGGTTTCAATGACTTTTTTCAAGCATTTTCATAAACCATAATCATATATATTATTTCTAAAGCACTTTTGTTTGTCGGTTGCAAATATATCCCATACCACCGCATCAAATTTAATGAATGATATCTCATTTTAAAGCTTATTTCTAACACTAATGACGACAAATAATTAGAAATTGAAAAATTAATATTTTCATTGATAAAAATTATATTTTATATAGAACTGCATGATAATACTGTTGTCATTATGATTATATGTTTTTGTTCAAGTGTGGTAATACAGGGTCGCTTAATAGTAATGCAGTTCTACATAATATAGTATGTATTAAAATCCATTCTGGCAATACCGCTATTTACTATAATGCCGTTTATTACTAAGTCAGTTATATATAATGGCGTAAGTTTAAAGATATTTTTGTTTGTATTAAGGATTCGTACGGGCAAAAAGTTAACGATGATCATGTCAATACCTCTAACATTGTATTCAAAGAAGTATTATAAAAGCATTTAAACATATGTATGTATGTATGTAAATATGTATGATATATATTATGATGTCTAATATTTTTATACTATTAACAAAATGTATTGAAGTTACTAAAATTTCTATTAATTATTTTCATTTTATGTTACAAAATTGACAAATAACGGTGCGAAATATTCGCACGGGTCATCTAGTATATTTTTATTTTCCACTTTAAAACCTTCTCTGTTGTCAGCACTCAAATAGCGGCTTTTTTTTTTTTGTATATTTTATTCGTTATCATTTTCTGCTGTATAAGAGCTCTCTTATTGAAGCGCTCGATTATGCGCTTTTTCTCTTAAGTGCTTCAAAAAACACAAATATTTTTTACTGGGCTGGGATACCTTTCATGTTCCCTTAATTCTTTTTTTCACAAGAGCTTAATAACTTTTCACATGCCGTAATTCTGGGCAGTTAGGTAGATAAATATTTATTTAACCAAAATATTGTAAATAAGAAACGCTAGTTAAGCAATAGTTATCATTTATGGTTACTTATAATTAACTAGGGACTGTAAATTAATGGCATAAAAGATATTACTTGTATTGGTTATATTATTTACTACTGGTAATCTGAAGCCGGGTTAGATGAAAATTGCTCACTTAGGTACCCCATAGAAACCATAAATGTTGAAGAAAATTGTAACTGTCCACTACGGAAAACCTCCCACTAGAACGTTTTTGTTTTGTTTTTTGTAGTCTATGGGAGGTCAGATAGCTGTCTCATAGATCACGTTTTTATTATGTAGCGGATAGAAAACTACTGATTTTAAATAAGAAATCTCTGGTTTAAAACAACGTGCAATTAAACTCTTTTTTTCTTATGCTATTTAATAAAAATGTTTGTTGATATGTTTTTTTTTAATGTAAACTATTTTTCTATGTTTAAAATTTCTCTGGTAATCAATAGTTTAAGACACGTTTATTTGACATCAAACAGATTTGAAAGAAATTAATAGCAATTCTTTTGTTACAACAGTCAAAGAGCAACAAAACAAAATAAATTGAAACAACTAACACTTTTAACCTCCTCTTTTAATTTGCAACATTGTTGTGTTGCATGTCTTTTACTTTTGACAACTAAATGAAGGCAACATTTAACAGATTTTCATTTCTTTGCTAAATTAAACTTGTAAAGAAGTTTGTTAAAAAAAGAAAGAAGCAGGAGGAAGAATGTGGTAGGGTGTTTTCTTTTACATACATTTTTTCTAAAGTGATCACGTTTTGTTATTTGAGCCATTAGTAAATGGCCATTAACTTTTTTTTAAAGAAAGATTTTAAATTTAAACTATTAAAAAAAACTATTATTAAGACGAGGAAGGAGTGGTTGCGATTTCTTTGTAAAATTTAGGAAGAATTACTGAAAAAAATGTTATTGTGAGCGCAAAAAAGCAAATTAGTTAAATTAAATGTTTCAAAACAGCGATTTTTTTTTTAAATTTAACTTAAAAGAAAATTAGCAAACAAATAATTAAACTTTTTGTTTTCCATTCGTTGAATAATAACAAGGAAGAAATACAAGTCTGTCAAGTTAATACCAGAAATAAGATTTTTTTCGTGTTATAAATACAATGAAACTAGACAATGACATGATGTATTATCCCCTATGGATATGTCCTCATTAGATGCAAAACATAAACTGATTAAAACTAAATATATAAAAAAATCTTAAGGAAAGAAAATAAATGTTGTTTAATTGGCTTAAGTTTAACGGACGTTTATTAAATGACTTTATAATACTTTTTAAATATAAATGTAATGTATAGACAGATATATTTTAATTATGCAATTACATTGCAAATGAAAATAGATTAATAAGCTCAGACAAATTAAAATATTACACTCAGAAAAATTTAATTAACTGTTGTAAGAAACTTGGTAATGCAGATAGTAACTATTGAATTGCTTGCGGTATGGTTTATGGCTTATGATTAAGGTAATGCAGAGAGTAGCTGTTAGAGGCAAAAAAAGCATTAAGTATAAATTTTGGCGGAGAATGTTTTAAATGAAGAATAACGTGTTATTAAAACAATGATATGTAATCCAGAGAGAAGCTAATGATGCTACAATGCTACAGATATATTTTAATTAAGCAATTACATTGCAAATGAAAATTGATTAATAAGCTCAGACAAATTAAAATATTACACTCAGAAAAATTTAATTAATTGTTGTAAGAAACTTGGTAATGCAGATAGTAACTATTGAATTGCTTGCGGTATGGTTTATGGCTTATGATTAAGGTAATGCAGAGAGTAGCTGTTAGAGGCAAAAAAAGCATTAAGTATAAATTTTGGCGGAGAATGTTTTAAATGAAGAATAACGTGTTATTAAAACAATGATAGGTAATCCAGAGAGAAGCTAATGATGCTACAATGTTTAATGATGCTATAATGTTTCTAATGCCAGTAATGCTTATAATGCTGTTAATAATGCCTCTAAAAAGGCTTCTGTAAATATTAGAAGTCAAGTTTTCTTAAAGTATGATGATGATATTAATGGTTAAAGAATAGAACTTTTCTTATACGGCGATTAACTATTGCAGGGTTTAAAGCTGCGATAGGCAAATTCAGGGCGCCGCGTTTCCTCTTTTCGCTTTTATTCTCTTTTATCACGTACGTGTGCACACTAGGGATACCAATCGGGACTAGTTATCGCAAATCCCGGGATTCGAGATTTCAAAAAATAAAATCCCGTGATTTTTCGGGATTCGGGATTCGGGATTTTTGAAAGTCAAAAGATATATGCTTTTTTATAGATATTTATCAAAAAAAAAAAAAAAAAAAAAAAGTCTTTAAAACAAAAGTTTTATAATTCATTTAATCAGAGGTGTTCTGGAAATCGAAAACGCATGAATTTAAAAGCCTAATTTTAATAAGGTTTTTTGTAATAAGAGAAATACAAATACATTACAATACAAATATTTCTCTATTAAACAAAATTGGATACAGAGTGTATTAAAAAAGAACTTCAAAATTCTTGCGTTTTGCGTTTTCGATTTTCAGAACACCCCTGAATATTACAAAGTTTTTTTTAATGATTATAGTGATTACTAAAATTTTAATTATGATAAAAAAGCAGCGTACGATTTCCAACAATGTGTTAATTTTTTTTTTTTTTATTCAATTAAAAAATTATTAATATTAACTGCCTGGCCCACAATGTCGACAAGAACATTTCTTTCTTATACAAAAACAAATTTTAGTTTTTTATTATTGTTTTCAATATTAATATGCGAAAGAAATGTTCTTGTCGACATTGTGGGCCGGGCAGTAAATCTATATTTCACGCAATTAACTTAGTTGTTTTAAACTTAATAAAAAAAATAATTATCGAGCTTAAGGTCTTTTAATATAACAAACTTTAAATGTTTATTATATCCAATATTTCGGCACTTCGTTGAGTGCCTTCTTCAGGGTTTTTTCTTTCTTTTACAAAATTTTTAACAAATTTAACAATATAACAATTACATAATGACAAAATTAAAAAGTTTTCTTTGTAATTGAATATAAAAAATATTTTTCAATACAAACTTGATTTATTACAATATAAATAAATTTTTAACTTCCGTTTCTATTTTTATAAATAAAATGTATGTATATAATTTTGTGCTACATTTTCAGTGTCCGACTTAAAATTTATTCTCGATATTGTTGGTACTTTTATAATTTGTAACATTTCTAACATAAATCTACGTTTTTAATTATTTTCTGTGTTTAATACTATTGTATTTTCAAAATCTGGATAATGGTTTAGATTAGCACAATGAGTTGATAAAGCTGTTATATTATTATACTATTAATAATAAAGGTCGAATAAAATATATATTATATAAAAAATAATAATTAATATAGTAACTGAATAGAGCAAACTAGTAATTGATTTATTTTTAGGATTCCATCAAAATTTTTATTAAATTAATTAAGAGGAATAATTGAAATTTGAATTCGAAATTAATTAGCAAATTCAATTTTTTTAGCTTATTATAATAATCTTATTTAAACAAAAACACATTTTTATACCCACCACCACTGGTAGTAAGAATTATGCAGTGTGTAAATTACACTACTTAATTTCGTGAAAACGCTCCATAAATTACCTTAGGGATACCACTCTCGGAAAACACTTTAATATGCCCGAACCTATAAAGAGTAAAGTTAAAATTTTGCATTTGGTGCACCAGTGGAATCAATTATATAATAAAACTACACGGAACTTTTGGATTTTCTTTTTGTTTTGTGCATTTTAAAAGACATTTCATTCTTAAATTAATTTCCTTCCTTATAATTGTTGGACACGCTTAAAAAGAATAACAAAGTTTAACTTTTTCTTTCGTTTTCAATGACAGTATTAACGGAGCTAATCAAATAAATATAAAAGATCATTATTATATTCCCTATCCTCTCAAGAGAGAATGTCAAGATGAATTTATTTTTATAAAAAAAGATAAAACCAAAAAAAAAATAAGTTAACAAAGTCAGCGAATCCCGAAAATCCCGGGATTTTTCGGGATTTCGGGATTGGCATCCCTAGTGCACACCAATTGTAGAGAATTAAAGAAGATCATTAACAATCCCAAAATGTGTTAGTTCCCTTTCGCTGGTTTAAAGTAATATAATAAATAATGTGGACAGGCAGGCATCTCTTATAGCATTGATTGGCTGTTTTGAGAATTCCAGGCTAGTGGATGTTTGTTAAAGAGCTCTAAGAAAAATATTAGGGGACCATTAAATGAGGCTTTGCTGGACACCGGGTCACTCTAACATGAAATGGCCGATAAATTGGCTAGACTGGGCTCGCAAATGGAGGATTCCGACTGTGTAGATATAGTCAGATCTCCACTAGGCTTTTATTTTGGGAAGATAAGGAAAAGGTTCCTAAGCAGGGCTTATCGGGCCTGGAGGTGTAGAACGGATTGTTGAGTATCACAGACGCTATGGTCGGTGTCTTGGAAGACCGATTTACTACTAGGCAGAAGCAATGTCTGCGCCAGAACCATGAAAGTTATTGCCACGTTGCATGATATGCAGGATGACGTTGGTAATGGGATCTGACTCGTCGGATTTATGTAAGGACACAGAGGAGATAGATATAGATGAGCACATTCTGTTTGAGTGTCCTAGGCTGTAGAACAGAAAGCTGAGATAGCTGGGTAGTTTCGGACTGTGGGCTCTAGAATCAGACGGGTCTCGAGAATCTGATGGGTCTCGCCCCGAAAATGCATTACAATCTGCTGGTGTCTAATAATCGTAAATTTTTCTGTACATACAATATACTTCATTGCTATCCAAAGGATAGCTAAGGTAAAATGTAACCGGAAGATACAAGATAAAAGTCTGATAGAGTATAAAGTCATTCCTAAAAATTTAAGGAATATAACTATTACAAAAAGCTTAATAAAATACATAACTGAAATGTAGCTCATAGAATAAATTCGAAAAATAAAAAATGTTGAATATACTAAAGTAACTAATGATAAAGAAATAATTCCCAGATTATATTTTCCATTATTTTTATGCTTCCACTCTTTCTTTTCTTCTTAGTCTTCCTTTATTACCTTTGGCGTCACACGGGTGAGGGTGTGAAGATTAACTTCGCACCAGTCTTACTACCTCATCTAACTTAATAAAATAAATAAATTAAAAGCTACAAATAAAAATATTTTCTTCCCGAATATTCGTGATCGTTGACATAGAAAATTTTTTTTGCTGCTTTAATACTTCTGTTGTCATGTAAAATTGCATTTTTTGTTTTGAAGTGTAATTATGTTTTGCTTTAGACAGGTTATACAATTTTACAAAAAAAAAAAAAAAAGAAAAAAAATTAAGAAATATGGAAAGAAACTGGTAAACCTGTAAATTTATAATACTAGAGCACGAGTAATAAACAAGTAACAAAAAAAAATTTATCTTGTACAAGACCACATAACTAAATGTATGACTAACGCACAACTAATAGCAGGGATGTAGTAAAATCATACTTGAAGGGAAAAACATTTTTAAAAGTTTTAGAAATGATAATTAGTATTGTGGTTATTTTATTGAACTGTTAATGGTTTTTAATCCAAATTTAGATATTTTAATTAGGCTTAAGTTCATTGAATTTAATTTGCATTAAATTATTTTTATGAAGAAAGGAATTTTTACAACATGAAAATTAAAAATAATTTAATGCAAATTAAATTCAATGAACTTAAGCCTAATTAAAATATCTAAGTTTTAGAAATGTTTTAGAAACATTAAAGTTTTAAAACAATTTTTCTTTATATTGCCGTTCGTTTTTTAAAAAGTTATTTAAGTGCCCCCTTTGTTTATACGGCACTGTTTTGTTTATTACTTTAACTGCAATTTGGAATAAATTAAAACCCACTCTTTTATAATTTAGATTTTTTTCCCCTTTAATTTATGTTTTGTCTCTCCACTATTAAGAAGTCGTCTAATTCTATTTATACATCTATGCGATTATTAATTTTTGTTTGTGAATATGTCTGCCTTAAATAGTAAATTACATTCACTATTTTGTTGATAGCGTACCCAGCAGTTCGGAGGATTAAATTTTTTTTTTTTTTGGAAAATTTTTAACCAGGCTTTTATAAATTAAAAAAAAATGGTTTAAAAAGTATTTAAATTTAATTAATGTGATAATTCAATCAATTATTTTTTTAGTTGAAAGGAAATTAAAAATATAATTTTGATTTAATTAACATTTTAGTTGTTTTAAAATAAATTTTTAATTAAAATATTAATTAAATAACAAAAAATCTTAATTGATTTTTTCGTTTAAAATAAAATAATTTAATCTTGTAGAATTGTTGTTGGGAATTGTCAATATTTAATTAAATAAATTAACACATTGTTTGAAATGGCAAAGTTTTTTGATCATTTTTTTAATTAAAATTAAAAATATCATTTATTGAAAAAAATATTCACAATTTTACAATTTTTTGTAATCAATATAATCATTTTGGTAATAGGTGCAAAATCAACAAATTGCTTGCTTGAAATTATGAATTTGGTATAAATTTGGTGATAAGAGAACATTTTTATCTTTTTTCTGTGTATAATTTCTATATATAGATTTTAATTAACTATCTTCAAACTATGTTGTTTTTGGCGAATGGGACCGTCCTCTTGACGTTTGATCCTCAAACTCAATACCTAAAAATTGGCCTAACGCGAAAAAAATCTTATAGTCTACAAAATTTATGATTGTTACATGACAATCGATAGACATCAGTTTGAATCACATGGCTACTTTGGTTTTAAAACAAGTTGATATTTAAGCTGGCAGCTTAGAAGATTATTTAAGTTTGTCCTTTAGCTCAACAGAGCTGGATTTGTAAAACTGTGTTGTTTGTTCCAGCATAAGATTACAGCATGATCTTGACAGTCGTGTTCTTGAATTTTAAAATGTTGTGCTTGTGGAGGCCTAAGTGTTAAGATCAGCGTCAGATTTTGCTCTTATAGCAACCCAGCAAAAATTACGAAAAAGGTAATCGAGTTTGGAATTAAGCATTTAAGGCAGAATGACTTCTAAACTGGATTACCATATTAAATATTTTTACAAGACATGAGACTTAAATAATTAGTTCCTAGGAATTGATTATTTTTCTAACTATTTTAATCTTAAAAGAAGTTAGCAGTCATTTTTTTTTTTTGTAGAAAATCATAATGCAGGTAATACATAAATTCGTATACTGTTATTTTAATAATCACTTTTACAGTAAATATTTTCAACCATTCTTATATTTCTTTAAAAATTAATTCTTTTACTACTTCGTATTTTTATGATCTAATGTAATGCGTTTGGTAATCGAATGATCAAACTTGGCAACCAAAAAAATAAGTCATTATATGGCAAGCTGTTCTTTTGGTAATGTGTAATTTTTTGCTGGGAATTAATTACGATAATTTTAAACATTATTGCTTCTTATGGCTAATAAATCAGTGAGTGTTACAACGCTGGTTTAGTTGAACTAAACTTAAATTTATATGTAGTTTAAACTCAACAGTTTTAAATCAGTGTCCCATGTATTATATATAATTTAACAAGTAACATGTGGCAGCACCACGATAAATGTTGTCAAATTCATATGATGTGCATTGGTTAAATGGCCAATTTTATGTGTTTAAAGATGGTTTATATGTTTACTGATTTATAGTTGGGTGATTCACAAGGTGTGCTATCAAGTCATATCTTCATAATGTCCTAAATAATATTTTACAATTGTTTAAAAAAAATATTGTTGTGTATCAAACAAAATAAAAATGTTAATGCTGTGTTCATTGATTCGTCATAACTGTACAGTAGAAATCTAAATTATAAGCGGTTTTTCACAGCAGTCATATAAGTATATTTCATGTAATTATTTTAAGACATATGACTTTACAACTTTATGACTACCTTGTGAATCACCCAAGTGTGTTTAAACCAATAACAGAGTTTAACTTGCTCTGATTTATTAAGCCTTAATAATGTAGACTGCAAACGTTTCCTTGCTTTAATATTTTTTCTAATCTTCTGAAAAATTCGTACTCAAAATGGTATAAAAGTGTCAGCTGTGATTTTACTATTTTAAAGTTATTTGAAGTGTAATCAGTTTTCTATAAAAAACGGTTTTTTTTTAGATATATTAAGGACATTTCACCCCTAATCTTTATTTTTAAATCTAAATCTTAGACTTGCGTAAATTTTGGCCACAACATGTAAATTATTACACTGGGGAACAGTAATTTTGTGGCCTGGAACTTTATTGCAAATTTTTACTAATTTAAGGTCGCTGATTTCAAATCAAATCTCCGTTCAATCCTCTCGACTTTTCGAGATATACCGTTATTGTCAAAATTAAAGCACTTTCGCTACATATATTGGAATAACTTGAAAACGGTGCACCATATTCAGTAAAAACAAAGTTATATATCGTCGGTCACAGGTTGAAAACTCTTAACTCGCAAAAAAATCGAATCGGGGTTTTTGAAGCCAAAATACTGTGTTTGTCCTTCTGCATGTAAGCATGTTGTTTTCTTAACACCATCTTACAATAAATATCTCCTACTAATTTTGGTTTTTTTTTATTTACTTCCAACACGGTTTAGTAGCGGAGTAATAACGTTTTTTTTTTTTCTCCTGAAAAGTACAAAAAAACATGTTAAGAGTTGTCAACCTGTGACCGACGATATACCCTTTTACCTTCGGTGAAGGGTATAAAAAAAATCCGAAACTCGCCAACAATATTATCTTTGATTGTTTTACATTGTTTTTAAATTTGCCCAGTAGTTTCAGAGATATCGTTGAAGTTTTGAAAAAAAAACCAATTTAAAAAAAAAAAAATTCATAAAAAATAAAAATACGACAAAAACCATAGTCTTAAAACATTTAGTTAAACATATTTCGAATGAAATGAGCTTTATTTCATTGCAATCGGTGCACAACTTATGATTTTGTTCACAATATTTACTTCTAAGCTTTCCATTTCTCTGAACTATTTATTGCCAATCTTATTCATTTACTTAGGGTGCTTCTTAGATCATTACTAGTAATAGAGTATATAATCAATTGGCACCTTACTGACCCTAAGGGTGCCCCAGTAGGCTTGTTGATAGTGAGCTAGTCTATCAGTGCGGGGGTTGCGGGTTCGATTCCCGCCATAGACTCTGGTCTCCTGCAGACAAGCGTAGAGCTTTGCGGGATTAGTCAGTCTAAAGACTAATCAGTTCAATTTATTAAAATTTATTTTACTACTTTGGAACAATAACTTCTTATTAGGACATTTAAATGTCGTTTTAGGGTACTTAACAGCATTACACAAGTCCTACGTGTTTTGAGGAAAATACAACCCTGTCATGTAGTTACTTTTTTTTGAAAAATTTCAAACAATTAAATTACATTTTATTCCTTCGACCTTTTTTTATTAAAAATGAAAAGTTTGTTCGAGCTCGAGGCCAATTATTTGTAAAAAATATATATTCGGGCACGTTCTGAAAATCACGTGATTAAAAATCACGTGCTTTTAAAATCACGCGTGTGATTTTGTGGTGTTCTGAAAAACATTTCGTTTTAATGTTTTTTGGTATGCTTTCGGCAGTTGAAAATCACGCCAAAATATACAAAAATGGAACACAAAAATATCAAACGTGTGATTTTAAAAGGAACATGTGATTTTAAATAACGTGATTTGAATAAAAGTTCTTTTCTGAACAGGCCTGATTATTTATTAATTAATATTAAATGAAAATGCTCGAGGTCTGTTGTATGTAACATTTATCATCATCAAAAACTACACTGTATTCTGTATTAGTAGTAGTTCCCTGATTATAATATTCAAAGAATATCGAAATATTGGAAACAAATAAAGAAATTTTACATACAACAGACCTCGAGCTGGGGGCATTTTCATTTAATATTGAATTTTAAAGGCCGATTAAAAATATAACTTAAGTTAAAATTTATTAATTAATTTTGTCCAATATTTCTATATCCATCGGATATCGTTATCAAGGAATGAGTTACAAATATATTTGTAAGCGACGTATGACTATCTCCACATTCAATATTGTACAAACTTTTTATTTTTAATTTCAAACAATAATTATATTAATTACATAAGATCAGGGAAAAATTTTCGTAAAATACTTAAGACTTGTATTATAATGTAAAACCACCTTTTAAGTAGTTGCCCTCCGAACTGCAGGTTACATTACCCCCTATTTGCAATTTAAGATACATGCAATTAAGTTTTCTATAATTCAATTGGTGTAAATACGAAGCAATTTTTGCTTGCCGTCTGCTTGTGGTCTAGTCTAACGCGGTGCGAAAATGCCACTACATATTTTAAAACGATCAACTCATTATTATCGCACATTAAAATCTGTATCCATTTTTTTTTTGTTTTAAATTTGAAATTTATTTAAAATAGATTTATGTTTTTAAAAAGGTGTATTTTAAATTAAATTTTAAAGTTGAGGGTTTTTTTTGGCAAATAGTATGGACTTTATGTTATCAGGTGTGGTAAAACTATATACATATAAACATGTCTGTGCATGAAGAGGGGTTGGGCTATTTGGAATTTTTAATCTAATTATATCTCCAAAAAAAAAAAAAAAAAAAAAAAAAATTTTTTTTGCTAAAAAGGTGTAACTGTTTATGATTTTTCATACATTTTTTTTTTTTAAAGAACCAAAAAAAAAGAAAAGAGCATGGGAAAAACAGATTTATAATTCTATAAAAACGAGAGAACAACCTAAAAACTACGGTGTTTTTTTTAATTTTGTTAATTTGTTTTAAATCCAAATTTTGATATTAATCCAAATTTTGATATTTAATCAGTCAAAAAAAAAAATAACCGCAATACTAATTATTTGTTTTAAATGCTTAAAAGGGAATGTAAAATGTAATAAAAAATATAAACCCACTGTTTATTGTTGTTGTTTTGTTTAAGCTTTGATATTGTTACAATAAAAATCTGAGCGTTTAAAATTCTTATTCGCTTTACAGTTTTATCTGTATAATATTTTAAGCCTTTCTTTGGAAAAAGGTTGCCTGGCGATCTGGCAAATCCACCATTAAAAAGCGCATAGAAACCAGTTTTCCCTCAAGAATAAATTTCAGTGTATTTATCCAAAATTAAAATTGTTAATTTAGCACGTTATATAGTCTTTTTATTAATAATAAATTTTGTATTCCCTAAAATAACTATTGATAATTATTTTAAGCTGAAAACCTTTTTACAAACTTTATGACTTTCGTTCTTCATGCTTTTGTTAATCTTGCAACATCTATAAATACAATTCGAAAAGGAAGTCTGTTACCGAATCCGCAAGAGTGAATCCAAAAATGTATATTCCTGAAGTAAACCATTTTTATCTGAAGCACTGCTTATGTTTATTTTGAAGGTTACTTCTCTTATGAAGTCCTTTAAAAAACCGTCAGTTTAAATATATGTATATTCCAAATAATTATTTAATCGACCCCAATGAGTACATGCAAAATGATTACCAATATCAGACGGCTTGAAAATTACACTGAACGAAATATATTAATTGAGGAACTGTAATAAGCAAGTTGTTATCGCATTCTAATCGGAATTATAATTGCAGAGGTTCGCTTAAAGAGATAAAAAATGATCTTAAGGAAAAGGTTTTGCAGTTGAAATAAGAAGTTAAACTGTTACTGTAAAAATACAAGGGCAGACCAAAAAGTTCTTTACTGTTTAAATCAAATACAGGTTTTTGAATCAAAAATCAAGTTTTTACGTTGTCTTCTTTGAGCTCTATACACTTTGTCCGACGTTTGTCCAATTTTTTTCTATTCCTTACAAAAAATTGCATAGCGAGTAAAATTCTGATACGAAAGATAAATGCGATAAGAGGGCAATTTTAGAGTACAAATAGCTTGTGTAAACCCTTTTTCAAAATTTTCTGAAAACGAAGCTAAACTGGCAATATAAATTAAAGCGCCATTTTATTTTTATATTGACAGTAATGAAAGGTCAAAATATGTAAGAAAAAAAAATTTAAAAGGAAAGTAAATGCCGCTTAACATGTGTTTTTTTAAAATTTAATTAAAATAAATGGGGATGATTTGCAAAAAGTAAACAATCCTAAGAATAGGGCGGATAAGGGAGCAATTAGCCTTAATTATGGATTTTTGCAATGCAATTCTTAAATGAGCGCACAAAATTCAATTTTTTTAATTTTCTTTTCAAGACTCCACATTCAATATTGAACAAACTTTTTATTTTTAATTTCAAACAATAATTATATTAATTACATTAGATCAGGGAAAAATTTTCGTAAAATACTTAAGACTTGTATTATAATGTAAAACCACCTTTTAAGTAGTAGCCCTCCGAACTGCAGGTTACTATTTGCAATTTAATAGGGGGTAATGGTCTGCTATCAAACAGAAAACTAACTGTCCGTTCGCCGATATCGAACGTTAACGTTCGCATAGTAAATAACATTTAAAACAAAAACAAAATTTCAAAAATTGTTTTTTTTTGAAATTTTTACAGGAGTCAACTGACAGATGCCTGTTGAGAGGAGGGAAATCCTCGTATAAACTTAACGGTTGCTTTGTGTATCCGCTGAAATTTAGAGACTAGCGATTAAGGCTTCAGAGTAATGCGTGGAGAAGGGTATTGACATAAAGAATATATTTAAAGAAATACGCACTGGTGTGGAAGGGGGGGGGGTTACTTTTATTTTAACAAATATTTATCTCAGGAGTCTATAAACACACAATCGCTAGGAAACTTAAATAGATATTTTTCAAAATATCTTAATCGAGTTTAATCAAGATCGAGCCCAATTTATTTTTACTTTAAAAAAAAAAAATTTTTTTAATTTTATTTTAAAAATATTTATTTATAGATTTTTTTTCTTTTAATCGAGTAAACAATTTAAAGAAATTTCTCGTTTTTTCAACTAATGAAATGTAAATTATGTAAATCTCTTAATGGAGTTTCCCAGTTGACGCCATTTTTAATACTGCTCTTAGCTTAAATGACTACTCAAATTACTTTTACAAAAATCAACAAACATAAAAAGAGAAAAGTTCCATTATCAACTAACCGAAAAAAACCCATTTACATGACTTTAAAATTGTTAAAATTAAATGCTGCCTAACATTTTTATATTTATTTAAAAAAAAAAAAAATAAAAAAAAGATCACAAAGTTTAAATCTATGAACCAGAAAGAAACACTTAAAACTGAAAGAAAAAAAATTTAAAAAAGAGTTTTTTGACATGATCACCTACAACACAATAAAACAGCAACTAGAAACGAACAAAAAAAAAACAAAACACATTTTGCAACATCAGAAGCTTGTAAAAATCTAGAGGAAAGTTTTAGAAAAAAACAACAAACACAATAATTGCTAAGTTGTTGTGACGTTAAAAAAAATACAACAACAACAAAATAATGTTATAATAAGCACCCAGTTTAGTAGATTTTCTTGTAGATGATACTTAGACTTTGTAATATTCTCCAGCAACTACTACTCTCTACTATAGTTTTCCTTTTTAGAAATTTAAGAAATATACACTAGTGATCTCTTCTATTTTTGTTTTATTTTGTTTTTTTTTCTGTTTAAAACCATTAATCTGACTCTATTTTGTCGGCGAACATGGATCTAGTGCACGGTTTATTCATATTCAAGTTCGTGACTAGATTTCATGCTCGTCTATTAAGTTGGGTCAGTTCTACAACTGCAACAACAGCAATATCAACGTCAACGTCAGCATCAGTAAAAACAAGCAACTACAATAGCAAAAACTACTACAACAGCAGCAGCAACATCTCAACGACAACACATTTTTTATTGTTGTCGTTTTTATTTTAAGGTAAAATTATTGTTTTATTTTTATTTAGTTTTTTTTTTCAAACTAAAATTTATTTAGACATTTATGTTAAAAAGTTATTCTAAATAATAAATTTTATAAATTATATTCATTTTATAAAAATTTTTTTTATTAAATTCTAAGCACAATGGGGTTCCTATATCACAAATGAGCAAAAAAAAAATTAAAATTGTTAAAATTATTTTTTATTTTACTGCCAGTTAAACGATTTCGAACGTTAACGTTCGCAAAGAAAATTTCTATGACAAACACTGAGTTTTAAAAATAGTTTCCATATAAAATTCTATACGAACGTTTACATTCAAAATTGTTAGAACAGGTTTTAAATATTTTAACATATCATTTTATTTAAATAAAAAAAATTTTAAAAATTTACCCCATTTGCCATTTTTTATTTCAGTCTTTAATTAATCATTTACATTTCATAACTAGAGGCCTCAATTTTATGCTTTTATAAAATATGCGTATTAAACTTGGTTTAAAAAAAATCGAAAAGGAGAAGAGACTTTAACCGATGAACCCAGCCATAACTTTTCTTAATAAGTAAAGAGCGAAATAGACCACACAAGCGGTTAAACAAACATATGAAAATAGTTCACATACTTTTTTTATGTGTTTTGCATGTTTGAGTAAATATTTAAAATTTTTAATATATACACAAACATCTTATTCTTGTCAAACTGCCTGTGTAGTTTATTTGGCTCTTAACGTATATTCTAATTAAAGATTTCTTTAAGCATAACGACCTTTTAACTACATACAACTTATTATTTTGAAGAAATATGACCCAAATTGGATAAGCTAAGAATCAAGATAAGGCAAAAAACAACGTCTATACTTGTTGGTCTTGAATCTTACTAGTTTTAATCAAATTATTTGTACAACAATTGTAGGGATTTTTTTAGCTTATAGCAAAAATAAGATTTTTTGTTGAATGAATAGCCCATATTAAAAAAAATGCTTGGCAACATTGGCGCTCCAAAAATCGTAAAAACATTGCACTCCCTTCGATTTTATTTTTGATAATGTGCTACAGACTTTGTACTTAAAAACTTTTTATATATAATAAAACAAAAAAAAAATGCTTTTTCCAATAAAAACTAACGAGTTGTGCAATTTTATATGCAGGTTCAAACTTAAGCCCTATCCTTGGCCAGTGTGACACGCTGATATACGAACTTAATCGTTGAGACAGTTCGCATAGGTTCCAAAGTTGTGAAGGTCGTTCAAAAACAGTTTGCTTAAGGATTTTAAAAATACTAAATGTCTAATAACCCAACAAAAAAAGATACTAATGAGTGTATACTGCAAAATAGACTAAAGAGAGTGGTTGTAAACTGCCTGTAATAAAGTACTGCTAGCTGCTCAAATAGAACTCTTAAAAATAGGCATCGTGCTAAAAAGAAATCGTATTTTATATGATGAACAGCTAAGACATGAAACTTACTACCAATCAAATAAATCAAATAATCTAAGAAGCTAAAATAAATGTGAAATTATATTAAAAACATGTGTGAATTTGAACTAATTTTGTCATTTGAAAAATCGTCAGTTTTAGGGTATAAAACATCCTATCGTCAATATATAACCCTCCAATGGGTGAGAAGGTCCTTTTTTATTTTCAAACTGAAATTACTCCATGATGGTCCATGAGAATTATACCCGACCACATGTATAAGATCAAGGCCACCTGTCCAATAGTTTAGTTCTTATTGAGATTTAAAGGTGTTTAGTATGGGAACGTGTGAAAAGGTCCGTTGGGGCCTTGTACTGTGATTTCAAGAAATCATTAATTAGTGCACTTTATTTTGGCTTGTTTTATTGTTTGAAAACATCACAAAAGTGTTCTTTGAATTTTAGTTACTTTTTGGATTATTTTATTGTGCCTTTCCTTTATAACAAAATAAACTTTCTGTCTCTTTTTAAATTTTTGTTATCTGCTTTATTTTTAAAAACATTTCTAACGAGTTCTCTGAATTTGACTTTCTTACTTATTTTATCCATAAAAAAAATTCATTATACATTTATAATAAGTAAATAAGAATAAAGCAAAGAAATGGCGTTTTCATATAAAATTCCATGCAAATAGAAATAGGTCCCTGTGGACCTTGAACTTCGTATAAGGGCAACGGATGTCTCACTTATGGGAGGGTTAAATGGAATGCATATTTTTATAATGCACATGTTTTTATCAAACGATTTCCATTTTAAACTTGTTTCAAAATATTCCAAGCGGATAGACCGATTTCCAAGTAAAATCTTGAAAAGAATTTGATATTTTTATATTAAAAAGTGCACCCCGGATATTTGAAAAGCTTTAAATTTTATATATTTTTTTAATACAAGTTAAAGTAAGAGATCAGCAATAATCAGTGCTGCCAACTCCATACGATCAAAATTAGCTGAAGTTAAAAGCAAAAAATTTCTGAAATTTTCTAAAAGCGGGCTAATAATATTTTTCTTTACAAAAACGCCAAAGTATTAAAAGAAAAATAAATAAAATCAGTTTTTTACAAAGAAATTGTAGATACGACTACAAGAAAACTTCGTATTAAAAAAAAATTTTTTACACCAAAACTTAACAGAAGTAGAATTTCTCAATATCTAAAAGTGCAAATCTTGGACAGACTTAATTTTTTGATCAGACGAGTCGATGGCGCCTTTGAATAGATTAAAAGGGGTTTTATTGTCGAAAGTTTGTATTCGTTTGAAAGGCCTTTCAATGCCATCATGTATGGACTACAATATATACTCATGTTCCTTTAACTCCCACTGGAGCTTAGGGAGCTAGTAATAGCCATTCTCCATCGCACTCGATTTTGGGCCTTACTTCTCATTTTATTCCATGTTAATAAAGGGATCTCATTTCAGCTTCTGTGGAACGTCTCGAAATTTGTGGTTTTCCAACTCTTTTTCCCAACTGGTCGAAGGGGTGAGAACATTGAACGCTCTACGAACTTATGTGCGTTGGCATCGTCCCAAATTTGTCTTATTTGTTTTTTCATCCATCCAGAAATATTCCTTTCGTTAAAATTGGATTCAGTGATTAGCCAAAACAGACTGGACATTTAATTACCGCCAATTTTTATGTTTGATATTATATCTCATTTATATTTAAAATCGTTTTAAATACAAAATTCTGTTCTACACTAAGCACTTATATGTAACTTCATTTACCGAGCTGATACATTTAAATTCAACTTAAGTTTTCTTTGTAATAAATTAGAAAGGTGGCCTGTAGCCCGTTTCTGTATTTCTCGCATCGAAAAATTTCCCGCATGAATCAAGTGAATTAGGACAAAAACAGTGCAATATGAAACAAAAAGTGGTTTTTCTCGCATAAGTGTTTCTGTTTCTTTACTTTGCCAGAATTATCTGTCATTTAAATAATTTTCCAGCAATTATTGGATGGATGTGAGAAAGAGTGTTTCTGTAACAATATTTTGCGAAAAGTTTCTCACAAGAACTGTCAAAATAAGTCACATTTGAAATTGATGCGAGGAAAATACAATTTCAAAAAATTGAGCCCAAATTATCTAAAAAAATAATTATGTATATACATATACATATGTACACAAGAATGGGTATTTTTTTTTAATTTGAAAAGAAAGAATTTAAATGATGAAAATAAATAAAACACAATTATTATATTTTAATTTTTTTAAGCCTTTGTGAAAAAATCGTTAATTTCCTTGTTTTAAAAAATCGGACAATTTAAAAATTAATTTTGACAAATTTTGATCAATTTTTATTTAAACATAAGCAAAAAAACATAGTTAAAGTTCATGGGTATTTTAGACATATTTTATACAAACATACTTAAGCTTGAGGCCTATTTTTATAAAATTATTTATTTAATTTTTTCTTTAATTCGATAACAATTTAAAATTTCAGATTGTTATTTTTCCCTGAGGAAGTCAAACAAAGGCGTGACAAAATAGCATATTGAACTAAGAATAACACTTTTGGCCAAAAAAAGGCAAAAATTTCCTATAGTGAATTGAATGAAAAATGGGGTAATAGTTTATTGTTTTGATCACATAAACAAATGTATTAAATAATCCCAGGAAATAAAAATTAAATAGTTTTCCCTCGAAATTTCGCTTTTGCCGATATATTTTTTAGGGAGTAGACAAACAGTTTTCACAATAGGGATAAATATAGAAATATAAGCTGCCTTGTTTCTAAAGATATCTTTTTTTGTGCTAATAAACAAACATATAAATATATTTAAAAATTATTTATTTCGAAGACTGAATAATATCATCATTAGAAAAAATCAGCAAATCGCCACTTTGCCAATTTCGGAACAAAAAATCGTCAAAATGACGATAAATCGTCAACTCTGGCAGGCCTACATTTATTATATATATGACCCCTTTCAGACAAGCAAAGTTTACTTTGCAAAGTCTTGAGTTTATAGAAGAGAAGGGAAAAGAGCAAGGCGGGGGAGTACATACTTTGCTGTACTCACAAATTCGTTTTGTTTTTCGTTCGTAGATTATACCTGAAGTTGGCTGCAACTTTATATTTATATACAGCGTTACCAGAATCTTTGGAAAGAAATCATATTTTGAAGAGGAAAATCTTAAATTTTTTTTTCTTAATTTAAATTTTTTAAAACAAGGGCAAAATAGTAAGAATTATTAATTTTTTATAAAAACATACTTCTTATTATTTAAATTGAAATACATAAAAACATAATTCGTCAGTATATGAAACTTTATAAAAATACATTTTTTCTTTTCACAAATATTTTTTTATCAATATTCTAACTGCCTATTTACGATGTGCGAAAGGATTATTTACTTTTTACAAATACATTTAAAACAAGAACAAAGTTTTTAGAATTTGTTTTTGTTTTAAATGTAGTTGTTCGAAAGAAGGAATTCTTTCGCACATTGGAAATAGGTTATAATATGCCTTTTTTAATATTTTTTTATGTCCAGAAATAATGATGCAAAAGTGTGCAGCACCAATGCGCATCAAGCTGATGCAAAACTTCATTGTTTTAAAAATTGACTGTTTAAATAATCGTGTATGTATTTTGTATAAGAAAAATAAAAGAAAAAATCAGAATTTCTAAAAATAAAAAATCATCATTTGAGAAAAAAATCTTTAATTATATTTTTGTTTAAAAAAATAATCCAAAATATGATCAAATCATCATTCTGGCAACGCTGTTTATATATTATATTCAAACAAGAGAAAACAAAAATTTGTCAACTAAAACTTTGTGTGTCTGAGCACGAAACAAAGTTTAAGAGAGAATTCAACAGACTTTGTCAAAGTAAACTTTGCCTGTCTAAAAGGGGACTATTTCTTTCGTTAACGTTTCGTTTGCATTTGACACTTAATTACTGGAAGTTTTCCAGTTACAACAGAATCTATGTTGTCTGTTCTCGCATTCAAATACAGAAACAGTTTTTTCTCACAAATCGAGAAACGATGGAATTTTTTGTTTCACACTTCATGTGATAAATTTTACGATGTGAGAAATACAGAAACGAGCTACTGAATATCACAACAGTACAACAACAGGCAAAGCGATAACAGTCAGCTGTTTTTGAGACCACCTTGCAGATAAATACACTTTCTATGATTTTTTTTTTGTATTAAGTAGTGCTGCCATACTTTTATCTTAATTAAATAAGACTTTTCAAATAAAACTCAAAAAATCCATCTGTATATAAATTGGGCATTAGACTTCAAAAATTAAAACTTATATCTGAACTTCTCCGGTATTTTGTTCCAAATTTTAGAAAATTTGTTGTCGGATAATAGGAAAATTATAGGGGTTAATTTTCTTAACTTGATGATGATGATGACAAATATAAAACTAGACTGGAATTTTGAAATTTTTATTTTAAGCCCTCTTAGTCTAACTTTACAGGGTACATATTTAAATTTTTAAAATAAAATTCATGGCATTGTTACCCCTAATCCCCCACTGCTTATCTTCCGCACTTTGCAGTGTCTGTCCTGAAAATATTTTTACATTTTTTTTTTAATTTTCAATTCAATTTTAACTTACACATGAATATGAATGACTAGGGAAATCTGCATCGCAACAAATATCACATAATTTTTCTTTGCTTATTATTTTTTCTATTTGATTATTTTCCATGTTTTAGTTTTTCACAACATTTTTGTTGTAGTTTTTTGTTTGTCATGTCTTCTGTGTCTTTGTCGTTAACAACTGATTGTGTCACGTTAAAAATGATACAACGACAACACAGTGTAACAGCACAATACAATAAAAAATATTACAAATACGGCAGCAGCACCAGCAATAACGTCTTTAGACAACTACAACATTTTGGCCACTACAAAATAAAATTTTTATTTTTCAAATTTAGTAAGAAGTCAAACAAAAAATTTGCTTGTTAACGTCATTATTTTCATCTTTTTCAAGTATTTGTTAAAATTTTAGAAAAAAGGAACAAACATCTAAGAGAGCTCTCTTAACTTAACAACATCAACATGTCATTGTTAGAGACTTTTTGTACTTCACTGTTCACTGACAGCACAACGACAGCAACACTTTCTTTCTACAGGAAAAGGTTTGTATTTGAATTTCTTTTTTTAGTTTTAGCAATAAATTTTGAATTTTTTATATTATTTTCAATAAAAAATATCATACAATATGATAAAATAGATCGTGTTTTAATTATTTACGTCCAATTTCACCAAGTTCAGTTGTGCTGTTACTATAACTATCACTAAACATATTGCTAACTGTTATGTGCCAGTTTATAATAAGTTATAATGAATTATAACTTGAAATTTACTGTTAGTTCATAGAAGTTTAAATTTAAACTTTATTTAAATATATTTGTTAATCTAAAAACCATTTTTTAAACTAAACCTTTTGCGATATTTTTTAATTTCTGCAAAAAATTTATTCCTGCAGAAATTTTTCAATGAAATTCTATAGCATTCTCAAATTTTCTCTAGATATTTATTTTAGAAAATTTGGCGATAACTTTAATTTTCCACATAAAATTCTAAAATTCTAAAATTCTAGAATAAGTTGTTATATTTTATAAAAATAATAATCGATAACTTGTATTTGGTTAAGACAGTTTATCGCTAACGTGGAAATGGCATATAGAGGCTAAATTAGAGTTCTTACTTTAGAACTCTATCTTAAAGCCAATCTGATGCTACTGTATTCAGTTATGGGACTCTGCATCGGCCTCTTATATCGAAAAAAAATTCAAAGGCGCCAAAATAAACTGTTTCGAATAATCACAGCCGCTCCCTGGTATGTTAAAAACCCAAATATCTACTAGGATCTCTATGTGCCATTAGTAAAAACTATTATTACGAAATATGCAGTAAAATATTTTAAAAGGCTGGAACTGCACCCAAATCCACTAGCTCGAAATATTTTAAATTATGGCGGCCACACTCGCTTAAGGAGAAGAGACAATGCAGCACTCACACATTTAGAAGAGCGATAAACACCTAACCGGATGACGAAAATTTTGTCTGGCTTTAGCAGGACAAAGTAAAGTATAAGGATAAGATTTGTTGAAGGAAATGAAGATGGATTTCCATATGTTTTTTCTCTCTCCATTGATGTTAGCGTTTTTTAAAACACATGTCAAACGCTCCATTAATTTTTTCATCACCTAATTCAAAACAAAAAGAAAGGCAATATTTTCATTTTTCACCTGATCGCAAATTAGATTTGATTAATTATTGTAAGTTCGTATTTAATATATGAAGATTCAATAAAAAAAATACTGAAAACAAAGTTTAACGATGACTTAAATTTTTATATAAAATATACCGATAACTTTTATTTTCTAATTAAAATTAAATTTTCCAAAGAAAATTTATCGATAACTTGAAGTAAGGTTCTAAATTTATCGATAACTGAAATTTTCAATAGAAAATTTACCGAAACGTCAAATTTTCTCAAAAATTTTTAGCGATAACTTCAATTTTGTATAAAAAATTGACATATCACTTACATTTTTTTAGAACATTTTAACTTAAATTTTCCATATAAAATTTATTGATATCCTGAGTAAGTTTTTGGATTTTTAATTTTTTATAAAAAAAATTTATCGATAACCTTTATTTTTTAAAGACAATTTATTGAATACAAAATATTTAGTGATAACATGAATTTTCTATTAACCCTGAAAGTTTACTCTTTATATTAGTACATTAACTGGCAATTTCACGATGTCGAAAGAACGATTTCCTTGGCACAAATACATAGGAAACGAAAACAAATTTTTGAGAATTTGTTTTTGTTTTACATGTATTTGTGCGAAAGAAAGCGTTCGTTCGCATTTAGTGAAATAGTAATAGAAATGCAGTAATGTTACTCTTCGTCGAATCGGCGAACTTTTTAAAAAAAATCTAGCGGAACGATTTTTAATGTAAAAAATCAACAAAAAGTTTTTTAGTTAAGAATTTTATTAAAAAATAAAATTAAATAAAGCATAAAAAATAAAAGTTTTTCTTCGCTTTTAAAATTTTATACGAATATTTACTAATTTTTGTGTATTATTTTTTATTATTTTTTTTAAAGCTTTGGTCATCAGCTAAATTTGTTGAAAAGAGAGCGTAATTTGAATACACATAAAAAAGTTATATGATAAAGTGTAAATGAGCTTCGTCGATTCGACGAACAGTAACCATCCAGGATTAAAAATGCATCTAAAACTTAAAATTTCTTTTCGTAATTTTATCGTAAATTTACTTTCAAAAGAAAATTTATTGATAATTTATATTTTCTGGAGAAATATTATCGATAACTCAAACTAACATAATAAATTTATCGATAACATGAATTTTGTATAAAAAATAGACCAAATCTTCGAAATTTCTCTAAAAAATGTACCGATAACTTGAATTTTTTATGAAAAATTTACCGATAACTTAAATTTTTTTTTTGAAATTTTGTCGATAACTTAAAATGTCCACATAAAATTTATGAGTAACTTTAATTTTCAAAAAAAAAAATATTAAATAAACTTTCATTTTATGGATTAAAAAATTGTATATAAAATAATTTATCGATAGCTTGTATTTTATAAAAATCATTTATCGATAACTTGAAGTTTCTAAAAAAAATTTATCAAAAACTTATAATTTATTTTCGTAAATTTATCGACAATTTGAATTTTCCATAACTTAAAATTTCTTTAGATATTTTAGATAACTTAATTTTTTATAAAAAAATTAACGATAACTTGAGTTTTTTATAAAAAAAATTTAACGGTAACTTAAATTTTTTATAGAACAGTTACCGGTAACTTAAATTTTTTATAGAAAATTTACCGATAACTAAATTAAAAATTAAATTTTTGAGAGAAAATGTTCGATACGTAACTTTTATTTTTCAGAGAAAATTTATCCGTAACTATAATTTATTAGTGAAAAATAATCAATAACATAAAATTGGTGTTGTATAAAAAATATTAATCTTAGTTTAAAAAAAAAATATATTGATAACTTCAAGTTTCCACAGAGAACTTATTAATAACATTTGTCTGGCAAAGAAAATATTTCGGTTAATTGTTATGTTCTATTAAAAATTGGTTGATTCGAATAAAATTGAAACAAAAGTGATGGAAAAAATTACCGATAATTTTATCGGAAATGTAAACACTCCATGCAATGATAATCCATTATATTCTTAATTCTTTTTTGTCCATAAATATATTTTTCTATAGAAAAGTATATTGTTATCATAAATTTTATGTGTGCTATCGTATATGATAGAGGTATATACATATATATAAATATAAATAAGAAGGCTCTTTTCAAAACTTGATTATTCCACTTTCGACAGAAATGGTTTTGAATTTTATGTTTGTTTGGTAACATTGAAATGAAAATTCTGCGAAAATAAAATGGGGAAAAACTCTATAATTACACCCGAAAAAAAGTAATAAAAGGCATGATTTCGTCAAACGTATATTATTCCACTTCAAAATCACATTACCCATTTTATATATACAGTTTTGGAACAAAATATGATTAATCCAGATTATTTAGAGGTGAACCTCATGTTATTTTAATTAACAATAAGATTTCTGATATCTTATTAGTTTCAGTAAGACAAGATTAATCTACAGTGGCTTGAATCAAAAATATTCCTCTAGAGCACATGATTGATTATTCCAATTGGCCGCGTCATAACTAGACTATTCCATTTCAAATTTTGGATTTATGCTAAATTTTTAAATCCTGTACAAAGCAATGGCTAATCTTGTCGTGTTTAGTTTAATAATGTAACAAAAGTTGCATTTCTAAAAAACTATTTTCTTTAATTGCGCAAAAACACAAAAAGTGGAATAGTCAAGTTTTGAAAAGAACCTCCTCAAATATGCAGCTAACTTTGAAAACTTATTTTTAAAATATCCATCGTTAATTGTATTAAATATTTAAAATATAAAAATTTATCGATAAGTTATATCTTGCATCTCCAATTTTTTATATTTTACCGTTTACTTGAATTTTGTCGGCTAAACTCTGAAATAAAGTAATCAAAACATATTTTTGTTTCATTCCTATGCCGTAACCTTGATTTTCCCAATCAGATGGAATTAGCATTCTTCTCTGTCGTCGAATTCTTCCCAATCTTTAACAAATACACATACACATACACACACATATGTATATAAAGTTTAGAGTATGACACAAACTGATGTTGTTTTTTGTTGTCTGTTTAGATATTATAATCATTTTAACATTAAAGACCACTTTCGAAGTATCAAATTGCTTCTATTAGATTGACAATAAGAAAAATTATGAGTGTTCATCCTCACTTAAACTTAAAAACCAACAACAACACAAACACACTCACACAAGCACATTTAAAAAATTATAATCAAAACAAATGCAAAAAATCTTTTAAAAAAAAAGTTAAAGGAAAAAAACTTATGACAAAACATAAAAATAAAATACAGCCAAACATGATAGAAGATAAAAATAGGAAATGGTGATGATGATGATGATGCCAAAGCGAAAACTGAGTTCAAGCCATACGAAGCCAACTCAAACCAGCAGCATCTTCTTCAATACAAAATCATCTATTCATTCAGTCGCATACATACTCTCTCACCAATCGCTTAAGTCATTGTTTGTAAAGAAAGCCATAGGAAACCACCAGGAAACAAAAACTAGTTAAACAGAGGCTTAAAGGAATGGAAGCATTTTGAAAAATATTTTTTAGATATAAAATTATTTAAAATCCATTTAAGATATGTTATAGAATTTTCTGCCAACTTATTAAGAGCCAAAAAAGAACTCATTCCTTTATAACACTGCATATAATTCAATTCTAACAGAAGGCAACGTTTCGTTATTTATAAATTGTACGAGTACTTATAAATAAGTACGTTTTTATATATATTTTTTTCTATCATTCTTCTGCTTCATTTCTCTATCAGAAGAGGAGGCCGGCCATAGATGCAACAGATGAAGACGACAGAGATGCTGATGATGATAATGGGTTTAGTAAATGTGAGCTTAAGAAGCATAAAAGGCTAGAAAACTGGTAATAAAATTTAAATTCTTCTAAAGCGCAAGCAAAAGGATCTCTTCTATTCTTTCTATCTCTTCACAAACGACTGAGTGGTTTTGATAGTTGAAAGTACTTGACAAGAGCAACGTTCATACTTGCAACAACGTTGTGTGATCAACACTCTAATAATGTACAGACATCCATACATTCAAACATTCATACTTTACTCGTATTGTGATAAAGTAAAGATAGAATGAAAAAAAAAATAGAAAAATAGCAAAAAATGTAAACCCTTTCATTTTAAAGGTGAATGTTCTAAAGTTACGTTCACTTAACGCGAATACGGGTACATAAAAAAAAATTAAAAGAATTATTGAAAAGATCTTCTTGAATTAGAAATTAAGGATGATCACTTCACAATGTTGCTATGCCTGGGTTTACACTGTGAAATTTTTCTTTCAGAAAGTGTAAGTTTATTGATTAGAAGAGGGGTGAGCGGAGAAAAAAAAGCATTTTCTCTTCCCCTCTCACCAATAAACTCAGACTTTCTGAAAAAAAGCTTTCATAGTTTGAACTCAGATTATCAGCCCTTAATATTTTTCAAATATAGATATTTAAATAACGTAAATTTTCAAAGCTATTTTTACGATAATAAAATTTGTTGATTGATCAGAGAAAATGTATCGTTAACTTAAATTTTTTATATATAATTGATCGATAACTTAAAGGTATTATAGAAAATTTATCGATAACTTAAATTTCTTATAGAAAATTTATCGATAACTTAAATTCCTTATAGAAAATTTATCGATTACTTTTTTTTTATTAACAAAATTTATTCTTAACCTTAATTTTCTATCGAAATTTTTTAAAGTAAATTGAAAATAATTTTTTATACAACAAATTTTGATAACTTAATTCTTTATAGAAAATGTATTGATAACTTAAATTTTCTATAGATTGATTTTATTTCAATAAATTTAGTTTTCTGTAGAAGATTTATCGACAACTTTGTTTTTTTTTCTAGGCAATTTATGAGTAAATTTTGTGTTCTCCAAACATTTTTCCGATAACTTTAGTTTTCTCTAGACAGTTTTTCGATAATTGTGATTTTTGTATCGATAACTGGGGTTTTTCTTTAGAGTTTAGTTTTCTATCAAAAATTTATTGTTAGCCATTATTCTTTTCTAGACAATTTATCGATAACTCTTGTTTTCTTTGATAAACTTTTCAAAGCTTTACTTTTCTCTAGCAAACTTTCGTTTTCTCTAAAAAACTTTATTTTTTCTCTTAAAAAACTTTATTTTTCATTAAAAAAAAAACTTAAGTTTTCTTTACAAAACTTTTCGTTAACTTAAGTTGTCTCTATCAAACTTAATTTTTTTTAGAAAATATGCTTAAATTTAAACTTCAACCGTTTTTTTTTCAATACAAAATGTTTCGAATTATTTTTTAACATATTTTGATAACAATTAGTATTGTGGTTATTTTATTGAACTGTTAATGGTTTTTAATCCAAATTTAGATATTTTTAATTAGGCTTAAGTTCATTGAATTTAATTTTCATTAAATTATTTTTATGAAGACAGGAATTTTACAACATGAAATTAATTAAAATTTTTTTATTGATAATTTTTCATTCTTGACTGCGCTGAGATCTCAAAAAAATATTTTGATAACTTTAATTTTTTTTATAAAAATTTTTATTTTCTTTAATTTTCACGAAATCGGAAATTTTCTCTTTGTTGTAATAAATTAAAAGAAGTACATTCGAAAAATGTTTAAATAATACAATAACTTGAATTATCTTTAAAAATTTTAAATTTCTTAAATTAAATGTTTCGAGCAGTTTAATTTTCTATTGATTTTTTTACATTAATTTCCTCTATGAAATTTTTGATAACTTGAATTTTTCTAGAAATCGTTTCGATAACTTTAATTTTCTATAGATTTATTTTATTTGATTTCTATAGAAATGTTATATATATCTTTTTTTTCTTTTCTAGAAGACATGGTAATTAATTTTGTGTTAATTTCTTCTGTAGACAATATTTTGATGACTTTTTTAGATAACTATCATTTTTTTAAGACAATTTATCGATAACTAAGAGTTTATCAAGACAATTTATCGGTAACTTTAGTTTTTAGAAAATTTATTGATAACTTTTGCTTTTCTGGACAATTTATCGATACATTTTTTTCTTTTATAAACTTTTTTGTTTTATTTTTTAAATTATGCGATAACTTAAATTTTCTTTATAAAATGTTTCGATTACTTTATTTTTCCTTAACATTTTTTTTATGACTATTATTTCCTCTATAAATTTTTTGATAACTTAAATTTTTTCTAGAAATTGTTTCGATAACTATAACATTATATAGAGAGTTTTGCAGTGTCGGAATTTAATTTTCTTTAATATTTAAAATATTTTAAACATTTTCGATAATATGAAGGAAAAGATAGTCACTGTTTTATTGTTGGTATTTTGTTTAAGCTTTGATATCATTGCAAATAAGACTTTTTGAGTCTATGTAGGTAATTCTCAATCCCTCTGTAGTCTTGTTTGCTGATAGCTTTGGCTTTTCTAAAATTATTTAGGACAACGTTTCCCGATGATCTGGCCTAAGCAACCAGTGAAATGCGCATAGGAACAGCTTATCCTCCAACAATAAATTTCAGTATTTTTTTTATCAATTATTAAAAAAAGGGAATTAAGCACAACAAATAAAATCTTTTAACAAATAATTGTATTCCCAAAAATAACTTTGATAATAACATTTTCGATAATATCAATTCTCTTTTTTAAATTCTATTGCGTTTTTAGTGAAATATGTACATCATTTAGTGAACACCCTTATTATCGCAAAAAGAAGCTTAAGGAAAAGTTCTTTGTTTTGTTATGTTTTTTTTTATTTCTTTCCAATACGACTATTTATATAAACAGAGATTTTCCATTTTTACGCTGTGTTTGGTTATACAAACTCTATTATTATCATTCTAGGATTTCTTTCAACTTGAATTTTTTGCGTTGTATTTTTTTCCTTTCGATTCTTCTTTTTTATTGTAGTTGTTGCTGTTATTAAAAACAATATTTTCCCAAAGCTGCTGTCTGGCTGCACCCTTGCGCTCGTACCACAACCATCCACATGATGTTGTGTTGCAAAGATGATAAAGGTCTATTTTAAGTGCTTAGTGTTTTGAGATAGCGATTTCTGATTCTTTTGTCTTTTATTTTTTTAAATGTTGCGCGCATGAGCACCGCACAGCACAGAGGACTATACTTGGATTTGTATAATTTTTTTAAATTTCTTCTAGGTATAAGTATCTTTCTGCTTGAATACAGCCAGCCTTCCTATCAATTGTAAAAGCTGTTTCGGCTTGTCATTTTATTAAGGAAATAAAAAAACGAAAGGTCTGCTCATTTTCTTGTTTTGATCGTACCTTTAGAAGTCTTTGTGTGTGTGCGTTTGTGTGTGCGATTGTGTTTGAGTGTGCTCGGTGTGCATAGTTACTGTACAAAGCAATTGAACATCTCAAGAGTCGTATCGGGGGGATATCAAGAATATATTTAATAGATGGGATAAAACAGTTTTCAAATACATTTAAGGCGTTTGTTCGTTCAACTGTGAGAGTCAGTGTCTATTTGAGTTTTTATTTTGGCAGTAGCATGGTGGTAATAAATCTTTTTCTATTTAGTAATAAAAATCGTTTCATAACAATGATAATTTTGAAAAACAGAAAACAAAAATAAATAAAATAAAAAGCAGAAAATCCATAAAGGTAGACAACATATAAGTATTCTTGTAATCATACTGATTTCTCTTAACTTTTTTTTTAGTTACGATTATGTATTTGGTAATTCGTAATTCTTGAGTGTATCTAAATAATCGTACGCGCCTGCAGTTTTATAATATTGCAACATTTCCAGGTGATTGTCTTAAATGTTTCTTAAGAATATGTTTTGTATGATGTTGTTTGCATGAGTTTAACTAAACATTACAATTATTTTGTAAGATGTATGATCGTTGGTATATTTTTTATTCACTTGTAGTTAAGAAATTCGTAATGGAAAAAAATATCGGCAAAATTATGCCAGATCAAAGCTCATTAATATTATTCGCTTTATGTGCATCTACTTATTGGTGATCAGCTTTATTTGAAGAAACTCTTCAAAGATTTATCGATAAGCATAAAGTTCACAGATTTTTAGTGGAATCTATTGCTTGAATATTATTGGAATATTCCTATTTCTACTAACATTTAGATGAACATAAAAGAAAAAAAGGTTTGAATAGGTATAATACATTTTCAAATGGCTTTATAGAAAATTCAATGTTCTTTTAGAAAAAATGCAATATATTTTCGAAATGGTGGCTTCTATAAAATTTTAAAATATCGTTTATTTAAAATTACTAACTCAAATTTGATATAAAATTTGTATCCATAGGATAACCCAGCAAAAGCTTTACTTACCTGGTTAGTTAGCAAGTAATATTAGAGACATATGAACACTACTTAATTTTCGGCTGAATAACTACTTATTTTTGTTCGAGTTGTCCACAGAATTCAGTACTTACAATACACTTACTAGAAGCCAAAAATATATAGTTATTATTTAACTACCAGTAAGTTGATTTGTAAGTAGTTGCCATACTTTCTAGAAGCCAAAAAATGACTCGTTTTTATTTTATTGGCGCTAGTTAATAGACCTTATAAGTAGTTATTAATCTCGTTACCAGTAAGCTAATAATCAGTACTGAAAACAACACAACTAATAAGTAGGCACTGAGCTGATTATTAGTAAGCAAATATTTAGTAGTGAACATAATAGTAGTAAAAAGTAGTTACTGATGTCATTACTAGTAAGTACTAATTGAGGTTTTCAGAATACTGACAATTGTAATGACAAGTACTTACCAGGTAACGTATGAAATAACTACTACCTATTACCAAAATTCAAAAAGTTTTTCCTCGGAAACTCAAATTTTATATCAAATTTGAGTTTAACCCTGTGTGAAATAAAATAATATAAATTTTTTTAGCCTATTATTTTCAACACATAATAAAGCTATTTAATACAGATTTTGATACTTTTGCCACCTTTACCGTTCTGCAGATATACAGGAATCTATGTTGTGTTTCTGTAGAAAATGCTACGGCCACTTCTCTAATCCAGCCCACCGACAGATGTCAACTATTTTTACACGATATGGATAATTTTACTGTTACCGTTCTTTAGATATAAAGAAATCTTTATTGTCTTTTTGTTTGAGGAGCATCGCTTACTTGTGAAAATTTCAGAAAACCCTGTTCAAAAGCTTAATAGTCTAGGGAACAAACCAACACACAAACAAATGCATATTTATCTTTACTAGTGATCGAAATGCGACCATAATTACTTATTTATGCAAATATGAAGAAAACATTCAAATAATTATATATAAATTAACATGTTTCGAACATTGCTTTTTTTCGTCTTAGTGGATTGATTTGTCCGGTCAATATATTCTCTTCCGCTCAAGTCCGTGAATGCTTAATTTAGTTTTGTAACTTCAATAATATAAAAAAATTAAAAAGTACTAATTGAAAATCAAAAAAAAAGTACCAAAAAGTCTCCTCTTATAGTTACTCAATCTCTGGACTCTGCATGTTGAACTTTATGTTTCTAGGTTCAGTATTAATAAAAATTCCAAAAGTACCAGTTAAAGAACGAAAAAGTACCAAAAAGATCCCTCTTACAGATTCTCATTTACTCAGGCCTTGCATGTTTAATTTTTTTGTTTCTAGGTCTATTACTAACGGAAATTTAATAAGTACCAGTTGAAGAACAACAAAGTACCAACAGTTTTCATCTAAGGTTCTCATTCACTCAGGACCCTGTACCTATAATTTTATGTTTCTAAGTTTAATATTATAGAAAATTCTAAAACTACCACATGATGTACCATAAAAGTAAAAGGAAGAAATTCAATTCTCCGTATTTCCCCCTTTTTGATAGTTTTTATCTCCCCACTAAAGTTACAAAAAATTTCAATTTTATAGTTGGAGTCCATAATTGAATACGTATATATCAATAGATGGAGAAAAATGTTTTGAAAAAAATACAATACCAAAATAGGTACGATTTTCACCCCTTAGGTTTCGTTTGTTACGAATTTGGTATAATCTTTATTTCTATATTTATTTGTTTAAGAGATAGATGTGGGGACAAAAAAGTCCCAAAAGGTCCGAATTTCAAAAAAGTACCAGCCATGTGTCCAGTTATTTTTCTAATGAACAATGATAACTGTTACATATTTTTTTTTTTTTTTTATCTCTTAGTTTTGGAGAAATGAGGTTACCGAATTTACCCTTTTTACCCCCTTGGATTCAATTAAAATATATATTGGTCACTTCCGTAAGTAAACACATTTTAAATGTTGTAATTTTCTAAAAATATCTTCCGAAAACTTAAATTTTCTATAGAAAATGGTTATATTTTCATAATATTTTCTGATAACTTTAATTCTCTATAGAATTTATCGGCTAACTTTAATTTTTCATAGAAGATTAAAGAAGATATTTCTTTTAAAAAGCGTTTAATATCCTTTTTGTTATTTAGGTAAAGTATTATTTAGGTTAGTTTAGATTAGTCATCGACGGAGAGCTTACTTGGGGCCTTCAGTGGTACCTTTTTGATACCCAGCGCCAATGCCCTTTCTAAAGAGCAGTTATTCAGTACGCGTCACCGCGTACTGAAGAGAAGAAGCAACACTAGTTCTATCCTAGATAGACCCTCCAAACAGTCAAACAGCGGTCATCCCAGGTATTTTTTCCTAATGTTCCGAATACCAGGACATTGACATAGAAACTGAAACACAATTTCCTTTTTTTTCCTCGTCATGACAATTTCTGCAGTAGTCATTGAATCCCAGATCCACATGCCCACTCAAATGAGTTGCCACAGGTCAGTGCCCAGTACAACTGAGACCATTGTTCTAATCTGGTCCCTATTGAAACTAATTAACAAGCTACACAGAAAAAAATAAAAATTGATTTCATTTAAAAAGTTTGTGATATTAATTAAAAAATTAATTATGGTATCAATTAAACGATAAATTCACTTGATTGAAATTTTAATTAAAACTGATTTTATTTTGGATTGGTGTAAAATTTTGGAGAATTTTTTCTGTGTGATTCTCCGTTCATCACAGCCAGGCCATAATGCCCTTGCTATGGAACAGGTGGATTCGCAAATCCATCCGAACTAATAGACTCGCGCTTGATAAGTGACCTACAGTTGGCCATTGGGCATCCCGACGACCACCTAGTTTGGCAAGCTTTTCTCCTATCCGGTTACCCCGGCAGTTCTCGCGCCCTGGCACTTACATTAGCGTTTACTTCGAATGCTTTGCAATCTTATTGAAATAGATCCGACGTTCTACAGTTAACCTAGATGTCGTATAGACATCCGCTAGGGAAGCAATGGCAACTTTGCTACAGTAAATATATGTCTATATCTCTCGATATGCGATAAAACCTAAGCCAGTTAGCCGCCCGCCTTATAGCAGAGATTTCGCCTGCATGACACTACAGTCATCCGGCAGACGAAAGGGCATTTTAATATCCAGTTCTTCTATGAAGAAACCCCTACTAACTATACTTCATTTCCTCGAACCATCAATATAAATCCTTGGGGTCTTTGTTAGGCCACCTGTGAACAACCATCTAACCTGTATGTTTCAATAAGATGGAGACACAGAATATACTTCACATACTTTTAACTATATATACATATATATGTGTCAAACTGTCAAAATCTTATAATCTTATTTAACAATATAAATTGTAAAATTACTCTAGCACAGTGTAATTTGAATTAAGTTATTTGCATTAATGTGTTGTTCAATTAAACGAAATCATTTAAAATAATCGTATAAAGCTCATATAAGAACTTTGGAAATAAAAGCTCGCTTTCTAGTAACAACTTTCTAATATTATTAATTTTTTTTTCTAAATTTTAAATCCAACACTCGTGCGTGAGTATTAAAACCCAAAAAAAAAATCAATTTACTTTTAAATTGAATGTTGATTTGGAAAGTAATAGTTGGTAATAAATTTTATTATACGAAAATAAAAAACCTAAAGAATTAATAACGACCACATGCAACACCTCATACAAATTTGTGATAAAAAATCACAATCAATACAATTGAATATTTTTTTTAAATTTTTCTAAAAAAAAAACTCAGAAACACATGCAATACACGTTTATCCTCAAAAACCATTTAAAGAAACATTTACAAGTAAGAAATTATAGTCGGCTAAGCCCGACCAAATGATACATTACACCACAATATTTGGGCCTCATGGGCAGTCATGGATAAATTGTGTGGGATTTGCGAAAACCAGTCCCGATTGGCATCCCTAATCAAAACAAATGCTGTGTAAGTGATTCTTTTAACGATTTGTAAGAAAACGCTTTTTAATCGAAAAAATGTTGTTTAAGAAATTAAATGATTTTAAAAAAAAAAATATGACAACACTGTCCATAAGTCAGCAAATTTGTTTCCATTAAATAGAAAAATTTACAGCGAATTTTGAGAATTTATGTTGCTTAAGCTTGAACATCAAAATTGTTGTACTGTTCTTCTGCCTATGTTATGGCTTATGTTTCAGACGTACCGTTTAAAATGTGCATACATTTCTTTTTTTACTTCAGGAATAGCTAATCTTTGCCTTTTTTTGTAAAGTAATTAAATGCAAATGGCGAATATTTTATCAAAACAATTTTTTTTGTGTGTAATTTTGCTTCAAATATGTAATTTGGCATGCAGTCATGTGTTATTTCCGAATTGCTTATTGACAGCACTGTTTATATTGCAATAAAATAAGTTTGAACAAAAAAAAAAAAAAAAAAAATACCAACTTAATAAGATGGTTTATAGGCACAAGGGCTTCATTCCGGAAAGAAGCTTGTAATGGGGGCTATGTAATATGCAATAATTATTGACCGATACTCATCATTTTCAATAGGCTTGGTCCTTGTGACAATCAAAACTTATGTACCATATTTCATCAAATTATCACCAAAATTGAGACCTGTACTTTGTGCACAATGATTACATGGAGAGCCAGCCGGACGGACGGACATCATAAGATCGACTCAAAAAGTGGTTCTAAATATGTCGATTGATGGGTCTAGGACCAATATTTTAAGGTGTTACTTTACACTATCACACAAGTCTTACGTATTTTTACGTAGATGCATTCCTGATATAATTATTGTTTGAAAATTTTCCAAAAACAATAATAACTCATCATGAGAGGGTTGTATTTTCCTCAAACTACGTAAGACTTGTGTGATAGTGTAAAATAGCCTTTACAAACATCAGCACAAAGAACTAAAACCCCTGCGGGAAAAAGAAGGAGTACGGATGCCTTCTAGAAGGCCTCAGTACTCCTTCTTATGGATGTACAAGGCCTGCTCGCTCCATTCCATACTCATATATTTTTTACACACGTTGTCATTGCGGGGTAGGCCTTCCGCTCTCGCTTCTTTATTATGTACACAAGAATGGCAACTGTATAAAAAATAATTCTTTTACTTTTGCTTTGGCAAAAAACTTTTTATTATATTCAATATTTTTTATTTTTCGAATTTATTCTATGAGTTAAATTTTAGTTATGTATTTTATAAAGCTTTTTTGTAGTAGTTCTATTCCTTAAAATTTAAGGAATGACTTTATACACTACCACCAGACTATTATCTTGTATCTTCTTGTTACATTTTACCTAAGCTATCCGTTGGATAGCAATGAAGTTTAAAAAAAATATTGAATATAATAAAAAGTTGCTTATGAAAAGAAATAATTCCCAATATCTATTTGGCAAAAAACAAAAAATGCTACTCCTTCTCTTCTCCCTTCTCATAGAAGCGAGTGTGGAATGTGTATATGGCTCAAAATCACTAGTGTTGTAAATTTCAAGATTGAGTTTATGCCAGAAAGAATTTTAAGCAATAATGAAGGCTCTTAGTTTATACTATTGCAAATTGGGTATATTAATAAACTTTGACAGGGCAGCGCACACAATTCTACACTTTTTTCATAATATTGCTTTTTAGTGAATATGTTTCAGAAAACCATCAATTCGGGAACGTTTTTCTAAGTTTGATAAAATTAACAAAAACAAAACAAAATACATTACTTAAGCATCGTTTAATAACATGGACTTATTATGAATCTATTTTATATAAACATAAGTAAAAACAATACATACAAAATCTTCTACAAGCAAAATACGCAAAAAAAACTAAAGAAGTTACTATTATCGTGCATAAGATGTAGGAAATTTCAAAATATTCAAAACTCTTATAATGGAATTAACGTTACATGAACAGAATGAAAGTTCTGTAATATAACAAAACAATGTCTTTTCTAAAAACAAGCTCAATTTATGCGTATTTTATTGAAAAATATTAATTTTGATATAATAAATATTCAAGCGCAAGGTCAATTATATAAAAGCTATTTTGTAAACAGCAACCATTAAAGTTACAATAAACATTATTTGGTATGGCCGACCGTTGTATTTTCGTCGCCGTCGTTGAAAAATTTTTCAATTAAGTAAATTTTGCTCGCCGTCAACGATGTGTGACTGACGTTCTCAACGTCCGCAATTTCATATCGGCTTCGAGTGGAATATTATGACATATATAACGTAACGGCGTAATCTCTTTTTATAGTTTTCAAAATGATAAACAATAAATAATTTTTTATATAATTGACCTTGCGCTTGAATATTTATTAAATCAAACTTATTAAAATGTCGAAGAAAATAAAACTAAATAATTTGAAAAATATTAATGTTTCCGAAAATGATCAATCGTTCCCGGAATGACAAAACTGACGCGTTCCCGAAATTACTTTCTCTGCATGTACCTATATTGATCTAATTTAAAATTTACTTGTTTAATTAATTATATTGTTTGATGTACACATAAAACAGTCTAGTTGTAATAGTTTATAACCTTTCTTTTTTTAAATAAAGTCAAGATTTTATACATTAAATTGCTAGCAAAACCAATTCTGCACCTTGGTGATTTTGAGCCATATTACCTTTTATACGAAAGAGCCGAGGCCTTATATGAGGCATTCTTTAGCAGCTAAGATAAGAATGGTAATTGAATCAAACTAGTTTTTAAGCAGGCCTTTAATAAGGCCTGAAAAAGAAGGTCTTCTGAGTTTTCCCGCTGGGACCCTTCCCACTATTGTGGTGTGGGTATAGAAATACTAAGTAATACGTATCCATTGGTAGCAAATTGTACAAACTACTCGACTCTCAAGCAAAAATCACAGAAATAGAATAGAAGAATTAAATCAACAGCACCACAAGGCAACACAACGCACTACTTGTGTACAATATGTGATCAGCAATATTAATGAGTGAAGCTCTGAAACCTTAATTTTTTTTCTCTTTTTGTATTCTTATTATTTTACCTTAAACACAAAGAAATAGAGAATAAGAAATGGGGATTTGAAAAATAGAAAATGACGAGCATTTAACTATTTGGCTTATAATGGGACTAGAAATTGAGATTTCATGGAAGCAAATACGAACGGACACAGAACAAAAAGTGAAAAAAAGCCATTACAAGTAACATTATTAACAAAAATGTATACGTAAACACAATTACAACTTTTATATGTGTAAAAATACTTGATCATTTGTAACACCTTGCACTTACAACACAACACACACACCCAACAACAGCAACAATAATTTTTAGTTGCAACAGTAACATACAACAGAATGGAAACAAGCCCACTGACAAAAACCACTAATAATATTCTCGTAGCAGTGTATTAGGAAACGCATCCCATTTATTCACTTGAATGTGTACCTGCATACAAAAATCCACGCAAGAGAAATCATGATGATCATGGAATAAATTTAAACATTTAAAAGTGGAAACATAATACACGCACTAATCGTTATATCCACCCATTGAACTTGTACGATCATAATAAAAAGGGAAATAATACTCAGGTTCAGTTTTAAGTTTTAACATCATTATTATTAAATCCACTGAAAATGAAAACCATTTTTATCAAATATTTAACATCCAAAATACATTATCTTTTCAAATTAAAAGGGATAATTCTTTGGCGGTAGGCAAAAAGGTCAGAAACTGTCGTTTTTCGAAATGTTAAATTGAAAATTATTTATTTGGTGTATTTCATATCACTATTATCACTATTAGAAGCAGTTGTTCTAGACTAATGCTATGAACACAACTGGGACGAACGACAAATTTCGCCCAACACGACGAATCTTTCAGTAAAAATTCGCTGAGTAAATTCGTCGAGGGAAAAACAATAGCGAGGAATAACAAGCATCTTTTATAATTGAGAAAGTTGATTGCTGTTTGTGCAAGAGAGAGAAAAAATGTGACCATATTACAAAAATAATGCATAATTAAAAAAAATAAAACATAATTAAAAACACAATTTAAAACTATTTTTATAGCTAAATTCTTTTTACATATATTTATTTTAAATGTTATCCAATAAAAAAAAAAACAATTATTAAAGTAAAAAGTAATTTTATTTACTAAAATACTTCTAAACTAAAACCAAACATGGTCACCTGGTACTGATTTTTTCGTCGTTCGCCGGCGTATGAAATAGAAATAAATCTTTTGGAAAGTCGCCGGTTATGCCGAATGTCGGCGGACGCTGTTATTGTGTTTATTTTCATATACACAAATATGTTTTAATTTTCGCGATGAATATTCGCGTCCAAAAATTTGTCGTTCGTCCCAGTTGTGTTCCTAGCATTAAGTTATTAATACCAAACTAAAGAGAAAAACAAAAATGAATCCAATCAAAAACTCAAAATGCTTTTTTTTACTAAAGAGTTTTTGCCTAACGGCAAAGAATTTAAGGTTGATTATAAGGAAGCAAAATGAGTTCATTTTTAACAAGATCGGGAACTGGTTTTATTTTTTAACTTTTGGGCACCTCAAAGTACAAAAAGTCACACTGTGCAATCGTACATTTGAGAACCATAGCTGCCAGATAAAATTGGTCGAAAATCGTCAAATTTTGAGGAAAAAATCGTCAAAATTGTCAAATTGACTAAGCAAAATCGTCACAAAAATCGTCATTGTAAAAACGACTAACTTTTAATAAGTTTTGAAAATTAATTCTTACTTTTAGTTTCCGTTGCTAATAAAATTGTAAGTGCTGGTTCACACTGTTCAATTGTTGAGTTTTTAGGAGAGAGAGGAAATTAAATATCATTCTCTTTGCTCTTCTCTCGTAAAAGCTCAAGACTTGACGGCTAAAACTTGAACAGTGTGAACATGATTAAATGTTGAAAGTTCCTTTGTGGTATATTAATTTTTCACTACGCTGTTTTCGTAAAAATTAAAATTAAATATGCCAGCGGTTTGTTTTATTGTTTGGAATCCTTAATTTTTCTAAAAACTTACTCAAGCTTGATACGAATTTGCTTACTAAAGGTACCCTGTTATAAAGTTTTCAATGCATACATTTTATTTATGGCATTATCAATTAATTTAATTTGCTTTCTCAATGGATTAGATTTCTCTAATATAAAAATATGTAGTCTCAGAAATAAAACTTAAATTTGAACACACAAACATTATTTGAGCTTTTATATTTGCTAAATCTGCTTTTTTATGAAACTGCATCACAGTCGTCGGCTCCTTCCACCACATCCTTGAATTGGTCAAATTTTTCAGGCTAATACATAACTGCTGTCAACCACGTTCCCCACCTGGTTGTTATGGACTTTGCAGGAAGAAATAAATCGGGATGATTCTCTTATGCCCGTAATTTCTACAAATTTATATCTAGCTGTGTATATACATCTATGGTATAACGAATTTTTTATAATTTTAAGACGTATGTCTTACCTACTGGTTAAACTGTAGTGTATTTTACACCATCGATTTTTGACAGTTAATTAAAATAATTAATAAAATACAAATGATTCCATGTTTTAAAAGAAAACTTGAAGGAAAAAACACGTAGGCGAAATTAACGTTGAAATTACCAAAAAAAACTTTACCGGATAGGTAAAGATAACTGTTATGTACGAACACGACCAGATATCTCTTTGGAGAAATTACGGGCATTAATATGCGGCAAATCGGGAGGTGCTTTGCAAAACATTGTTTCACATAAGAAAAATGCATCACGGTGCATTGCAAAATAAACCAAATAAAACAAGTTTTGCTTTTACATAAGAAATCAGTTGCAGTAGCCTCCTATCTCTTCTGCATCACGGTGCATTGCAAAATAAACCAAATAAAACCAGTTTTGCTTTTCAAAAAAGGCAACAAAAATATGCAATGTCAGCAAAAAGATATGCATTAAAAGCAAAATATGCGAAAATATGCACTTACAAATCGATGCCATTTTACTTAAAATTTCATGATTCGCCAATATATTTAGTTTATGTTGATCTCAGACTGACGACAACAAATATGCATTTGCATAAAAATTCGGGCCGTAGTAATAATTAAATGGAAAATAATTTCTACAATCAACATAATTGGGGCATATCTAAGATTCTCTAAATATAAATTGTTTTTAGGTAAGATATCCAATTTTATACGAAATTTCTAAAAGTAAATTATTATCCAAGTTGTTTTTGGGAAATTATTAAATTATTTATACTAATTTATAAAAAAAAAAAATCAATTAATCAATAAAATTATTGCTTAAAATTTTTTAAATAAAGCTACAAAAAGCTAAAAAAATTTTATAAAATGTTAAATAAAATGCCAAATGTGAAATGAAAATTGTGCAGATAAATCTAAATTTTTAAGCTAAATTTAGCTTAAAAATGTCAGCTAAATTTAGCTCCTTTACTTTTACTAAAGCCCCCTTTAACACTATTCTAAAAGTCTTAAAAATGTTGTTCTCACAAGATCCAATGACTTTTGGTCTGATTGTCAATAAATCAAATATAAAATCTTATTCATTACATTTTCCGTCTACACTATCACCTTTCAAATAAAAAGAAAACTCTTTGTAGATTATAAACAGCTGTTCAGTATAAAAACTTTTGTATTTTTGTTTTAAGAGCGCTTTAATTTTTGCTTGATTTAAACAGATATTACAAATTAAATAAAAGTGAAAAGCTAACAACATAAAATGTAAAATTTCTTCAATATTTAGTAATTTTTGTCCTGATTCAGGCGGCAAATTCTTTAACCACCGTATTTGTTATCTGCATCAAGAGTGAGGAAGTTGATACGTATGTATTTTTTCCACTATTTAATAAATTTTTTCAACAAATGAAAATTTGTATTTATTTTTATTATTTTTTTTTTCAATTGCTATTCCTGATTTTATTCTTGTATTTCTACAAAAATAAAACTGATGAAAATTCTTATAGTTTAGAAAAATGTCGACAAATGGTGAAAGCCATATAAACGACTTTGAAATTTCTTTTTGTATTTCTTTAACCTTTATATCAAATTGTTTTCATACCATTATACATTTTTAATTTATTTGTTATTTTGACATGTCGTAATACTCAGTATTATAGTGTAAAAGGGCTCTAAATAAGCCAGAATAAAAACTTTACAACAAGCAAAACGAATAGTTAGTTGACAGTAACAGTTACGTAACTGTACAGTAAAAATGTAAGAAAAATTAGTTTTCTTCAGATTTAGACGTTACGGTTAAGTACTGTTAACTTACTGTTAACTATAATCTTCCTAATAGTTTTACATACAACAAAATGAAGCAACTGATTTGCAACGTTACTGTTACTGTCAGCTAACTGGGGCTTTAATTAGGGAACCAACAACAAAATACACAGAGTTTCCGTTAGATTTCATAAAAAAGCTACGCAATTTTGCATTTGCTCTTTCGCAAGACCATTTGCACCAAACACTGAACTCCGCTATTGATTTGCTTCTGAGCACAACACGTTACTTTAAACGTGCGCAGCAAAAAAAAGAGGAGCTAAATATAAAGGTTTTGAGCAAAAGCTTTTTTCAAATGTTTGCTTTTAATGCAATTTCGATTAAGTTTGCATATGCGAGCTGGCCTCTCTAAAGCAGTGTTGCCACTTAAGAATTCGGAAATTACACATAACTGTGCACCAAATTACACATTTGTAGCAAAATTACACACACACCTTATTGATATTCCTTAGTTGCAATTTAATCGTTAGATTTACAAAAAAAAGCAAAGCTTATTAATTGCTGTAGTAAGAAAGAACTGAATAAACATGTATAACGGCACGTATCCACATGCAGTGTTTCTTTTCCCAACATCGGCAGAAAAATGTTTTTGTGCAAGCCTAAAGCTATGTTTACACCTATTAAATACTTGACGCCCTACACGTTACCACTAGTTGTATTAAAAATTGTTTGCTTTTGGAAAAAACTTGGCTAGATAAAACATTATTTTACAGTTTCTAAATTACATTATACAATTATCTTCTAACAAATAAAGTTTAGTAAATCAATAGAAATTGTAAAAAATAAAGCCAAAGTTTGATCAAATTAGTGGTCATGCTTTTTTGGATCTTTTCGTCAAATATTTGTTAGGTCTGAACACACCTTAAGCAACATAAATTTTTAAAATTCGCTGTGAGTGGTTCTGTTTGATTCAAACAAATTGATTGACTTCAGGTACTTATCGACTACACAATATTATTGAGTACTTTATAGTTATAATTATTGTCCTTTGGCTTCACTCTATTGAATAAGTAGCGCAATATAAAAAAAATATATCGTCGGTCACAGGTTGACAACTCTTAACTCACTTTTAAATTTTTTTGAAATTGTCAACTCGTATTATTTATTTTAATTTTTTTTTTAATCTGATACCTTTGTTTTCTTTACACCATCTTACAATAAATATCTCCTACTAATTTTGGTTTTTTTTTTATTTACTTCCAACACGGTTTAGTAACGGAGTAATAACGTTTTTTTTTTGTCTCTTGAAAAGTATAAAAAAACATGTTAAGAGTTGTCAACCTGTGACCGACGATATGGTGCAATTTTTAGTTCAAACTTATTTTATATTTAATAAAACATCAGGAACTTTCTTCTTAAATTCTAAACTCTTTTAAATTTATTAGTATTGTGGTTATTTTATTGAACTGTTAATGGGTTTTAATCCGAATTTCGATATTTTAATCAGGCTTAAGTTCATTGAATTTAATTTTCATTAAATTATTATTATGAAGAAAGGAATTTTACAACATGAAATTAAATCAAATTTATTGATAATTTTTCATTCTTGACTGAGCTGGGAATTGCCCTGACTAGTTTCGATTATAACATCTTTTAAATTTTTTACATTTTCTTTTTTTATTAAATAGTTCTTGCGCTATTTCAAGGAACTTAAAATCCAATTTGACAGTTTGTGTTAAACATGTGTAAGCCCTTACTTAGCAATACAATTTGACAGTAGAGTATTGCTCGCGGAGATGGAAAGTGAACAAAGTCAGGGTGTAAAAACCAATTTTTATTGTGATGGAAACTGAACAAAATGGCAAAAGCTCGAAAAAGTTTGAAAAGAAAACCTTGAACGTCAAAAATTAATGAGAAGATAGAACTAAAAGTAAAATTACATATAGATTACACATGGAACTAATTACATATGGGCTCCACATGCAAGTAAAAATTACACACAATATGTGTAATAACACATGGTTTGACAACACTGCTTTAAAGGTTTATCATTTTCTAATAGTTAACCGTAAAACCAACGAATGGCAAGCATTTGTATTTTAAAAAGTTACTAAAGGATACCTAAAATTTAGTTGCTCACTTCCACAGCAAGAAGTCCATGAGCAACAAGATATGGGTTAGTTTTGAAAATTATCTATTGGCTCCATAGTGCTTTAAGTCAGTCTACTCTTCTGTATGCGAGTAATTGTGTTTTCACCTGTTTTGGAGAAAAGGAATTGTATTAAAAAAAATTAAAAAGTACAAGAAGACTGAGCTGTCTTGATGTTCATCATTAAAATTCGCGACATATTGACTAATATGCTAAAATTCCTGCATTAAAATAAAAGGTATGGGTGCGGACTAGAGATGAGCGATATTTCTGTACCTGTGATTTAATCGCTGTTATTGAAAAATCACGAATCACAGGTGTGACCAAATTTGTCAAGTAAGAGGTAGGGTACGTTCGTAAATGCATAAAAACTGTGCATCACTGCTGCAGTGATGCAAAATTTTGTTGCTGATGCGTGATCACCAGTTGCACTTATGATGCTGATGCTTTTTTACAGCTGTGCAAATTTTAGTTTTTGCGCACGAGCTAAATTTCAAAAGGTTCATAAACGAACATAAAATAATAATAAAAATGTTATCAACAATAGTGATGACAAATTTTATTGAATATATTGAAAGAAAATGGGACAGTTTTCTTATAAATAACAAGAAAAAGCATCAACAAAGAAAAATAAAACGATTTATTTTATATCAAAAGTTATTGCATCAGAAAATTAACTGATGCAATAATTGCAAAAATTTGCTGCAGAGCTGCGGCATCACGGCATAAAAAAACTGTTGACGCATGAGAGTGATGCCAAGTTTCGTACAAGTGATGCTTTTACGAACATTAAACTTTACTGATGCGCAAGTGATGGGCAACAGCTGCATTTACGAACGTACCCGTACTTGCTAAGTCGTTCTTTTTGGTTTTTTGATACAACACAAATTTATGATATTTTACTGTTTGTGTGGGTAATAGCATTTTTGAATGTAATAACGAATTATGTTTCAGTTCCCTTCGTTCTCTCTTCTACCTTATTATTAATATGCAAGTAAACAGCTTTGAAAGCTCTTACATTTTGCTGCTGTTTCTTTGCAAAGTATTTACAAAAGCTCTTTTGCGAAAGTTCGCGTATTGTGCATATAGCTTGGCTGCAATTGCTATAAAAGAACTGAAAACTGTCAAACCGTGATTACAATCACAGTTTTAAGAAGTAGTGATTTTTAAATTACGTTCACTAATCACGATGTTCTTTAAAAATCACGGGATCGCTCATAACTAGTGCGGACAGTACGGTTTATACGGAGTAATGTTAGGACTGACGAGTTCACGACACTCGCAAGCTTGAAATGTCAATTATAAGTTGAACAATTTTACATTTTTTTTCTTTTTTTAAATAACTTAATTTTTTATCGATAACTTTAGTAACATTTTTGACAGCTTGCTAATTATCTTTATTCAGCTGAACTCTTTGCACTTGGTTAATTTTTCAATGCATTTAAAATGTAGTATCATAAGGTCCTTACGGTTTTCTTTCGATTTGAAAGAAGTTTATTGGTGTCTTGGCGATGAGAATGTAAACAAGAACCTTAGGAGGTTATATTCTAAATCAATTCACCTTGCGTTGAGAAATTTTTCATATAAATTTTTTTGGAATTTTAAAAACTTTGTATTAAAATATTTTTCAATTGACCATCTTTAATTTCACTGTTCTACTCTGGCTCTCTTCTGGCCAGCATTTTGTTTCATAACATCGCTAAGTCCATTATGAAGTGTTTATCAAACTGTTAATGGTTTTTAGCCCAAATTTTTACATTTTAATCCGGCTTAAGTTCATCAAATTTAATTTTCATTAAATTATATTAATGAAGAAAGGAATTTTACAACACGAAATGAATTAAAATTTTATTAATAGTTTTTCATTATTGACTGAATGCGGAATTTTTCTTTTATATATATTTCTCAACCCAATGATTTCATTTGGGATTCTATGCCCAAATCTCTTGATGTGGTACTAAATTTTGAAAACAGTTTTGTTTTAATAATTGAAAACCCATCAATATACACTAAAAAGGCAAACAAACAGCAATTTATGCACTTACAGTGGGAACGAAAAGTAAAAAATAATTAAATTTTTAATTACAAAATTTTAATTACTAAATTAAACTATCAAAGTTAAATTACACATAATTGAAGTTTTGTTACGAAATTTTACTTCTTAATAATTGAATTTTTTTTATTTTACCCATCACTGTACAACAGTTACATATGTATAAAAATAGGAAAAAAATGTGTTCTTCTTGCAACATTTTACCTTTGTGCCTTCGAATAATGATTGGGGCCATAATCTGTAAAGCAAGTAAAATCGTTTTTTTTTTATTTTAAGTGTCTGATTTTCTCTATTTCATTTAATTAATTTAATTTAATTGATTGTAAAATGCCTATTGCAGTGTTTCCCTCTTGGGGTGCTTGTAAGAAAAAGAAACAAAAAAAAAAAGAGTGGCACAATGTAAGTAATGGAGTGAGTGGAGTATGACCATTCAATCTCATTCAATCACCACTTGAATCTCTGTTCTTTTTATTCCAACAATTTCTATCTTTTTATCGATGTTCAATTAAATTTAATGAATATTAATATTACGATGGTTTTTATTTGGTTGTTGTGTTGCCTGTTGTTTCGGTTTATTAATTGAATGGAGTTTTTCTTTTTGGACTAAATGTGGCAGACGCAGCAGCAAATGTGGCATTTAATGTTTCGTCTTTCCATTTTTGTTTAACCAATTATGTGCTTTAATGGGTGAAAATGTGTTACCAGTTTTTTTTTCTTGAAAAAGATTTACATTGATTTGAAAGTAATTAAGGAGGAAATAAGCGTTTTAAGAAGATTAAGGATGATTCTCTTTCTTTTTGTAATTAAGATTACAAGCGATTTTATTAAAGAATTGTGGTACTATAAAAAGTCAAACTACTCTTAATGCTAATGTTAAAGTATATTAGGCGACTTGGTCAAACTAGTACAAAATTTATTATCCTAATACTTCTATTATACGATAAATCTTTTAAACATTAAGTGTAGAGTTAAGCTTTTAATATTTAACCTGCAGCGACTACGTTGGACATTCTTCGATATTTTATATATTTTTGTTTGACATTAATATATTATCGGTTGTTAATTTTGTTAGGCCTGGATTATTTTCTCGATGGTTGTGCTTATACGCCTTGGGGTCGATCTTTTATAGTCCACTCTAGTTCCACAGGTAACCCTTATGGTGTATTATTTTCTGACAAAAAACTAACCCTGCTTGCTACCATTCGCTGGGGTTTATGTTCCATTCTAAAAACATATGCTAACATGTAAAAAATTGTCTTTTTTCTTCCTCAATATGTTGCACAAATAAATGGAAAATATGTTCCATATCTTACCCCTATTTATATGACATTTTTTTGTAACTGATTTAAGTACTTTTCTATGCAAGCGAGTGTTTTACTCTTTTCTTGCGTTTTCGTACAATTGGTGGTATTTTGTAATAGTGTTATTAACTGAAATGGATATAAAAGTTGTTGTTTTACATTTCGCTACCTAAAACGCAAAGGGTAACTTATTTTATTGCATGAACACAAACGCCAATAAAAAAAATTGGTATCGTAATTGCAAATAAAAACTAAAGTTATTACAATAATAATTATAAATACAAAATTACTAATAAATGCAACTAATTGTTAACTTAATTTATTATCTTAATAATATATAACAACATAGTCTCCACATCGTATCTGTGGCACTCTGAATACATATTTCAACAGATACACAAAAAGACAAACTGGAGCACCGACGGATGGACATCGTCAAATCAACTGCGCTACTCATAAGGATCCATAATATTAAGCCTTTATAGGGTCGAAGATCAATGTTGTAGAAATTCGAACGAAATGGCATACTTATATAAAATACGAACTTATATATATCCCTTCCACCTGCGGTCAAGGGTATAGAATGTCTGTGGTGAAGGGTATAGAAAGTATCTGAGGTTAAAAAGAATCTGAGTATGAATAACAATTTTTATTATTCCTGGTTAAATAATTATTTTTAATATTATTAATTTAAATTTAAACTTTTTATTGAAATAAATGCGTTTTTAAAGCAGAAAAATAAAAGATTTAAAACCTTTTTATTTATTTTATATATTATTATTAATATTCGACCATTAATTTTTTTATTTCTATTTCCAGCTTATGATCAATTAGTTTTTAAAAAAGAAATGAATTTTTTTTGTCCTTTTTCCGTAACTTTGTGTTACGCCTTTGAGATATGAAAAATATTTACAATGATTAATAATTTTTATATTTTATTGATAAAAATCCAAACTTCTAAAAATATCTTTAATATATAGTGTTTGCAGCACCTAAATTTTTTCTAAAGCACCTAAAATCCAATTAATTGCATAGTATTTTTATACCCTCCATCACCACTAGTGTTGAATGAGGGTATACTAAGTTTGTCATTCCCTTTGAAACGTTTTTATTATACATATTAGACCCCATAAAGTATATATATGCTCCTTGAATAATTCTAAGCCGATTTAGCCGTGTCCATCTGTTGAAAACACGCTCACTTTCGAAAAATTCAAAAGAAAACAACAAACTTGGTGCCGAATTGCTTGTACTTCTCCTAAGCAGTTTGGAATTTAAATCCAGCAAAATCGGTTCAGTAGGATCAGAGATATGAATCAAAATGTGAAACAATTACCATAAAAAATTTATCATTTTGTTACGAAAACTAACATAAATGGTGTTTTTATGCACGGATTGATATAAGATTTTGCGCAAATTCGTTCTATATGACTAGAAATCATATTGTAAGTCTACTTTCGGAAAACAGTTTAGAAGGCCTAAAACCGTAATAAATATTGCTATCATATTAAAATGTGCTACGTCATAGTTTTATAGGACTAGAAATCGCACTGTCAAATGTCGTAAAGATCGGTCCATAATTTACCATATGCCTCATATAAACCCTATCCTCGGAAAACATTTTGTTTCTTCTAAAACCGTAATAAGTAAAGCTATCGTAATGAAAACCGGTACGTTGCAGTTTTATAGGCCTAAAAATCACACAAATAAATAATGCTATCATAATAAAATTTAATACTTCCAGAAATCATACTAATAGATTTCGTGATATCGGCCCATAATTTACCATAGGCCTCATATAAAGCCTACTGGCTGAAAACAGTTTGGTACGCCTTAAACTTAAATAAATAATGCTATCAAAATAATAATCGGTACGTCGCAGTTTTATAGGACTAAAAATCACATTGTGTAATCTCGTGAAGATCGGTCCATAACTCTCGGAAAACAGTTAATTGCACCTAAACCCGGAATAAATAATGCTATCAAAATAAAATTTAATACTTCACATTTTTATAGGATTATAAATCACACTAATAAATTTCATGATGATCGGTCCATAATTTTCTATAGGACCCATATAAAGCCCACTCTGGGAAATACACTCACAATATTCTGTACGTAAAATTAACTGAAATTGTAATATAAAATAAGTGAATATTCTGTAAGAAACCGGTCTACTTATTTTTTATTTATTTTTAACGAAAAATTCATTTAATTTTTACTGTACTAATTCAGTAATTTTATATAATACAGGTTTTACTCGAATTTCTAAAAAATACCAGACACCTGTCCTCCTGTTTTCTTAATGAGAGAGAGAGAATATTTATTTTTATTTACTTACCCCGTAATACATGTTTGTTTTACTTTTGTTGCACTGACCACTTTGTTTACAGAAGAACTTTCAATTATAAGACACCAGCAGCATGCCCGATATGGTATTCGCAATTATTTTACTTTAAAAATTTGATGTATGTATATAACTAAATAATTTTAACAAGTAGAATATGGGAATTTTCTACACAAAACAAGCAAATCGTTTTTCACTTTTTGCAACAGATCTACACAGAAAAAAGTGTGTTATCAATTAAAAAAATGGTATAAAAAGCATTTAAATTTAATTAATGTGATAATTGAATCAATTATTTTTTTAGTTGAAACAAAATTTAATTTTGTTGTTTTTAAACAAATTTTCAATTAAAATTTTAATTAAATAACAAAAAATCTTAATTGACTTTTTTCGTTTAAAATAAAATAATTCAAACATGTAGAATTGTTGTTGGGAATTGTCAATATTAATTTAAATACATGAACACATTGTTTGAAATGGCAAAGTTTTTTGATTACTTTTTTTAATTAAAATTAAAAGAAATTTTTCAAAATTTTAAAATTTTTAGTAATCAATATAATCATTTTGGCAATGGGTCCAAAATCAACAAATTGTTTGCTTGATATTATGAATTTGGTATAAATTTGGTGATTGGAGAAAATTAATAATTTTTTCTGTGTATAAATAGATAACTGAAAATGTATTTTTTGGTAGCTAAATTATATAAAATAACTGAAAATTAATTTGTTTTACAGAATTTGTGGTTAGTTTTTTATGGAATTCGCGGTTGAATTTTTGACAGTAAAAATTAAATTAACTTTTCGTTATAATTAAATGCAAAATAAGTAGATCGGTTTTTAAGTAAATTTTAAGTTGTTTTAAATGTCATTTTCATTTAACTTTACATACAGAATAATTTTACTAAATCAACTGACAATATTAAATGCAACCGAAAATCCATATTAATGTGTAATTAGTTTTTTGAAGAAATGTTAGAATCAGTTAAAAATAAATTTGCTTGGAATTTAAAATGTTTATTTATTTAAAAATTACTGAACGGAATACTTTTTGAATAATCTTCACTCCGTTACTGTAATAATATTGTGAGTGTAAGTAAATCAAATACGTGTAAAACCGTAGCAGATATATTTATTGCAGTACAATTTACTTTAACTTAGCTTCATATGACCAGAAAAAAGTCATGTAATTTTGTTATAATCGGTCCATAATTTACCTTAGATCCCATAATAATTTCACTACTGTATTGAAATTTTTTCTAATTTATGCTTTTTGAGACCAGATACTCTACAGAATTTTGGGATGATTGATCTATATGCTACTATTAGTCCAATATAAATACCCCTCCTGCAAATCATTTTAGTTCGGCTAAAACTATTACGAATCAAGATATTTTACACAAGCTATTTCAAAGTTCTAAAAAGAAAAGCATAAAATTTTTTGATTGTCGGTCAATAATTTAATATAGTTCTAACTCGCAACCAATTTTAAAGCTGAAGTCCGTTTTTATAAAGGTTAATAAATAATATATAGATATCATACAGAGCCAACTCCTGAAATATTCGAACTGTCGGTGGAGGGTATTAAAGATTCGGCACATCGGAATATAGCACTCTTAACTTGTTTGTTATAAATTAGTTAAGTTTAGCGCCCTCTTGCGACAATATAGAGAAGTAACCGAAAAAGCGTTCAGTATTATATTAGGCAGATAATTCGCTTTCAAACAATATATATTTTATCAAAATCTGTAATGCAAGATTTTTTTGATTTTTGGTTATGGGACAACGCACTGTGCGGCGGCTTATATTCGAGTTTTTACCCGCAATCTACGTCAAAGTCAATGTAAGGCTTTTCTGCATCCTTCGTCTACGAAATTCAAACTCATGACAGTTCACACGAGCAAAAAAGTCGTAATGAAAGTTCAGTCTAAGCACGATCCATACATTCATTGCATTGGTGTTAGAAGGCAGATCTTTTGTTTTATCCGGTGTTTAGAGCACAGTGGGATGAATCCGTACTGGCAAGTATTGAAGATAATTTTACATGCTGGGAATATGATGCCAATCGATCCCACACATTGGACCTTTATAAGAGCTAATTATATTTGTACACCCTGGTTCGGCTTATAATTTTTAAAACAAAACGTATTTTTTTATTTGGTTGGGTTGGGTTTGCTTCAACAGAAGTTGTAGCAAAAATATTTTTTTAACTGATTTATAAAAAATTTTAATAAAACCAATTTTTAACAATATCTATCAGAAAAGATGCAATAAATTTCCAATTATTAATGTCGAACACCTACAATCCAACCGCAATTAAATAGACCAAACCTGACCAACCCACCCATTCGCCACTATCAAATTTATTTGAAAATTAAAACAAATCTTTTCAAACGCAAACCATCATAATCAAATGATGTTGTTGTATGTGCTTGGACAACCAACCCATATTGATAATATAAAAATTAATTATAAAAAAAGAACAACATTTCTATTTTGATTTGATACGATTTCATGCTGCATGCATGCCGAGTTAAACTAATGGCAAATTCAGCAGTGCCAAACACCATCATCCTCATCACCAACCCAAAACAACAACAACTAACAATTGACCCGTATAAAGATGATCAAGAAAGACAAACTGATTTGAACCAAAATCTAAAATAAAGAAAAAAATAGAAACGGCTTTCTAATACAGCAGCAGCAGCCACAAACTTTATTTGGTTGCAAAAATATTAGGGTGTAGCAGGAGGTTACAAAGGTAGGACAATTGAAATGAGAAACGATATAAAATTGAAATAAAAATAAAAACAGAATCGATATGGCCTGCAGAGTTATTGAAATGTTTCTGAAAAAATAAAACAGAAAAAAATTTTAAATCACACAATGATAAAAACACAATATTAACAACCAAATATTATCTTTCACCCGATGTAATCACAATTTTAATAAATTGTTGATGGTACATTAGTAGTGGCATACACCAGGCAATCAATAGTAAGATACGCTTCATAGTTACACTCATACATCATAAACAACTTTGGTTGTTGTAATTACTCGTATAATAAAAAAGTTACTGCTAAAGCAGCATTAATACAGTCAACGACAAAAAATGGGGAAAACATCTTGAATGAAAACAAGTTAGAGTGCTATATTCGGCTGTGCCGAATCTTTGATACCCTCCACCGACAGGAGTGGGCTCAATATGATAAATACATATCGCTCATTTCGTGCAAGACCGTCACAACTCAAAATTTGGCATTTTCGAGTTAGTAATGCAGAAATGTTCTTCTCTTAAATCTCTACAAATTGATCTAAGAACGGAGAGAATTATCGAAAAAATAACGGTAATACAGATGCTTGTGACGCTATGACCTCTCGTAACAAACTTGAACAATTAACATCAACAAGGTCACATTTCAGTTTGTGTTTGGCATTCCTCTTGTACATGTGGTTTTCTTTGTAGCAAAAAAGAAACATTTGATTTTATAACTGTATTTTAGTGAAAGAGAAGGTAGAAAATAATAGGTTGGAATCTTTAAAAGGCTCTCCTGTAAAATTTCAAATTTTGAGTTGTGACGGTCTTGCACGAAATGAGCGGTATATATTATTAACTAAGCTTCACAAAAACGAACGTAAGCATTAAAATTAGTTGCGGTTTAGACCTGAATTAAATTATTGACCGACAATAAGAAAGTTTTATGCGTTTCTTGTTAGAACTTTGAACATGCTTGAGTAAAATATCATGATTCGTAACAGTTTTAGCCGATCTAAAATGATTTTAGGAGGGTAATTTGTATTGGACCTATGGTAAATTATGGACCAATCATCCCAAAATTCTGAAGACTGATTTCTGGTATTACAAAAAATAAATAAGAATAAATTTCAATGCACTGCTGTGTAATAAGTTTTAGCGTTAACAGTAAATTTTACAAAATTGCATGATATTTTTCTGGCCATATGAATCTAAGTTGGGAGCAATTTTACCACAATAAATATATCTGTTATGGTTTAAGACGAATTTAATTATTTTCTCAAAGTGGGCTTTATTTGGTTTTAGGCGCAATAAACTGTTTTCCGAGAGTAGGGTTTATATGGGTAAACTATGGACCGATCTTTACGAAATTCGACACTGCGATTTCTAGTCTTATGAAACTGTTATATACCAAATTGTATTATGATAGCATTATTAATTACGGTTTTAGGCGTACTAAACTGTTATCCGGGAGTAGGGTTTTTATGGGGCCTAGAGTAAATTATGGACCGATCTTCACGAAATTTTACAGTGTGATTTGTAGTCACATAAAACTATGACGTACCGAATTTCATTATGATAGCATTCATTTTTACGGTTTTAGGCGTACTAAACGGTTTTCATGGAGTAGGGTTTATATGAGGCCTATTGTAAATTTCATTGCTATAAAACTGTGACGTACCAAATTTAAGTATGGTAGCGTTATTTATAACGGTTTTAGGCGTACTAAAATGTTTTCCGGGAGTATGGCTTATATGGGGCCTATGGTCATATAAACCATACTTAACAGTATGATTTGCAGTCGTATAAAGCAAATTCGTGCAAAATTGTAGATCATTCCGTGCATTATTCCACGATTTATGTTAGTTTTTGTATCAAAATTATCAATGTTTTTAGGGTGGTGGTTCCAAATTTTGATTCATAGTTCTGATCCTACGGAACCGATGTTGCTGGATTTCAATTCCAAACTGCTTAGGATAGCTACAAGCAATTTGTGACCAAGTTTGTTCTTTTCTTTTGCGTTTTTTGAAAGTGAGCGTGTTTTCAACAGACGGACAAACAGGCGGACACGGCTAAATCGGCTTAGAATTACTCAAGGAGCATATATATACTTTATGGGATCTTAGATGTATAATAAAAAAGTTTCACACGGAATGACAAACTTAGTATACCCTCATTCACCACTAGTGGTGGTGAAGGGTATAAAAAAATAATTGAAAGATTCCTTTTAGTTTCGGAAAATTTTGAGCAAACTATAATAAGCTGCTGCGATTAAGCTTTTATACGACGAGTTTTACAAAAATAAAATAATTTTAGTGTAGAAAATTTATTTTGCCGATTTTTTTTATTGTTATGAAAGATGTTTTCTAGTTGTTGACTAGATTTCCCACACAAAACCAAATCTACTTCATGACTAGATTTTGACGAAATCTACATAAAATCTAGTAGTACTTAAGGTATCTTAACATGGTTAAACATGTATTACGGCATATCAAAAAATTATGTAGAATAAAACAAATCTTATCATGAAAAAGCAAAATGTATTGAGTAGAAGATAATACGGATAAAAACATTGAAAAACAGTCGGTAAATGAATATTTTCTAAGCCATTTTATCAAATTATTCTCATCACACCAAAAGTGTATTTTAAAGTAACATTAGTAGCACTAACAGTACATATTGAAGATGTTAACATTTTTATAAAATTACAAAAAAAAAACAAAACAAACTCAATTCTGTGGGCAAATTACGGCGTTTGATATCGAACGAAATTTCCATTAAAACTGAATTGTGATTTAGAACTACTCATCTTTTTTTTTTTGTTATTTACTCAGCTGTTTTTTATCTTTTCGTTGATTTTACTTACACCATCCGTGTAAACATAACAAATACATCAACAGACTTTTGTTCTCGTTTCTTAAATACGAAGAAAATTTCATAATATTTTGATTCTGCAATATCTTAATACTTTGTTTTACCATGTAAGGTTGTCTTTAGTGATGCAACTACACAGAGCGAAAAAAATGCGTAAACAATTTTCAACCAATGGTATTTAACCGTGAACAAAGTGTTGTCAACATTTTAACAACATCTGTTGGCAAAAATCTCTGATATCTATAGACATGGAAGATATTAAACGTTAGTAAAAATATAGTAATAACTGGAAAATTTTTTTTATCATTATGCTTCGTTTAGAGGGTACTTTATATGAAAAGTATAATTATTACATTCGGAACCTTTTTGTCCAAAATATCTAGCAAAATAGATGCATATCGAACGGGACATGAAACGAAAGTGATTTTGGGGTGAATGTAAAAAAAATCCGAAAATCTGCAAATTGTGCGAGGTATTCTTCCTTTTTTATAATTTTTTACATTAAACCACATATTTTTCCTGTATTATCCGAAATTGGAAAGAAAAAATTTTTTCTGGATGTTTTTATAATGAACAAAAATTAATATCGTTCGTGACATACCGCACGTTTCAGATTTTTATCTTATAGTATTTACAAGGTATGAAATATAATCCAATTTTCGATATTTTAATCAGGCTTAAGATCATTGAATTTAATTTTCATTAAATTATTTTTATGAAGAAAAAATGTACTTTGGATTTCAAGAAGAATTCTTGACAAAAAGTACGAGAAACAGAAGTAAGGAAGAACATGTAAATCAATTAAAATAGACAATCATTCATTCAAAGCAAATTTCGATTTTCCAAGGTAAAATACCATTTGGTTTAAGAATTGATGTTTGACTATTGACATCATCCGTCGTCAATGGCGGTGAGTGTTAAACGGCAAACCCGTCTGAAGAGATTGTGTGGTTACAATCGAAACTAGTCAGGGCAACCTGTCCGTGACAACCTGGGTTCAATTCCCAGCTCAGTCAAGAATAAAAAATTATCAATTAATTTTAATTCATTTCATGTTGTAAAATTCCTCTCTTCATAAAAATAATTTAATGAAAATTAAATTCAATGAACTTAAACCTGATTAAAATATGTAAAATTGGATTAAAACCTTTTAACAGTTCAATAAATTAACCACAATACAATTTTTTTTATTCGAACGGTGTGTTGTCGAAAATGAAAACCACATGTTGTCGGAATAACAAACACTATTATGGTGATAATATATTAACAATTTTATTGTATGTAAGAATGTGGCCAAATGGTGACAATATGACATGCGTATAAAATATTGGCACCAACCGTTAACAAATTGAACAAGTGGCCGTAACATTTATAAGTGATATCAAAAATGTTCTTTTAGCAGTTATTTTGTGAATTAAAAACAAAAAAATCCACCTTAAACAGTTAAGACAGCGAAATAAAACTCTCTTTTTAAGAGTTTCATCTGAACTTTTATTTTTTCGTTGAAAATAAGTCTTGTGTGGAGTTGAGATCGATTTTTTTTTTTTTTTTTTGGGATCACCACATAGATTCTGAAAACGCACTTCAATACGAATCTATTGGTATAAGAAAGTATATGCCTCAGTTGACTCCAATAAGGAAAGTTTTTGAGTTTAAATTTTCTGGAAAACTGTTATTTACGGTATTTGAATTGAACACAAACGTAGTTGGCTCACTTTTGACAACAGATGGTGTCAATTTTGGTATTTTTATACCAGATTTTTCCCTCTGTGTATGGTTTTTTTCATATAGTAATAAAAATACATCCCTGATGTATGTCGACTTGTAAAAAAAATTCAAAAAGGTTAAGAAAATAGAAAAAAAAATGGTACCGAAAAATAATATTGATAAAATAAAATAAAGTTGATTATATGATACATATTAATAAAAAAATTTACTATTGTACATGTGATTTTTAACCATAATTTTTATGTTTTTCTTTTCAGGTAAGATTTGTCAATATCATATCTGAATTATGTCTTTTAGGTAAGTTTAACACTGTTTTCGAAAATTGTTTTATGTAAGACATTTGCAAATGTGATGTACGTTTATACTATACAACAAATATACTGTACTATTATTTAAACATACTATATGAGCTATTTTGCAACCATTGTTATTTAAGGCTCGTTACTCTAATGCAAACGTTACGGAACAGCTATTCCGTTTTCCTTACCAAGCTTATGTAAAAAATAGTTACTCTTACGTTACGTTGCGGATGAACAGGATAAAATAAAATTTTTTTTTTTCGTTTTTACGTATTAGCTGTTAAAGTGCTTTATGTATGTTTACGTTTATTGATCGACGCTCACAACCAGCGTTGCCGTTGAAAATTTTCAATAAGGGTCACAAAAAGGGTATTTTCCAAAAATGTGGCACAAAAAGGGTATTTCGAAGAAAAACATGGTTAAGTTTTCTATAAGCAGTTTTTTTTTTCAATAAAAAGGGAATTTTTAAGAAAAAAATAAGACAAAGTCTTTTATAAACAAACAAAGAAGATTTATTTTTAGGCAGATAGTTCTCCAAAAACATTATTTATTTAAATAGAATCTGGGAACTATTTCTTTTCATAAGCTACTTTATTATATTCAACATTTCTTATTTTTTGAATTTATTCTGTGAGCTAAATTTCAGTTATGTATTTTATAAAGCTTTTTGTAATAGTTCCATTCTTTAAATTTTTAGGAATGACTTTATACACTACCAGACTATAAAAAACATAACTGAAATTTAGCTCATAGAATAAATTCGAAACATAAAAAATGTCTATGTATTTATTAATTAATATTAATAAATCAAAAATAACAAATATATATATGGGCATTTCCAGCGAAAAGTCTACTTTTTATAACGTAACGCCAGTAAGTTATTACAATTATTTCTCAAAAAAAAATGTATATGTATAATTTACTTTTTTATATTTTGGTGTAAAGCGGAACTAACTACACACTCTGACGAAATTTGTAGTAATATTGTAGCAAATTTGGTACAACCGAGACTTTATTGATACATTTGTATAATTCATCCTTTTTTGGTACAATTTAAAAAAAAAACCCATTATTTTTTATCATTTCTCACTTTACTTTTCAATAAAAAAAATTTATAATTACATTTCGCCATTCCTGACCAGAACTACCAAAAATTGCCTTTTTGTTAATTTATGTTCATGATGTTATACTTACATATTAAGAACACTCATAATAATTTTTCCGTAATAATATTGTTATGTAGTTTGATTTTTTCCGTTAAATTATATTTTTTTAAAGCAACAACCGTAAATTTTAAGGAATATACTGTTAAATTAAAAAAAAATAAATAAAAAAATTTATGTAAAATTCATTTATTTTAAATGAAATGTAAATGATCCGTTTTTTAAATAAATTTTTAGTTGTTTAAAATAAATTTTCTGTGGATTTTACCTACATATTATTTTGAGTGTACGTACATCGACTCAGAATTACTTTCTGAGTCGATTTAACGATGCCCCTCCATCCAGCTGGCTGGTCATGGGCAGACCATTTAACCTTGTGCGCAAAGTACAGGTCTCAATTTTGAAGATAATGTGATGACATTTGGTATATTGGTTTCAATTCATAAGGACGAAGCCAAATGGTGAGAATCGGTCCATACTTTCATATGGCCTCCATACAAACTTCTTTCCGGAATAAACCATCTTTATATGTTGGTATTTAGATTATATTTGCACTAGACTTATTTTATTGGAATAGGTCTATATAGCCGTTAGCTCCCATACTTATTCGCACAAAAATAAATGTGCCCATAAACCAGCTTATTATGTTGGTATTACGATTAAACTTGTTCCAAACCAATTTTATTGCAATCAAAATCATCTTGCCATATTTTATTGGAATCGGTGACCATAGCTTCCATACAAATGCCACTTCCGAAACGAGCTTTTAATGCCATCACTTCCCATGTGCTCATGGGTCCTAAATAAAGTATATGTACTTTCGAAAATTTGGATGTGAACAGTGTGATTTAGGATATCCAGAGCTGTGGAAAAAACGTATTTCAAATAATTAAATTCAAAATACAAATACTTTTTTATTTTTAAAAGCTTTTATTTAACTTACAATGTGTGTATGTTTGTTCGGGTGAAATCTTGCAACTCAATTTTGAAGGAGTTATCTTCAACCGCTTGAGCTGAAATTTTGAATACACGTTCAGTTTGGATGACAATGCATGGTAAGCGGTGTGACATCATTCTAAATCCAATATGGCGGCCACGCACAACATGGCGGACTAATTATTTTTAATGCACTTCTACAATATGGGTATCAAATGAAAGGGCTTGCTAAGAAAAACTCGAAAAATGAAGTGGTCACTCTAATACCATGTTTGCATGTTTTATTAGGTTAAAATAAACCCTTATCTTCAGCAGAAAATAGTCCTCCAAACCGGGAACACCCCATACGAAAATCAGGCATCCCATCAGCCGGTTTTAAGCGTTTTGAGGTATGAATTCATACATAAAACCTGCTCCTTTAGGAGCGCATTTTTTACTGGGTGCCAGCTGATTGTCAAAGCGTGCAAAAAGATGGGAGTTGCCTAACTTTTCGCTTCGCTCTGCTTTAAAAGTACTTTATGTGACATGTTTCGTATAAGTATGGCTGATTTCAAAAACGAAGTATTGCATTACATCACGTAAAACAAGTGCGTTGACAAGGCATCACAAATAAAAACAATGCACAAATTTCGCAACTGTTGTGCAGTGAACACGGTAATAATGCAATAATGAACTCAAGGCATTGTCTTAGGCATGTGTTGGCACACACATGACGTCACTCTTAATCAAATATGGCAGACTTTTAAAGCTTGCAACTCAATTTTGAAGCAGATGTGTATGTTCAACCGATTCACTTAAAATTTCGTACTCACGTAAAAAACCTTTTTAAAAAACAAGCTTATATTTAAATGCGCTAAAAAGAAAAAATAGATTAAAAGTAATAAACCTTTTTAAAACATAAGCTTTAATTTGAATGCGCTAAAAAAATTATTTTTTGCCTTGAAACTTTTACTATCAACTTATAACGTCATTACACAGTTTATATGATATAAAAGCTTGTCGCGAGATTTACTTGTGCAGAAAAACAAGTTAATTAATAACTTAATTTTAACTATTTTCTTTTTTTCTGGGGGGTTTAAAAAATATTGGGGTTCTTCTAATTAACGAATTTTAGTCGCTTTATACTAGAATTTGTGTTTTGAAAAAAATTAATTTTTAATTGGAAAAACTTAAAGAAAAAAATTATTTGACAATTTTTTTTTTGATATATATCATGGCCCAATTAGTAGGTCTGCGCAAAAACCCAATGTATTTGTTTGTGTAAAAAATGGACAAGATGTCAAAAACAATTTCTACAAAAACAATTGCACGATAAAAACACAAATCTACAAAAATTCAGCAGGCGTTTCAAGTAGACCTACTAATTGGGCCATGATATATATCTTTTAAGGATTTTAATTTTTTCATCATGATGGATATTTATATGTCAAAATAAATATCAATGTTTTATTATTGTGGTTATTTTGTTGAACTGTTAGTGGTTTTTAATCCAAATTTAGATATTTTTTTAATTAGGCTTAAGTTCATTGAATTTAATTTTCATTAAATTATTTTTATGAAGACAGGAAATTAACAACATGAAATCAATTAATATTTTTTTTTTTTTTTTTTTATTGATAATTTTTCATTCTTGACTGCGCTGAGATTTGAACCCAGGCTTTCACGGACAGGTTGCCCATACTAGTTTCGATTGTAACCACACAATCTCGTCAGTGGGGTTTGCCGTTTTACTCACTCAGCTATTGAGGCCGGGCGACGTCAATAGTCAAACATCAATCCTTAAACCAAATGGTATTTCACCTTGGTAGATCGAAATTTGCTTTTGGAATGAATGATTATCTATTTTAATTGATTTAAATGTTCTTCCTAACTTCTGTTTTTTCGTACCTTTTGTCAAGAATTCTTCTTGAAATCCAAAGTACATTTTTTTGTTTTTCATGTTTTTTGTCTTTCTTTTTTCTTGTTGACCTTTTCAGCACAACTTGAAGGACAAATGTAAACATTGCTCGTGCCTTAGCTGATAACAATACTAGTATTGTGGTTATTTTGTTGAACTGTTAGTGGTTTTTAATCCAAATTAAGATATTTTTTAATTAGGCTTAAGTTCATTGAATTTAATTTTCATTGAATTATTTTTATGAAGACAGGAATTTAACAACATGAAATCAATTTAAATTATTTTTTTTTTTTTTTTTTTTTTTTATTGATAATTTTTCATTCTTGACTGCGCTGAGATTTGAACCCAGGCTTTCACGGACAGGTTGCCCATACTAGTTTCGATTGTAACCACACAATCTCGTCAGTGGGGTTTGCCGTTTTACTCACTCGGCTATTGAGGCCGGGCGACGTCAATAGTCAAACATCAATCCTTAAACCAAATGGTATTTCACCTTGGTAGATCGAAATTTGCTTTTTGAATGAATGATTATCTATTTTAATTGATTTAAATGTTCTTCCTAACTTCTGTTTTTTCGTACCTTTTGTCAAGAATTCTTCTTGAAATCCAAAGTACATTTTTTTGGTTTTCATGTTTTTTGTCTTTCTTTTTTCTTGTTGACCTTGATTTCATGTTGTTAAATTCCTGTCTTCATAAAAATAATTTAATGAAAATTAAATTCAATGAACTTAAGCCTAATTAAAAAAAAAAAAAAAATATTAAAATAAATTTTAATTAATAAAGATCTTTATATGATATGGAAATAAGAAGTAAAAACTTTGCGGGTCTCTGAATACAATTGAACCAAATTTCCGCAGAAATTAAAAATCAAGACAGTAAATCGGTACACTTTGAATAAAACAAACCATAAAAAAGTATTTTGTATTTTAAAAATTCAAAATATGAGGATACTAGATGACCCGTGCGAATATTTCGCACCGGTAGTTGTCATTTTTGTAACATAAAATAAAAATAATTAATAGAAATTTTAGTAACTTCAATACATTTTGTTAAAAGTATAAAAATATTAGAAATCATAATATATATCATACATATTTACATACATACATACATATGTTTAAATGCTTTTATAATACTTGAATACAATGTTAGAGGTAATGACATGATCATCGTTAACTTTTTGCCCGTACGAATCCTTAATACAAACAAAAATATCTTTAAACTTACGCCATTATATATAACTGACTTAGTAATAAACGGCATTATAGTAAATAGCGGTATTGCCAGAATGGATTTTAATACATACTATATTATGTAGAACTGCATTACTATTAAGGGACCCTGTATTACCACACTTGAACAAAAACATATAATCATAATGACAACAGTATTATCATGCAGTTCTATAAGAACTGCATAACTATTAAGCGACCCTGTATTACCACACTTGAACAAAAAGATATAATCATAATGACAACAGTATTATCATTCAGTTCTATATAAAATATAATTTTTACCAATGAAAATATTAATTTTTCAATTTCTAATTATTTTTCGTCATTTGTGTTAGAAATAAGCTTTAAAATGAGATATCATACATTAAATTTGATGCGGTGGTATGGGAGATATTTGCAACCGGCAAAAAAAAGTGCTTTAGAAATAATATATATGATAATACGGTCGGTCGGGCTTGACCGACTATACTTTCTTTCTTTTTCTATTTTGCAAATATTCCCCATGTACTTTTTTACAACACCGACTGTATGATCTAATACATAATGGTGCCATCAATTGCCAAACTGCTGATGTTATTATTGCTGTTCTTTGTAGCTGCTGAAGTTTTATTTTTTCATAACTTCTGTAATGTATAGAGATTTTAACATTGCTAGAAACAAAAAAATTCGATTGCCGCACGCCCAATAATAATGACGATGATGGGAGTGCATGCATGTCAAAATGTTGCCCCTATCCAAATACGTAAAAAGAGTTTAATGCCACACTGTGCAGCAAATAACAAACAGCAAAATTGTTCAGCAGCTTCTTTGGGCTTCTAGTCATACGAAAAATAGCAACAACAAAAATAGAAATGTATTTAATATATAATGTTACTTTAAACATAGGAATGGTTACATTTTCTTACCAACAGCGAGCTACGTACAGTGCATAGAAAAAATCTACCTTTATAAGCATTAGTAAGTTTAGTGTGATTGCAATTGCTGCAACATATTATAACTAAAACTAGTGCTATAGCAGGTACTACTGCTGGAGGTGATGTTCCATATACATAGTTTTTTTACCAACAAACATCCAGCAACCACTTTAATTTTTAATCATTGCAACAAAACTTTTTGTATTTCTCACAAAAACAACCCACGGTATAATTTTTCTATAATTTAGTTTCTTTCAAAGTTGTTGTTATCGTAATGCGACAGTTAACCGTTGCTTTTAAACACCAATCCAATCTGAACGAACAACCTAAAAAAACATCACATTACGAATCATCGCATCTTGTCCCATTAAAAAAAGAAAGAAGAAAAAAAGAGGGAAAAACTTTTACCTCTGTTTAAATGTAAACATTGGAAATTTATTGACAAATAGCACGCGACCTAAGGCCACATTTGCCACATTAAATAGACTTTGCTCTTCCAAGTGCATTTTTTTCTTTTTTTGTGTGTTGTATTTGTTATTGTTTATGTTTGTTAGTTTCCTCGTTAACTTGGCACTTAACATTAACTACTGTTTTTGTTTTCTTTCAAACAATTAATAGTTTAGGAGTTGTCCTCTCTTTTTTTTTTTGAAGATGCTGGCACAAATAATAATGAAGGAAGTTGATCTTTTTTGGCAAAAGATCAGACAATGATTTTGTTGTTTAATAAAAATTAATTATATATTTGTTTTTTTTTTTTATGTCTAATTCGTTTAAAATAAAAAGTTTTTTTTAATAGACTATCTTTGTACTTTCGTTAATAACACGATTTAAAAATTTCTATTGGGGTTAAAAGTTAAGTAGCTTAAAAAATACGGCTACCTCCCGCATATCAAAGTTTAAATTTTAAGGAAATTAGGACTGTTTTTGAGATTTTAATTTATTTAATTATTGTTCCTTGAATAAAAACAACTATATAAGAACATATACCCCCCTCTATCACAATATTTTTAACCCTTATGTGTGCAACAAGGTACGGGGGTACCTTTGGCGTTTCCAACCCAAATTTTCTCATTGAAATTGATAATCTGCATATCTGAAACTTTTTAAGAACTAAAAATTTTAAAAAAATGTATTATTTAACACCCTTAACTAAATGCGTAACAAGGTACCTGGGTACCTAAACGTGTTGTATATGGCCATGAAGTCATTGTAAGTAAATTTTTTGAAGTTGTAAGTATCTCTGCATAAACGATTGATAGTCTACATATCGCGACCTTAGGACAACAAGGTTTTATCTTGCATGTAGTTAAGGTGAAAATATAACCTTGTTGTCTGACGACATGATATATTATGTCATCGCACTGATGACAGTTTGTCTGTACTGATGTCAAAATACATCAGCATTATGAGGGCTCTTCTATTAGTGTACACAACATGTGGCATCGAATTGATATCACTGTACCTATAGTCATAGCGTAGATGACGCATAAAATATGACAAAATTTAAGGATATCGTTCGTCGTTCGATTGATGTCACTTTTTGCCTCATTGATGCCATTTGTAATAACATTGATGTCACAATTCTGATGTTAGGGCATCATCAATATAAAGATGCATTTTTCTATAAGTGTATATGCATTCTGCGCGTATGCTGTGTAACTTTTCAACATAATTTTACACTCATTCTACTATTTTCAAAGTTTCATAAACGCATTAAACGCTGGTGTGGACCTCCAGTTAAATAACCTATGTGGGAGTCTCCTTCTTAATCTGTTGTCACCATGCGTTCGTCGGCCGGTCAACCCTGTCGCCTGCTCCCCTGCGGATTCTACTTTACTGCTGTTTTGATAGTTTGTGCCCAATTCATTTCCACTACGATTTGCCAGAGTTCTTTGCGAGACAGTTATTAAAAATTGTAGCTGGCCAAGAACATCCGTAAGATTCTTTGCTGAACTGCGTTTATGCGTCTTAGCTTCTTACGTTCCATGATTTCCATACGTATTAAAATTTTGATTTTACATATGAATTTATAATTTTCAGTTTTGTATTGGCAGAAATGTGTGGAGATCTGCATTCAGTATTCAGTCGGTCAAACTACTGGGAGGTACTCTCTATTGTAAGGCGAAATAATGGTAGCAAATCTAGTGATTGGTATTCCTTAATGCGTTTGCGTTTTCGGATCTTTTAATTATTTTTCTTTTCGCAAATCACCAGTATTTATTTCATTTAAATTTTTCAATTTAAACGTTTTTACATATTTTGACATTTAATTATTGTCAAACTGCACCATCTTTACTTTTTTTGGCTGTATTACTTCATTTTTAAAATTGTTTGCGAAAGTGATAGAGAGTACCAAGTTGGCATTAAGCTTTCGCATCGAAATTGTATTCACATCGCAATAGAGAGTAGCACCCATGGATTCCAGCATTTATTTTAGTTTTGTATGACTGGAAATTAGAAACCCTTGTTGATTTTACCGACCCCTAGTCCCCCGAATATGTCCACGAAAAGTTGGATAGTAAATTTTACACACTTAACACACTTCTTATTAGCCAAAAAAAATTGAGAGACCTGTGTGGATTGAAGAACCCTTTTTAGGCCGGGTTTTTGAGATATGGATTAAGTTTAAACTTAGTTTAACGTACTCTGAAACTCGGAATTTTCCGGCGAAATTATATTTTTTTATTATTTCATTAAAGACCAACATTTTAAGCAAAACTAAGCTGTTCCGTCAAAATGTTGTATACAAACTTGTTAATGGCGGTACAAATCTGTTTTTAGATTAACTAAACCTTGTTTAATTGAGATCTCAATAACCCAGCCTTAAGGGAAAAGTGATCAAATAAATCGTGCATACACCTGAGTTTAAGCTTTTGAAAACTTGCTTGATTCAAAGTTCTGATTATGGAAAGTTTAAAGTTAAAAGTCCATGGCGTAAAAAAAATTCTACGGAGACATACTTAATTTATAAGTATTTAAGTTCTTCAGTAAAGCTACGGTCGCACTTATTAAATATTTTACCAAATAGGCAAAACCAATAATTTTGTTGATGGTGAGTGGGATTTAATATGGTCTGAATATCACAAAATAAACTAAATATACTGCCAGACACTGCAAATAACTGTTTTTTGTATGATATATTCTTATTTATTTAAGTGTGCCTGTTGGTTACGGCTTTTTCGTCGAACATTTGCCAAGTGTGCCTGTAGTTTAAGTCGTTGTAAATTTTGCAGATTTTGTTCTTTTTATGGCAATGTTTGGCTCTTAAAGAATCAAAGTACTTTTATCTGCATTGTTGCCAACTCTTCACGAGCAGAAAATTTTTAAAAACTTACAAAAAAAAAATTACTAAATAGTGGCTAAACAACATTCTATATATTACAAAAACTAACTGATATTTATAAAAAACGGGGCTTAGTGTTAGTGATTGTTCATTTTGGGACAAAAAAAAATATTTTGAAAAAAAATAAGTTTTAATAAGCAAAAAAACGATTTCTACTAGAATTTAAATACCAAATATTTTTCCAGGTTTTAGTAAAATTAATTTTAGAGCAAAAGGGTCAAATTACCGCATTCGATTCCGATTGAAATCACAGTGCAGCTTAAATGGGAGTTTCAATCAATATGGAATGCTGTTATTTGCCGCCCCCCTAGTTTTTTTAGTTGGCAGTCCAGAATTAATACCGAATTCTTCAACTTAGTTCTCACCGATATTATACTTTTCTCTGCATAGTTCTTTCCAAATACATTTTTCTGCTTAAGAAAAATAAAAAATTATCCCCTAAAACGCATTTAAAAAGATAAAAATAATAAATAGGTAAATGCGTGAATGCGTAGTTGAAGTTAAAAGTAAAACCATTTGAAAACTATTTAATTGCTAATTCTTGTTTTTTTAGTTTTACGGTAACCAAAAAACTAATTAATGTGTGAATTTTAAGCGTGAGAAGTTACTTTGAACTACCCCCGTTCCAATCGAAGGGGATGAAAAATATAAATAACATATTAGGAAATAAAATACATATTTATCATAGGTCTTACAAAGTTACCCTTTTTTATTTATTTATTTGCTTGCTGTCCTATAAAAATATGTATTTATATTTAGTTTTTCTAATACCAGCAGAATTAACAACTTGCATTTATATTTGTTTTTTTAATTTTTTCTTTTTTTTTGGGCATATGGCTTGCAGTTTTTAGTTGACGTTAGTTTAAATTAATATTAGAACAATTTGGTTAAGCACAATGGGTTAAAAAAAAAACTTTCAAATTATGAAAGAGCCAATGTTTCCACTTTGTGGGCAATTACTCGAAATTAATGTTTTTAAACAAATTATAAAGACTTACTTTCAGTGAAAAAATTTATGCCATTCAAATTATCTTCATGTCAAAATCACGCCTTCTTTTTCAGAAAAGATTTTCATACACAATTATTAAGATTAGGCAGAGACAAAAATACCTTGGGGGCTACTCTCTATTGCGATGCAAATACAATTCCGATGCGAAAGCGAAATGCCAACTAAATTGTTTGAAAATTAAGCGATACTGGCAATAAAAATTAAAGATGGCACAGATTGACAGTAATGAAATGTCAAAATATGAAAAAAATATAAAAAATTAAAATTGGAAAATTTAAATTAAATAAATAGTGATGATGTGCGAAAAGAAAAAAATTAAAAGATGCGAAAATGGAATGCGCAAACGAAACGGAGTACCAATCACAAGATTTGCCACAATTTGCTTTCGCATCGCAATAGAGAGTATACCCCCTTATGACCGAACACAAAATTGTTGATGAGGTTGTTATTGAAGAGGGTAATGGTTGCATACGACCTTTTGAAGAAGTTGAAATGTTTGGTGAAAACCTAAAGGGTTTGTTTGACAATGGTGCAATTTTTGAGATATGAGAGAAGAAGGATCTGAGATAAGAACGGTAATAATACTACCATAAAGTTAATCAATTACTTTTTATATTTCTCCTGGACTTTCACAGAAACTTTATTTACGATTTAAGTTTTGGAAATTTTTTGGAATGGACTTATCGCTAAATTTGGAAGTTAAGGAAATTAATAATAGAATTGACAAGAGGGATCATAATTTAACAGAACTGAAAAATAACAAACTTAAAAGGGTAACCAAGAATGTTCCTTCATCAGAAATTTAAGCCTTAAAAACAACTTTTCTTTTGACATACATATGTTATTTATACAGGTGGTAACCAATATGGTAACCAATAAAACGTGGATATCCCTTGGATATTTCTCCAGCCAAACAGATTTTAGTCTATGAGTAACTTAGCCGAATGATTTGTTTCGGGGTGATTAAACGGAGAGTTTTAGTGCTTGGTCTTAACCTGTGACTGCTGTTATTAAACCCAATGTCTAAATTTCCGAGAACTAAGTAAGGTTACAATTAATGATGCATATCCTCTTCCAAATATTGAAGGTATATTAATGAGACTTGAAGATACTGATTAAATTAGTTCAATTGATTTCAAGGACGCGTTCAGGAAAATTTCGTTAGAAAAATCAATCCAGGAAAAACAGCCTTCACAGTTACTGGTAGACCTCTCTATCATTTCAAGGTAATGCCATTTGGTCTCTCTAATACGCCGCAGACAACAATGATCTGATTAATGGATAAAGTTATCCCTTCAGAATTGAAAGAACGGGCGTTTGTTTATTAGAATGTTTAGGCAAAAGTGGTCGAACTGTGAATGATTTAAAGTCAAAATTTAGTATGGAGGAAGGGAATTATTTAGGATTCGTTGTAGGTGTAGGCGTAATAAGAACCTCGGATGAAAAAAAGAAGCTACTCGAATTTCTTGGCATTAGAGGCCACATCAGAATTAAAGCGTACATTAACTACAGCTCCTGTATAAGTTCACGCCAATAACTTAAATAAATTTATCGTGCAGTGAGAACCATCCAATTGAGGTATTGGTTCAAATGGACAAAAATCAAGGTCGTACGACCTATTTCAATCGAATTATAAGAAAACTGTATTTTGTGACCTTTGACCTAAGGTATAAACGAATCAAGGATCACAAACAGATGTTTTTTTAAATCTTCGTCTAAAACCAAAAATAACAGAGTTTCGAAATTCAGTTCACCTTAATAATTTTTAGGCATTTGAAACTGTTTAAACAAATTTTATTATTTTCGGATCTTTGGTAGAGAATCCTTCTGGAGTCCCAGAGCGGCTGCTGGGTTAAGGGCTGGACTAGAACACAATTTTGATTACAATTTGGGCAAATATTACTTTTTCTATTCTTTTTTTTGCCTTAAAACTTAACCCATAGTGCTCTATTGCCTAACAATCATTTTTTATGTATTTATAAAAGCGGAAAAATCATTCTTATGCATCAAACGCATTTCACGGAATTTACACGCCCTCAACATTTTATTTTGTTTGTACGACTATTTTATTAATTTTTTTTCTTCTTTTTGTTGTATTCATTGCAACATGTGTGTAGGTGTTATGGGTTCTTGTAGTTTAAGAAAAAAGTAGAAAAAAATTAAAACAAATAAAGAATTATGTAGGCTGTTTGGAACACTGCAAGTAGAGAAACGTTCATAATTGTACACATTTACTGGCATGTATTTTCTTTTACTTTTTTATTTCTTTTATAATGTTCTTTCTTTTCATGCAATGCAATGGAATTTAATTGAAATGTTTGTTAACATTCTTTTTTTTTTTTTTTTTTATGTTACCACATTTTGTTGCAGTTGTATATTGTAGTATGTATGAAGGTACTTATAACGGTTTAAAATTAATTTGCATTTAATAGATCTTATTTAAAAAAGGGCTTTTTTAATGTGTTTGAGACAGACCTGGGGAGCTTATTTAAGTGTGATTGTGTGAGAAAGTTTTTATCTGTAAGCCTAGAATTAAAAAAAAACGTGTGTAAGTGCTAAATTCTTTTAGGTCAACAATTGTTAGTAAAATAAGAAAATAGCAGCTGTTTGTTTTTTAGAATTTAGGAATTAAATATGAGGAACTGCATGTAATGTTGAAAATAATTTAATAGAAATATATCATAAAGATAATATACAGGGTAGGGCAAATAAGGCATACTGCAGTCGTTGCTTGTGGTCTTGCGGTATCAGTACCTGCACCATTTGGTGCATCTTAAAATCCAACTTTAAATTTCTCTGCAATTTTATTCTGGAAACGCACAATTGGCTGGAATAAAGACGAGTTTAGACAGATGGATCCTCTTCAACACTCTGCCGCTCAGTTTTCACATTGCCTTGATTTCAACCTCCCTAAAAATTTCTTGTTTCGGTGGTACCAGAAAGGATTCTGGTCACCTAAAATCTATTGAAAAGCTGTCCGTTTTAAGTCTCATACGATCTTAAAGTTCTGCTGTACCTTTATTCCCCGAGTTTGCAATACCAAGAAGAAGGTTCTCCACAATCTCCATAATCCCGATGGATCCTACACATAAATCTTTTGTAAAAACTTAATATGGCTTCGATTTAAAATTTGAGTGAAAGTCGGCTTTAAATTGACAGTAAATTTTTTTTTGTAGTCAGTCGCAACTAAAATCACAGAACACCACATTCTAACTTTGATTCTTTATTAAAGTTCCAATAAATTTATCAATGATAAACGCGTTTAAATTCTGTTCCGCTATTCTCCAGCTATTGAGCAAACAGTCTCAATTAATGACTTCCAACGGACTATGTTGTAGGCTGTTCTTAATGCCTCGTTCCTGCAGTAGTCAGCGCACGTAAGGTTGCGATGCGCCAAGTTGTTTTTCGACGTCCATGCCGCCGGAAACCATGGGGGTTGTACTGCAGCGCTACCTTGGCTACCTCGTTATCGGATTTTAGTGTATGACCAATCCATCCAAATTTCCTTCTCAGGATGTCGCACTGGATAAGCTGTTGGTTCGTGCTTCAAAGCAGCTCAGCGTTAGTTATTGTGTTCGGCCACATCGAATAATCCTTCGTAAGCAACGGTTAGTGAAAAATTGTAGTCGTTGTTGGTCGGTTTTGGATAGACCCCAATTTTCACGTAGGCGTATGGGTTTCACACATGTGCTAAATACTCTGGTCTTCAGTTGTGTTGATATCTCGGATGATACCCACACTTTTTTTAAACGATGCATGGCATGACAGGTCTTGTTGATTCGTGCAGGAACGTCTTCGTTTGCGCCGCTGTTTATTGTGATAGTGCAGTTAGTAACCAGAAGGATTGTACATCTTCTATAGTGTTATTATTGAGAGTTAGGCGGGTGGTATTGGTCGTGTTTATTCTCATTAGTTTGGTTTTTCATAAGTTTATTCGCAAACCAACTTTGAGAGCGTTGTTATGGAAAACCTGTGTTTAAAATTCGGGGGTTATTCTTAATTCCCGTCACCTTACGTTGAAAAATTTTTTATAAAAAATGTTTTTAAATTTTTAAAAATTTATATTAAAATTATTTAAGAGTGTGGTGAAATGTATTTGCAAATAAGGGGGTAAAATTTACTTTATTTTTAACTAAGACATTTTTAGGCCATAATTTTTTTTTTTCTTTCACGTCATATCAATCAATTAAAAGCCGGTAGCTGAACTAAAATCTTTGGATTTATAATAAAGAAAATAATGGGCCGTCAAAGGTTTTTGATATCTTTTAGTATGTCAATCGACTCAGAAACTTTAAAGTCAATCTAAACCTTAAAATATTTTTGTCACCTACTCATTTTACTAGCCCAAGCGCAAAGTCATTTTTGCAAAGGCTTAATAGCTTTTTACGACAACATTTTGAACGTCAGGTCTCGGAATAAATATTCCTAAGACAACAGTGATGAGAATAATCGCTACATGCAGCAGACCATTCGAAGCCATGCACGAGTTTTGCTACCTGGGTAGCATCATTACAAAGAATGGTGGATATTCATTTAATGTCTTCCGCATCAAGAGAGCTCGTCGAGCATTTGGACAACTCAGCCGCATGTGGAAATACGTACAAAAATTAAAATTTCTTATTCTTGTAAAAAATCTGTGCTACTCTTTGAGTGTGAAACGCGTAACATGGCTAATAAAGATCTGAACAACTTGCAGGTTTTCACCAACAATTTCCTAAATGTATGTTCATATTTGACAAAAAAAAAACCTTTAGTGGTCACGCTTAATCTATTTGTATCTTTCTTTTTAACGAATTCCGTTGAATTACTAAACTTTATTTCTGAAAAAAAAGGAGAAAATGCAATTCATAAACTGTGAGATGTTGTTGAGTCTAGAAACTGTTTAAAATGATATCATGTAAATGTTGACCATGACAACGTTTGAAGTGGTCCATTCGGAAGGTCCAATTTTGGGCGACTCGTTCGAGCATAGCGACTAATATCTCGCGAATAATACGTGTAGTGGCTTCAAAAGCTTTAATGGTAGCCGGTTAATTCCTGAAGGCCTCAGACTTTACATACCCCTAGAGAAAATAGTACAAAGGTGTGACTATTTTCTCACGATCAGGTGGCCAAAATACCGTAGCAAAACGTGAAATTAAGTGCTAACGAAAATGATTTCTCAACAAGGTCATTGTTTCACGCGCTGTATGGCACGTAGCGTCATCTTGTTGAAATCAGAGCCCACCGAGACCATGCGCTTGAATTTCGGGAAGCACATAGTCCGTTAACATGGTGCGATAACGGTTACCATTGGCGGTAACATTCTCATTTTCCTGATTTTTGAAGAAATATGGACCAATGATTCCACCTGCCCCATAAGCCACAGCATATCGTTGTTTTTAATGGGCGCAATGGTAGCTCTTGGTACTCTTTGGGTTGGTCATTAGCCCAAATACGACAATTTTATTTGTGGTGGTGGCAACAGTGGTTTAAGTAGGTCGATAATGTGCACCGTAAGTTCCTCGAATTGCATGAAAAACATATTTCACAGAAACCTGATTTTCGTAATACAGCTGAACAATTTGGAGGCGCTGTTGTGTTGTGAGTCTTTCCATGAGGACTTGGCAAATAATACTGAACAAAAATGTCTAGCAGTTTGATATGAGTCATGCAGTTTGATATGCGTGATGTGCAAAATAAAAGCATATTGAAAATCAAACCTCACGATGAATCACCCTTTATAAGCATATGACTTGGTGTTTATAATGATTTTTTTTTTTTGCTTAGCAAAACTTGCATTAGTTTGAAATTTTGTGGACAAAGGGTGTGAAAGTAATGAGGGGTAGATAAGCCTTTTGTTTATAACTCGCCAACACAACTCAAAGCCATGTCAGTTTTCCCAAGCAAAAAATCTAGTCTAAGTTAGACTATTTTATAGCGAACTTGGTATACTACAAATTCTTCCTTTTGCAGTATTAATTCAAGATTATTGCAGAATTTTGATTTTCACTACATTCTCTCTTTCTTTGCTGTTAACGCAGGGTATACGAATTTCTCCTAGTACTTTTTTTAATCTTTTCTGTAACTGTAAAAGAGTCAAGAAACGCATAGTTATGACTTATGCGTGCATATTTTAATGTCTGTAGAAGATGATGAGCTCTAGCATAAGTATATATTTATGAAAAATCGTGAAATCGTGTTTAAATGATTTTTTTTTTTTTTGTTTTCCTATACAAAATCCTAGATTTTATCGATAAGAAACCAAATATTGTTTATATCTTTTTTTTTTCTTCAATCTTTTGAAACTTTAAAACACAAAGTGTTTGTTACATGATTTGTTATACCATTCACAAAGACTTGCATTGAATAATTTTGAATATTATATTCGTAAACTGTTAGATTTGTTTAATATAAATACATACATATTATATATTTGTGTTTAAGAAGCCAAATTTTTTTGATAAATTTAAAATGATTTATAATTCATATTTCAAATATTTGAAAATGTTTAAAGTTTTGTGTTGATTTTAGTATAAGTTATGCAAATTTAAGAATTGTGCAATTTTTGGTTTTTGATAAAATTACGAAAACTTTTAAAATATCTTTGAATTATAATATAAATGTAATATTGTTAAAACAAACAAATCTTTTTTCAATACAGTAGAATCGCGAAAAAGTGAAAACGCGAATTTTCGAGCCAATGTGCTGCTCTAAAAGTTAACTTTTCTGATCGTATCAATACAAAATGGTTCAAAATATCGCAAATGAGATTAGATTTTAAACCAAATTTTAAGAGCTTAAAAAAAATTTATTAAGATGTTCAAGGAAGACTTTTGCTCTTGGCTAACGGCGTATCAGAAGTAGCCATCAAAAAAAAGTCATAGAATTCTGTAGTGACCACGTATAAAAAACCTACAGGAAAACACTACACAGAAAATTAAAGCATAAATCAAAAATAAAATCAGTGTTAATTAAATATTTAATCAAGGGAATTAAACGGTTAATTCAGGTCATTAAACGTTCAATTCACTTGATATAACGTTTAATTCGCTTAATTAAACGTTCAAATCAGTTGACTAAACGTTTAATTCACTTGATTAAACGTTTAATTCACCTGATTAAATTTTTAATTAAAATTGATTTCATTTTTAATTAATGCTTTATATTGGTTGAAAATTTTTTTTCTGTACACATAAAAAATTAGAAATTGTCTCTAATCACCAAATTTATACCAAATTCATAATATCAAGCAAACAAGTTAGTGATTTTGCACCTATTACCAAAATTATCATATTGATTACTAAAAATTGTAAAATTGTCAATATTTTTTTTTCAATGAATGATATTTTTAATTTTAATTAAAAAAATGATCAAAAAACTTTGCCATTTCAAACAATGTGTTATTTAATTTAATTAAATATTGACAATTCCCAACAACAATTCTACAAGTTTAAATTATTAAATTAAATTATTTTATTTTAAACATAAAAGCCAATTAATATTTTTTGATATTTAATTAATTTTTTAATTAAAAATTTATTTCAAAACCACTTAAATATTAATTAAATCAACATTATATTTTTAATTCTCTTTTAACTAAAAAAAATAATTGATTCAATTATCACATTAATTAAATTTAAATACTTTTTAAACCATTTTTTTAATTGATAGAAAACTTTTTTCTGTGTACAAAGGCTGAAATATGCTAATCATGAAGCAAGTTTGTAAAAATATTTCTTGAAGCGTAATTGTGCAACGGCTGGTCCAATTTTAATATCGAGAGTTAAGCAAGAATTTAGCATTATGAAACCTGAAAAACATAATAATGGAGGGCTGGAAAATTTTAAGAAGAGACACAAAATTGGCAATCCGTAAATTCGTAAAAAGCTCCTTTTATGGAATACGCACTTCAGATGAACCACCTTTCATTTATAGTACAAGTGATTGTTTTAGTGCATTATATTCAAAATATCCACGTTTATTGTTGTTTTTTTTTTTTTATTAACAAACGAGATGTAATGAATAACGATACTGATATATCGGCAAACTCTTAGTTTCGCCGTTAGTATCGGCGATATTTTACTAGCTATGCAACGATACTTTTTTATAGTTTTTTTGAACAAACAATTTAATTTTCAATACTAACAACTAAGTGCAATAACACAGTCCTTAGCAGAGCAAAAAACCAAACGAAATAATAAATGGTCTTTTAATTATGCGCATGTTTCTTTTTTGACCTTTCTGCAAGACGCATGCTAAAGTAGAAAGTATTATACGCGTTTGCTGTGTAACTTGTCAATACAATTTTACACTACTACTTTTTGGACAGATGGACCGAGAAACGCATTATTGTAGTAAAATGTTCTCTCATTGGTAAATCTTGTATGTATTGTATGTTTTATGATTTTTCTGCTTATTTTTAATGATTTTTGTGAGAATAAAAATCTGTTCACTACAAATTTTGGGTTACTGCGAACAGACCACAAAATCTATAAACAAAGTCACTGCTAGAATGTCTTTGCCGACTTAATTATTCGATACATCGAATAAGTAAGTTGAGCTACTTAACATGACTCTGCATTCCGAAAGTGGTGAAGACACGGTCATTCCTACACCTAGTAAAAAATCGGATAAGTCTACAAGAACAGACCTTATTAGCGTTTCTGAAACTCTTATCCATCCTACGCTGTGGTTCAACTAAAGAAGAACTTTCCACTGCATGTCTTAAGTTGAGAACATTTTGTTTTTTGAATTAAAATTTTCCTTTTAAATATTAATTATCTCTTACACGGTTTTTTATTTAAAAAATAATTTAATTTTCATTCAAAGAAAATTTCGATCTACGAAGGTAAAATACAATTTGGCTTAAAAATTGATGTTTGACGTCATCCGTCATCAATGGCGGTGTGAGTAAAACGGCAAATTCGTTTGAAAAGATTGTGTGTTTACAATCGAAACTAGTCACTGCAACCTGTCCGTGAAAACCTGGGTTCAATTCCCAGCTCAGTCAAGAATGAAAAATTATCAATAAATTTCATGTTGTAAAATTCTTTTCTTCATAAAAATAATTTAATTAAAATTAAATTCAATGAACTTAAGCCTGATTAAAAATTCGAAATTTGGATTAAAACCATAGCTGGGAAATTTCGATTAGAATTAGAAATCATTACGATTAGAGAAATAAAATTATAATCATTAGAATTGAATTTTAATAAAAATTTCAGATTACTAATTGATTTGATTAGAAATAATCAAAAATCTAATCACAATTAGTGACGATTAGCATTTCTTATCAAATGTAATCAAAACTAATCTAAAAAATAATTGATTAGATTTGATTAGATCAACTATTTTTAACTATTTTTGTGAAAAGAAAATATTTATTTATCACATTTGTTGCTATATTTACATAATGTAACAGTTTTTGAATATGGCATAAAATTGCATTATATATTGCCACATACATATGTATATATTTACATTCTATTTACATTTATACATACTATACATAAAATAAATATAAAGAACGAATTTTACAGAATGTCAAACAAAAAAAAAACAAAAATGTATATTCAGTAAGTTCTGCAAAAAAAAAAGAAAATAGGTATATATGTATATTACCATTACGTCGTTTTAAATGTATGCTGATTCTGCTTATATATAATTCACAAAAAATTGACATTAGACTTCATTAATACCAACTTTTCAAAAGAAAAGTCTGACAATGAATTTTGTCTTGGACTATTGATTATGCCTGCAAATGAGAATAGTCGTTCAACGGGTGCTGACGACGTCAGTGGGGTGTTACACGATAGGAATGCTTCCTTCAAAACATTATATTTGGTCCAAATTTAATTATGTAAATATAGCAACAAATGTGATAAATAAATATTTTCTTGTCACAAAAATAGTTAAAAATAGTTATTCTAATCAAATCTAATCAAAAATTATCAAGAAATCTAATCAATTATTTTTTGGATTAGTTTTGATTAGAAATGCTAATCGTCACTAATTGTGATAAGATTTTTGATTATTTCTAATCTAATCAATTAGTAATCGTCTAAAATGGCTAACTAATCATAATTAATCATTTTTTCAGCACAATTAAAATTTCTAATCCAATTGCTAATCATTAGGATTTCTAATCATTATTCCCAAGCTATTATTAAAACCCATTAACAGTTCAATAAAATAACCACAATATTAATTATAATTTAATTATTGTTAATTTTACCATGAATTCAAATTCATCTCGTTGTTTTTAAAATCTTATTAATATCAATTTTATATATTTATAACACAGCGGAAAAAAATTTAACTTTTCGTGTGTTGATTGGAAGTTTGATGCAATTTTTTTACTAATTTGAGGTCGCGGATTTCAAATTTAATCTTCGTTTTTCTCTATCAGCTCGCATTTTGAAGTTACAGGTACTAATGGAATTTTTGACTTTTTTCGAAAAATTAAAAGTTAAAAAAATCATAGCTGCACTCTTCTTTTTGAAGCGATTTTCAGAGTTCTTCTTTTTTTAAGATGTAATTGTTAGCTTTGAAAAACAGTCAAATGACTGAATAATGGTAGTATACGTAAAAAAAAATCGAAAAAATTACATGTTTTTATTTTTAAAAATCATGAAAAATCCAAAACATAAAAAAGTCAAAGTCTTATTACTTTCACGTAAAGTTATATAACATGTGAACAAAATGAGACATAGATCACAAAAATCGTTGGACTCGTTTCGCTTTTATTCACGATTAAGTGAAGGAAAAACGTCCATAAACAGAACTGCAGCAAATACGCACACATTAAAAATTTTAAGTTTTTATGAACTTTTAAGTTATGAACTTTTAAGTTTTATGAACTTTTAAATAAATTTAAGTTTTTATGAACTTTTAAATAAATTTTTTTTTTTAAATTTTCTTTTTTTAAAAACTTCAACGATATCTCTGAAACTACTAAGCAAATTTAAAAACAATGTACGCACGGCTTAAAGATAATATTGTAAGCGAATTTGGTTTTTTTTTAAGTGAATATGGTGCACTGTTTTCAAGTTATTGCAATATGTAGAGGAAGTGTCCTAATTTTGCAAATAACGGTATATTTCGAAAAGTCGAGCTGATAGAAAAAAAACCGAGTGTAGATAATTCAGCGTCCCAAACAGCCTAAAAACAATATTCTGTTCTTAATCAACAAAAACCTTGTTCCCTTGGGTAATCTCTTACACTGTAATATTGTATAATAAATAACATTTCTAAAAAAACCTGATTAGAAGAGTAAATAGTTCGAAAATGTTAATTACCCTTGGGACATTTCGGTTTAGTTTTTTGCAATTCTACCGTATTATGAAAATTTTAAATATTGATTTAAAAATATTTTCATTTCAAACAAAAATCCTTAAAAATCAAGTTCGTAACTTAAATCTTTTGTTTTTCATTGCCTTTTTTCCCCTAAACTCTTTGGTTTTCATGCGCATCAGAAGTGTAAATGAATCATTCATTTTTGAATTAATTCGCGAATCATTCATGCACTGAATCAGCAAATTTTGAATTAATTCTTTTCACACAAAAAAATGAATTGAATGAAATTTGAGTCAATTCAAATGAATTTGGTAAAAATGAATTGCAATTCATTTCCAATTCAAATGAATTTGTCCAATTAATTGCAATTCGTTTCCAATTCAAATGAATCTGTAAAATGAATTGTAATTCGTTTTTAATTCAAATGAATTTGTTAAAGTGAATTGCAATTCATTCTACAAATTAATTTGAATTGAATTGATTTTTAATTTATTTAAATGAATTAGAAAAAGAATTAGCCATTCAATTCCAACTCATTTGATTTTAATTGATTAAAATTTGAATTGCATTACTCTAGTATATATAGTATGTATATGTATGTATAGTATGTATAGTTATGAAACACAATTGTGTTTTGAACTACATACATTATCATTTTTATTTTTCCTGATTTTTGTTTTTTTGTGACAGATTGTTTTAAATAAATACAACACAAATATTACCCAAAAATGTATCGTTGGGTGGTCGTGGGTCATAAAATTTCTTGAATATTAAATGTGTTTTGCCGTTCAGTGTATTTCAAAATAAAAATCAGTTCTTCGTGAAGAAACGAACTCCAAACACTATGTTTTTAGAGTCAGACGCAGATCCAGGACAAGAATTTTTGTACTGAATATTTTCATTATGGCAGGAGAAATTTCATTCCCCCTAGATCTGCTCTTGAATTTTAATTGATTGGAACTCATTTTTGATTTCATTCATTTGAATGCAATTCATTATTCTAATTCATTTGAATGAATTCAAAATCAATCTAATTCAAAAGAATTTGTAGAATGAATTGCAATTCACTTTAAAAAATTCATTTGAATTGGAAATGAATTGCAATTCATTTTAGAATTAATTCAAAATTTATTTATTTTTTCAATTCGTATAGAATTAAAATCAAAAAAGAATGATTCATTTACAGCTCTGCCGCGCATATCCATATTTTCGATTTTAATATATTTATGCCATGTTGCTTAATTTTAAATGTTCGCTACATGAAAAGAATATGGACCAATTCCGATTTTTTAACGTAATAACAAGGTTCAAAAAGTGTAATAGCTCATAGTTCATAGTTTGATCTAGAATGGGGTTCGGCTCTTCTGAAAATTTTGATTTTAAGACTTACGCGGTTGCCCATGAAAACCACAACAGAACTTTGAGTTTTAAATCGTTTATTTGTTTTCAAACATATTTTTATTCAATTTTCCTTCTTTAACATATACTTATCCTCAACTAAAATTCAAAAGGGCGTAACAACACTTTATTTATTTACAGGAGAAGCAAAAAACTTTACAAAATCAATAACAACAAGGTGTACTTGGCGTTTAAATTTCTATAATAAAATGGCCATTTTTGATCGCAGGAATCTATAATTTTTTTGTGTACATGTAGTTTAGAACAAAAAACAATTAAAAACTGAAGCACGATATGTTGTTAGCGCGAATGTTGTAAGTTACGAAATACATTTTTTTTTCAGGAGAGGAAAAAACGTTTTTAACAGACAGGATTACAATTTCTTAATTTTTCTTTTAAGATTATCAAAAATAATGACAATAAAAATTTTATTGCAAAAAAATCAAGAAATTCGAATTTTAAATTACATGTTAAATTAAATTTTATAATTTATATTTTTTTAGTGGAAAAACGTTTCATATCCACTATTCCGATGTCATTTAAAACGTTTCTCCACTACGCAAGCGGCTTTTAAAATGTTATTCCACGTTGCAAAACCATTTCGTTTGTATAATTTAGTTAGTAACTTACAACGTTCTTCCACCGGCTGACTCTTTGTGTTGAATTTAAAGGCGTTAAAGTGCATAATTTTGGGCAATTTTATGTTCAAACAGTGTAAGAGAGCAGTGTAAACGATAATATGCAAAAAACAGTGTTTGCAAAAAGTGGCTTTTACAACGTTATTCGCGGCTTTGCTTCAACTCTTTTTCGAATTTTTTTGTCTTTTGCATTTTAGGTGACGATATATTTTTATACTCAAAATTTCTTTCCTAAAAAAAATGATTTATTTCAAATAAATTTCACATATAATTTGTTTAATTTCATGCTTATTTATTTTAATAATGATCGTAAAAAAAGTTTATTAAATCAAAAAGCAATTGTAAAACGCTGCTTATTTTATTTTGAAAGTCTAAAAGTTTCTATTAAAAGCTTTTGCTTACTAACTAAACTTCTTTGTTAGTTTAGATTTTTGAATAGTGATATATTTAAATTTCTCCATTGTATTATTTTTTTAATTTCATTCTTTCTCTAGCATAACAAATTTTTTAATCTATAAAAAAAACTAAGCGTAATTTTCTTGAGTTTTTTTTTTTTATTTTTTATTTCAAACGATTTGTTAACGTAGCTTGAAAAGCTTTATTTAATGAAATGTTTACTAAAACAGCAATAAGCTCTGTTTACTTCAGTTCAATTCAGCTTAGCTCAGTTCTGTTTTTTTTTTCTTGCTATACAACAACATCATCATTAATTTTAGATTGCTTATCTAAATCTCAAGAATGAAGCAAAACTAAAACAAAATTGGAAAAGCGGCTTTTTTTATTTCATTTGCTGGTTTATTTAAAGATTTTTTTTATTGTTGTTGTTGGCTGTTGCGTATCAATGCCGACACTAATAAACCATTATATCCATCACTATCATACATTTTACTAACACAGAGAATAACTGGTCGAATCAAGGCTTAGAAAAGAATAAATGATATATATTAGAATTGGAGCGTCAGGCGACGAACTAGTTAAGAAAGAATTATGTTCAGGGTTGAATACATTTCCGTGCTATATTGATTAAAAATATTTAAAAAAAAAAAAAAAAAAAAAAAAAAAAACTTTGCAGTGGTTGTAAAATGTACTTATCTTCTTTTCAACAAATTTTGAATTTTCTTGATAAGCCTGCAGTTTACGTTTTTCAAATTTGTAAAGTTTTTATTAACATTCGACTCAAAAGTAATTATCTACGAATTTGAATAATGTGGAATTTGCACTACGATTTTCTCATTATTTGTTTCAAATGACAGAAATTTGTTATGCTTTATCGAGAACAAAAAAATCCTTTCAAAACAGCTGCCAGATATTTTTTAAGATCTTTGTTAAGAAAAAAATTGCCAATGTGATTTGTATATTAAAAACAGCCATGTTCTGAAATTGAAATGAAATGAAGTTTTATCGATGGAGATTTTCAATAAGTTTTTTTTGGAATTATAAAGATTTTTCAAAAATAAATTGATATATAATCTCTAATTTTGAATAGAATTGATTGAATTTACTGTAAGAAAATGGCGTGAATTTAAAAAATTTTACTTTTTATTACATGACGGTATGTATATTATTTAATATATAAAAAAAACCCTTTTACTGTCAGTCATACATATACATTTTCTCTATTGAATTTACGTTCTGAAATACGAATTTGTTTATTTTCGTCATAATACTATACAATTATTCACAAAATATTTCAAATAGAACAATAATAACCATTTTTATAATATCTTAAATATGTGTAAATTAGAAAATATTTACAAAAAAAATCATTTCGCATATCGCCAATTTAGTAACTTTGTATATACTGAATTTTGTATGGAAATAAGGCGTGGTTCAACTCTTAAAAAATAAAAATATTTTTTATTAGAAAGGTCTCAAATAAATAAGTACTTTTTATTAAGTTTTTCGTTATTTTTTTTTAATATGTACAAGAAATGTAATTCTTGTACATATTAAAAAACTTTTTAACTTATAGTTAATATTTTCCTATTAAGTGCAAATAGCATTTTTTTACAGTGCAACTTAAAACAAATTTTAATGTTTAACTGAATAAACAAAAGGCATTTCTAATTTGGTTATATTTTTTCACATATGGTAACTTTTTCAAAAATTTTGTTTATAAAAATGTTATAAGTCGAGGCAGCACTGCCTACAACTCTTACTATAACGAACCCCAATATAATTGTATATCCGTCTAGTTACTTAGTGACATTAGCCAGACAAATAAATTGGTTTAAATATAAAAAAAATTTTCACTTTAAAAAGTAAAATTTAAAGCAACAGTTCTCATTTAGTTTATATTTTTAGTTAAATATGTACATTAAGTTTTTGTAGTAAAAATCATATCGGGTATGATGCTGGTGTTTTATAATTAGAACTCTGTATGGTGTGAAACGGGTAAGTAAATCATTCATAATAATATTCTTCTTCTAATTTCACTTTTGTCTTATGTCAAATACGAATTCCGGATTAAATCAACTTTATAATTCTTGAATGAAGCGCATTTTGAGATTTATTAAATCTCAGTTTAATTAAGTCAATCTCATTTTCGGACAGGGATGTTAATGTTGGTACAATTGTACTTTTTTTGGTACATTTTGACCATCTAAAGTACCGTGGTACTACCGTGACACATTTGGTACCATTAAAAAATTTGTCATAGGTCCCCCTTTTTTAATTTTAAGTATAGCAAAGAAATTATTGAGTCCTTTTCATTGCATTTATGTTGTACAACAAATCGTTAATTGTGGTGTGTAGAGCTCTTAGCCCCCTTTTACAATGTAGCGACGCTGTATGTGTGACCAGCGTTACCGTTGGATATTTTCAAAAAGTACCAAAAAAAGGGGATTTTTACAAAAAAAAGTGGCACCAAAAATTAGATTTAAGAAAAAAAAAAGGCAGGACGTATTTTAAAATAGGAAGATGTACACAAAATAATGTTTTTGCACGTGTTTTGCTTAATTTATTTTAAAATTTCCCATAACATTTTTAAATGATAAAAAAAATCCAGAAAAGATTATATCAGATGTAAGCAAACACTTTTATATGTGATTTTAATTGACCCTAGCTTGCTGAATCCAAATCTGTTCAAAGATTGGTTCCATCAGGTCTAGTTTTTTAAAAACCTTTGAGTCATCCATATACTTTTTTTTATATTTTCAACTGTTTCGAAGTTATTCAGAAATTAGTGGCAATATTTTTTGCAAAATTAGTACTATTTTTGCTTTAAAAAATTCATACAAAAATATGAATTCCCTTTTAGGCATCTTACCAATGGTTTTTTTTATTTTTAACAGTTTTGGAGATATTAAAAAAATAATTGGTAAATTTTTCAAAAATATCCAAAACAAACAAACGTTTTCAAAATTTTACAAAAAAAAAATTATAATAGCAAAACTTACATTTGTATAAATTATCGAGGCTAGGTATAACGAATAAAAAAAACCATAAGCCATGAAAATGTTTATTTAAATGTTAAATAAAAATAAAATATTGTGATTTTTGGCGAATTTTTCATAACAAAAATCTTAAGAAAATTAAATTTGTTGGTCACGAAGGTGAAAAAAATCTGACAACCCTGATTTATACAGGCATACGTATACGCCATGGTATAAGTATTTATTTCATCATTATATACCGCATACGCACAAAAACAAGCGGTACTTCCCAAGAGCACTTGCTTGCGAATAATTAATATGTACACATGTAACATACATAATATATTTTCAATAAATTCATAAGCTTATTGCGATAGGCAAAAAATTATTTCAGATAAGCTTGCTTAAGGCTAGTTTACACGGTAATACAATGTGTTACGACATGTCAAAAAATGATGTAGAATGAGATATATCTTATCATGTAAAAGCAAAATGCATTGAGTAAGAGAGAATACGGATAAAAATATGACAATCGGTCGGTAAATGTTCATTTTCTAAACCATTTTAGAAACTTATGTATTCTCATCACACCAGGGTCGCATTTTAACAGTGTATTTTTTTTATTTTAAGCACGGAGAGAATTTCATAATATTTTGATTCCACAAAGTCGTAATACATTGTATTACCGTGTAAACTAGCCTTTACATATATATTAAAACAATTATAGTTTATATTAACGCTGGTAGTTGTAATAAAACGGAAAGTTCAAAAATTATCTCATCATTTAGAAAATGTACCAAAAAAGTGGCAAGAACTACAAAAAGTATCACATTTGGTTGCATTTTGTAAAAGTAGCAAAATAGTATCCAAGCAGTCGAAAAAGTGGCAAATTGCTACTTTAGTAGCACCAACGGTAACGCTGTGTGTGACACACTTAACTTTTTTCCTCTCTCGCCTACAAACTTCGTCTGTATGCCTTTCACTTACCACATTGTAAAAGGGGACTTATGGTACCCACAGACGAGGCAACATTAGTGAAAACATGAAATTTATTGCGGAACAGAAGCGGTCTTATATATTTCTACAAATAATATCAATATTGATATTGTTAAAGAAATTAAAGACAATGCAAAACAATTTTATATAAAATTTTGCGAAGTTTTGAGAACCAAAGTCAACGTTAATAACAAAGTTTTAATGTAGTTCCATAAATTCACTCCTGAAAATGTTATTTCAGGTAAAACAAGTTGTATTGTTCCTCTTCTAGTAAAAATGTTTCCGAATGAAAATGCAAATTTTGATTCAATCAGTAATCAATTTAGAGCTTTAGATGATGTCGAGCATTTCCAGTCGTTAAAAACTGAAAACATTTGTAGTTTTTGGTAGGTATTAGCTAATTTACAAAATGAGCTGAATGTCCATATGTTTTCTGACATTTCTAGAGTCGTTGCTGGAATTTTATCCATTCCACATTCGTCTGCAAATGTGGAAAGAGTTTTTTCTTTTCTAAATATAATAAAAATTAAGGAAAGACACAGACTGCATGTGCCAACATTATCAAGTCTCATGCAAACAAAGGATTGGCTAAGATCGACTAGTTGATGCTGATATGAAGTAAACATTCTAAATAGTTTATTAACTAAACAAATGAGTGCCTGATTTTGATCTCATATATTTATAAGACTTTTATGTACTTTATTTTATTCATACACATAATGTATGTTAATATTTAGTTTTGTTTTTTTTTTTTTTTTTTTTTTTTTAATAAATTTAAAAAAAAAATAATGGTACCATGAAGGTCTAAAAAGTACATTTTTTTTTTTTGAAAGTTGGTACAAAATTTAAAACCCCATTTAACATCCCTGGTGCAGACCTTACAAATATTTCACGAAGAAATCTTAAAAAGCATGACCAGCTAATTGATCAAACTTAAGTTTTATTTTTAACAATTTTTATTGGCTTTCGCAAACGTTTTGCAAAGGCAGCATTTTTTTTAATAAAACTAGTGGTTACTGTAGGACGTCAAATATTTAATAGGTGTGAACATAGCTTAACACCGAACATTTACCAAAAGGTGCCGCATTGTACATTTTTTATCTAAATTGAAAATAAAACAATTTTTTAATAATAACTTCATTGTTTTAAAATCACCCAAAGAGAAAGAAATGCGAACAAATAAAAGTTAAAACTGTTTCTATTCAATAAAAGAAAGTTTGGTTTCGGGTTCTTATAAGTTTCATTGCACGTTTATAAATCCATAATAATAATATTATTTACTTAGTATTATATATAACATATCTAGATTTAAAAATACGGAGACAAATATAATTATTTAAGTACTAGAGCGCCCGTCAAGGGACAGTGTATCTTATAAATTAAGATGTATGAACTATTTGTTTATTTATAGTATAAATACAGCAACTAATTTTCAAATAAATAAACATTTAAAAAAAAAAAAAAAAAATAAGTGCCTGATTTTGATCTCATATATTTTATGAATTTTATGTACCTTATTTTATTCATACATATAATGTATGTTAATGTTGAGTTTTGTTTTTTTTTTGTGCACAATTGAGTTTTTATTTACTTTTTTGTTGTTTCAATAAATTAAAAAAAAAAGGTACCGTGAAGGTCCAAAACATTTTTTTTTTGAAAGTTGGTACAAAATTTAAAACCCCATTTAACATCCCTGTTTTCGGATTATTAAAAGTACGAATTCGAGATTGAATATGGATAAGTTGAGTATTTCGCGATTGAATAATCCGTACTTGAATCAATGCTTCTGTACTTGATTCAAGAAAATTCGTACTTATCGTACTAATGATACCGCTTCGGATTGATTTGAGTACGGATGGATTGATTTTTTCTTTTGAGTGTACATATGTGAACAGAAACCGTGATGATGAAATTTTTTGTCTAGCACTGGCAGGACATAAAATAAAGTATTAGGATAAGATTTATTAATTTATTGTCAGTTCATATTTAATATATGAAGATTCAATAAATAAATTATGAGACAAAAAAAAACTTACAGAGTGGACCAGAATGGTCCCCGAGTAGCAGGGTTAAAAATATAATAGGAAAAATATAATTATAGGATCGTACTCTTCCGATTTTCGATTTACTTTTGTAAATCCACACTAAGGCCGGGTTTGTGAGATATTGGTTAAGTTGAAACTTAGTTAAACGTACTCTTAAACTCGTATATTTCCGGCCAAATGTGATTTATTTTATTATTTCATTAAATGCCAACATTTTAAGCAAAACTAAGCTGTTCCGTCAAAATGTTGTATACAAACTTGGTAATAGCGATATAAATCTGTTATCAGATTAACTAAACCTTGTTTAACTGAGATCTGAAAAACCCAGCCTAAATGTACTTAAACCTGAAAAAAAATGTTCAGCTAGAAAAATCTTGGTTAAAATTAGATTCCTTTATTAGCGCATAAGTCATTTCTTTTACTCAAAACACACTTTGTGGTTAGTCGTAACAATTCTAGTTTAACTTTTATAGCCAGCTAATCTATTATACAAGAGATATTCCGCAGTTCTTTTCTAGTGGTTAAAACCAAAAAAAAAGGTAAGCCACACGAATAATGGCAGTGGCATTTGTAGTCAATAGTTAAAGTCATATAAAATGAAAAAGAGCCACTTGAAATACAGTAGTTGCTTGTTTTTATTTGTTGTTGGTTTTTCTTTCAAATATGTTTAAATAATTTGTTATGTATTGCATTTGCTGATGCATTTGATTTGAAAATTATGTTCATTTCTTGATTTGATTTACATATTTGTGGCAGCATCAACAGTCAAACAGTCAGCATCTGCTATAGCAACTACAGATTTTCAAGCAATGGAATATGTTTTAACCATATTAATAATTCTGAGGTTGCTGTTTTGTTACTCTTCTTACACTTATACATACATACATATACACATACACAAACATATACAACTATGTATACATATTCCAATCATATTAATGTTAATGGTGTGCATATTTTGATTTCAATCTTATATCCGTTCTGTGTTGTATGATAATTCTTTTACTATTCTACATTTTTTATTTTTTTGCGTTGCAATATTTTGCTTTGCAGTACAGGAATTTTCTTTAAGTAAACCGCATAAATTTTGATTTAGTAGATATATTTGAATTTTTGATTAATTTACCAAGATTTAGCCGTAGCAAGCAACATGATTTGTTGTTGGCGATTAGGAAATTGTCCCATTTAGAAAATATGAAAATAAACTTTTTTTTAGCTTCTTGGCGTACTGGTAAAGAGAACGTCGGTCGAATGATAATCGCAACAAATTGGATTAGTTGTAAAATTTAATCAACCATCTAAAGTGTGTGCTTAACAATTTCCACTCTAACTTCTGTTTTGGAGCTGACTAAAATGAATAATGACCCAGTAATAGTATCAATGTTTGTGACCATATATTTTGACCGTTAGGAAATTTAAGTACATCCGTGATGTTGTAGGTCATGAAATATAAAAGAGAACTTATTTGTTTTGAAGAAAAAACACAAGTTTTATGAAAAGATTTACTGCCTGGCCCACGATGTCGATTACTATCGCTGGGTACATTATCAAAGCCAAACAGCTGGTTTGCGCCCCCTTAAAATGTTCAGCATGACAAGCTCTTTGACATTGCAAGCGAGCAATAACGTAATAGTTTTCATAAAAATTTGCGCTCCCTCTATGAAATATTGTGCGACCACAAATACCGAACTAAGTCACTTGTGACATTTTGTTGCAATTTCCAACGAAATTATTACTTTAATATTACCAACACTAAGGCCCTAATCACCTGAAACGCAACGCAACGCCAAAGAATTACATTGAATTTCAATGAAATTTTAAAACGGTACATGAATTTCTGTAGAAAGCAACAACAAAAGTACAAAATATTTATGACATTGCTTGTGCTTTCAATGTAATTCTTTGGCGTTGCGTTTTACATGATTAGGGCCTAAATATTTTTTTTATAATAATATCGGTTTGAAACAACACCAATAAAAAAATATTGTTGAAAAGCTGATGTTTTTTTGTTTACTACTTTGTTGACATTTGTAGCAAATCAATTAGCACAGAGCTGTATTTTATGGTTTTATTTACTTCTTTTGCCGAATTTTATTTTCAAACTAGAGTTTGATTTCTGGAATAGTTGATAGATTTGGCAATACAGTCAGTCATTTGACAATGAATAAATTGATAATTGATTGCTTGAAACGAAAACCTGACGACCGACAAGTCGATAGTTAGTGGGGCGCTAATGAGTGACTTGTTGCCGCTTGCTTAAGTTGTGCATATATCGAAATCGTGAGCCAGGCAAATAAAATCTGCTTAAAATATCACCCTTCAAATCAAATTAGTTGTAATACCAAAAAAAAAAAAATTTTTTTTTTTGCAAAATGTTAAAGAAAAAATATCCCAAGTTTATAGATATAAAGGGTAATTCATCGTGAGGTTTGATTCTCAATATGCTTTTTTTCAGACCGCGCGTGACTCATATCAAACTGATTTGTCATTTTGGTTGAGTATCATTTGGCAATTCCTCATGGAAGGACCCATCCCACAACAGCGTCGCCGAGTTGTTCAGCTGCATTACGAAAATCAGCCTTAAGCCTCTAGTACACGGAATGTAAAAAGCCACATGCGCATGTGGTTCTGACGTAATTTTGACGTCAATGCAAAGCCACAATAAGCATTGCGTGTTTTGTGATGACGTCAAAATTACGTCAGAACCACATGCGCATGTGGCTTTTTACATGCCGTGTACTAGAGGCTTTATGTGAAAAATATAAATCCGGTGTTTTATCGTCAAATTTTATTCGGTGATGAAGCCACATTTCTGGCTCAATGAATACGCTAATAAACAAAATTGCCGAAAAGTACCAAGAGCTACCAATTCAACCATTAAAAACAACGTTATGGTGTGGTTTATGGGCTGGTGGAATCATTGGTCCATATTTCTTCAAAAATCAGAATGTTACCGTCAATGGTTACCGTTATCGCCCCATGTTAACGGCCTATGTGCTTCCCGAAATTCAAGCGCATGGTCTCGGTGTGCTCTGGTTGCAACAAGACGGCGCTGCGAGCAATACAGCGCGTAAAACAACGACCTTGTTACGAAATCATTTTGATGAGCACTTTATTTCACGTTTTGCTACGGTATGTTGGCCTCCTAGGTCGTGCGATATCACACATTTGAACCATTTTCTCTTTGGATATGTAAAGTCTGAAGTCTTCAGGAATAAGCCAGATACGTGGTATAACTTGCCTTTCGTCGCTTACGTTGTAATCACAAATAGGACTCGAAGTATTCTTGTTTTGAGAACTTACCTCGAAAAACTTCTTTTACAAAATATTTAGTTATGATTTTTAAAAACTTAAATTTCATACAAAAAGAAAGTATTTTGAAAAATAAATTGATTAATAAAAATAGGTAAAAAAAAAAATTAAAAATTGTCTCTAATCACCAAATTCATAACAAATTCACAGAATCAAGCAAACAATTTGTTTTACCAAAATGATTATATTGACTACTAAAAATTTTGAACAAAAACTTAAGATTATAATTCAGAAATTGATTTTTAAATCGCTTGAAATTCATCACTTTTTAAAAACGTTCGTTTTGAAATCGATCGATTTTCATCACATACCCGAATGTGTTAATTGATTTCATTAAATATAGCTCAGGTTTGGACAATTCTCAACAACAATTCTACAAGCTTAAATTATTTTATTTAAACCGAAATTGGTTAGTTGGTTGGTTGGATAACGTGGTAGGACGCACAGAACTAGGCGTGCTGCAAGTAGAGTCGACAGTGACTCCGTTTTGACACCACACCACTCGTCAAGAATTGGAACCCCCAATCAAACTTGAAGCAGCGGCAATGCTGAGGTGGCTAGAGCCAACCCGTTGCGTTGAGATATTTCAGCAAGTTGCTGAGCTTCACCCGCGATATCTCCGAGAGTCCTTGTATAAGGTAATTCCCAAATAATCAATGTCGTATTGAATTAAACGCTGGGACATAGAAGATGAAATACCGTCTCCCCAGCTTCCGGTTCCCCGCAGCTGCGGCAGCATTCATTAAAAGGGAGGCCGAGTCTCATAGCATGCTTACCGATCGTCCAGTGATCAGTAAGTACATGTATAAGTCTTGATACGTCTTTCCGACTGAAGTTGAGAAGTCGCTCAGAGCGACCTATGTCATATGTGGGCCACGTTGCCTTGGTAGCCCTGCAGAAATCCAGTTTCCTCCATTTTTCGTCAGCCATATCTAGATAGTGTATGAAGATTTCGCTCCTGATAGTTCCCAGGGGGTGTTGCGACTGGCACACCCTGTGAAATATCAAGAGCAGCTCCAGTCTTGGCCAGCCCATCCGCCTGTTCAATGGTCCCTATGCGCAGGTACCCAGATTAAGATAATGTCAGATAGGCTGCCAAGTCTGGATAGTTCCTCCTTACACCGGCCGACGAGAATGGACGTTGTTTTATGTGACCTTAGCGCCAGCAGAGCCGCCTGGCTATTTTAAACGAAATAAGTCAATTAAGATTTTTTTGTTATATTATTACTATTTTAATTAAAAATTTAATTGAAAACAACTAAAATGTTTTTTAAATCAAAATTAAATTTTTAATTTTCTTTCAACTAAAAAAATAATTGATTCAATTATCACATTAATTAAATTGAAATACTTTTAAAACAATTTTTTTAATTGATAAAAAACTACTGATCATTTTTTCTGTGTAAGTAAACAGATTTCGAACCAAATACATATATGGGCACTTCCAGCGAAAAGTCTACTTTTTTAACGTGGGCCCATATTGTTCAAATGTTATCCCCTTTGTTACTTAATGCAGAGCTATTTGCGCTTTCGACTAAAATTTGAAAAAGTAAATTATTCATATAAAATTTTTTTAGAAACTATTTTAATTACTTGCTGGCGTTACGCGTTACCATGTTTAGAATATGTATTTAAACCATCAGAGATTTTTCCAGTTAGATTAATTCTAAAATAGAGGAGTTTCAATATTTAAGATTTGCACAAAGCGAAAGCCTATTACAAATTCAAACAAAATTGTATCTAATCTCTAACCATTGCTCATAAAAACAGCTTTATCATCCGTGATTTCAAATCTCTTTAGTAGTAGTAGTGAAGCCAAGACTTACAAGTATAAATTAAACTTAAATAATCTTGTTTGTAGATTTAATCTATCGATGGAGTCAAATTCGCCATAAACAAACAATTTTCAAATTTTACTCAAACACCAGTTGATCAATGTCATTATTTAAGCAAAAACAGCAACAACTAAAATCACAAAAACTTCAAACAACTTTTCTCGTTGCAACCCACAAACAAACAACAATTTTAAAAAAATATCCATCCATACAGAGAAAATGTTAAAAATCAAACAATATTGAAATGTCTTGTAATAAAACATCCCTTTCACCAGATTGACATGGTTGTAAATAAACGACAGGACCTACCACAACAAAAAAATTATTCTCATACAAAAAGGAATAAACTTAAAAACAAAAAAATAATAATAATAAATACAACAAATGAACTTTATTTTTATGGTAAAATACTAAACAAGAGGGAATAAAATCAAGATCAAGTCGGATCAGAGTTTAAAGCGCAGAGCAAATATGAACGAGTATTAAATGTTCGGTTGGACATTGTTTGCAGTTTGTAAATTAATGTTTTTTTTTATAGAAAATAATTATGTTTTTATGAGATAAGTTTGAATTTATAAAAAATATAAAAAAAAAATTTATGAGCAAATCATTAAGGACAATTCACTCATGTTTAACATTTTTTTATATGTATTTTTACACAGAGAGAAAAATACGGTATAAAAATACCAAAATTGACACCATCCGTTGTCAAAATTGAGCCAACTACGTTTGTTTTCAAGTTGATAACAAATGGTATCAAAATACACTGTTGGCTTATTGACAACATTCTGAGTGTAGTAAAGCATCATCCATTCTGAACAAAACAAAAATTGCTAATTTGTTTTCAATAACACAAAATATCAGTACAATATACATACATACTTGTGCTTTTTTCATGAAAAGATTTTTTTTTTTTTAATTCAGCGCGGAGCCCTATGTTTTGTAGAGTTTCCTTCACATCTTCTTTATGTATAAACCGCAAGCTTCTATATGTCACTTAAGCATCTTAAATAAAGGCATTTTAAAATTAGCTACAAATTCGTTGTCGTCGATAAGGAGTTGATTTTTATAAGGTCAAAATTTATATTTTCTTTTGTAGCAACAAAATGTGGACGTCACAGTTTATTATATTTTTGCACTGCCCAAGTTTTATTTTTTTTTTTCACTTATCTAAATTATTTATAAAAATTTGCACTTCCTTATTTTGACAAACTGCTAATAGTGACAACAATGGTATTTTTAACATCTTTGGTACCAAATTGACAAAAGTTTGCTAATATTTTGGCAACATCTGTTGTCAAATTTTGGTATTTTTATACCGTATTTTTCTCACTTTGTTATCATTTTAATACCATTGGTTGATCATTTTCTAACGTGTTTTTTCGCTCTGTGTACGTCTTTGTTTTTGAGAGAGACAAAATATTTTTTACGAACAAATCTCAGCTTGAATTGATTTATTTTTATATTTTGGAACTGAGTTGCCATTAGGTTACATTTTTTAATACAAATTTCGTGTTTGTAAAATGAAACTGTGAGTGATTATCTTTTTTTCAGTAAAACACGAGCTTTGAAAATAATATAAAATATGTAAATATGTTTGAAACGAATAAAGTAAAATATAATCCTTCGCCGTATTAATATCACCGTGTAAAACTAATAGATTTTGTGTACATATGGCAGCTTTGATTTTCCTGAAAAATTTTCCGAAATAAATTAATCGTTCCGCAGAAAACACTTGGTAAAAAAAATGTGTGCGCACAACATGGGTGAATCTACCTTTAGTGTAGAAATATATTTTTAAATGCAATTTATATATATATCAACCAGTATAATTTGACGTACCGCCGAAAAGGTAGTTCAAAGGTGTCAAATCAAACGAACGAGGTGGAAGATGATTTGCAATAACATGAGAAATAAAAAAAATCGTTCGCAATTTTCGGTAATGTTAGAGCATCGGTTTCGGATTTGTAGACAAATGGGCCGGTGACACCTTCGGCTTAAAACCGCAACAAACAGTGATTTTTTCGGGATGCAATGGAGTCTCATAAGGATTGTGCTCTCTTCAAAAACGACGATTCTGCTTGTTAACGTACCCTTTAAGGCAGAAATGAGCCTCATGGCTCAATATGATATGGTTCAACTTCCAGTTAATTCTCACCCCATTCAGCGAAAACACGACGCAATTGATGGTCCGCTAGCTTAAATTTTTGCACCAGTTGGCTCTTATTTGGATGTAGGCCAAGATCTTTCCTCAAAAATCGCCAAGTAGCCGACGGGCAGAGACCGAGTGGCTGAGAACGGCGTCGTATCGATAAATTCGAGTCATCTGTCACACTCACGTAAGAGTAAATGTGGTAAGGAATCGATCCATAGTATTGCGTATTAGCTGCGTAGATGGACAATTATGCGCACGGTAAACTTGACGCAGTGCTCTTTAAGTTTGACAAAAAGAGCGCGAATTTTGGTATTAAATTTCTACCATTTGTTAACGTTGTTAACGAACTGCATTAGTTGCAGTTATCCTTACCAGAAAATCTAAACGTACTGCAGCTTAAAAAAATTTTAAACTATGAATAAAGCCAAATCATGGATTTATTCTGACACTTATCCAAAAATAATAAAAACGTGCGTTAAGTGCACGAAAATGATTTGCTGGTCTGACAAGGTTAACGCTTTATGGTGCTTAATTAATTAGAAATCACAATTACAAACCTAAAGCTTCGTACAGATGGTGGTCAGATCTAACAATATTGTCAGTAAAATGTGCTAAATATGTCTGACAGCCGTGTGAACTTGCAATTTTTGTTTGGCATCGTTGTAAGAAAAATCAATGTTTGTCCATTGTAAGACAACATATTGGCAAAAATCTGAAAATCGTGTGAACACTCTTCGTTGCCATTGGCAGATCACTGTCAGACGTTAGAAGCTTATTTTTTATTGTCAGATGTGCAGAGACCTTTTTCTATTGGCAACGCTGCAAAAACATATGTTTCAGGGAAGGGAAATGGGGTTCCGATTTTGTACCAACTTTAATAACAAAACGTTGTTTTGAGACTATGACGGCACCAATTTTATATTTTCTGGGTCATCTCCTGATATATGTATTTAGAAAAAGACTCTATTAATTATGAAATATTTCTTTTAAGAAAGCCACCAATGTATCAAAAAAAATTACAACTGCACCATAGTTTCCATCCCTGAGATGCATGAGTGAAATTAAAATATAAAAAAGTTTAATTTTGCTAAATTAAAATGAATTTTAATGAAAATCAATGAAAACTATTCAAAACAATAAGAAAAAGTTAAAATACTTGCTATTACTTTGTCCCTTCAATAAGAATATTTTCACTTCTCATATTAATAAAACAAAACAATTTTCATTATATGACATTGCTAAAAAAAACATGTGAACTGACAATTTTTGTTGGCAGATGAATTTATTGTCAAACGGTTTTCTGCCAATAAAATTGTATGGTCAATCGTCTGAACTGACAATAACTCTAAGTGAATCATCTATAATTAATCAAAAGAAAAGAATAATTATTTTTTGTCACTACAAAAACGAAATTAAAATTATTTAGCCTTTAAGTTTTTTGACCCAGCAGTAATTCGCTGCTTTTTGCTTTAAACAGTTTTTTATTCCACTAATCTATACATTGTCTGAGAAGAGTTTTTTAACATTATGTTGTAACTACTTACTACACTTAAATCAATTAAAATGATTAATTAAATATGAGTTCCTGTTAAGAATTTAAAAATTCTTGTGACAAAAGAATAAATTCCTTACATGCCCTGCTTGCTAAGGAGGTAAATAGATGTGTTTGTTGTAGCCATTGTCTTAAACATTGTAAGAGGGAAACAAAAAACGAATCGAGGAGTTTAGAACCTTTTAACAACAGACAGTCGAAACAAAAATGAGGCGTATGTGCAACTAATCGCATTCAGGGGACATTAAGCGGATGCAGCTTTTAAATGCTTTATATTGTATGATTTTTTTTCTTTCGTTCTTTCTTTCTTTCATAAAAAAAATAAAATAAAATCTTGAAAACAATCAAATAGTTCTTTTTTTCCAACTTCATAGAGGGAAGTTTTATAGAAGAATTCTTGTAGTACTCGTATTTGTGGTGTTTGGTTTGGAAAAAAGCGGCTGTTAGGAAAAGCATTCTTCTTACTTCTCTTCTTCATAGACAGATGCTTTTTATAAATTTTTAAATGAAGTTGGAAAAAAGCACAGCTACAGAGCAAAACAAAACATTTTGGTTTGGTCCAAGAGTTGAATGGTTGTTAGTTGGTTGGTTGATGGTGGTAGTTGCTGGCTGACTGACTGGTATCATTTTTTTTTTTTTTTTTTAAAGGAACACATTAATGATGTTGAATGATTCGTTTCGATTCAATTCGATTTGATTTGATGTGATGTTAATGTTGATGTTTGACGTGGTTGTTGTTGTTGCTGCAATTGTTGCTTGCTGCTGCTGTTTTTGTTGATGAGTGGAGCACTTTTCTTCTATGCTGTTATTTTAATAATGGCGATGTGAATGACTATGACGCTGACGATGTTAAGAATGATGTGAATGTGTCTCCAATTCCAAAAGCAAATCAACTGCACCACTGCATGGTTTTTTTTTTATTTTGTTAAATTAATACAATCAAATGCAACCAGCACCAACAAATCAAATTTAAAGTTATTGATTGTTTATTTAGCATTTAAAAACTATTCAAGAAATCTTTAAAGAAAAGATTAAAGTAAAAATCTTTGAATATCTTGCAAAGAAATATAATTTTTATTTTAAAAGGGAAGGATTGTCAAGGAAAGAAGTTGTAAGGTAAAATGTTTGTATTATTTGTTTGAAAAATTTATTATTTAAATAAGATATTCGGTGGATAGTTCAAAATCCCTAATTTCAAAATTCTGAATTCTGAATTATAAAATCCCGAGCTTCATAATCACGAATTTTTGAAATTTGAAAATTCTTTTTTTTTTACTTTTCCGTGTTGCATGTGTTAATTTTTGAATTTTCTGCAATAATTAACTTAGAAACATAAAAATATAAGTGCAGGGTCCTGAGTGAATGAGAATCTGTAAGAGGGATCTTTTTGGTGCGTTTTCGTTCTATAACTGATTCTTTTGGAATTTTTATTAAAACTGAACCGAGAAACATAAAACTCAACATGATTGTTAATACTTTTGGTATTTCAATTGGTACTTTCTGATTTGTTTCTATTATTGAACTTACAAAATTAAATTAAACATTCACGGACTTGAGTGGAAGATAACATATGGACCGGAGGTTAGCCCCTCGTCAATTTGATCCACTAAGACGGAAAAAACAAATGCTCGAAGCAAGTAAATTCATATATATTTATATGTATGTTTTCTTCATATTTTTATAAATAATCACCCTTATTATGTAAGTCCGTGTCGACGTCGACATTAATTTTTATTTATTTTTTTATTTGATGGAGTCGAAGGCCATAGTTGCTAGCACTCCTTACCTTTATTGTATTGTGTAATTTTTAAATGATATAAATATATTGTATTAAATAATATTAAAATAAATAAAATAAAAAAATTAATAATTTTTCTTTGTTGTCAAGCCGACGACTACATCACTTTGACGTTAATTTAAAATTTTTAAAGAACGTTGTGTCGACGTCGACTAGTTATCGAAAATCTGGCAAAAAAAAAAATTACATCTCCAATTATTTTTTTCGTCATTGCTATTTTCCGATATTTTGTTTTTTAACCGATGTAGCGATTTAAAATTAATTTTATGGCTTGTTTCAGAATTTTTTCGCGAATTTTTGCCATGTTCGCGATAAGAGCTTTTTTAAGTTTTCTGATTCTCTATAGCTTTAACGATTACTTATAAATATAACACTTTGGTATCATGCCGATGTTAGCAAAATTTTGCGATTTTCAAAAATGTTTGCCATTCCTTAAGGTTAAAGGACTTGTAATTAATTTTAAGGCTTCTTGCAAATTTTTCCAAATTTTCGCAACTTCACTTAGTCTTGTTGCTTTTTGAGGCAATCGTAAATTAAAAATTTTCGCGAATTTTCGCTATTTTAGCAAACTTTTGCGAATTTTCGCTTTTAAATTTGCAATTTTTGTTTTAACGTAATTAATAAATATGTTTACATTCTACTTAAAATTTCTTTAACTTTCATTTAAGTCGTCACAAAATTTCGTGTCGACTAAAGCAGAGACAATTCTACTCGACGTCGACTTAAAAGCGCCTTAAAAAATATCAAGTGACTGTCAATAGTAATCGGATATTGTCAATAACGACTCAGAAAATACAATTACTGTTCCGGTGCCGTCGACTCATGCCGACGTCGACTTTAATAATAGGGATGAATAATTTAATACGAACATAAGTCGTATTAATACGAACGAAACCTTAACTTTTTTAATCCTGTTTCAACTTTGATTCTCATTCAAATATTTCCCTGTGCAACCATTCCTCTTGCATAGGAAGGTGAAACTTTAGAAGTTTTCTATGATGTTTTGATGATGTTGAATGAATGTTGACAAGGATGATGATCATGATGATGACGTTGATGAGGAAGTTACTTTAGCTAGTATTCGAATTGATACTATGCAACTACTTTTGCTATTCACTCTCAAACATCAAAGTGCTGATTTATTGAATATTATTTAAAAAAAGACAGCATACGTTTTTAATCTTAAACTTCTTTATGTTTTTTTCTATTATTTTTTATTCAAACAATAGATTTATTTCTAGTTATATGGAATACCATTTTTTCCAGTATTCCTTCGTACTAAATTGTGGTCATATAGTGGCATAAGTGACAATGTCGTTTATCATACATATATGTATGTATTATCGTATAGTTAAATATTTTATTTCTTTTTAAAAATAATCATCATCATCTATGGAGCTTAAAGTTGCAGTTGCATAGTTTGTTGCATGTAGTACATTTCAAAGAGTTTTTTGTTTGTGTGTTTAATTCTTTGTAGCACCAATAATTGCATTGAATTGTTGCACGTCTGTTATTTTGTTTTAATTTATTTTTTTAGTTTTTTCGTTCTAGCGCAAATGAATCCAAAAAATTTAACACAAATTTAGCGAATATTTCTGCTTTTTTCATCTATTAACATTTTTGTTTAGAGCAATTCGGTTTGAGTTTGTAATTTGAGTTAGTTCTAGTTGACTTTAACTGATTTTAATAGCCTTCAAAATGTCTTGATCATAAATCACTTTATAATGAATATATAAAGTTTAATTGATAAATTTGTTCGGTATGTTGTCATGAAATTGCTTTTTTTTAAACTTAAAATAAAATTGCAATTTAAAAATGGAAAAATTTTAATTAAAAAACACTCGGTTTTTGTTTTTATTGAATGAGCAAATTTAGCTAAAGGTGTAATTTAAAGAGCCAGTTGCATGGTGTTTTAAGAATATATTAGAGTCTGGAGGTCTTTTGACCGAATAAGATTTCAAAATGAAAATTGACAATAATTTTTTAATAAAATTATGCATTTCAACGACTTTGCTTTAAACTTTAGCAAATTTCTAAGTGTGTCATTGAATCAGTAGTTTCAATATTCGCTAACGATGATGAACGGTAAATTTTTACATTGAAAGCATGAATTTCAACAAATCTCTCTTAAGACTGGAAAATTTTGGTATACAGTTGCACAAGAATAAGTAAATAACTAATTTCTAAAATCGTTTTATGAACTACAAATACAAAACGAATACTAGTGTTGGTCTGTATCCGACCAAATAGACAAATAATCGCTTATCTTTAACTTTGTAAGGTAGCTTGATTTTCTCTTTTCTCCCCCAAAAAAGAAAAAAGAACTTCTTAAAGTCAGCCTTTCTATTTTCTTAACCGCTAGTGCTGAATGGGGGTATGCTCAATTTGTCATTTCTTGTAAAACTTTTTTAATATTCATCTATGACCCCCATAAAGTATATAAGTATATTCTGGGTCCTTGTGTAATTCTAAAGCTACGGTCGGATTTATTAAATATTTGCTCAAGTAAGCATAACCACTAATTTTTTTAATAGTTAGTAAGATTTAACATGGTCTTTATATTACAAAATAAAACTAATTATACTGGTAGACATAACAAAAAACTGTTTTATGTAAAATGTGGTGCATATCGAGCCATAACCGCAAAAAAAGCTTAAGCGACAACATTTTAAATTTTCGTTTTCTTTAATAAATTAATTTATTGGCAACACTTGCATCATCTCCTAAAATCTCATGGTCACAGAAGGTACCGTTACGATATCATAGCAAAAACAATTTTAGCTTAAGCGCCAATTTTCATACAAAATTTTTATGAAATATAATAAAAAAAAACTTCTCCTGTAAAATTTTGTTTGAGATCACGCTCACTTTCGAACGACTCAAAAGAAATCCACCAAAATCGGTCATTTTAATGACTTTGAGCTTTTATTCTATAGTATAAAAGCTTAAATCCAAATGTGAAACAACAACAAAAATTCAAATTCATTTTATATGACTAGAAATCACACGTTAAATGACCATGCAACTTAGCTACTGTATTCAAATTTGATCTAATTTCGATTTTTCAATACCAGAAATTTCTCTACCAACTTTTTTGATGATTGATCCATTATTTACCACTGGTCCAATATAAATTCAATTTCTGAAAATCATTTAAGTACTGCCTAAACTGTTACGATCCGTGTTATTTCAATAATATTTTATATGAAAAGAAATAAAAGCATTAAACAAGAAAGTTAAAAATACATGCAATGCAGTAAACAAAACATATAGAAGAGAATTTTGTGAAAAATATTTTATAAAACTTTATCTATCTATATAAAAACGCTTGTGCCATGCATGTGCTCCTTAAACTCACGATCCAATGGGCCGATTGACTTCAAACTTGGAAAATAAATTATCTTAGTCGGGAGCTAGGTTTCTCTTAAGTTTAATCTCGATAAGTGGCGCTGTTGTCGTGATATTAAAATTTTTTTATTTATGGTACGATTTGGCTGAAATATATACAAAATATATTTATTAAACAAAAATATGTTTCCTGATAAAATTTTGACTCGGTAGATAGCGCTATAGTCAAGATATTAACAAAATTCTCCAGTATTTTATTTGTTATTATTTTTTTATTTATAATTATATTGTTTTAAAAAAATATACACATAAAAAAGTGTTTTATCAATTAAAAAAATGGTTTAAAAAGTATTAAAATTTAATTAATGTGATACTTGAATCAATTATTTTTTTAGTTGAAAGAAAATTAAAAATTTTATTTTGATTTAATTAATATTTAAGTGGTTTTGAAATAAATTTTTAATTAAAATATTAATTAAATATCAAAAAATATTAATTGGCTTTTTTGTTTAAAATAAAATAATTTAAACTTGTAGAATTGTTGTTGGGAATTGTCAATATTTAATTAAATTAATTAACACATTGTTTGAAATGGCAAAGTTTTTTGATAATTTTTTTAATTAAATTTAAAAATATTATTTATTGAAAATATTTTTTAAAAATTTTATAATTTTTAGTAATCAATATAATCATTTTGGTTATAGGTGCAAAATCAACAACTTGTTTGCTTGATATTATGACTTTGGAATAAATTTGGTGATTGGAGAAATTTAATAACTTTTTCTGTGTAAAGAAATTAATTATTCAAACAAAATGCCTCTGTCGACAACCACAACAGAAGTTACTGATTTTGACATTTGTGGTACCATAATATTTCTGTTACGTTGTCGGTCTCCTGCATTGTCGATCGACTTGTCGCTCTGAAAATATCAAATCAGCTGTTTGTCGTTGAAAATTCAAACGAACTATAACGGTCGTCACCGTGGGCCAGGCTTAACCAAAGTTGATGTTCAACATTACTAGATATTCTATTATTTCACAGAATTGCCTAGTTATCGTCTTATTAATATTGACAACTGGAATTGGTCAATTTAATTTCAAGTTTTTAATTCCAATCCCATTACACAAATTATAATTGCTTTCGCTGCGGTGGATTGAAAAAAGTATATTATCTATATATTGAAAAGAAAATTGAAATTTATAAGACATTTAAAGAAACTCGGAGTGACTTTTGCGTTCTGCCTACACAGAGCAAAAAAAAAACAAACTAACCCGAAAAAACTGCGTCTAGTGCCTCAAAAAGGCCAAAACTCGAAAACTTTTAAATGTCATTATATTTTTTCAACATTTTTGGCCCAAAGCTGCCAAGAGGAATCTCCAGAAATATATTCATTATAATGTAATTCATAATTGTTCAGAACATTATAATACAGCAAAATGCTTTTTTACATTTTCCAGCTGTATTTTACATCGAAAATTCTAGAAATGTATAAAAAAATAATACCATGTTTTTTTCCTTCTGCTACACAGAAAAAAATATTAAATTTCTCGAATCACCAAATTTGTTCTAAATTCATATCAAGCAAAGAAAAATGATTATATGGATTACTAAAAATTTAAAAAAAAAATTTTCAATAAATGATAATCTTAATGCCAGTTCATCGATTTCGAACGTTAACGTTCGCATAGAAAATTACATTTAAAACAGCAACACAATTTTAAAATTTGTTTGTGTTTTAAATGTTATTTTCTATGCGAACGTAAACCTTCGAAATCGTTGAACAGGCAGTTAATTTTAATTTAAAAAATTATCAAAAAACTTTGCATTTGTTTCAAACAATGTGTTAATTTATTTAATTAAATATTGACAATTCCCAACAACAATTCTACATGTTTAAATTATTTTATTTTAAACGAAAAAAGTCAATAAAAATTTTTTGTTATTTAATTAAAATTTTAATTGAAAATTTATTTCAAAACAACTAAAATGTTAATTAAATCAAAATTTTATTTTTAATTTTCTTTCAACTAAAAAAATAATTGATTCAATTATCACATTAATTGGATTTAAATACTTTTTAAACCATTTTTTAATTTTCTGTGTACATATTTCATATATTTCTCAAATTTTCACATCTTTTTTCCAAAATTTACATGAGGCCATACAATTCGAACAGAAGCTAAACTATCAAAACCCAAATGGGGTTTTGTTGGTTTCGATTAGTACTTCGAGTGCGCTCGAAGACTGCACCGTGATATTTTTCAATAAATTGTCAAATTCTTTCTGCTCTTTTTCTGTCTTCTCGTGAGCACTGATTTATTGAGATTTTCGTTTCAAGTATCACGAAACGTTTTGATCGTAATCAATTAACTCTTTCGAGGTTTCAATTCGTCTTAAGACTTCATTCAAAGAATATAGAATACAATTTTTGTTGTGCCTTCAATTTTCCCCATTTAACTGTTAATTAAAACGGTAATCATAAATTATACTCTAAATCACTTTATTAACAGGTCTATAAACTTATTTCTACTCTCTTTTGCAATTTTGATTGATGGCTTTAATTGAAAATCATAATTCAAAAACTAAAAAAAAATATTGAATCCATAAAAAAAAGTAAACAAAAAAAATCTAAATCCATAAGAAAATTGTTGTTGATTAACCGTTATGATAATAATAGTCATTAACCTGAACGTTTAATTTGTTGTATTAGAAGATAATAAAAGATATAATGTTAAAGATAATCTCTTAAATAAGTTGCTGGCAGTTTTCAATAACCATAAAAATTTATAATTTAAGACAAAGGTTTCTTGGAAATAGGAATATATTTATTACAATTTAAAAAATGTTACATACTGAAAATATAACGAAAAACTTTAATTAAAAGTTTTCATTTATTTAAGACTTTTTTCATATAAAATATTTTTATTTTATAAGAGTTAGGCCCAGAACAGACAGTGAAACGCAACTGCAACGAATCCCTTTAGAATTTATGTTTTGAAATCACTATCAACCGTATTCCACAGACACTGCAGCCATTATTGTACCAGAATGTAATAAAATTAACAGAACCATTTCGGTTTCCTTTGAGAACAGATGAAACGCAAACACGAGTTTCTTACACGCTGACTTCATTGCAACTGATTTCCAATGCGTTTCAAACCGGTTTTCAAATGGTCGCGTCATGTGTTGTCGCTCAAAGGGTCTATTGCACAAACTCAAATGCAACTCGAAAATAACTACAAGTTGCAGTTGCTTTTCAGGGTTTGTTCTGATGCCTTAACCCGTCAAATTTCCATACAAAATTCAGTATATTGAAAGTTAATAAAGTTATTTTTTCTTTTTTTCTGAATATGTCCTTTCCAATAAATGAAATTTGTACTTTTATAAACAACAGAAAAGGAAAAATTAATTTGTTTCCGCTTTTTAACTGTCAGTGGAAGGGCAGTAAAATGTGGCGATGGAAATTTACGTTTGGAGATTTTGCGAATCTTAAATTCACGCCATTTTCTTACAAAAAATTCCATAAATTGTAAAATTGTAGATAATATAACAATTATTTTTTCAAAAATTTTTAAAATTCCTATGTGTTTTTCAATTGGGGGATTCACAAGGTGTCATAAAGTCATATGTCTTAAAATAATAACATGAAAAAAATACGACTGTTGTGAGCAACCCCTCATAATTTAATGTGCTATTAATTACGACAGCACAATAAACATAGCAAGCAATATTTTTAAACCATTGTAAAATGTTAGAACATTATGACAATAAACCATGATAGCACACCTTGTGAATACCCCAAATATATTAAAATAAACTACTGGAAGTAATGCGAATTTAGAACATTCAAGTTTTTAGAAACACTAAAACTACTTTTGTGTTATTTTTCAGTCAAATTCTGAAATCAATTCCAAGTGAATTTATGCACTTTACGTACTGCAATTAAAATGAGAAAAATTATGCTCTTTAAAAAAAAAATTAATTGAAAATCTCTATTGATTAAAACTTCATTCGATTTCAATTTCAGAACATGGCCGTTTCTAATATAAAAATCACATACATATGTGAATTTTTCTTAACAAAAATATATGGTAGCTGTTTTGAAAGGGATTTTTTGTTTTCGAAAAATATAAAAACTTCCATTCATTTGAAAAATATAATGAGAAAATCTAAGCCAAGTACGCATTATTCGAAGTCGTAAATAATTTCCTTCGAATTGAAATACGCGATAACACCTCATGAAAATAAAAACTTTTAAATTTAAAAAAATTTAAATTGCAAGTGTATCAAGGAAAACATATACATACGTACTTTATTTTAGAATAAAAGTAACCAAAATGAAACAAATATTCACATCTCCACATTGAGAAAAAAAATCACCAATTTTGGTTCGAAATAACCAAAAACGGCCGCTCTGTATTGACAATTTTCGCAAATACGAGTATTAACGACTTGTACTTCATTTTGAAGAATGTTTTTAAGCTTTATGGAGTAAAAAAATATGCAAAATATTTTTGAGATTCACGTATATATAATATATATATTTATACATAGTGCACGATACCTGAGCTCAGCTAGAGCAGTGTTGCCGTATCTAAATTTTCTATCCGAACGAAATTGTCTATTAAACCTGCGAAATCCTTTGAAACCGACCAATTTTGTATATATCGCATTTTTGTGGAAATAACAGCTAAGGCAAGCATAAGGACATCTCGGTTATCCTTAAATTTGGCAACAATTCCAGAGTTTTCACGTGGAATTACCAAATTTTATTTTTAAGTTTAGCATTTACCACATCCACCGGTTTTCCAGATCCATTTTTTCGAAGAGTTCCTACAAGATGCTATCCTCGACCACTAAGTAATTTTTTTGGCGACACAGATGTGTAAGAGTTATCGAGTTATATTGATATTGTTCTGACTTTATCCAAATATCTTTCATATAGGTCTAAAACAATCTGTGTTGTTTGAAAAGTGATCTCTGCCGCTATAAACGGCGCTAGTATAAGTACCTGTATCCAGCTGGATCTCTAGAGTTGTCAGCAAAATGAATAAATTTGAGCAGTAATTTATTTATTTAATTTTTTTTTTTTTTTTATTTAGTTACGCAAATAATAACAAAATCAAAAAAGTAACAAAAACAAAGGATATACTAAATATGGACTCGAATAATTATAATTATTCTAGACGCCTCTTACTTCCTATGTTCACAATCTTCTATTTCATGAAATATTTCTGTGCGGCATGTCGCATATTTATTGTAACTTGCAACGTAACGTTTGAACGTATACGAGTTTTCAAAGCGATTTCAAAGGAAATAGTGGAGTTAATTTTTTTCCAAAATATACTAATATTGAAGGTTAATTTCTGTTAACCTTAACAAGTTTTACTATGTTATAATGAGATCGGGGTCACAATCTACAAGAAAATATAGGCAAATCTTTTTAATACAACACTTTAAAAGGAGTTATCAACATAATGATTTTTTATTTTTTATAACAAAGTTTAAAACGAAGTATAATGGCATAGTTCAGGGTTGGATGCAAATGGCCTTAGGAGTGAGTAAATGCAAATTATCATAGCACTTTTATTTAGCGATATAAGTGAAAAAAAAATACAATTTTGGTCAATTGGTAAAAGAAGTTGGCAACGCTTTTTAGAAATATTTAGGAATATATTTACATATTATTTTTCTCATTAATTTTTGTTAAAAAGAATGTAAACAATAGATTCTGTGCTTTTAACAAAATAAATTCTTTATGCCAAAAAAGGACATTGTAACGATAGGTGTGCAAGTGACGTGAGTTTTTCGTGGCACACATGAATAGCTCGTGATTGTAATTACCTTTACTATTTATCACGTTTCAGAGATTGCTAAAATTATCGATAAAATAATTTTTCTATTGAAACTTGCATTAAATGCATTTGAATGTAAAAAAAATAAACAGAAGTAACAAATGTATGATAAGCTTTCGTCATTGGGCAAAATTGACCCACAAATACCATATGCGAACTTCATCGACGTATCTTTCATTCGAGGCATCACAATTACAACTTTTTTTCTACATATAGGCCGACTCGCTTAAGTGAGCTGGCATGATAAAAATTAATTTGTAAAAAAAAATTTATTCGTAATTCCGACAAATTTAAATTTTGTTATTTTTAAGTTAAATGTGGCAATATTGAGCAAACTAAAAAAAAACTTTTTTCGATCGAAAAATTAAAAGTGATTTCATTCCGAGAAAATTTATCGGTTTTCGTTTTCTGAAAAAGCTTTCTCGGAATCAGTGTTGCCAAAACTTGGTGACCAAAAATGGCTACATTTACGGAAAACAGTGGCTAAAAAATGGCGAAAGATTGGCTAAAAAGTTGCTACATTTTTTGTAAAATATAAACACATTAAAATTTAATAACAAAACAAAAATAGTTCATTTAAAGTTTTAACAATAAAATTGTAAATTGAGATCAATTTGTAACTTAAGAATACACGAAAATTTAATATTTTTTTAGCATTTCAAAAATTAAATCATCGATAAGTTCGATGTCGTTATTGTTCATCTCATAGGAATTACTTTTACCTATTAGTTCTAAATATTTTGAAGGTAAATCATAATCATGACAACATCTACCCAACCTTTTGATTCCAAAATAAAAAAAGATAAAATAAATTTTATTGTTAAAGTAAAAAATATTTACCTAATTGACAAAATAGAATTTACGGTTGCTAAATGTAACCTATTTCTCAAAATACTTTTAACGATGTTTACTTGGCTAAATTTCCTCTCTAGTTCAGCATAAGACCATAGAAGTGAGAGCAATTTTAAAGGCAATTCTGAAATTTCTAAAATTTTCTTGTTGCCACCTGCACCCAATACACCGTTGCATTTTTTGACCTTAGGAGATATATATTTTGTTGCTTTTTTTTTTTTTGGTGAAAACTGATCGTTTATAGCGATTTTCAACATTTGTAAAAGTTGTAATTTAAATTAAATGCGTTTTAATTGGTAAAAATGTTTATTTTTCTTTTAGCAATTTTATAAATTTTTATAAGAAAATAAAAATTATTATTTTCAAAGAAAAAACGGAAAAAAAATTTATGGCTAAACAAGTTGGTGGAAAATGAAAAATGGCTAATGGCTAAATCATTTTTTAATGGCTACACAAGGTGAAAAATGGCTAAATCTAGCCACTAAATAGCTAAATTGGCAACACTGAATTAAAAAAACTTTCGATTGAAATTGGTTTTTGCGACAGGCCCGTATATTTTCATATATATTTTTACACACATTGTTATTACAGTGTTAGAGCTATAAATGATTTTGTACAGCAAAAGCATTCTTTATTAAATATTAGGGAGATCGAACGGTTATTATTCGACCGTTTTTAACCGGTTATTTTAGCTTTGCCCAAGTCGGTTATTTTAAAATGTCCATTTTTCGAATATCGAATAAACCGGTTATTTTGGTATAATTAACCGGTTATTTTAGTAATTTGTAATTTATATACATTTTCCTTACTCTTGTTGTAGATGTACCCGTAATTTAAGTATTTTCTAATTGAATATTGGCTAAACTTAAACTTTTTATGAAGAATGTCAGAACAAAATGTAACAAAGGTCAAAAAACATTATGAAACTGTAAATACAAAACGCTTATAAAAGTGTGTGTTCTTGTAGAAAACAAAACCAAAATCTATTCAAAATACTACAAAAACGTGTTCAGTTAAAAAGTAAATAGTAATTTGTGCAAGAGTATTCTAAATATTAAATATATTTTTATATAAATGATATCTCTATATATTTTTCGAATGCGATTAAAAAGACAAAGTTAAGTGCTTGAAGTGCCCTAAAATGATAAGTTACAAAGGTTCTTCCATGTCACGACTTATTAATCACCTTTAATTAGTATACATGCTTGACATTAATGTGATCCAAATGAAACTTAACTCCGTTCGAAGTAGTTCTAAGGAGACGACAAATAATACTTTACTAAAATACGCTGCAAAAAATGAATCATTGGGTGTAATATTAGACCGTTGTGTTGCCGAGGACGAAATGCCCGCTAAGGTACTTAAAACTCTTATCTCTTCATGCTGAAAACTACAACATTACGGCGGAATCAACGATATGGGAAAAATTTCTACCAGTTTTATTTATTAAAACACCAAGAACTAAAAACCAAATTGAAGAAATCAAACAATGTCATGGAATGTTTTAAATTGTAGTCGATGTATTGACAAATATTTTACACAAAAAAAATGTTCAGTTCACTATTCGTTTCTATAATGCTGAAACAAAATAATTTGAAATAGATAATCCTGGATAAGAGGTTTTGTTTGCAACTTTAAAAAAATATGGTTGATTTATTCAGACATCCTTAACCACCAACAAATTAAAACTCATTCAAAATAAATTTAAGAGAATATTTCAAAAATATTGCAAAACGTTTGTCTAGATCAAATATCATTCAACCGTTTCTAAATTACATTATACAAATATCTTCTTACAAATAAAGTTTAGTAAATCAATACAAATTTTTTGAAAATTTAGCTAAAGTTTGATCCATTTACTGGTCCCACTTTTCTTGGATTTTATCGTAAAATATATGGTAGGTCTGATCTTAGTCATATTTATGTATTGTGTTGGTTCCTTACCTTTGCAAATTGGTTTGTTTTTATTCAAAAATTAACGTTTTATTTTTAAACCTTATTTGATTTTTGTGTTTTTAAGTATTCGAATTAAAACCGGTTAACCGGTTATTTAAAAATTGCTTAACCGAAAACCGGGTTTTTTAAAATAGCAACTATTCGTAATATTCGAAAACCGGTTATTGAAAAAAGTCGAATAATCGATCTCCCTATTAAATATTTTCTTAAACGCCCGGGAGACTATCAAATACATCAATCACATAGTTGTGTGCGTGCAGTCGTTCTCTTTCGGGTACACATACGCGTTGTCGGCAATGCTTGATGAAAATCAAAAAGTTTTTATTTTTTTATTTGATGGCTGATTATTTGATAGTCTCCTGTTGTGATTGACAAAAAAAAATTATTTTCTTTGTGTTTGTTGTCATGAAAAATATAAATATTTTGGTTTTTTAAAAAAATACAATTGTTGATTGCCGTGTTTATTTGTACGTCTCCGAAAAAGCCTCAAATAAACGACACTAACACATATGCACTGATTGACGGGTTTATTTGAAAGTCTCCAGAGCCCTTTACATTTCGAAAAATTTATTATTGTGTACACTTTTTCAACCAAAATTCCAAAAGATTTCAGAGAAATTTAAACTTTTTGAAAGTTAATTTGAATGTTCTAAACTCTTGTCTCTTTTGGTAACTACGTATTTTTATAAAACTTTTAAATATAAAATAAAGGTATTATTTTTAGGTTGTAATTGGCCAAATTATAAAGGAAAAAAATAAGTATGTTTTCTAGTAGAAAAATAAGTACACTCACAATATTATTACAGTAACGGAGTGAAGGTTATTCAAGAAGTATTCCGTTCAGTCTTTTTTAAATAAATAAACATTTAAAAATCCAAGCAAATTTATTTTTCAAACATTTCTTCAAAAAACTAAGTGCACATTAATACAGATTTTTGGTTGCATTTAATATTGTCAGTTGATTTAGTAAAATTATTCTGTATGTAAAGTTAAATGAAAATGAAATTTAAAACAACTGTAAATTAACTTAAAAACCGATCTACTTATTTTGCATTTTATTTTAACGAAAAGTTAATTTAATTTTTACTGTCAAATATTCAACCGTGAATTCCATAAAAAATGAACCACAAATTCCGTAAAAACAAATTAATTTTCAGTTATTTTATATAATTTAACTACCAAAAAATAAATTTTCAGTTGTCCATTTATAGATCTGTGGCAAAAAGTAAAAGTGAAATACGATTTGCTTGTTTTGTGTAGAAAATTCCCATATTCTATTTGTTAAAATTATTAAGTTAAATACATCAAATTTTTAAAGTAAAATAACTCCAAATACCATATCGGGAATGCTGCTGGTGTCTTATAATTGAAAGTTCTTCTGTAAACAAAGTGGTCAGTGCAACAAAAGTAAAACAAACATGTATAACGGGGTAAGTGAATAAAAATAAATATTCTCTCTCTCTCTCATTAGAATAACGAGCGGACAGGTGTATGGTATTTTTTAGAAATTCGAGTAAAACTTGTATTATATAAAATTACTGAATTACATAAAATAACTGAAAATTCATTTGTTTTTACGGAATTTGTCAGTTATTTTTGATAGTTAATTTTAATAAGTAATGAAAATTCATTTGTGTTTACGGAATTCGTCAATTATTTATTGATAGTTAATTTTAATAAAATAAATGAAAATTCATTTGTTTTTACTTAATTCGTCGGTTATTTTTTTGATAGTTGAATTACATAAAATAACTGAAAATTCATTTGGTTTTACGGAATTCGCAGCTGAATTTTTGACAGTAAAAATTAAATGAACTTTTTGTTAAAAATAATTTTTTTTTTTTTTTTTATTCCTACACTAAATCCCTCGAAGCTCTTTGCTTGTCTGCAGGAGACCAGAGTCTCTGGCGGGAATCGAACCCCCAACCCCGGTACTGATAGGCTAGCTCACTACCAGCTAGCCTACCGGGGCTAGCTGGTAGTGACTGAATTTTCATTTATTTTATATTACAGTTATTTTACGTACAGAATATTGTGAGTGTAGTATTTTCGTCAAGTTCTCATTATTTTTCTGCTTATTTTGCAAGCAAAGTTTTTGCTGAGTTTTTGTTCATAAATGGTATGTATATTCATTAGAAGATACAAATTTTAACAGTAACTTCGTTAGATTTATTTTTATCTAAAACTTATATTTTTAATTTCAATTATTTAATGTTTATTTGGTAAATAAATTGTGTAACGTTGTCTTTATATTTCGTAATCGTGTATATTTCTATTTCTTAATCTTGTATAGATGTAAAATCGGGTCTATTATTATCACCAGAGTGGTCATTGCGCAGGTCCATTATATTGAGTTACCAGTCGAACAATTGATCCTTGCAATAAAATTAATTTAAGGGTAGTGCAAAAATTTCTAAAAAAAAATAATTTTTTATATTATTATTTATATATATTTATTTTTTTTTTGTAGATTTTTTATATAGCAGTATAACTTGCAGATCCTCAAAAATTCGATGTAGCCTTTTTATCTTTTATTTTTTGCTGTGCTTTTCACTGAAAATAAACTTGTGCATGATATTAAAAATTACAACTTAAAACATTTAAAAATTATTAAGTAATAGAAAAAGTTAAAATGTTTTTAAATAATAAAAATAATGGCAGTTTGTAAAAAATTAGTAACAGTCAAAAACCAACTATCAAATTAAAGTCTATCAGATATGAGATGAAAATTAATTATTAAACCAAAATGATTTAAAACCGAAAATTATGTTACGTTTTAAAATCTGTGGCAAAAAGGAAAAACTAGTTTAGTCTATTTTCTAAGTTTTGTATAAGAGCAATTTTGAACTTTAAAGGTGATCTTCAAAATTTTACTCCTATTCAATATAATCATCACTTCTTTGCGGTTATAGTTTTTTTTTATATTTGATTCCTTAATATTCTTCATGTCGCAGATCGGAAGTGAACTTAAGTTTTTATTCCAAATGTTATTGCACATTTAAAAAAGATAAGCAAAAAGTAATTTTGCTGTAACTTGCTTCAAAATCGTACAAAATAATGGATACCTTGCCCATGTGTACTTTTAAACGTGAAGGTCTCAAAGGTGGCATTAATTCAAATTTAGCTTGAGTCAACTTAAGCACTTTTTCCTTTTTGCCACAGAAATAAATGGTATATACATATAAGTTTGTCATTCCGTTTGTAATTTCAAGGATATTGATTGTGGAGCCTATAAAATCATTAAAAGTTGATTTATCGATATCTGTCTGCATGTTGAAATGGAATTTCCGAAGAATTGAGATATGATGGGGACTGGGTTGTTTCATATTTTTATCACATAAAGTCCAGTATTGATTGCTATTGGAATTTAGCTAGAACCATCGGCAGATATCTGAGATATAATCAAAAAATCACGACTGCTTGCCATTTTTGCTTATAACACTTAACTTTTTGAAGTCTTCTTAGTATCTATTAACTTTAAGCTTGAATAAACTTATTAGACTTATAAGCTTGAATAAACTTATTAGAAAATAACCAAAATCGGTTTAAAAATGAACGAGTTATGGTCAAATAACTACTTTTTTTTTCCTAAATAAACAGTTTTAGCATAATAGCTCCAATATCATATAAACTAAGCCGACTAAATTTGGCGCAGATATTTCCTGATCCCCATTCAAGTGTCCCTCCGAGTTTTGGTACAATAGGGTCCATACAAAACAATCTGGATTGATAAAGTTGAGTTATATATACATATATAAAATATTTTTTACAAATGATATTTGTTTGTTTTTAAAAAGTTGCGAAATCGACCATTCACCAAGCGCCCTTACAAATATGCTCCCTGAATAGGACTAGTAAGATAGCGCCCACACTTTAAGAACAAGGGAGCAAATGGCTTTTCAAGGGGTTTATAAGATTCGGCACAGATGTAACACAGATAGCTGCCGCGGAGGCCCAGTCCGTGGTGGATCGTATCCGAAGCACTAACAGGCTGCTCTTGGAAATATGCCAGCAGCAGATGTTTATTAGGAACAGCACGTAGGGATATTCCTTACTCAGGCCGAACTATCCCATAAGTGGTGAAAAATCAGTGCTTTAGTGGGATTTTTAAGATATCCCTTCCCGCAGCTTTGGGTTTCAGTCACAACCACCCCATTTGTGAAATCAAGCTTTAATCGCACGGATATGCAACCTTGAAAGTACTAATTATCATAAAAGCGAAAATTTTCTGAAAGGACAGAAAGCATTTCACGCAAGGCCTTACCAATAGTCAGACCGGTGCTTGCACTCACCGGGTGCTGCTGACTCCCCTGGCATCTCAGTTAAGTACTGAGGTTCAATTTCGAACCCCAAGGAGCTCTGTCTTTTGGAAGTTTGATGCAACCCAAGTAGCATTCACCAGTTTTTAAAATGTATGAGAGTCCGAAGAATTCCAGTACATTTCAGAGCCAAGGTTAACTAAATAACCAAGGCAAAATTAATTTGCCCTAAAGGATGTAACAAAGAGGATGGAATCCCCAAACTGATTTAGATACGCCCCCAAAGAGGCCCAGCACTTCCCTTGGAGGGCAAGAAGTATACTAACGGAGGCCTCAACCAATTGTCAGTCCAGTACCTTGCCACCAGGGGCTATTGACTCCTGCGATACCAAATAGGATCTCTGGTCATCCGCGATCACAATTTTTAAAAATCTTGTAACTTTAGATATTTGCCGGATGCCAGGTATTGGCTGTATCTGATTTCACCTTTAGGTAAAATATCCTTAAGATGATACCTACACCCCGGAGGGTCAGATTTGGCACAGCCGAATATCGGGCCTGCTCTCAAAATCACGTGATTTCAAATTACGTGCTTTTAAAATCACACGTGTTATTTTGTGGTGTTCTTAAAATTATTGCGTTTTTGTGTTTCTCAGTGTGCTTTTGGCAATTGAAAATCACACTCAAAACTGGAACACAAAAATATCACACGGGCGATTTTGAAAGGCGCATGTGATTTGAAATCACGTGATTTAAATAAAAGTGATTTTCAGAACAGGCCTGTATAGCACTTTTAATTTTTTATTTCTTTTATAGAGTCGCTTATTTGTGTTTTCTTTTTTTTAGCGATTTTGGGAAAATGCTCTATTTTCTGATTTTGTTTTATTAGAAGAAGAAGAAGAAGAATAAGTTTGGCACTATTTTAAGTAGTAAAAAGTTTTATTAAATATACAAGAAACCTTTTTCCCTCACCTAACATTTCTAACAACTAGTAAAGTTTTATAGCATAAACATTGAATTAGAAGTCAACGTTAAAAGACGTTAGTTGTTTTAGGTTGATTCTAATCTGAAATAACGATTATAGCCAACTATATAGAACTAAAACGTATTTAAGTTTAAATGTGCAAAAAACTGAAACGTTTTTTTTCTCAACTACTAAGCCAGTCTTTTTTTATTTAAAATGTTTTCTGATGTGAAGGAGTGCCTGTGCAGAGATTTTTTTTAGGCATTAAACAAAAAATCAACCTTAAGCTGGAAACAAAAACAACGAAAAAACCATGACCATATACAATATTCTGTAGATACTTTTGCTATAAATGCATTTTGTGAAGTGGTAGTGACAAGAGTTTAGAGATACACTTAAATAAAACGTTTTTTACTCTTATTATTTTGTTGTTGGGAAAAGTTTAGTGAAATATTTTCTAAAAAAAATAAAAGCATAAATAAAAGAAGGTGTTTACAAGCCTAGTAAAAAACTGTTAGAAAACTATATAAAACTCCTTCTTAACAAGAATCAAAAGTATTGTTAGGAAGAAATTGTAAAAACTATAAACGTTTTAAGCTTTTACCTTACAAGGCAGTAATTATAACGTTTTTTTTTTTCGTTACGATATTTTATTTTGAACTTTTTCCACCATTTATATTTGCCAAATTACTATTAGTTGTTGAAATGGCTTGTGATCATTTATTTTTTTTTTTTAATTTATTTTTTTATGTTTTTTTTTTGTGTTTTGTTTGGAAGTATGTTTTTCTCTAACTCTTTTAAACTGTGAACGTTAAAAGTTTTTATTTCTTTAAATCTAAATCGTTATTTATTATTATCGTATTTTAAAATCTATTAACGCTTACATTACTACAACTACTTAATTTTAAGTAAAGCGAAATGGTTTTCGTATTTTAAAAGTTTTGGTAATATTGGGAGTTTCTTTTATGTATTAGCTCTTTTTAGAGCTAATTTTATGTTTTTGGGGGTTCTAGTGCGTAATAGGATTGGAAAGTAAAAACAAAATATATTTTTTAAAAGCTCATTACTTAACTATGATTGTAAATATTGTCTGAGTTAAAACGATTTCGCTTCTTAAAAATGAGTTTTCATCCGCAAGCACTGATTTTATAGAAAAAGAGAAGGGAAAGAGTTTTCATTTTAATTTGCTCTCCTTTTACAAAGAAAATACTTACTAAAAAAAAATTTTTTTGTGTGTGAAATTGGTAAAATGTAAATCAAACCATTTTGAACAAAAATCTATAAAAACATTGGTAGGCATCTAAATATGAGCAAAACAATGTATAGTGTAATGAATAGTTAGTGTTATGATGCCAGAAAAATAGCCATAGTTGGACAAGCTGTAGCTCCATGAAAGCAGTACCATATTAACATTATGCAATTTTTGCATGCAACATTTTGTTTGTGAGTAAAAGGTGCATGGAAGAAAACTGGGTTGAAAAAGTTACACAACGACGCATGGATGGGCATCTTATGCGTTTTTGTTTTGTTTTATTTTCGCTTTAACATAGTGTCTCCACCTGAGATAATATCTGATATAAAATCTGAGAGAACGTCGACAGAATGAGAGAACACATTTCTTCATGTTAATCTTAATATTGAACAAGTGGAACACGTATCTTATAAGATTTTATAATCGACTGACTCTCGTACAGTAAACTTGTATCGTTTTTATTTTTTTTATTCTTTTTTTTTTTTTTTTGATTTTTTAGTTTAAAATATTGTTTTGTTTAAACCCTTTTCAAATGATTTGCACTATTTGCATTAATAAAATACACTTTTTAATAATGGTGGCTTATTATTGTTTTATATGTGTGTATGTATGTGTATTTTTGACAGCTCATCTTATAAGATAGTTGTTATAAGATTTCTCATAACAACTGCCTCATAACATTTATTATAATATTAATACTAACACTATTTGAGAGTCCACACGTAAGATAATACTCTCTGCGATTGAATTAGACGTTTGCTCATATAAAAATCTTATATCTTATCTCAAGTGGAGACCCTGTGTAAAATGTGATGTTGTCAACTTTTGTGCTGAATAAAAAACGCCGGCTTCATAAAAATATTTAAAATTTAATAAAGGTTTAAAAACAAACTAAAGCGAAGATTGATTGTATATTGTATATATTTTTTTTTTTTTTAATTTTACAATAAAGAGGTGACAACCAAAATTTTGTACTATATAATAAATAAAATTTGAAGCTTCTTGTAATTGGCGTGGTGCTTCTCAAATATGTATGTTGAAAAATATCTTTTTAGGAATTACATATTTTTAAAAGAGTAAATATCTCTCAAAAATTTAAATTTTTCGATGAAGCCGCTTTCTAAAAAATAGTTAATTTTCAGAAAGTACTTATTTAAAAAAAAAAAAGTACATTATTAAGGGAGTACATTTTTTATTTATAACTAGAGATCATTTTAAATCTGATAACTATATAAATAATTATATTTACATACATACTTATGTATTTGTGTAATAATAGAATATTATATATTAAAAAAGTTGCGATGGTTTTTATTTTTTTTTTTTTTTTTGTATCTGTAAGAATTTTTAATCGCTTAGTAATAATATAAAATGCTTGGTTGACAACACAGTTGTTTTGTTTACATTTGATTGAAAAAATTCTTGGAAAAAAAAGTTAATGTAATGTGAAAAGAGTTTCGAAGCATCTTTAAATGAGATTAGAGAAACAACTCGGCGTTAATTTCATAATCTGAATACGGTATAAAAGTAAATTTTGTAGCACTCTTGAACAAGCAGTAATATTAATTAAAATATTAAATAATATTCGTGAAATAAAACTATTTTGAAAAAATTTTGTTTCTTTAATTAAGCTAATAAAATTAAACTGGATAAAACGCTTAATTTTTTTTCTAATTGTGTAAAACACTTCATGTCACCTTAAAAATCATTTAATCTTGAATTTTCAACAATACCGGAGAAAATCCTTGTGATTTACCTAAGGCCTGCTATAAAAAGATGCTACTATAGAGCGGAAAATCCTTGCGCCCGAGCGAAGGCCCAACCATGCTATCTATCGTGCGAGGTAAAGAACTAAAACTGTACAATTTTACGGGATCAGCGTTACCGTTGTGCAACTTTAGTTGCAGTTTGCAACCATGGTGGAATTACTACAAGGTAGGAGCACTAGGATTTGTTGTACAACATACAACAAAAACAGGCAAATTTGTTTGTGTAAAAAAGTTAAGTGTGTCAAAAATATTGATTTTCACCACACCAAAATATTATTCTTATTGAAACGTCAATGCCTTACAAAATAAAAGCCATATAAACATATACTTAGTAAAACCAATTCTTGTGGCTGAATTAAATTCCTTCCTGCACTTTTGACTCATTGTACCGATTATTGGAGGTTTAAAAAACACACCGTTGCCAGGCAATTCTTCCTTACCGCATAATAAACACTTAACGCATTTTTGAAAAGCACGCACAAAGGCTTCACAATTAAAATAGGTTTGATTTTTATTTAAATAAAAGTTTTCTTTTGCAAATGAGTTTTTTTGTTGGTCCTCGACCACGATGCAAAAATTTACGTTATAAACGATTGGCTTTAATTTGTAATTTAACACACTAGTTGCTTTTCGCAACAAATAAAAAGCACTTTTATAATACAATACGTATTTTATGTAAGTTATATTTCAAACTATTTGCAAAACTTTCACAACAGAATGTAACTTTTACAAACGATTAGTTTTAATATAACTCACAAGTTTTTTTATTATACAATGCGTCCTTTTTTATGTTTTTTTTTATTTCAATAGCTTTTACCTATTTGTTTTAAATACAATACCGAACAAATTGTTTTTTTTTATCTCACAAATTATTTTTTGAAGAAAATCAACGTTAGCAATCAATATTTTGACACTTGCTATGAATAAACAAATAATTTTGACACAGTTAATCTTTCACCATGGATAAGCAAAAAATATTAGATTCCGTAGTGCTGCCACCTTCTAGTAATTTCACCATGTTTGCAACCTTTTTGACTTTTTGTGCAACTTTTTTAAATTCGTCTAATGTTGCAACTTTTTCAAACTTTTTGCGACTTTTTTCCCCTTTTTTGTAATTGAAATGCTTTTTTTTTTCTTTTCATAAACATACACTGCTTAATTGCACATATTTTCCTTTAAAAATAACAATTTTGATAAAATCATTCCCCGGGATATGGTTGCCTCATTCGATTGATCAGGTTGTTATTTTATATCAAGGCGAATTCAACTACTGAACTGTATTGAATATGCCTCATCTTGTAGGAAGCTTAAAAGATGCTTTAAATGAACCATTGTACCTTAATTTTTATAAATTGGCAGCGCATGTATTAACTATAGAGATCACAGCAGTGCGTGTGCAGATATTTTTTTTTTCAAAACTAGGATTAAAGAAAAATAAATTAACCAACAGGTTAAATGTCGAAACTTAGGAGTCCATGCTATCAGATCTAACTTTTCTAGATACCGAAATAGAAGTTACAAAAAAATATAATGAACAATTTATATATTAAAGTAATTTTTTTTTCACGCGGTTCGGACGGTGACTTTTGGTGTTTGTAGGCGAACGGTGTAGAGGAGCAAGCGGAGTAGAGAAAAAACACGTTTTCTGTTCCCTGTGTCTTTTTAATATTTTGCTTTGCATACATTCGTATTTTTGTTATGTTGCTTCATTTTATTTTTTATTTCAATGTCGCAACATCTCCTTACAATACAAAACATAGAGCGCATTTACGCATTTAAATTGTTTGTTTTTATAAATAAGCAAGTAAAGTAGAATTAACGAGAATGGGGAACAAATCAACCCTAAAATCATGGGGAAAAAATCTTCGTTTGAATCTGTTGTGTTTTTAGAAACAACTTTCAAAAGGAATTAAAAGACATGATTTTTAAATCACGGTCTGAATTTGGTGATTTTGTTTTAAAAACGACTTTTTCTGCAACTTTTTCAAAAATTTCAACGGTAGCCCTGAACGGGATATTAAAATTCGGAATTTTGAATTTCTGGATTTTTAAACTCGGGATTTCGAAATGCGGGTTTTTGGCATTCAGGATTTTAAGTTTCAGGCATATGACCAAATCTTTAATGTAACTTTCTTATTTTTAATTTAAACTTTTTTGGGGTAAAAATTCAAATTTAGGGTCGTATGTCATTAATTTTTTTTTTATCATATTGCATAATTTCTAAATTTGGGGTAAATTTTCATTTTCTTTTTGGGGCCATATTTTCTGCGGCCACCTTTCCCAGCCCCTTGTTTTTTACATCGGGCCTTAAAAAATGTTCAATTCCCGGTATTAAATGCCATTCACATTAACAGCAACTTGGTCGTCGTTTTCGCAAAAAATATGGTCCAATGTTTTTTTCGGATATGCATCTAAATGGGTGCATTTGATGTTCAACAATTATGCTTGGATTTTGGGTGCCCCATATTTTTATCAAGTTGACCATTTGGGTCAAAATGGGCCTTATCGCTCGTTATGCGATATGACCTTTGTATCTGAATAATCGAATGCTGACTTTCAAAATAAAATTGAACAAATTTAGTTCCTTGTTCTGTGCTGAGTTTTTCCATTAAAAATTTCCGAAGTTCTTTAAAGTTAATTCTAAAAAAAAACCAAAAATAAAACGTAAACAAAAATTTATTCAATTATTAAATCATAATGTTATTAAATCATAAATCTGTGTATGTGAAATTAAAACATATCGATACTCTAAATCCAAATGTGTAATCGGAATTAAATAGCACTTTCACTATAACCAATTTTTGTTTTCATTTTGCTTACATTTTGCTACTGACAGACACTGTGAATAAAAAACTAAGGCCTTAAAATTAGCACGCACGTGCTAGCAACAACAACAAACGTTGCTTACTCAGTAAAAACAAAGAAACAAAGTAAAAAAGTATAGTAGTCAAGCCCGATCATGAAAAGACAACCAGCCAGCTGGACGGAGGGATATCGTTAGATCGTCTGAGAAACTGATCGGTATACTAAAACGTGGGTTTAGGGCTAATATTTTTAAGTGTTACACACATCAGCACAAACGCATAATACCCTCTCTACTATTGTGGATACTTTTCATTGACTCATCCAAACTGGGTCTGAAAGCAGTGTAGCTACACAATGGAAATCAATTTCCGTACGTACACTGATAGAAAAGACGTCATAACGCGTATGTATTTTGACATCAGTACTATGACATGTGTCTTCGTTTTTTGCCCCATGAAACTTTACATCACTGCGATGTCAGCCTTAACATCACTTGGCTAAATTGTCATCAGGGTCAAAAATGTAAATTATGTCAACAATGGGATTGGCATCATAGAAATGACGAATCGGAGTCGGTTTTATAAAGCATGTCATCTGTGCGATGACAAATACCCGTTACACATGTTTGTTTCACTTTTGTTGTATATGTTGTAATCATAAGACATGTTGTATCATAACAAAGTTGTAATCATAAGACACCAGCAGCATGCCCGTTATGGTTTTCGTAATGATTCTACTTTAAAAATGTTATGCATTTAAATAAATAATTTAAAAAAAAAAATTGAATATGGGAATTTTTGCTCCTAATTTTACTTTTTAAACATGAAAATAATGTTAATAATATAATATGACATGATATATTATGACATCGCACTGATGACATGATATGTTATGTCGTCGCACTGCTGGCAGTTTGTCATCGCACTGATGACAGTTTGCCTGTACTGATGTCAAAATACATCAGCGCCTTTTCTATCAGGGTACACAAAATGTGGCATCGAATTGATGGATTAGCATAAGAAGAAGAAAAATAAATTTCACTGTAGTCATAGCGTAAATGACGCATAAAATATGAAAAAAAATTTAGGATGACGTTCGTCATTGGATTGATGTCACTTTTTGCCTCATTGATGCCAATCCCGATGTTAGGGCATCATCAATATGAAGATGCATTTTTCTATGAGTGTTCCATTAGCCCATGCACGAAAAATTTAAGAGACCAACCATGAAGGTATTGCTCAATACAATTTTGTACGATCGCTATTTGTGGAATGTATGTGCCGATTTAAAAGTATAGGCTATGCTGGCGAGATTACAGCAAGGCTACACAAAATATTGTTGCTTCTTATGTAAGTGGGACAGTAGAGCAAAAGCGTGTCATTTCATACAACGAAATTGACCCTTAATATTACATGCGATTCCGGAAAGCAATTGCATCGCGAAGGAACCCTTAGTTGACAGGTAGAAATTATTTTACCGCCCCTACATATCAAATTAGACTTAATAGATATTTTGCTAAAAAGCTATGAACAGAGATAGAGAAATGCCTCCAAGGTATATTTCCACGTGTTAGTAAGGCCAAATTGGTCCCCAAATAAGAAAAAATCTTTAATGGCCAGTTGTACAAATCTAATTAGGTATATCAACTAGTGGTTTTTAAAAATAAAATTTAATTTTAAATAATAAAACACTCATTGAGTGTTGAAAGTCAAGATCTTAGTTCGTTAGTCTAGTGTAAGTATGATTAATGAAGAAAATTTTCAAACATTTTACGCATAATGCAACAAGTAAAATTAAAGTATTTTATTATACGATTACAAAAATAGTCTAGTCGGCTGAGAAAAATAACATTAATTAAAACCAGTGTTTAAAAATGCTTGACTATTTTTAATGTTTTTGTTATTGCTTAACTTAACTTAAGAAAAAGAACACAGTAAAAGCAAAAAGCAAAAGCAAACGCAGAAAAAGTGAGAGTAAATAATTTATTTATTCTCACCATGTTTATGTTCTCAGCTTAAAAAGCCAGCCAAGCAACCACTTGAAAAAAAAAATTGCTGTTGCTGTAAGTTATAAGTTTTTGTTTATTTTTTTTTTGCTTTGGCTTAACTGTAAATTGATGTGCTTAAATTCAGCGAGTATTAACTTCTTTGCTGTTTTTGACTTCATTGCTGTTGCTTGCTGTTGCAGGCGTTAGTTTTGAAAAAGTGTTTGACGGTAAGAACTAAAAATTATGGCGCCGCGTGTAAATCGAAGAATGATTGAAAAATATTTTGAATTTGATAATGACCAAGCTGTGTGTAAACTTTGTTCATATATGTTAAAAAGTGATAGAGTTTTTAATCTTAAAACTCATATAATTAAAGTGCACAAAATTAAAGAAAACGAATTTTCAAACGAAGGGAATATTGCGTGCGATTCTGTTACCAAAAACAAAAACACGGAAAAAAATTTAGGAAACACGTTGTCAAAATCGATGTAAGTAAAAAACATTTATGTATGTATGTACCTATTTATTAAAAAAAAAAAAACGCAAAATACCAAAAAAATTCGAAACAAATTCGTTCATAATATATTAAGTTCCAGCAACAGCAAAGAAGTTAACTTGCTGACTTTAAGCGCATCAAAAGCAAAAAAAAAAACAATCAAAAACTTAATACTTACAGCAACAGAAAATTTGTTTTCTTAAGTGGCTTCTTTGCTGACAGATTTAGCAGAGTACATGCACATAGCGAGTTTAAACAAATTATTTACTCTCTTTGTTTTGCTTTTGCTTTTTTGCTTTTGCTGACTCGTTACCAAAGAGTTAAGTAAACACTTAGACACACAGTTTTTTAATTTGCTGCAAAAAATGTAAACAAAGCAAAAATGTGCGACTGTTGCTATTTTAAAGCAAGCAATTTAAACACTGATTAAAACTATTGAAATTTTTTTTTTTTTTTTTTTTTTTTTTTTTTTTTTTTTTTTTTTAATAAAGATCAAAATTTATAGATTGTAGTTTTAAGCCACAAACTGCGTACATGCTGTATATCATCATTAATATACTCAACAATAATTTTTTTTTTTTTTTTTTTGGAAATTTTGTTTGTTACCTTTTTTGTTTCAAAAATATTACGAGTATTTGTTAAAAATACAAAAAGAAAGAAAATGTTGCATACAAAATAAAAAAAAACTATTTTTTTTTGACGTAAGGTAATTTTTCGTAAGTTTTTTTTCGTATTTTGACTGCCAGCGTATAAAACTCAACAAAGCGTTAAGTGGCAAAGACGCATAACAATGTGGTTACTAGATTTATATAGAGAAGAAAGGCAAATGAAAATTTAATTTCTTTAACAAGAAACACTTGCCTAAACCTAAAACAAAATGATTTTTGGTTTTAAAAGTCTTTTGGCTTTTTAGTGAGTGTTACAAATTCAACCGATAAGTAATTTTACGTTAGGTAAGTTGCTTAAACTCTTGTTAACCAAAAAATAAAAATAAAAACTTTTAACACTCGAAATCTTTTGAATAAAGAGAAGTTTAAGCAAGACAATTGAATCTTTGTTTTCGCTTTAACGCCTAAAACAAAAAGCAGTTGTTTATTGCCGAAAATATCATGATTTTCGCTATAACGCCTTAAGAAACAAGAATTTAAGAGAAAATTTGTTTTATAAATTGACCGATTTAAACGTATTAACAGTATCAGTTCCATTAAAATAATTGAAGATAATAGTCTGGTTGTGTATAAAGTCATTCCTTAAAATTTAAGGAATAGAACTATTACAAAATACAAAATCCGTTTCATAAACCCTTTATTGACATGCTTTATTTTTTATAACTTAGGCCGTAAAAAAATCAAATGATAATCAGGAATAAAAGGAATTTGGAAACTTGCTGTAGTTTCTTAACAATTCTAGCTCCTGAAAATTAATGTCTTCGTATCAATAAAAGATATTCTGCCTTATTACCAGAGCCGTTGTCGTGGTCGAAGTCGTAGTCGTTTGAAATTTGTGTCGATGTCATCTTAATTTCACGACAGTGTTAAGCCCATAGAAAGTTTTTCGTGTTTGTATACACCATAGCAATTTCTAAAAACGACTAGTTTTCGACTACGACAACGACACTCATAATAAGGCCGATTATTTTTATTTCGACAACGGCATTAACGATTACAAATATTGTAGTGATAAAAGTTGTCCCAAATAAGAAACAAGTAAACCAAATAAGCAACACAAAACCATGCAATAATCGATCTTAAGTGGGACCCCTGTAAACACATTTAGCAGGTACGCTGCTTTCAAGAACTAAAAAAGCCCTACCATATGACACTAGACACCACTCGTAAGTATTAACAGAAAACACAATTTTCAAGAGTGAAGCATTTTTGGGACCTGATGATATTCTGCTAATAAATTTTATATAAAAATCAACATAGTAAAATGATTTATGGGAACAAGGGCATTTGTGTTGGTGCACGATTGGACCGATTCATTAATGTTAATTGTAAGGAAAGAAACAAATAAGTATAGTCAAAAGAAAGTAAAGTAGGTTAATCCTGATCATATGATACCCTACACCACAGAATTTCAATACAAATTGTAGAGAGTGTACTCTATATGGGACCCATGGACCCTCTTAAACAAAACTATATTATGAGGTTAAGATTCATGAAATAGTTCCTTGTGCCGAATATTATTTAGATATTCTCATCTATATAATATTTTTTGGTCTTATGATTTCGGCGAAGAGCGTTTCATAGGACCTATGTTCAATTATTGACCTACCAACGCGAAATTTTTTTATTACATAGTAGCTATCGCATAAGTTATTGTTGCCAATTTGTATGTCAATAACAGCATTAATAGAGAAGTTATTGCATTAAAAGCAATTATCGGGAGAAGTATTTGTATGGGAGCTATGGTTAAATATAGACCGATTCCAATAAAATGTTGTGCAATGATTAAGATTGCAATAAAAGAAAAATTAAATTATTTTATGTAAATACCAACATAATGAGATTATTTATGATAAGAAAGACTCATCCCGGAAAGAAGCTTATATGCGGGCTATGTGGAACTATGGACCGATTTTCCCCCTTTTTTAATAAGCAAGTCCTTGTGACACCAAATTTCATCAAATTTTCTCAAAAATTACGACCTTAACTTTACGTTGAAAGTTTTCATGGACAGCCTGCCAGCCGGACGGATGGACATCATAACTATATATTACTATATATACTAAAATATGGGCTTAGGACCAAAATTTTAAGGTGTTACGAACGTCTGTACAAAGGCAAAATACCCTGCTATTGTGGTGTGGTTATAAAAACTAGGGATGGGCATTTAATATCGATATATCAAAATATCGATATTTAAAAAAAATTATAATCGATATATATCGCCGATATTAAAAATACCCATATATCGATACATCGATATTTATCTACGACTATCGAATTCGATATTTTTAAGATCTTTATAATAAAATTCAACATTGTAACCGTTGCTCAACTGCTTACAATACTGTTGTTTTTAAAGAATTGCATCATATGTTTTTTAACTAATATTAAGAAAATAACGGCGCTTTTCCATTGTACATTTTCATAGATTACACAGTTCAGTTTTGTCTCGGTTTTTTAAGAGATGAAAAAAATAAGTGCGGAAAAAATATTCTGGAAAGGGTTCCTAGAATTATGCAAAGAATCGCCTTAATTATGGCGTATTAGCAGAAATAGATTCATGAAAGTTGGAATGTTAATAATAAAAAAAAATATTTTTTTTTTTTTATTTGAGCATGTGTCACAAGTTTCGTTTACCGGCAGTATATAATCCGGCATTATAATATATATTATATATTATAATCCCAATTAATTTTTTTTTTTTTTTTTTTAAGATTTCTAATGGCGAATAAATAAAAATTTGTTTGTATTCTTTACTTGTTTTTGAATTTTTTTTATTGTATAATTAACTGCCGGTTTCTCGATTTCAAACGAAAACTTCGTTCGCATAACTTACCTTAAAAACTAAATTTTAAAATTGGTTTTTGCTTTAAATAAAAGTTAAGCGAATGAAAGTTTCGTTCGAAATCGAGGGACAGGCAGTAAATTTGAAATTAAAAGAAACAATAAAAAGTTAGAATGGAATTACATGTAATATGTTTATTTTTTCTGTAAAAGCGCTTCGCAGTAAAACATACAGAATTCCAGTAAAGATCTGAACGAATCCTTCACAAATGTTATAAAAAAAAAACATATAAAGAGCCACAGCATTCCCCTACTACGAAGCAGGTTTGTAAGGGAGAATATTAAAGAATAACTGTAGCAACAATAAATTCAGGTGATCGTTACACTCACCGCTTTTTACATGCGTTGCCACTAGCGCTTTTTGTGTCAAAAATGTATTGCTGTAAAGTGGGAACTCGCAATATAAAATGCATGCCTTCCGTAAGTGGGATGGTAAGGGAAACTTTAATATCATTTCAAATTTTTAACCTTTTAATTTCAATGAAATATCCTAAGAAGCATTTCCCTATATTTATCCCTTAAAATCTGATATACATATTGTAAGATAAAATGCAACCTTTACTTAACAACCCAAATGTAAACAACTATGAATAGTTTTGTAACTGTCATAAAATAATATTTTTCTTTTCATTCTTTTTTTATAATCTTATCGTTTAACATTGAATAAAACTTCAACTCAAATAAAAGTAACTCGTATTTTTCCTTTGATTATATTGAGGAGTCACGTTTGAAATTTCCTGTTAGGATCTGTTGTGGAATACGAAAACTATTCCAACACATATTAAACTAGCTGTTTGGTGCCGGCACTGCTCGGGATTTTCTAAATAAAAATGAAATATTAAATAAATACTGGAGAATTTTGTTAATAACTTGACCCCAGCGCGTTAAATAAATATTCTTTGTAAATTTCAGCCGAATCGTACGATAAATAAAAAAATTGTAATATCACGACAAAAGCGTCTATCGGGATTAAACTTAAGAGAAACCTAGCTCCCGACTAATTACTTATTATATATTATTTATAATTTATGTCCCAAGTTTTCTGTCAATCGGTCCAGCGGTTCTTGAGTTTTAGGAGCACATAAACGGCACAAAAGTTTAAATCTATATATAGATTATACTCTTAAATAATGTTGCCAACTTTGAATGACAAAAAATGGAGAAATTTTGATCAAAAAGGATAGTGGTTAAAAATTGTATTACAAAAACTCATCCACGTTAATCCAAAAAGTGCTAAAAGTAACTATTTCCAATAAAATTAAAAAAATAGATTTTTAACAATAAAACATAAAGGAAAAACTTTTAAATACCGAAAAATTCCAATTGTTGATGAAATTTAATTTTTTCGTCGTATTTTTCGTATTTAAATATTATTTTAATAAAATTTTCAATAATTCCTGTGTCAGATTATGCGGCATAACCCTCCAAAATCCCATTTTTAAATTTTGAATTCAATTGCAAACATTTTTACAAATCATATTAAAGAGGAACATAAAATTGTTGTTTGATTTTACATTTATTTACCCCGCAAGGCGTTTCTTACACCCTTTGTCTCCAATCTGTTTCTTGAAATAATTCTGGGCGGCATGTCTGTCGCTTAGCCTTAATCAAGTATAACTTTAACATTTCATTATTTTTTTTTTTTTTTAATATTTTGAAAACCTTGTAAGAAATTATGCCATATGCTAAATATAAATGACTTATGGCTAAATTCGTTTTTCATGACTAAACCAGATATAAAATGGCTAAATCTATCCCTAACAAATGTCTAAATTGGCAATACTGCATTTTAATAACAAATAACCCCAACAAAATAAAATTAGAATTAATTTAAAATTAAATACTTCTTTCTATGTGTTTATTTATATGCACAATGGAAATACATACCAGTGTTGCCAAAACTTGGTGATCAACAATGGTTAAATTTACGTAAAACAATGGCTAAAAATTCTCTAAACATTTTTTTTTAAATAAAACACATTAAAATGTAATAACAAAACAAATATAATTAATTAAAAATTTTTTATAATGAAATTGTAAATTGAGATCAACTTGTAGCTTAAAAATAAAAGAAAATTAAATATTTGTTTAGCATTTAAAAAATTAAATTGTCGATAAATTCGATATCGTTATTGTTCATCAGGAATCACTTGTGCCTATTAGTTTTAAATATTTTGAAGGTGAAGAAGGGAATTTACAACATGAAATTAATTAAAATTTATTCATAATTTTTCATTCTGTTAAACGTCAAAGATTTCTGAAGAGATAGTGTGGTTGCTATCGAAATATGTCAAATCAACCTGTCCGTGGGTGCAATTCCAGCTTCAGTCAAGAATGGAAAATTATCAATAAATATTAATTAATTTCATGCTGTAAATTCATTTCTTAATTAAAAATAAATAAATGAAAATTAAATTTTATGAACTTAAGTCTGATTAAAATATAAAAATTTGGATTAAAACCCATAAACAGCTCAATAATGTAACCAAAATAATAATTATTTTGAAGTTAAATCATAAACATGCCAATATTTACCCAACCTTCTGAGTCCAAATCTAAAATAAATAAGAAAAGATAAAAAATATTTTATTGTTATAGAAAAAAAAACTTTACCTTAATGATAAGATCGAATTAACGGTTGGTAACTGTAACCTATTTCTCAAATTACTTTAAACGATGTTCACTTGGCTAAATACCCTCTCTACTTCAGCATTAGACCATGGAAGTGAGAGCAACTTTATAGTAAACTAGCTTAACCCGGTGCGCTTCGCTACCCCTGCACCTACCCCATTTATTTTTGTTTTAAAATTTGTCCTGTAAAGGTTGATAGCTCTTGTGTTCAGATATATGGTACTTAATATGTCTTCTATGAGGGGTACTGCTCCTACTCTGTCTACCCCGCACATTTTTATATTGAAATTTATAGTTTACTATAATAGTAGCTTTAACCACGTTTGAAGACTCTCCCTTTAATAGTTCTTCAGTTGAGCGATATTTAATGTATGCATCCTATGGGAGGTATTTCCCCCCCTGCGCCTACCCGCTTTATTTTTATTTTCAAAAGTGTAGTATACCATAAGAGTGACTTTTAGAAAGTTTGAACATTCTCACTATTACAGTTCTTAAGATATGCGATGTTAAACATTGGCGTCCTATGGGGTATTCCTATACCCCCGCTGCTATTTTATTTCAATTCCGGGGCTCAGAAGATCCTACTACAAAAAGTTCAGCAAAATGCGTGCAGCGGCTCTTAAGATATGCGATAATTAATATTGGCATCCTATGGGGGGTACCAATTCCCCTGCCCCTATCGAAAAAATAAGTAGCCTATTTTATTTTTAGGGCTCACGTGATGTTACTGTAAAAATTTCAGGAAAATCGAATATTGGCATCCTATGGGGGGTACTAATTCCCCTGCCCCTATCGAAAAAATAAGTAGCCTATTTTATTTTTAGAGCTCACGTGATGTTACTGTAAAAATTTCAGGAAAATCGGTTCAGTAGTTTCGGAGTCTATAAAGCGACAAACAAACATACAAACATACATAATTCATTTTTATATATATAGATAGATTCCGAAATTTCCAAAAATTTCTTGTTGCCACCTTCTCTATATTGAAATATTGTAATAAAATGCGTTTTATCTGTTTAAAAATGCCTATTTTATTTAGCAATTTTATAAATTTTTATAAGAAAATAAAAATTATTATTTTCAAAGAAAACACGGAAAATGGCTAAACTTATTTCTTAATGGATAAAAAGGGTAAAAATGGACTCTTAATTGCTAAATTGGCAACACTGATACATACATATATCGTCCATTTTCTGTCTACCTTTTTGTTTGGGTCTACTGACATATTTTCTTCGAACAGAATAAAATAAAACGCCATAAATATTTGTGTTAAAAAAAACTTCCATAAAGTTTGATTTCCTTTACCAATTCTTGGTAGACATACACGTATTTATAATTGGTAATTCTTTAATTCTTGTAACTTTTGTTGTTGTTGTCAGATCACACAGATTCATACCTACGAGTATAAAATATATAGATTAGTTTGTGTGTATAAATATGTAGTGTAATTACTCAACTTAAAAAATATTGTTGCATTTTCCACATACAACAAAGACATTCACGCACTTGGGGGGTCTTTATTAAATGTCCGACTGGCTCTTTGTTTTGTCTCTGTTTGTTCATAATTATGTCAGTGTATGGTTTGATGTGATGTGTTTGTTGGCCACAACTTTAATTCTTTATGGGAATAATATTTTATTTATTATAATAATAGTAATAACCAGGGCTAGTTTTTATATACATATGTACAAGCAAAAATGCTTCAAACAAAAACAAGAATAGAAAATAGAAGCGCTGCGAAATGTGACCCCAGGAATTATGACCCCAAAGTACTAAATGAGTAATGGCACCAGAACTTTATATGAAGCGCAACAACATGCAATTTTAGGGTATTTTTTGTTTTGTTGTGTTTTGGGGCTTTTTGTATTCTTTCGTTCGTATGTATGAAAAATGTACATACATAAAATTACAACAAAAATGTTTTAAGTCTAGGTATTTAGGTTTTTTATACGTATATAATTTTTAGGAAACACAAGTACGTATGTTTAAAAATATTATCAAACTATTAAAATTTAACAAATAATAAAATGCAGTTTAATACCAAGAATTCTTGTCTGAATGAAAATCTGAATAGCCTTGAAACATTTTTGTTGTGCTTTTGGGGAATTAATTAATAATTTTGTAATTTCTTGGTAAATAATATTTCAGCTAGTGGCACAGAAGAGAAATTATTCAATGCTTACCAGAAAATATTGCTAAAAAAATATCCTCAAAAAAATGTTGCCCATAAAAGTGTTAAATATTTCCTAAACGAGATACACTTTTTGGAGATAAACAACTGGTTTTTAATGCTGTCTTATGAAATGTGCCTTGATGGCAATTATATATTATTTTTTTAAGTATACAACTGGACTTAAATTCTTTCCATAATTGTTTTGAAATGCCCTCTTAAAATGTTGGTCATGAACGGGTTATTTTAGCTAAATTTATTAATTAAGCATGTTTTCTGCACAAATATATGCCTTATGTGGTTATACAAGTTTTAATGATGTCTAAATAAATGTTATAAAAAAGAGTTATAGTGCAGTAAAGGGTTAATTTTTGACTAAAATCTTAAGCGGTGGTCAACCCCTTTCTAACGACGTATAGGAATTGAAAATCGGACAAAAAATGGTAAGGTTATTAAAATATTCATAAAAATCGAAGTGAAAAGCATAACAAAATTGACATAAACATCTCGTTATCTCGAGTCTGTGGTTAGACTTTTAAAATGTTTTAATGCAGAATCAAAGAATTCCTGAATATTATATTTGGTCATTCATTGGTCAAAAAAAAAATTTACCGAATTTTTTATTCATGAAAAATACCATTAGCTCACGGGAGATAATCGCTAGAGCCAAAATATTTGGGGAGTCTTCATAAAACATGTCAAAGTTAATTTTCAGGGGGGGTACAACTTAAACCTTTTTTTTTTTTTTTTTTTTTTGCCCATATAAGGTGAGTCGGTCTAATGTATATATATCACTTATCATCATATTTATTTCCCTTTTTTTCATTTTTTTGAGTTAATGCTTATTATGGCTATTTAAGCTTTAAACCATATGCTCATGATCATTATTTTTATTACAATACTCTACATTGAAATAGAGATATGATAGTATTGTAACTGAGTTTTTCATAAACTGCAAGGTCCAAATTTACAGTCATTAGTTAACTATTAGTAAACTAAAATGATAAATATTGCTGAACTAACATTTAATATTTACAATTTATTGGTTAACTTAAAATTTTAATCAGAGTAACCCTATCAAAATAATACATTTCAATGTTGGTAGCAGTGCTTAGCTTATGTTTTCTGTTACATTTTTATTATTTTAAAAGATGAAAAATCTAACCCTCGTTCTTCTAAGTTTGCAGAAAAAAAAAACTGGTTGAACAATACCAAAATGTTTTAAAAACAAAAAAAGTGACAGAGTTACAGTTAGACAAAAGGAAGATGCGTGGCAGCGTCTAAAAACAAATGTAAATAACAGTGAACCAATAATTTGATGGTTCTACTTATGTTTAACAAAAGCTGGGGGCTATTTCTGGCAGTCGTGATCGAATACTTTTTCGATTCGAAAGCAATTTTATTTCCAATTCTTTCAGTCGATGCAGAACAAAATAATTTTTTCAGTGTTTCAGTATTTGAGTTTTTACCACACTGAAAAAATAATTTCGAATCGTTCAGTATCGGCAGAAAGCATTGGAAATAAAATTGCTTTCGAATTGAAAATGTATTCGATCACGACTGCCAGAATTAGCCCCCAGGAAATATATTGGTTAAACTATTATTATAAGCTTAGGTTAACAAGTTAATATGTATAGGGTATTAGTCAATGTAAGTAACAACTCTTGTAGAAAATTAAAAAAATGGACTTTTCAAGTGTAAATAAAGATTTTAAAATATTTAAATACGAAAAATGTTAGTAAGCCAAAACAACACAGAAAAAAATAAAAATTGTCTCTTAACACCAAATTTATACCAAATTCATAATATCAAGTTGTTGATTTTGCACATATTACCAATATGATTATATTGATTACTAAAAATTGTTAAATTGTGAATATAGTTATTGTTTTCAATAAATGATATTTTTAATTTTAATTAAAAAAATGATCAAAAAACTTTGCCATTTCAAACAACGTGTTAATTTATTTAATTAAATATTGACAATTTCCAACAACAATTCTACAAGTTTAAATTATTTTATTTTAAACGAAAAAGTCAATTAATATTTTTTGATATTTAATTAATATTTTAATTAAAAATTTATTTCAAAACAACTAACATGCGAATTAAATCAAAATTATATTTTTAATTTTCTATCAACTAAAAAAATAATTGATTAAATTATCACATTAATCAAATTTAAACACTTTTTAAACAATTTTTTTAATTGATAAAAAACTTTTTTCTGTGAATAAAAACACGACCAAATCATTATTTATTTAATGACAAAAAATTTGTTGATAAATTCCTATTGACCATACATTGACTTACATAAATATAAAATCATTCACTCAAAAACTTGAAAGAGGATTAATGTAAGATTAATGTTATTTTAAGATTTACTGATCTTACTATTTATCCTGGCTTAATCATAAAGTCGAAAAGAAGTTCTTAGTAGCTCATAATCATGGATGTGTAAAAAGTCAAAAACATCCTGTGGCTATGCACTTTTACTTTTGCTCCCTACACATTTCGCCTTGAGCACTTAGTTTTATTGAAAATAGACTGCTGTGTCGGGCTAAAAAGTAAGACAAATTAATGGCGATTTCTTTTCTGAGAAATATGTTGCATAAATGGTACATGCTCTATCTCTTTTGTGTAGAGCATGTACCATTTATGCAACATTTTTCTCAGAAAAGAAATCGCCATAAGATGACTTTACATTTATTTTGGAAAAAATCGGTATCATATAATAATTTAAGAATTTCGTATAATCCAAAAGAACATTACTCTGTTTTTATCATCATTCTGTATTTTTCATTTGAACTTAAGTTTAAAAATCTTTTACTAATTACACCTGGCTCTTGATCAGAATTATAAAAATTTACTGATGCTTTATTATCCAATCCAAACGACAAGTGTACAAAACGACATGGGTGTACAAAATTTTTAATTCAGGGAGGCTACTCTCTATTGCGATGCGAAAGAAAATTGTAGTAAATCTAGTGACTGGTACTCTTTAATGCGTTTGCGCATTTGTCTTTCGCATCTTTTTCTTTTCGCAAATCATCATATTTAAACTTTCCAATTTCAATTTTTTTTTGCATATTTTGCCATTTAATAACTGGAAATCTGCGCTATCTTTGATTTTTATTACCATTATTGCTTAATATTCAAACAATTTTGCGAAAGTGATAGAGAGTACCAAGTTGGCATTTAGCTTTCGCATCGAAATTGTATTCGCATAGCAATAGAGAGTTGCCCCCCAGGCTGATTTATATGTAAGTATTAATAACGATAATGCATCGATCTTTTGTCTAAATATATCCTTTAAGGTCCAAATAGACGTGACATGATCCTAGAAAACAAAATTCAAGAGGTTTGTATGTTTATGGCGTAAAGGAAAGTCACGTTTTCTTTTTTTTTTTTTTTGTTCAGTATTTGTTTATTGAATCTTCATATATTAAATATGAACTAACAATAATTAATCAAATCTTATCCTAATATTTACTTTATGTCCTGCCAGTGCTAGACAAAAAAGATTTAGTCATCACGGCTTCTGTTCACATATGAATGTGTTTATCGCTCATCTGATTGGGTGAGTGCTGCAGTGTCTCTTCTTCTTAAGCGAGTGTGGCCGCCATAATTTAAAATATTTCTAGCTAATGGATTTGGGTGCAGTTCCAGCCTTTTTAAATATTTTACTGCATATTTCGTTATCATAGTTTTTACTAATGGCACATTGAGATCCTTGTGGATATTTGAGTTTTTGACGTACCAGGGAGCGGCTGTGATTATTCGAAAAAATTATTTTGGCGCCTTTGAATTTTTTCGATGTTAGAAGTCGAGGCAGTGCCCCATAACTGAATACCGTAGCACCAAATTGGCTTTAAGATAGAGTTGTAAAGTAGAAGTTTGCAATCGAGACTAAGAACAGAATTTCTTCCAATGAGCCAATTAATTTGAATTGCTTTTAGTTTCATTTGAGTTAATTTAGCGTAATTTAGCTAAATGGCGTAAAGGAAAGTCACGTGTAATCAAATACAGTGTTGCCCATAAGGTTGGCAGTTTTATATGGCTATGTCCCGTCAAATTGGACCTTAACGTTTTAGTTAATAAATGTTGCATAAGAAGAAGATCGCCTTGCTTATTTCCTCCCTGTTTGTAGGGTGCAAAAATATTTTAATTCCACTAAGTACTTTTCGTCTCTTACCAGTTTTTTTCTTCAGTTAAGTGTATATTATTTGCATCCTTAAGGCAATTTACACTTTGATTTCAATTTTTCTTTTTTTCTTTAATAGTGTTTTTTTTAGCTGCTACCAATGTTGAATGCAACATTGTTGCCACAATAATTTAAATATTTACTTGATACTACTTACTATTAAAGGTACCTACCAACTACTACTGCTACCTCATACTCTTTACATAATAATACTTTGTAGTATTCTTTAATATTTTTTTTTTAAAGAAGTCGTTATTAATATTTGTATGTAGGTCTGAGCTTAATGTTGGTTTCAAATTACATTGGACATAATAATTTTTTTATTTAGTTTATATATACATATATTTTTTTATAATGTTTAGATCATTTTTCAGTGGTAACAATTTTGTATTTAACTTCTACCCAAGTTAAAGGTTAATTTCATGGCGAGACTACGTTAACCAGTATAATAATCAAGTTCAATGGCATATTTAACAGCAAATGAAATTGTTAAAAAAAATCATAGTTATGCCATGAAATACGCTCATAGTTTTAATAATTTATGGAAACTTTTTTTAAAGTTCGTTGGCTTTTTATGTGGAAAAATATTAACTGAAATAAAACGCGTAAAGTTAAATGCTACTAACTTTACGACATTTTGGTGATTTGTTTCTTGGCGAAAAAAAAATCTTTTTAATAAAGATATTTTCCATAATGTGGAGATTTTCTTATGTCTTAGTATTAATTTATATGAAGTCATTAGATGAAATAAAATACAAGAAATTAAATCTAAAAATATATTATTTTATTTATTTATTGTTCAAAAAATATAAGCTTAAATTCACAGATTTAGTAAATTTTGACTTTTACAGGTTAAAAAAATAGGTTTTACGCCTATACAAAAAGGCCTGCATAAATGTATTTGAAAATCAAACATACAACGAAAATCAAATGTGTGTACAAAACGTTTGTGTACCACCACAATGTCAAATGCTATGCGTTACTTATCACCGCACAATTTAAAAAGTATTGTGAGGGTACAAGAATTCGAAGAAATAAACTTCAAACAGTACTTGTTTCTTTCAAATATTTTTAATACAGTAAAAAAATGTTTGCCTATGCTCCTAGTATTTAAAAATTACCTCATGCAGTCTGCGAGAAAACCCAGCCAATTGTAGGGGAATGTAAGAAAGAAAAAATTGACGGTTTATTGTTGTGACTTTGTTGAAGCTTTGGTATTGTTACATTTAAGACCAGAGTGTTTTAAAATTCTTATTCACTTTATGGTCTTACTTGTATAATATTTTTAGCTTTTCTAAAGTATTTGGAAAAAGTTTCCTGACGAGCTGGCCTAAGCAACCAGCGAAATGCGCATAGGAACTAGCTTTCCCACAACAATAAATTTCAGTGTTTTCATTTAAAAAAATTGGGATTATTAGCACATCATTAATAAATGAATTAATAAAATATTTCATTCCCAAAAATAATTTTTGATAATAAATTTGCATGTGCCCGGCAAATAAAAAACTGAAATGGCAAGCTGCTTTATTTAAGCATCTTGTTTTTTTAATTTTGTTTTTTTCTTTCTATCCTCTTACAACTACAATTTGTGTTAGATAGAGAATTCGTGATGTTTACTTGTGTGTCATATGTTTCGTACGTATAAAAAGAATTGTTATTTCAATACTAAAGAACTTTCTAAATCGTTTTGGTTTGTTGAGATATACATATATACGCTATACCACTGGCTATCAACGAAGTTAACATTCAAATTATTTCGTACATACATATCCCAAACTCGCATTAAATAAACACAGAAAGTGTGTATTTGTTGTTCCCAATCTCATTGCTGCGTGTATTTTTCATTCCCTAGCAAATTTTTGAGAGTATTTTTAAAACTCGCACATTCACTATAGTAAAGTATTTGTTTTTTGTTCTACACGTGCACACATTTAAGGCTAAAATAAACCACACAAATTGCTTGGCAAACATTTGTACAAATATTTTCTGTTGTTTATCGGAATGTTTGCTGTTTGGACAAAAATTTGAAGCAATGTTTGTATAAATATTCAAAATTTTTAATATTTGGCAGACATGTTGGATATTTGTCAAACTTTTTTTGGTGTCTAATTTCAGCCAAAATTTTGCAAAGTGAAAACGTTGAAGAAGAAGCATTAAAACTATTTTTAGTCGTAAATTTGCATTGTTTGCACAAAACAGCTCGTTGTTTAAATCACTCTTTACTCCATATTATTTTTCTTTATTTTATATTTCTCCTCCGTTTTAGAAAATAATCGAGCAAAATTTGCCCCGCCGCACTATGGTCGTGTGCATTTATTGAAAACTAAACAAAAATTAAAAATTAATGTTTGAACGAAATATTTTGGTGTTGTTTATTGGCGAATACAAAACGGTAAACAAAGTATGTGTTTGCCAAGAAGTTTGTGTGATTTATATTGCACTTTATGTAAATTGGTTGTCTACACTTCTCTGCAGTATTTGTTTGTGACAGTGACACTACAGTATGCAGTTTGAAATTTTTTCAATGATATTAATGTGTGTTCAAATGGAATTTGGAAGTCCTCTACTAAAGGTGCCCGTAGACGACATGTTTTTTACATCTGACTTGTCAATTTTTCAAGTCATATGTAATTGTGAATGTCTGTCAAAATTGCTGTTTTACAGAAGGTTAATAACATTTGGTCACAAACGTACATGTAATTTGCTTCTGACATTGTCTATGTTTTTTCTCTGTAGTTATGGAATAACCCAAAGTAGTTCTTGGTTTTAAAATTGCGTGCTGCCGCCACAAAAATTTTTATTTGCGCCGTAAAAAAGTTCAGCCATCTAAACATTTTTTTTCTTTAAATTCGAATATGCCAATTTAGGATATTATAATGATGCGTTTTTATTTATATATGTACATTATTTCCATTCAATGGTGAAATTATTATACATATATCGGTATTGTATAATATTAACTTAAGCCGGCCAATGATTCCGTCAACAATGCACCGCCGCTGCGGGTTTCTTCCCGGCATAGATTTCTGACACAGCTGATGTCAGATGGTTTGTCAGAAGAAAATAGAGCACGCTCTAATTGAAATTTTGTCAGATGACTTTGCGTCTGACCTTTACAGATCCAATGTTTTAAAGGTAACACACGACATGTATGTATTTTGCAGTGGGAAATTTGACAAGTCAGATGTAAAAAACATGTCGTGTACATGCAACTTAAACAAACATCATTTCGGCTTTCAATTTCGGCATTGTTAAATGTTTTTATTTATGTTTATATTTGTATGAAATTGATTAAATGTTTTGGACTAGAGTACCATCGGGTCGGGCTTGCTCGACTATACTTTTTATTTGTTTTAAATTTAAATGTGTATTAACTACGCAAAAACTTAAATCGAAATAGATTCTCTTATTCAACAATAGCTTTTTAATATCTTTTCATTTCCGCAGTGTAAATCTAATTAAAAATTTATATAATCTTCAATGGCACCATTAACCTGCCGAATCGACCAAATTTAGAAAGCAACATTAAAGATGTCGTGGAATCCGCAATAACAACAACTAAATGGAACTGTCAGTTGTAAATCTATGCTAAATATCTTGTTGCTGTTTGTACAGTGTTCCCACAATTGAGGCAGATGGGCAATTTTTTATATAATTGCCGACTGTGTTAGAACTTTAAGTACACTTCTTTAGAAAGAAAAAAATTTTGAAAACCATATCAAATACGAGTGTATTGTATATTATAAATAAATAATTTTTATAAAATTATATTATTTTATGGGAAAAATTTTATTTGCTAATTTTGTTTAGAAATTTTTTATGCAGTATAAATGTTAAAAAATTACACCTGTTGCTGTCAGTAGCATGTTGTGTAGGGTAAAAGAAAACAAAGCATAATCTGTTATTGTTGCAACCGCAATACAAAAACAAACATAGTAGTTAGTAAAAATTCCACCTGTTGTAAGTTTATGCTGTCACTTGTTACACACATAAAAAAGATAACTAAACATTGATAACGAAAGAAAATAACAAATACAAAATGTTATTCCTTTAATTTCTATAGAAAAATGTGTAAAAGAAATATATTAATCTATACATTTAATAATAAAAAAAAAAGATTTAAATTAAAAAGTCGTTACAATTGAAAATTTATTAAAAGAGTGAATTGTTTAGTATTTTATAACATTTGCTAAAACTGCCTCAAATCAATAAACATTTTCAGTTTGAAAACAATTACCAACTCGAAGAAATCAAATAAACTTTAAAAATAACTAGTATTGTGGTTCTTTTGTTGAACTGTTTTATGGTTTTTAATTCAAATTTACATAATTTAATTAGGCTAAAAAGTTCATTAAATTTAATTTTCATAAAATTATTTTTATGAAGGAAGGAAGTTAACAACATGAAATTAATTAAAATTTATTGATAATTCATCATTCTTGACTGCCGCGGGCCTCGAAGCCACTTCCACGGACAGGTGGATCTGACGCGTTTCGATAGTAAACGCACGTTCTCTTCACAGGTCTTTGCCGTATTACCCTCACCGCCATTGACTACGGCTGGCAGTCGATTGTCTAATATAAATCTTTAAACCAAATAGTATTTTCACCCTACATAATAAAATTTAATCAAATTAACATGTTCTTCCTTACTTTTTCTTGTCAATAATTCTTCTTGAAGCCCAAAGTACAATTTTTTTTTTAATACAACAATTTAATCAAATCCCTTATATCTAGAGTATCCACTAGAGTATCGTTGTTTGATTAATCGAAGGAATTTTTCGCCATTATTTGATCGAATAATTATAAAAGCCAACTTGAATTGACAAATAACTTGAACAATTCAGGTCAATTAATCGATTAAAATGAATTTCTTAGAAAATTCTACTTTTTTAATAGAAAATTATTTTGTTTTTGGATTTCTAACTTATAAGATACCTAACAACTATATAACCTGTTGTTATATTCTGTATCTATTGTGTTACACGCACTTCTGAACGTATTTTAGGTCCCTTTTAGATGTGGGTGTGTATAAGACAAATCATGTTATAAACGATTAACTACTAATTCCATACATGAGAATTTTCGAACTAAAATAGCGCTTTTTGATATTGAATTTGACGTTAATTTTAAAAAATTCATTAGCATTTATAATTGTGTAAACTATCCACTGTCAGATTATGGGTTACCAGTTTTTACCTGACTTCAATTTCTTTATTACCTGGTACCATCCAAACGGCTGGATGAATTTTGACATTTTAGGTATTGTTAGATTCGTCTTAAAAAACGAAGAGTCCCAAGATAGGTAGTTAAAAACAAAATCACCGATTGTTGGTGCAAAACAGTAATTCGTAAAAAAAACCTTTTACCCAATCCTATAGAGTAGAGCTTTAAAATGAAGAACAGTTTTTGATTTTTCTATTATGTATTTTATTTACAAGCTTTAGAACTGTAAACGTGGTATAAATGAATTGTTATTTTATTGTTAAACTGGTTTTTTTTTAATTTTATTGCTGTTTTCCGTTTACTCGTATAATAAAAGTATCAAATCAAATAGACATGTATGTTTTTCCCATTGGATAAAATTATTTGAATTATTCGAGTTATTCGAACATATTAAAACTCTTATTCGATTAATCTAGTAAAATTAAAATTTAAAAATCGATTAATTCCTTACTCGAACAAAAGCAAAAGTCAAATAATTGGATACTCTACTTATGTCATTTGGATTATGGTAACAAATGAGGCATATTATTTCTTCAAAATGTTTTCTATGCATGCAGCTTTCCATAACAAAGGACGAAATGCCGCTTTTTTAATTATTATTGTTAATTTTATGTATGTCTAGGCAGTTCGCTTGTTCTCTTTATGCATCAAAATTCCTTACTAACAAAATGAATTTATATAAAAGTTCAGGCTGTAAAAAAGTGGACTGAAATCTCACAGAAGCTAAATTGCATGGGACCAGCCGTTACAATTTTTAATCTTGCCGATGTTTATTTGTTTTTCATCCATATTTACTAATACAATTTTTCAGAACTTCTGGCAGCACGTGGTCTATGCAAAGCCAAGCATATTTTCATTTCCTAGGCTGAGTAGGTACGATTCCTTTTTCAGAGCACAAAACTGTTGACAAATTAAATATGGTTGGGATTTACTTACGAAGTGGCCTCCATATTCAATATGTTTGAAGTATTCAACAACTATTTTCTGCTTTTGATCAGTTCCAGGAAGCGTTCCACATCATCAGACGAATTATCGAACAAAAATTGTCAACAGCTAGCTGATAGAAATTTACTATTGTGAATAAACCAAAAAACTAAAATTCATATTAGATTTTTTTTTTTATCAAATGTGCGCAATAATACCAAATTTTTCTTTCTATCAGCACCTTTTTATTTTGGTCGTATACATAAATCAAATTTGTATTATCCTTTACTTGCAACGTATTATCAACGATAATGTCGAAGAAATAGCCGAAAGTCTTGCAAGTTGCTTGAGTGTTTACAAAGTCAGTTGTAAGTTTATTTTGAAAACGTTTTCGAAGCGAAAACATGTTATGAAAAAAACTTTATTTTAACGATATAACCAAATTAATTTAATAATTTCTTCTTTTAAATTTTTCGTCCATCTTAATGAAAAAACTTATGTTTATTTTTAAGAATATGTGAATCCAGTATTGCCGTATTTCCGATATCATAAAATTAATGAGATAATATTTTGATTAACAATTCAATTCGAAAAATAAAAAATGTCGAATATAATAAAGTAACTTATGAAAAAAAAAATTCCCAGATTCAATTTTTTTTTTTGCAAAATGCTTGAAATTTATTTTTAATAAGTAGTAGTGTTTTTTATGTTTTTGATTTTTATATTACATGGAAAATCAGCTATTAACATAATATTAATTTTACTAAAGGCTAGATTACACTATCTCACAAGCCTTACGTATTCCATAATACTTTGTGAGATGGAAATCTAATGAGTTTTGTTGTGACTGTCAAAAAATCTAATGTAACATTACGGTTTGTAGTCACACTATCACACATGAACATGCTTTTGTTATAATGCAACCCTGATCCAATGAAAAGTATTAGCGTTTAGAAAAATTTCAAAAAACAATGAAGTCGTATGGGATGTCAAACTTTTTTCGTAATACTTGTGACACATTGCATTCACACTATCACACTTTGCCATATTACTTGAATTTTTGACATGTATTAATACAAAGTATAATAGTGTAATCTAGCCTTAAGCACTAGTAAATTGATACAAAACTCATATACGGTAACACCATTTCTTCATTTGTCATTTTACTTGCTGAAAGTGTCAAAAATTTAAGGCCGTGTCAGATACAACTTTGTCGCTTTGCGTGACGTTTCTACCTTTGGCAGAAAAACGCAAAGCAAAAGGTATATGACACAATGAAAACTTTGACAACACTCACGCATTGTTTATTTACTTATAAAAGCGGTTGGTAATTTGTACATTTAATTATTTGTTATAAAAATAAAAGTTAAAAATTCAATTGGACGGTTTTTTAGAATTGAATTTGGCAAAAAAATTAAAAAAAAAAGAAAATTATACTAGCCAATTGCCAAAGCGCGCTAAAAGATGAGAGTTGGCTAACTTTTTGCTTCGCTTCGCTTTGAAAGTACTTTATGTGACATATTTCGTATAAGTATGTATATTTTATCTTAGATGCCAAAGCGAATCGGTAACGCAACGCAAAGCAAAAGTTTTATCTGACATGGCCTTTACTTACAAGCAAATTATCTAGCTGCAAGTACGAAAAATGTGATGGTGTTAGTAAAAAAGTGTGAGTGGTTGCGTTTTTCGAACTTGCATTTGTATGTGTAAATGCCAGGTTAGAAACCAATCGAGTGATAGATAATCTGCGCAAAACTACAAGCCCAACATAAAAAACAACATGCATTTTGTTTGTGTAAATTATGTTAAAGATGTCAAAACCCAATGCATTTCCATACATGAAGACTACCGGTCATTTTACTAGTAACGTAAATAGAGGTTAGCACTAACTAGTTATTCATAGCGTAAAAATTGGTTAGTACTAACCTTTATAAAATAATGTGTTTTTTTAGTTTAGTTTTAAAATAAAGTTTTTATTAAAAAAATATAATCAAGCAGGATTTATTAAAGTATATAATAGGTGTGGGTGCGGGACCGCGTAACGTCATTTCTATAGCTGCTCTATAACGTTCCTTTCTCACATGTGTCTGGATTTCGTTTTGGGATCTTATTTATAAAAGTTCTTTTGGAATGGAGGTAAACGTACTCATTACCAATTATTTTCTCTTAGGTCATATAAAGAAATATTATGTTTTTAACAACTTGTGACTAAAAAGCCGAATACATACATGCATACATAAATATTTGGTATAATTTGCTCCTTTATTATCACCACCAAATCTTTAACGAGTTTCCCGGTCAAAGCAACCACCCGAATAACCGCTATCTGTTGGAAGACCATTTCTTTTAACACGACTGTTTCCTCCTTTACTTTAATATGCAACGTAGTTGCAAAGGAGATAAGCAAATTAATTTTTTAACTTAACATGGCAAATAACTTTTGTAATATTTAATTTAAACCACAGAACTAACATTTAAACAATTAAATTTTTTTACAAGAAACGCCAGGCCAAGCGTATGAAAAAATTATATTAAAACATTGGCAAAGGTTGTGTTATTTGTTGGACTCTTACATATGTGTTAGAGTGGAGCAACGAATGTTAAATTGTTGTGTGTTAGTAAATTGTTTTTTTTTTTAGTTTTGGTTATGAATTTCTAGTTGGGTTGTTTGTGTGAAAAATGGACAAGATGTCAAAAAGAATTGTACGATAAAAACACAACTCTGCCAAAAATCAGCAGGCGTTTCGAGCAAACCTACTAATTGGGCCATGATCTGGTCATTGATTACAACTTTATACTTCCTATTAAAAATCTTATTTTAGTAAAGCCGGAAAAACCAATAAAGTAAAGAAAAAATTAGAAAATTTCTACATTCCCTTAAAATTAAAACCAAAAATTTACAACAAAATTTCGAAAATATTTATTTTTTGTGTAAATATTTGACACAGCCGATGTAGCAACAGATTGTTTTGCATTTCTTACATTTACCAATTCGACAATACAAAATGTAAACATACCTTTAAAGTTCTGACGTCTGAACGCACATCTAAACAAATAAGATTAAAGTGAAGTGTTTGTTTATTTGTTGAAAACAAATGCTACGCATTTCCGTCGGATTTACGATTTTAAGCTTTGTGAATATTTTAGTTTGCAACTTCATGACATCTTTGCAACCTTCTTTTTTTAAATAAAAAAATAAATAAGAAAAACATTGTCTAAAATGCACTTCGGCACTTCATATATACAAGTACTTTATTTTTCTAAACAAGTACATATTTAACATTATTTTGAAGATACAACTGGCAAGTTGCAAACAGACACTATAAGAAGCATGTAGTACGCCTGATATTATTGCCGCTTCTTTACTTTTTTGTAAATGTTGCCATTGTCATCATACTTATAAAAACAGTATTTAGTTGTTGTTGCTGTTCATGTTTATGTTTAGTGCGGGAGCAAATATCATTTTAAATCAGTTTTATGCTTAAACTATTTCAAATTTCTTTAAAGCTTTTGCACCATGATGATGTTGCACAACTTGAGGCCAACCATACAATTGAACAGCGACATCATCAAGACTTGCAAAATTTCCGCGGCAGCACTAATAGTAGAGTAGTAGTAGAAGTAGTTGTTGAAAGTTGTTGAGAAACTAACATCAAAAACTATGTTGAAAATGTTGGTGATGCCAATCATTAGAATGTTCATATGCAACAAGAGCAACAGTCTGTTGAAAGCAGTAGCAGTTATACTATGAGTAGTTTTGTTGTCTGTTCTCCTTTTCCCCAGTTTATATAAAGTTTAACTTAGTATGTATAGTGAAAATTCCTAAATCACCTTCAAATTGTACACTTAAATATGTTTGTTGAATTTTGTTATTTTATTTTTCCTCTTCACAACGAGTCGGTTACATTTTATATCTATCTGATCGACAATGACTTTCAAAATGTGAATTCAAAAGCATTTAATTTTTCCATTGTATATTACAACAATTGTTAAGACTTCCACAAAGTTCAAATATGTATTTCATTCAGTTCGTTTGTATTTACTTGATTTTTAAGATGTTTAAGTGCAGTATAAAAAAAAAATTACTGAAAAGTCAAACAAGTGTTTTATGACAGTTTTAGCGGTTTCTTAAAGTCGTTGATAGCGAAGTACTTTAAAAGAGTTAAATACTTACTTCGATTAAAAAAACAAAAATTTATGAAAACTAATACTTGTATTTCCTTTTTAAACTAAATACTTGTATTTCCTAATTTCCCATTGGTTTGATAACAAACAGACGCAATAGAAGACTTTTAATTGCATCTAACAAAATTGGCTCTTTTACTATTTGCATTGTTTAGTTGCAAATAATCAGCCTTATTCCGGTTGTCGTAAACGACTGCGTCTTTGATCTACTACAAAAAACGACACAGTCGTTTACGACAACGACGACCGGAATAAGGCTGAATATTAGACTTTAAATTTTTCTCAATATAATTTCTCCTAATTTCTGATTCAATATTTCATTTAAATCTTAATTCTCTTGAGCAAAAAGTGTGTATTCGTCAAGACTAGTGTTTGCCAATTGGTCGAAATTATTTATACAACATATAAGTATATGTTAATTTTCATGTTTCGAGAATTTGTTTATTTTCGTCTTATTGTAGCAATTTGGCGAATAACCAACCTCAGATCCATATGTTCTTTTCCACTGAAGTCCATGAATGTTTGATTTTATTTTATAAGTTCAATAAAATAAAAAAAAAAAATCAGAAAGTACCAATAGAAAAACAAAAAGTACCAAAAAGGCTCCTCTTATAGTTTCTCAAAGACTCTGGACTCTGCATGTTGAATTTTATGTTTCTAGGCTCAGAATTTATAAAAACTCAATAAGTACGCGTTAAAGAACGAAAACGTGTTAAAATGATCCCTCTCACATATTCTCATTTACTTAGGACTTTGCATGTTTAGCTATATGTTTATAGGTTCAAAACTAACGGAAATTCAAAAAGTACAGTTGAAGAACAAAAACGTACCAAAAAGTTCCCTCTTATAGAATTTCATCCCCACAGGCCATTGCTTGTTTAACTTCACGTTTCTGGGACATATATTAACGAAAATTCAAAAAGTAACAGTTAAAGCACAAAAAAGTACCAACAAGTTCCCCCTTATAGGTTCTCATCCACTCAGGACATTGCGTATTTAATTATATATTTCTCGTCCAATATTAACTAAAATTAAAAAAAAATACTAGTTGTAGAACGAAAATTACCAAAAACTAAGGGCCATGCGTGTTTAATTTGTTTTTTGTTTATAAGTCCAATATTAACGAAAATTGAAAAAGAACCAGTTGAAAAACAACAACAATAGTACGAACAGCTTTCATCTTATAGGTTTTGATGCACTCAGGACCCTGCACCTATGATTTTATGTTTCTAAGTTCAATATTATAGAAAATTCAAAAATTACCACATGTAGCACGGAAACGTTAAAGAAAGACATAAAATTTCCCGTTTTCCTTTTTTGATAATTTTGTTTGTCCCCAAAATCAAAAAATTCAATATTGAGCGCATAATTTAATACGTATGTTAATGAATGAAGAAAAAATGTTTTAAAAAAAAGTACCAACAATAGGTACGATTTTCACACCTTCAACTTTCTAATTCCCAAATAGTACCAAATTTGTATATGTATTTTTTAGATAAGTTACACAGATAAAATGGTTTTATCAATTAAAAAAATGGTTTCAAAAGTATTTAAATTTAATTAATGTGATAATTGAATCAATTATTTTTTTATTTGAAGTAAAATTAAAAATTGAATTTTTATTTAATAATCATTTTAGTTGTTTTGAAATAAATTTTTAATTAAAATATTAATTAAATAACAAAAAATCTTAATTGACTTTTTCGTTTAAAATAAAATAATTTTAACATGCAGAATTGTTGTTTTGAATTGTCAATATTTAATTAAATAAATAAGCACATTTTTTGAAATGGCAGACTTTTTTGATCATTTTTTTAATTAAAATAAAAAATATAATTTATTGAAAAAAAATATTCAATATTTTACAATTTTTAGTAATCAATATAATACTTTTGGTAATAGGTGCAAAATCAAGAAATTGTTTGCTTGATATTATGAATTTGGTATAAATTTGGTGATTAGAGAAAATTATTAAGTTTTTCTGTGTACGAATTAGGTATAATCTTAATTTTTATGTTTATTAGTTTGAAAGATAGATGGGGTGACAAAGAAACTCTAAAATACAGATTATACCCGTTTATTCCCTAAAAGGGCTAAATTTCATAAAAGTTCCAGAAACCTGTCCGATTATTTTTCTAATGGACAACGATAAGTATTGGGTTGCTTTGTATCATTTTTTGAAAAGTGGGAGGCTCGAAAATCGAGACAGACCTTTGGTTCCTTCACCAAAGTTGCTTAGAATTGTCCATAGAATCATCCTAGGGGGCGGCTCTAATCGAATTTTTCGGCTCCATACAAATTGGCCCGCCCTATATATATATATATATCATGCACTTCTGTAAGTAAACACCTCTCAAATGGTGTATACCTTGTTCAAATCGGTTGACAAGCAGAGAAGGAAAGAGCTCTTAACTGTTTTGCCTTTGTCGATTTATATATAGATTTGGAAAATTCTGGGAAATTTGAAAGAAACTTAAACAAGTAAGAATATTGATACCAATTCATATTAATAAGACATGAAGGCAGTAAAAGTTATTGTCTTATATACGAGCTGGGTCTTATATATGAGCTATTACCACACGCAGAGAAAAAATATGTTTAAAAACGGTCACCTCCAACAAAACTATTTTTAGAGAAAATTTTCAAACAAATTTTGTATAATTTAACCATATTATTGTCGCCGAAAACCATATTATTGTTAAATTGGACCTCCATCAAGAAGCCTCAAACATATTATGGTTGTCTTTAAACATGTTTTGGTTAAATATGACAACAATTTGTTTTTAAATTAACAATAGTATTTTCCTCTTTTCCAAGAGCAACATCATATGATTAAAAATCAACCATGCTATTATAAGTGTTAAGCATATTTTAGTTATTATTAACCAAAACATGTTTGGAGGCAACCATAATATGGTTGTGGCTTCTTGATGGAGGACAAATTTAGCCATAATATGTTTGTCGGTGACAAAAGTATGATTAAATTAAATATAATATGTTTACAATTTTTCTTTTAAAATAGTTTTGTTGGAGGTGACCATATAAAAACATCTTTTTCTCTGGGTGCAAATAAGAACCGATCCTAACAAAATTTTAAACGTGATTTCTATAACATAAAAGTGGCTAGCACTTTTATGTTTATATTAAGATAAAATAATGGCCCAATTTCCATTATTTTCAATATGTTGGGACCTTTACTCACATAAGATCGACTCAGAAAGTGATTCTGAATTGACTGATATGTTCTACGTGTTACAATCTTTAGCACAAACGCTGAAATGCTCTTCGGAAGACAATCTATATATTTTTACATTTTTCCGGGAATTATTAGTAAGAAAAGAACATTTCAATTTACCCTGAAAAGATCTGAAAATTTTAGGAACCATATCAATGTAATTGTCGTTATAACGACTATTAATAAATCGAACGAAAACTGTTTTGATGATTGTCAAATCTGCTTGAATTTTTCTATGTTCATATGATATAACGGCTGCTAAGACAGCCAAAGTAACTACTTATAAGCGTTCGGTAAAATTAAATGTTCGGTAAATATTTCCAGTAATAATTTCAATCATTCTACCCGACAGCAAGTGCAATAGGATATATTTCAGAAACAATTTTTTTGCTTTGGTAGTATTTATGTATTTAGTTTCATTTTCGGACTTATTGTTCATTACCACAAAAAAAAGTACCACATGTGCAAAATTATTTATAATTAATGTGTCAAAAAGTCCCTCTATTTCTGCAATATTAGTAGAAAAGACTTACTTAAGCGTCGTGACATGTTTTTTGACATCAGTACTATGACAAGTGTCTTCGTTTTTTACCCCATGACACTTTTCATCATTGCGATGTCAGCGTTAACATCACTTGGCCAAATTGTCATCATGTGAAATTATGTCATCAATGGGATGACACAATGACGAATCGGAGCCAGTTTAAAAATGTCGTCAGTGCGATGACTCAGTATCATCGTAGAAAGGACTCATTAGGCTCAATATAATGACAAACTGTCATCAAATTGAGTCATTAGGATTGACTTAAGTCAAAGTGAGAGAATATTATTATTTACTTACCAGTTACACATGTTTGTTTCACTTTTGTTGTATTCCGCACTTTGTTTACGGAAGAACTCTCAATTATAAAACACAAGGAGCATGCCCGATATGGTTTTTGTAATCATTCTACTTTGAAAATTTTGTATTTAACTAAAGAATTTGAACAAATAAAATATGGGAATTTTTGCTTCTTATTTTACTTTTAATACATGAAAATAGTGTTAATAATACCCAAAATGTGAAATCGAAAGATGTCACTATAGCCATAGCATAGATGACGCATAAAATACGATCGTCATTGGATTATGTCACTTTTTGCCTCATTGATGCCCTTTTGAGTAACATTGATGTCACAACTCTAATGTTAGGGCATCATCATCAATGAGTGTAGAAGTAGAATTTTTGAGATCACCCTTCCCTCGACTTCGAGTCCAAACCACAAAGACCGCGTGATCCCCGAAAGTATATTTTCGTGAGAAAAGTAAAATCTTTGCAAAAACAACCTTTTCTTAAAGCAAAAATCCTTTTTTTGCAAAAAGTTTACTTCTTGGAATCTCAAACTCTAATCAGTCTGGTGCCATGAGACCAGGGGCTACCTACTCCCGAATCTGACTTAGAATTCTGCCGGATACCAGGTATTGGCTGCAGCTGTTGTAACACCAGAGGATGTAACACCATAAGGTGGACTATCCTTAAAATATTTCCCCACGTGCCCTGGGGGGTACTTACTGCAATATTTGTGTAATTTCTTGTTGGTTCTGTAAGCAATTTATCTTCCAGTAATGCTTTCATAATAGAGACTTCTATCACTTCCGGTCTTCCGCCTCGTTCTTGTGTGAGTATAAATAAGTCTTATTTGTCCGGATGATTTTTAGAACAATAAGATTTTAAGCCCTTCTACTATTTTGTCTTATTTTACAAATAAAGAACGTATAAATCACTATTTATAATGATGTAGTAAATTTGTAAATACAAGATAAAAAAAAGCTAACAATTTTTCATATTTTCTAACCAACAGCAGCTGCTAGCTTTTTCTTTATGTTAACAAACACCATTTCCTTTTATCGATTAAGCAGTTCTATCTACCACATCCATTTTTATTTTAAAAATTATTTCATTTTTCATTCTTATGTGTTAATATTTACTCCATTTTATTCAGCAATTCTTTTTCATTTCTTCCTTTTGATTATTACACAAATAAATATTTTTGTTTGTAGTTTTTGTTGTTGTTGTTTTACATACATATAAATAAACACAGTATCATATTTTAATATTATTGTATTGTAAAATATTGTATGTTTTTCTTTGATATTTTTTTTTCCTTCATAATTCTCTTCCGCTTTGAATTTATTTCGTTACAGGCTAAAAGTGCTTTGGCCAGAACACCTGCTCGGCGCAATGATGCCCCCTTCAGTCCTGTCAGTTACTCGCCAATGTAAGTATTAAATTTAACTATAGTTTGACTATTTAACTGTCTGCCTCTCTATCTCTTGGTTTGTCTATCTGTCTTGTTTATAAAATACAATAAAAACTATTTATTCGATTCGCTCAAATGCATTTTACAATGTGCATACTTAAGAGTACATGGAATTATCTTAAAAATGGCCTACAGTTAGTTGTACATTAAATCATAAATTTACAATTGATCATAAATATATGAACACTACATTATACATGCCAATATATGACGTTTGTTTCAGACAGATCTTTTAAATAATTAGTTTACGAATAAATACATATTCTAAAGTTTAAGACACATTTTTTCCAAAAAGCTTTCTTGCCATAGTCAGTCTGTTTTTCTAAATACTTCACAAACTTTTTGCTTAAGACAACCTTTGGTTAACATCGAATCTTCAGACATGTACATTAAGTATATTAGAGCTTCTTGTTTTATGAGTTTCGGAAAAAAACGCATGAGCAATAAAATGGGGTGTGTAGGTGAGAAGGGGACACTTCATTTTTCCCGGTCATACCCACTACCTCCATATCTTAAGAGGCTCCCATAGAAAGTTAAACATTTTATGAATTTGTAAAAGGTTTAACACCTTCCCTTTAGGAAGGCTCCCATACATAAGGTGATTTAATCAAATCCTTAAGTTTGGCCCTTGCAGCGGCTAGGATACCCATAGACGGGTCAAATGTAAGACACAACCCACTTTATTTTAAAAATGTCAAAGAAAAAATCCCATAAATGCCTAAAATTTGCGTGCGATTAGCCCATATATCAACGAAAAAATTTTTTTTTTTAATTTAGAAATGGACTAAGGCAAAAATCTGCTGCAAACAATATATTAAAAAAAAAATTTTTTTTTTTAATTTAAAGAATGGACTAAGTCAAAAATTGAAAATTAACATATGTCTATTTGTTGGATAATTTTTTGTTGGAGCTCAATGTGGACACTTTCATCACAATTTTCAAATTTAAAATGAACTGCTATTATTTTTATGTAAAATATTTTTTAATATTTTTTTTTATTTTTAATTGTAAATCCTAAATCTCAACTGCTAATCCAGAAACATAATCAGTCTCACATCAATTAAAAACACTCGTTACATTATTTTTTATATTTTTTTAACTTTTTTCAATAATATATTTGAAATTCTAAACTTTATACTCTTTCATCAAGTCATACACATATAAAATCTGTTTCCTTTCCAAAACATGTTCCATTAAACGTGAACGCAATCATATCAAATAAACAAAGACTCCTAGAACGAAGTTAGTCAGTTAATGGTTATTAAACGAGTATAAAAGTAGTCTTCTTTTTATAAAACAAATACGTGGTAAAAATAACAGAAACACATACATGTTTAAGACAAGATTTGCTACTTCCGGAGTTTGGTAGGTAGTCTTTACCTCCATCTATACACAAGTACACAGTTTTATTTTAGTTTAAAGTGCGTTACATTTGTGACGGTTAAAAAAATGGAAAATTTCTCAGAGATTTACTTTGGCAATAATTATAAAATAGACAGTAGCCAGCCAGCCAGTCATGTAAACATTTCTATTTATCTAAAGAATAATCAGACATCTTAGTTATTTCCAGGGCAAGTTTTTATTTTCAATTAAAAATTTAAAATATGCAAGCAATATGCCTAACAAATAAAGAACAAGGAAATATTTAAAAAAAAAACTTGAATTTTTATACGAATAAAACAGTTGTCTATTGGCGTATTTAAAAAAAAATTTACAGTTTTGTAAAAGCTGTCTCAATTCACAAAGTGCAAAAACATACACCCCCTAATGCAAAAAAAAGAACATATACCCCCTAATGCAAAAAACATATTAAGCCCATACGTTTTTACTGGGCTTAATGTGTTAGTTAACAAATGTGAACTTTAACTATTTTTGCATAATGGGGTTATAATTTATTTATAGAAAGGACAGAATTTAAATTTCTTATAAAAAAAGGGAAACCAATTTTAAGTTTCTAAATTTCACATATTGATAGAAGAGGTTAAGTCAAGCTAAAGTTTAAAATTTTTAGCCTATTTGTGTAATGGGGACGGCCGCAGAAGGCTTTAAAATGGTCGTCAAAATTTAAAATTACCCAACTTTCTTACTTTCTGATTTGATTTTAAAGATCGTGTATGTAAAACCAGCTAGGCAAGTTCTACAAAAAATTGCTTTAGAAATAAAAGCTTAGAAGATATTAAAATCTAAAAAGCCTATATTCTCCAGTAGTAAAGTTGGAATAATAGCACTGTGCTAGAAATTGACACTTTTTTTGAGACAAGCTGAATCCAGTGGGGCTAACCGTTTTTAGGTTAGCTCTGGTTTGCGAGATATACCGTTATTTCGAAAAGGGAGGAGGTTGCACAACATATGCACAATCAAATTTTCTTTAAGAAAGGTAAAACTTTTTTTCCATATGCGCATTCGTGTTAGAAACCAAATTTTTTTTTTTTTTACAAAATAAATTATTTTTTAGCAACATTTTGAAATTTTTGTTTTTTAAAAATTCATCAAAAATGGGAAAGTGCAGCTACGCTTCTAATTTTTTTCAGACAAAAAAAAACGAAGTTGCAAACAAAACAAGCCATAAACGATTAAAAACGAGTTTATTCAATAAATTAAATCGTTTTTGAGTTACGAGAAAATATGTTATCTAACCTCCTCCATTTTCAAAATAACGGAATATCTCGAAAACCAGAGCTAACCTAAAAAAACGGTTAGCACCACTGGATTCAGTGTACCCGAATTATGTTGAAACGCCGGGTCCCCGGCTTGTCTGTTTTTTCAACTAGCACAGTGTAGTTTCTAAACCAGTTTTATATGCTGTAATATATTCCTTAAAATTAAGCGAAGAAACTTTATTGACCAGCCTGAGGGCAAATTACGGCATTCGAAATCGATCGAAAATTCTATTTAAATTGTATTGTATTTTTGTTCGATATCGAATGCCGTAATTTTCCCCCTGGTTTTTGAAAATTTTCAAACAATAATTTGATCAGAGATGCTTTTTCGTCAAAAAAAAGTATGACTTGTGTGCATAGCTGCCAGATTTGAAGATTTTTGGGTACAAAAATGACGATTGGACGATTTATACCCTAAATTTGACGATTTTTCAAATGACAAATTTTGTTCAAATTAACAACTGTTTTTAATATTATTTTATATTTTATTTTAGCTTCTTAAGCATCTAGTACACGGAATGTAAAAACCCACATGCGCATGTGGTTCTGACGTAATTTTGACGTCAATGCAAAGCCACAATATGCATTGCGTCTTGTGTGATTACGTCAAAATTACGTCAGAACCACATGCGCATGTGGCTTTTTACATGCCGTGTACTAGAGGCTTTAGATAATATTATTTATTTGATTGGTAGTAATTTTCATGTCTAGCTGTTTTCCTCAAAATTTGACGACTTTCGACCTGTTTTATCTGGCAGCTATGCTTGTGTGATAGTGTAAACTACCCTTTAGTAGACAGAAAGACAATTGAAAATTATAAACCGAAACGAAATTAATGGTATCCGCCTGCTAAACTTAATGTGGGTATTTAACTTAAGCTTTTAGCCCATAATTAAAGTAGTGTGCTAAACAGAAATAGTGTTTACTTAGTTTACATTAATTTTGATTTCCCAATCTTTTTTCGGACATTTTAGTTCATTAAAAATTGTCTTTTTTGCAGTCGGGTTTTTGATTTTTTTAATTATTTATTTTGTTTAAAATATTTTTTTACACCTTGGTAAATAATAATTTAAATATTTTTTTTAATAAGGCCTTTTTAGTTTTTGGTTCATGTCATGTTGAGAGGTTATGCTTTATTGCACCGCTTTATAAAAATCTTCGGTGTTAGATACCAATAAAATCTTTTCAACACTCTGGGGGTTTTTCGTTAAAGTTGTGTTATTTTTTTTTTATAATTTTGTTTTAAATCTTTAAAATACCGCGCATTAATATAAAATGTTGCATATTTTACAAATACATACACACAAACAATGCCACAAACAAAAAAAAAATATTATATTATTACTTCGTTTTTTTAATTACACTCGAAAAAAACGCGAGCTTTTCTTTAAGAAGTTTTATTGACGCTGAAAGCTGGTGCAGGTAAAACATCCTAACTCAACATAATAATAATTAATTTTTTGTTGTTCTAATCTGTGAATTGATACTATCACTCCTTTGCCAACTGCCTTGTGTTTACGCCATGTGTTAAATTTCTATTCTGGTGTTAATAAGTCGACGAACGATACACAGTGCCTCTGAAATTAATATCATTGGCCAAAAGCTGAAAAAAGTGACGTGGAAAAATTAGTTGCGAAGGCAGCTTTCGAAGAAAAAAACAGAATGCGTGTTTTGGTAGTGAAGTGGAAATGTGCAAAAACAGGCCGATACAATCACCGGGTGCCCCGGTAGGCTAACTGGTAGTAAGTTAGTCTATCAGTACCGGGGTTGCGGGTTCGATTCCCGCTAGAGACTCTGGCCTCCTGCATACAAGCGAAGAGCTTCGCGGGATTAGCGTAGGAATAAAAAAAAGAAAAAAACTCAATTGTGATCAAAACTAAAATAACAAAACCAAACCATGTTAAACAAAAGTATTAGTTCAACAAACGTTTTGTTTTGTGCAAAAAAAATGTCTTAAAAATTAATTTTTGCAACAGTTTTGCAAACAAATCTCAACAAAATAAATTTGTATTCATTGTATTGCGGCAAAGAGAAATGCAAAAAGGGCAGCTTCCGAAGAAAGAGACATAAAAACGCAATATCTACCGTTATCACCGATTTCCTAAATTTTAATCTCATTCAATAGTAAATTATTAATATATTAACCCCCGTTTTCACGACTTACCGATAGCAAAAGGTAGGATTTTATTGACGGTATAAAAAGTGTTCCCTTATTAAAACTTTACTTTAACCTTTCAGGTAGTATGAACCTTCGTTTAACTAATCGCTCACTTTAGGTTAAAGTAAAGTTGGAATAATGGAACACTTATTACATAGCCGATAAAATCCTACCTTTAGCTATCGGTTAGTCGTGAAAACGGGCCTAAGACTAAGGTATCCAAAAAAAAACTAGGTTAAAATATTGCGAATTGTGGGCGTGGCATGCTGTTAAAAGAAACATTTTTTGTAATTATATAAAAAATTTGATTTTTAAATTTGGTCAGAAAAAAATAATCATTATTTTTAAGAAATGTAATGCTATTTTGCTTTACCCTTTATACTAGGGACTTGGGTATTCATTCGATTAATTACTACCCGATTAACTGATCGGTTAGTTTAAAATTGACTATTTTTGATCAACGATTAAACTGGTTAATTTCAGTCGATTAACCGATGTAACAAAATATTTAATTATTTGTAGTATTATAACATATTTTTTGTGTTTTTATTTAATTGTTTCGTCTTATACACAAAAGGTATGTGCTTAGTTTTTCATACAAACAAAGAAGGTGTTCAGTGATCTTCATTTAAAATAAGTGTTTGCTGTCAACACCTTTTTGCTTCACGTACTTTTTATATGTATGTGTTTCTTCTGTGATTATTCGAAGAAGTTTATTTTGGCGCCTTTGAATTTTTTCGATATTTGAGACCGAAGCAGTGCCCCATAGCTGAATACCGTAGCACCAGATTGGCTTTAATATAGAGTTGTAGAGTAGAAGTTTGCAATCGAGGCTAAGAACAGAATTTCTTCCAATAAGCCAATTAATTTGAATTGCTTTTAGTTTCAATTGTGTTAGTTTTGCTTCTATATGGCATTTCCATGTTAAACGCCGATCTAGATGAATACCAAGATATTTTACATGCGATTGTTGGGGCACTTATTGATTATTGATTTTAATAGGGGGACATGACTCCCGCCGCAAGGTGAATGTTATATGTACGCATTTATATTTACTCATTGACCTTTATCCTCCATTGTTTTAAACACTTTTCCAATTCAAATATATGATTCTGCAAGTAGCGAGATGCTTCATGACAGTTTTCGTGTACGCTTAAAAAAGCTGTATCATCAGCAAATGTTGAAGTTAGGGTGTGGTTATTTGTTGGCATGTCTGAGGTATATATTAAGTATAACAGTGGGTCCATGATGCTTCCATGAGGGTCCCCAGCGTCAATTGGCTGAGTAGAACTTAAAAAAGCCCCTTTAATAATAAAATTACGACCGACTAAGTAGCTTTCTAACAGCTTGTGTGTGTTTACTGGTAAATTTAGCTTCAATTTATGTAATAACCCTTCATGCCAGACTTTATCAAAAGCTTGAGAAACATCGATGAAGAGGGCGGAACAATATTTTTTTTCTTCAAAGGTTTTTCTTATGGCGTTTACTATACGATGGGTTTGTTCAATTGTGCTATGTTCTCTTCTAAAGCCGAATTGATGGTTTGGAATACATCTATTTACATTTAAAATTGGGGCTAATTTTGACACTAACAGCTTCTCAAACAGCTTTGATATATTAGACAATAAGCTTATAGGTCTATATGACTCAACTTTTGTAGGATCCTTTCCTGATTTAGGTATCATGGTAACTAATGATACTTTCCATTCCTGAGGGTAGTATTCAAGGCGTAAAATAGCATTAAAAATAAGGAGAATAATTTTCTTTGCTATGCTGGGAAGCTCCAAAAGCATTTTATTACTGATCTTATCAAAACCAGGGGCTTTCTTGGGGTTTAAATCATGAATAGCCTTTTCGATTTCTCTTATCTCAAATCTTAGTGGAACAGCTGCTCTAACAGCAACAGGTGGTAAGTCCTCCGCAATATCGAGAGATGTATGAGGGGTAAATACGGTTTTCAAATGATTAACAAAAAGATTTCGTGCCCAACTTCCATTTGAGTTCCTAATGGTGGTTTAGTGGTAACTGGTCTTTTAAGATTTCTAGCTGCACGCCATAATGAGTAGTCTGATTGAGAAGTTGCATCGAGTTCCTTAAGATATTTTTCAAAGGATGATGTTTTTTGGGACTGCAGTAACTTTCTTAGCCTTTTTGTACACTCTTTTAGTAAATTCTTAAGTTGAGGGGATCTATGCAATTGCCACTCTCTTCGAGCTCTCCTTTTTTTCAGTCAAGAGACGCTCAACATCTGTAGAATATATTTTACTATTTTTGATTTTTTTGGGGGTTATGCTACAATGTTGAACAGCTAGTTTTAGATAACTGTCAAAATTAACAATAGAAAGATTTACATTCTCCGGTGTACTAAGCAGAATATTTTCAGTGCAATGGGTACTGAGATATTTTTTATATTTTAACCAATTTATTTGTATTGCCGACGTCACTAAGTAACCAGACGGAGCTACAATTCTATTAGGGTTTGTTATAGTAAGAATTGTAGGTGTGTGATCAGAAGATAATTCTAAGGCAGCTTCAACATAAATCGTGTCTGCAGGGATGTTTTTAACCACTCCAAAATCTATGACATCTGGAACTTTTTGCTGATCAGTAGGCCAATATGTTGGTTGTCCGCTCGCGACCACATTTAGATCCATTTTACAAATTGTGTTAAACAAGACACGACCCTTAGGTGTAATAAGTCGTGACCCCCAGAAAGTGTGTTTAGCGTTGTAATTGCCAGCAGCCAGGAAGCAGGGTCCTAATGATTTGAAATATTTATTATATTGACTTTCTGATATTGGAAATCTAGGTGGAGAGTATAATGATGAAATTACTAGGTTTCGATTTAATTCCTCAACGCAAATGCTCGTTGCTTGGAGATAATATTCACGATGATCACACATTAAGTAGAGTTTTACTCGGTTTTTTATCAAAATGGCAGAACCTCCACAAGCTCTACCTCGAGGGTCCTTGGTATCATATAATATATCACCATTGATTTTAAACGTGTTTCTTGAGGGCAGATGAGTTTCAGAAACCATCATAACATCAATTTGTTTATTTTTAAGGAAGTATTCTAGTTTATTTTTATGTTGGCGGATGCCATTTGCGTTCCAAAAGCAGATATAATTAAGGCTGCCAGATATAATTGATATAAAATCGTCAAATTTTGAGAAAAAATTCGTCCGATTGAATAACCTAAATCGTCAAAAAAAAATCGTCATGTTAAAAATCTACTAACTTTTAATAAGTTTTGAAAATTTATAACAATAAATTTTACTGTCTGTTTTTGTTTTAAATTTAAGCTAAGCGAGTTACTTTTGCGCTCGCGCGCTACAAACAGGCAGTTAGTTTCCGTTTCTAATAAAATTTAAATAAATGTATTATTAAAAAAATCCGAACATAAAGATATCGTTTTCATTAACAATTTATAGTTGAAACTGCTTTTAGTTTACAAAAAACCAACGTTATTACGTTTTCTTACTTAAAGCCATGAATGCAAAAAATATTTTAAATATTGGTATTATAAGTTAATTCTTGCTGTGAATATATGACTTTGCTACAAACGGGAAGGCTACAAATGTTTGAGAACTTTAAACTAGAGACGTTACTAGGCACCAAAATTATTGAAGTAACACAATCAAAAATTTTTCAAAAGTATTGTCATTCATAAAAAAAAAAATAAGAAAATGTACTACCACAGAGATATATCGAAAAAGAATGATTGAAAAATGGATCTAATAACCAATTAAATGGATCTGAGTACCAATTAAGCAAATTGAACTCCAAAAAAATATGCATCGCGCTAAAATTTGCGTATTTGTGTATTTTGTAGGGTATTCATTCGGTTAACCGTTAATCTACCCGATTAACTGATCGGTTAATTTAAAATTGCCGATTTTCGATTAACGATTAAACCGATTTATTTCAGTCGATTAACCGATGTAACAACATTTTTAACCTTTTTGTTGTATTACATATTTTTTTGTGTTTTTGATTAATTGTTTTGTCTCATATACAAAAGGTACGTATTCACAAAGTATTTTTTCATACAAACATTTTTCATAAATACAAAAGTGTTTCACGTACTTTTTATATGTATGCGTTTAGTTATTTGTTGCTTCTCATATCAATCTTTTATAACAGGACAATCCAGGAAGATGACTGAGAAATAAGATATTCTGTATTATAGGTTGCTTTTGATTTCTCGAACATCTACGATAAATGAAAGAATGTTTTCAAAATCAAGTTTAATCAAAACTAAAGAAAATAAACGCTGAAATCCTAAACATTTAAGCCAAATTATTTGTTTTATTTTATAAGATTTTCTTAAACTATTGAAATAACTAATAAAATGATGTTACAGTTTATTGTTTAATTAATACATAATATGTATTAATTAAAAAGTATGTATTTCATATTTATTAATTATTCTTTTGTTTGCTCGTTTTAGTTCAAGAATTGTTATGTTTGTAATGTTTTTGGTTTTTTTACTAATAAGCTCTAAATAACAAATATTTAGGTTTTTTTATATATTGAAATTACTTTATTTATAAAAAAAAACTTTATTAATCGGTTAACCGATCAATAACAAAATTAACCGATTTAACCAAAACCTCGGTTAAATGAATACCCTAGTATTTTGTATTATAAGCAGCTAAGGCATGATAATTACTGCCAATCAAATAAATGAAGGTATTTAAGAAGCTAAAATAAAATGTGAAATTATATTAAAAACATTTGTTAACTTGTCATTTGAAATCGTCATTTGAATAATCGTTAAATTAAGGTTATAAATCGTCAATAGTCCCTTTTTGTACCCAACAATCGTCAAAATAATGTCAAATCGTTAAATCTGGCAGCCGTGCCTACTAGCACAAAATTTTCCCGTGACATAATAGCTATTATAAAAGTTATTGACGCAAAATTGTATATCAATACCAACTTTTATAAGAAAGTTGTGACATTTAAATCTATTTTCGGAAATGGTGTTTGCATGGGAGCTACGGTTAAACATGGATCGATGCTGATAAAATTTGATAGTAGGATTAAGGTTGTAATAGAATATTTTTGGTCCAAATTTAGCCTCAAACCAATTTAAAAAGATGGTTTATAGGCACAAATACTCTAGTCCGGAAAGAAGTTTGTAGGGGCGTTATGTGAAATTATGGGCCGATTCTTACTATTTTCAATAGGCTTGGTCCTTGTGACAATTAGAAGCTATATACCGAATTCCATTAAATTATCTTTTTTGTTCACAAGGTTTAAATCGACAGCTTTCCAGTCGGACAATTAGAAGCTATATACCGAAGGTGGGTATACTAAAAGGTGGGTCTACGACCAATATTTTTAGGTGTTACAAACATCAGCACTATGGTTGTATAAAAACAATTGCTAAAAAAATTAAAAGTTCAACTTTGATCCTAAATTTTATAGCAACTGCTAAACCGATTTTAATGAGATTGTAACTGGGGAAAAATTCAAGAAAATATCTTTTCATCAAAAGAGACCAAAGTTACAGACTTTTGACCGATTAAAAACTTTTCTAAGCCATTGTGCGACATAGATACGCTTTTGCGTTTGCGCAAGCTATTGTTTGCCTTTGTATTAAATTTCAAACGTTTTAATTTAACAACGTATCGCACGCTACTTAGTTCATACGGTGCAATTGGGTTCCTACGGTAAAATGTTTCTTAATAATTATAACCAAAATTTAAACGAATATTTTTTAATGAGTGTAGAATAAAGTAACCACCTTAGGTTTTATATTTTGTTCGACAAAAAGAAAACAATTTTTCTTAAATTTTCAATAGTTTTTCCAACAACATTTTGTTCATTTTTGTTAATTTTTCATTTTTTTTATAATTTTTATTTGGTATTGTTAAATATTTTGGTAGTATGGAGGGCACGTATGTTACACTCCAGAGTGTTGAATCGTGTTCACAACGTGATTACTGCCTCATGTTGTGTGCTACATACAATTCTCCAAATCAAAACGAAGCAAAGGCAACAAAAAAATTGAAATAAAGTCGATTCAAAGATGCAGTGTTAGTGGTTAGAGGCATTATGCAATTGAAGTCGTAGTTAAAATGGTTGAATTCCAAACGGTTTTTTGTTACTGTAGTGGGTACATAGAGATCCCGTTTATGCATACAACAAAACGAAAGCAAGCCAAATAGTAACACAAATCTTTTGCTGCTTTCCTTTTTTTAGTACATATAGAAGGGGGAGAAAGCTTAAGGCGATCTTTTGAACCTTTATGGTGTTTAAGTTGGAGATGAAGGTATTTTTATTAAAGTTGTTGCTCGGTTGGTTGGTTGCATCCATGCTTTACATATAATGTCAGTTTTCGACAACGTCTTCGTCGTCATCATATCATGATTATAATTTGTGGATGCAATTGACTATAAAGACACAACAGACACACAAAGTCATCGTGTAACCGTAACAAACAAATGCAAAAGAAACAGCAACAGCCATTACAAAATGTTAAATAAATAATCGTGGTGTTTAAGTGACTTTAGTGGTCACAAAGTTTAGTGACACATAGAAATTTAAATAAAATCACTAGACTCGCAATAAGTCATGATGCAAGTCCAAATTTAGAAAAAAATACTTTTTTATATTGCTATATTTTTAATTTGTATGTTTTTATATGTATATATAAATAAGTATGTACATTTATATAGTAAAATTGCAAAATTTCATTTAGCCAATGTTTTCTATATGCAGTAGCCAGCAAAACTAAGGAAACAACTTCAACAAAAAATAATAACCATTCCCAGATTGGACGTACATTTATAGCTAATACATTAAGATTACATAAAAAATAAAATATTCCATAAAGCGGGTCGGACTCTATACAAAAAACAAGTTGTGCCAGTCAGCCCCTACGAACCAAAAGTCAACACCTTTTGTTTTTTATATATAGCACTGCTATTTAAAGTCCGATCTCGTCAAATCCCTTATCATTGTTAATGGCTTTACTTTGGCGTCCTTTTAGCTTTTGGTCTCTTTTTAATCTTTTTTTTGCGCGTGGCAAGAAAGACCTTCTAAAACTTAGTATGTATAGCTTTCAATATGCTAATTTTTATGACACGCCTCAATATTGAGACCTTTTTTAAACCGGTCGATCCCAATACAAAGTAAAAAAAATTGTAGCAGTCACGCCATAGAATTAAAGGTATATCAATGAAGTTTCTAGAACTTAAGACTAATTTTTTTGACACACCTCCAAATACAACACTTTTTGTTTTATGTATAGCGTCGCCATATAAAGATCGATCTCATCTCTAATCTCGCCCACAATTGGCTCTTGGCCTTTTCCAGCTATAGTGAAATCTATAATGTCTTTGTATGTCAGGTGCTAAGTCCACTTCTCCAATGCCGCCCCCAATTTTTTTACAGCTTCTGTATTAATATAAACCCAGCTATGTGTACCAAAATTTTACATTTTGTCTCTTGCCGTTCTTTGGATATACATACATCTATTTTGTGCCACGCTTATTTCTCCACTCTCGCGCACATTTTGGCGGATGTTGTGTATTGATAACCAAAATGCTTTTTCCTAATTTAGAAACTTTGACTCTTGCCATTTTCTAGATGCACAGAAAAAAATGGCTCATATCTCAGCCATTTGTGGACGGATCAGGCTGAACTTAAAAACTGAATAGCAAAATTAAACGGAGCATATGTTACATAAATATATACCAACCATATCCCCATCACATCTGGGGTCTTCGGAAAACCCACAGACAGGAGGACAGACATCGTTGAATTATCATCGCTACTCATTGGGACCCAGAATATATATACTTTATAGGGTCTGAGATCAATATTGTAGAAATTAAATACAAACGGAATGACATTGGTTGAGCACGGAAGGCTGGTTATTAGGTTATATGGTTATTTAGTTTTATTCACAACAACAAAATATTGAAATTTTTTTAAATATATTTCGTTGCTGTTAATATATGTATGTAACTACATAACCATATGACCCGATAATCAGACTTTCGTGAACAACCAAAATGTGTGTTGTATTTTCAGTTTTGTGTGCTAATGTACACTACAATATACTGCATTTTCTTTATACTGTATTAACTAACGTGTGGAAAGACGTGAAACCGTATTTGCGATGGCATTTGACTTATTAGTTTTAGTTTTTTTTTTCATCTTCGTTTATTGGCAAAATATTGTAAAAATCCATTTCATATCATACCACCTACACATTGTGTCTCTTTAAGGCTGGAGATATATATATATATTTTTTTCGCTACAAAAAAAATTACAGCTGAAATTCCTTGCAAATCGATTTTTTCTGTTAAAGTTGTTAGTTTTCTTAAGTCCTAACTACCAAAATAATCTGCCAAATTATTTATTCAACGGGACAAGAAAAAGTAGATATTTGTGCAGATTATTGGTTCATTATTTAACGTAAACGTTCGCATCAGTGATGCAGTTTGGTTACATTTGTTACATTTTTCGTAACTTTTGAAGGCCCGATCGATGTAACATGTATAATTTTGATATATTTGGCGAAGTTTTCGTAACTTATGGCACAGAACGAAATAAGATTTTTAAAAACCCCATTTTGAGAATGGAGACCACAATTTTCAAAATTAAATTAATACCCCAAAATATCAAATAAACCCCATAACAATATGGACTGAACCTCCTAAATGGAAACGTATTTCATAATAATATAAGTCCCCTATTCAAAATGAAACAAGTCCTCACATTAAAAAAGATTTATATGTAAAATTTTAAATTTTTTTAATAAATATATCAAGTTTTCAGCTATGCAGAGAAGCGAATCCGGTGTTTGTTATACTATAGAGGAGAAAATACTGGCTCCCAGCCGAATTAAGGCTATGCAAAGAAGCTTAAGCTAGCAAAGCCGGTGCTTATTATACCATAGAGGAGAAAAAAAGAAAAGAACTGCCCGTTTCTGAAAGGAGTTTTGAATTTTCGAACTACCTCGGTTCTATTTTACCTCTATTCTATTTATGTATTAGAAAAAATTATCTACGAGCCTTAGCTCAAACATTTTACTTAACAATTTTATTTTAACGAAGATATTTAAAAAATCAAGAAAATGTAATTCATCAAAAAGATTTAATTCAAATAAATTAAAAAATAACATAAAGAATGGCGTGAGCACGCACCTCTCACCCACAAAACATTGGGACGAGTCCCGATTTCAATGCTCATGAGTATTTGGAAATAGTTTTTAATCTAAAAATAGTTTTCAAAAAAACAATATGTTTAATTTTTTTAATTTAGCCAACCGAAACTTACACGTTTATCTATATTTATTCGAGGTTGTGTTTTTGTTTATTAAATGAGTTTGTTGTCTTGTTTTTATCACTGAAATATGGAATAAAAACGTATATTTTTTATATGTATATCACATAAATTTACTATTTATTCAAGGAATATTTCAAAATGTAACTTTTGACGAAAAACGTAACTTTTGAAATAAGAGCGTAACTCTTTGTATTCTTCCCCTGGCAACACTGGTTCGCATAGAGTTTCATTAGTCATCGTCCAGATTTGCAATGTTGCATCAGTTCCTGAGTTTATCGATCAGAGGAGTAAAAAGATCGGTGAGGATACGCAGTTTCATCTACTCTACCATTCTGTTTTGTTTTTTTATTCTCACAGTTTTTAACTTGAAGTTGGCTGTTGGTGTATTTGTGTTTATATACAAAATATAAAAAGGAGAAGAGGAAAGACAAGGGTGCCTATTATGAACTTAATCCGATTTTCGACAGCAGTCGAATTAGTTGATCGAAAGAATATTCATTTAGAATTATGGCACAGATTCGATAAAAAAAGGACTATTGTGTTTTAGTTTATTCACAGTAGTACATTTTCTATCAGCTGTCACTTTAAATAAAAAATTTTTGTTAACGAATTGAAAAAATAAAACTAATATAAATCATGACCACGACGAAATTATGGTACGATGATTCTGATGAAGATGAACGCTTACTGAAACTCGCCTGTACCTGTAGCCTGAACTTTTGTAAAAATTCTTTGTTGGATTTTGTTCCATAAGGGAAACAAGCTTTTCAAACTGCTGCTTACTACTGTCGCCTTTAGACTTGCATAAAATAACCAAAAATAATTAAGAATGTGGAATTTGCACACCAAAACTAATAAATTAACAAAAACTTACATTTTCAAAAAAAAATTTTTTTTTAATTATTTACACCGTCGAAAGCAAATTTGGTTTTCGTTGAAATATTAGATGCACAACGAAATTTTCGACAGTGCTGCCAACTCATAATACCAAATTAACATTCGAACGTCGATGTTCGATAGCCAGCGAAAATCGTTTATCGAATGTAACTCATAATAGGTGTGTTCCACAAGATCTCGGGCAAGTTCGGACTAATGAGAGTAAAATGAAAATTACTCTCTGAATTTGCCAAAACTACCCAATATTACTGGAACGAAAAAAACCATTTTTGCTCTTCTTCAAATACGAATGATGCTTACTTTTCAAATTAAGATCTATTTAAGTGATTTTAGACGCTTAAAAGTCATAACATTATAAAACCAAAATATTTGCATCATTGTCATTTTTTATATTTGGTTTTCTTTTATGTTAAAAATTAAGGGAAATATGTATGCAATAATGTATTTACAACTTAAAATTTTTCATTAAAATTTTACATTTTTCTTTCTTATATATTTTTTAATAAAACCTAAACTGTTTCTTTTGCTTGTAAATTTCCCGATTAATTTTTCAGTTTCATATGTAAACAAAAACAGCTGATTGTTTATTCTTGTCCGAACTTACCCAAAGAAAAAGTTCGTGCAAATTTGTACAGGAAATTAAAAAAAATACTCTCTCAATTACTCTCTTAATTGCACAAAAATTGTTATGTGGAACGCTTTTGGGTAACTTTGTGCAAGTTCGGACTGTTTCGTTATGCATCTGGAACAGAGCTAATAGGGGCCAAGATAAAAATGTTCAAATTGCAAAAATATAATTTTAAAATCTGTACACTACTGCAATTTCAAAGCAAAATTTTTATAAATTGCAACAACAAAAATTTCAAGTCAAAAACTAAAACCTTCTTCATAAAATATGTATATTTACTGCCTGGCCCGCAATGTCGATAAGAAAATTTCTTTCTTATATTTACATTGAAAGCAAAAACTAATTTTAATAAAGCCATTTATTTTATAATTATAAACCCTGTATAAAACAAGAATATATTTAATGCGGTGATAAAATTAAATATTGAGAGGATTTTTATTTTGATTTTCATCTAATTTATTTCTTTTACTTCTGGATCTGTTTGACACGATTTTCTTGTCACAATATACATGAAAAATAAATTATGAGGAAGTGATATTACCATTTGACCATTCTGAATATCAAACCCCCCAAACGTTAGCGTTCAAAATTGTTAAACAGGCAGTCAGCGTTGCCAGAAGCTTTGGGAAGAAAATCATCATTTGGTTAAAAAAAAAATCATATTTTGTAGAGAAAATCATACAAATTTTTTTTTTATTGCAATATAACAAGGGCAAAAAAGTAAAACTATTAATTTTTTATAAAAAACCTTCTTGTAACGTTAACTATTTAAATTGAAATAGATGCATGCATACATACACAATTGCCGTGTTTATGCAAAATTAAATGGGTTTAGATGATGTTTTTTGTTACATTTTCCATAACAAATTTTCTAATAATACATTCAATTCCATTTTAATTTCTTATAAATAAGGACGTAAAACGTTCAATCTAAACAAAGAGGACAGTAATTAAATTCTAAAGTTCGTGATATATGAATTTTTGACAATAAGATTTTAGTTTGAAAGCTATAAAATCTCATGGATCATATGCAATCGAAGATTGTTAATTTAATATTATACTATTTTTGATACCGTTGTGATATTGATATAATTTTGAGAAAATTTCTTTTAAAAAAACTAAAAAAAAAATATTAAAAGCAACTCCAAGTTTGTGGTTGCCAATATGTAAACAAAACGTCGACTGAAATAGCAAGCTGTTAGTTGACAGTCGCTTACGTAATATAAATTTGTCAACTGGCAACAAAACTTCATTTGTGTTGCCATCCGTAATATACCCACAAATTTTTTAGTCTGAAGATAAATTCAAACTGCAACTTTTATTGTCTTCATCAAGACCTATGAAACTGTTTTGGCTAATTGTGTCCATCTGCACACATACTCCTTTGCTTGTTGAACGAAAATACCTGGTTCCAAAGTCAATGCACCAAGGAAGGTTTTTTTCTCAGAAAGAATTTTTTTTTTTTTTATTTCCTTTAAGTTAATAAATATTTGTTCTTTTTGCACAAGTGTTTAAACCTGGGCCCGTAACTGTTATGACTTTTTTTTAAATTTTTGACTGAACAAATTTCAATCAAACTTTAACTTTTATTTTTAACTGAAAAAATATCTGTTGAAAAATAATTTTAGAAATAAGTAAATAATAAAAGAATTTTAAGGATTTTATTCCTTGGCTAATAAGTAGGAATGTAACGAATACCGATATATCGTCGATATTTCAGGTTGACCGATACATCGGTAACGGCGATATTTTTTTGTCGAAAGGCCGATACTTTTTTTTTCTTTTTTTTTTTTTTTTTTTCTTTTTAGAAAACAATTGAGTTTGTGTGATGCTTTTTTGCATAACAACTTAAAGAAAATAACACATTTTAAAGCAGAACATAAAATCAAAACTGAATAATAAAAAATTTTTTCTTATAATTCTTTGGCTGGAGTTCCACAACACGCGATCTATTTTATTTTTCGAACGTTTTTGCTAATGGCCTCACATATAGACACTTATTCTCCCAACAGAAAACTGCAAATTAATAACAGAAGAAAATAAAAAATTAAAACAATAAAATGAGACAGAATTTGAAGTTACTGCCGACGTTTGAATTATGGGCTTTAGAATTTTTGCCTGAAGTTAAAGACCCAATTCTGTTTGAACACTTACTCTGTTATTTTCTATTACCTATTTTTTTTTGTTAATATTACTATAAAATTTAATTCGTTGTTTTTTAATTAATGTAAATTTTAATATTAACAATCTCTTACACTATAATTTTGTATAATGAAAAAATTATTCTACTTGAGGGTTGTCAATTTTACCTTCAGTTCCAATTTTATATTCGTATCGGTATCACCGATATTTCTTTTTGAGTATCGGTATCGGTCTCGCATCGGCAAAAAGGTTTATCGTTACAACCCCACCAATAATCACCACAATACTTTACTTAAATAACGTATAGACAAATTCCGTCTGTCTGACTTTTTGAACATATATGATTTATTAAATATTGAAAATGCAGGAAATCGGCCCATTATTTCACCTGCCCCCTATGCAAGTGTACTCAATAATTTTAGGTTTTGGTACGATTGTTAACCAAATTTTCGCCGCACCAAGTAAACTGGCAATATAATAACGAAATAAGATTTGAAGCAGTGTTTAAATTGCTTGCTTTAAAATAGCAACAGTCGCACATTTTTGCTTTGTTTACATTTTTTGCAGCAAATTAAAAAACTGTGTGTCTAAGTGTTTACTTAACTCTTTGATAACGAGTCAGCAAAAGCAAAAAAGCAAAAGCAAAACAAAGAGAGTAAATAATTTGTTTAAACTCGCTATGTGCATGTACTCTGCTAAATCTGTCAGCAAAGAAGCCACTTAAGAAAACAAATTTTCTGTTGCTGTAAGTATTAAGTTTTTGATTGTTTTTTTTTTTTGCTTTTGATGCGCTTAAAGTCAGCAAGTTAACTTCTTTGCTGTTGCTGGAACTTAATATATTATGAACGAATTTGTTTCGAATTTTTTTGGTATTTTGCGTTTTTTTTTTTAATAAATAGGTACATACATACATAAATGTTTTTTACTTACATCGATTTTGACAACGTGTTTCCTAAATTTTTTTCCGTGTTTTTGTTTTTGGTAACAGAATCGCACGCAATATTCCCTTCGTTTGAAAATTCGTTTTCTTTAATTTTGTGCACTTTAATTATATGAGTTTTAAGATTAAAAACTCTATCACTTTTTAACATATATGAACAAAGTTTACACACAGCTTGGTCATTATCAAATTCAAAATATTTTTCAATCATTCTTCGATTTACACGCGGCGCCATAATTTTTAGTTCTTACCGTCAAACACTTTTTCAAAACTAACGCCTGCAACAGCAAGCAACAGCAATGAAGTCAAAAACAGCAAAGAAGTTAATGCTCGCTGAATTTAAGCACATCAATTTACAGTTAAGCCAAAGCAAAAAAAAAATAAACAAAAACTTATAACTTACAGCAACAGCAATTTTTTTTTTCAAGTGGTTGCTTGGCTGGCTTTTTAAGCTGAGAACATAAACATGGTGAGAATAAATAAATTATTTACTCTCACTTTTTCTGCGTTTGCTTTTGCTTTTTGCTTTTACTGTGTTCTTTTTCTTAAGTTAAGTTAAGCAATTACAAAAACATTAAAAATAGTCAAGCATTTTTAAACACTGATTTGAAGTAACTGACAGAAAATAAAACATTGCAACAAAAAAAAAAGAGTTAATAATATGGTGCTACCCTTTACCATAGTTATTTAAATCGCACAGATTTGACACAGCCGAATATAGATAGCGTTTAACTTCTTAAAATTTTCAATTCTTTTAATTTTTAATAAGAAATACATAGTACTTAATTTTATGGCGATAATTATAGCGATATTACCTATTAAAATGCTTTTTTAATTAGGAATATAATTAACTTAAAACTCTAAGCGTATAACAGGATAACGGTGTTTTAAGCAAAAATTGTTAAGTGCTTTTGCACTTTGAAGTTAAAAATAATGTTATACAACATCTTCCACCCACTCACTTACCCACTGTAACGTACAAAAGACGAAATAATATTTTTCGTTTTTTTTTTTTTACAAAACAAGCCAGCGGCTGGTTTAACCACAAATAAAATTTATTTTAGTCAGAACTAATAAACGTAACATGCAAATAAATGTCCTGTTACCAATTAAGATAATAAAGCTTAATTTTATACATTGAAAGCATTTCTATAAGAATTTTTGTGCAAATGCATTCAAACTTTATTATTCTAATCGTTTTTTTTTTAACAATAAATTTAAACAGTAAAATGAATGCCTATACTATACCACTGTTTTAAAATTATTTTAAATATTTTAACGTATTTTATTTAAACATTCAAATTTAATTTCTTATTTAGTGGTACACCACGTACTCATACTTCAGCTCCAGGATCTGGTAAAGTCATTTACACTTTTGGTAATCCAACGTTAATTAGTAATACCCAATGGTCGCTTACAACAAAACCAAAAATAAGTATAAAACAATTGTTGCAACATAATGGTGAATGCCTGGAGAAGTGTTCGAATAGCAAATATATGTTTGATAGTTTACGTGAGAAGGCAGACATTGCGGGGGATCGTGTCTTTAATATTGGCAAAAGTTTGTGCCAAAAAGTATTTGGAGGAGATGCAGAAGATTATGCATTAGCGCAAGTGGATGTACACTCACAGGTGGGTTTTCATTTTTTTAACATACGATGTAAAAATTTTTTGTTGGAGTGTCATAACTTTGTTAGACCGAATGAAAATTGTTGTTGACATTTTTTATATACAAACATACATATCGCACTTGATCAACAAGAGGGTACTGACTCGAATTTTTTTTTTTTTTTTTTTTTGAAAATAGATATAAATATCTAATATAGTAATATAGATATATAACCGCTATTAAAATATCGTACTATTTTGTCTACTTTTTTGGTAATGAAATGGTTTGTTTAAAAATTCTTTTTCATATGCCTTTAATGTTAATTAAAAATGGGTTTGCTTCTATTGAACATTTTTAAATTTAAAGTTAATATCCTCTTTTTGGTGAAGTGCGATATATTCGATTATACACTTTTACAAAAACTTTACCTTTTCCATTTTTAAATAAATTTATCATTACTGAAATCTCTTCACAGGATACCATCAAAACGATAGGCACAATTTTTAGCGATTACGATGGTCCATTAGATGCTTCGTCTACACTGTTAGTGGGCTCCGATGAAATGTCATGTCGTACAGTACGCCTTAATTTTAATAAAACTAAATCAGTCGGTGTTTTTCCTGGACAAATTGTTATGGTTTCAGGCATGAATCCAAAAGGAGATATTTTTATGGTTGAAGAGCTTTTTACAGAACAAAATCTTAATCCACCTAAACCACCAGCTATTGTTGAGCAATTAAGTTTTGTTATTGCCGCCGGACCATATACCCAAGATGATGATTTAGTCTATGATCCTTTAAAAGATTTAGTGGCTTATCTAGAAGATCACAAACCAAATGTATTGATTTTGTGTGGACCATTTATGGAATCTGAACATAAACTAATTAGCGATAACATATCGTTAGCGGAAACATTTGAAGCTTTTTTTGAAAGGATGATCACTGGCATAGTTGACTCTGTTGGCAGTGATACTACTATTTTAGTTGTGGCATCTCATCGTGATGCCAATACTGATTGTGTGTATCCCACAATGCCATTAGCTCGCATTGAAAAATTTCCAAATGTGCACATGTTGGCAGATCCTTCGATAGTGGATTTAAATGGTCTGACCATTGGTATGACCTCTACAGATATTGTGGATCACATTTTATGCAATGAGTTACAGATGTAAGTTTAAAACAAGTATGAGTGCTATATTCGGCTTTGCCGAATCTTATATACCCCTCACCGTTGTATACATAATGTATGTAGCAAAAATATTTTTTTAGAGTTTACAAAATTATTTCTTTAGATAATAGAAGATCTGGTGGCTAATTCTGACAGTCGTGAAAAAAGCACAGGGGGCTTTATATTTTAATTCTTTCAATCAGTACTGAACGAATCGAAATTATTTTTTCAGTGTTTTGATTAACTCAGATAAATGCTTTAAACATAAATGCAAAATATTTTTAAATTTTCTTTTTTGACTTGGTTCGCTTCAGCTATTAGCCCTCCATATGTGATATATCTATGACCTTCGGAAAGAAAATTTTTTGAAAATCTACAAACGGAATGAAAAACTTAACACGTTCGACATTCAGCGTCACATATTTGTGACATGGGAGTTTACACAGAAACGCATGTCACATATGTGTCGGATTTTTAGTGAAATGTATTTGCCTCTAATTTTGTGAATGTTTGTTGGAAGTTCTTTCTTGTACATCTGAGTCTCTAATACAATGTGATATAACTAAAAGTGCTGCGGTTTGTGTCTAGGCTGAGTCATGTCACATACATATGTGTGAGACATATTTTTGTTTCTGAGTTTGGACAGAAAACCTGCTGAGTGGTGGATGTGTTAAATATAACCTTCACTTTTTGAGTCGACCTAACAATGTCCGTTAGGCTGGCAGGCTGGCTGTCCATGTAGACCTTGTGTGCAAAGTACAGATCGCAATTTTGAACAAAACTTGATGAAATTTGGAGCATAAGCTCTAATTTGCACAAAGATTGAAATGGTGAAATTCGGTCCGTAATTTCTCAAAGCCTCCATACAAGCCTCTTTCCGGAATAGAGTATTTAGAGATGTTGAGATTAAATTGGTCCAAACTTATTTTATAGCAATCTAAATTATCTTTTAAAATTTAATTGGAACCGGTTCATATACAAAACTACTCCCGAAAAAAGCTTTAAATGCCATACCTTTCTTATAAATGTTGGAATTAACATAAAATTTGGCGACAATAACTTTTAGGATACTATGTCATGAAACAATGTTGTGCTTGTTGATCCAAAATTAACCATATGTCTCATATAAAGCCTATTCCTAAGCAAAAAAATCTCATAAGGATGAATATATCTAAAAATTATTCGTCACAAATAACTTTTTTATGATTCTTAACCTCATAACATAATTTTGTTCGGGCGTGTCCGTTATTGCCCATGGGTCCCAAATAGGGTACACTCTCGAAAATTTGTTGTAAAATACTATGGTGTAGGGTATCATATGGTATGGCTTGGCCGACTATACTTACTTACTTGTTTTTCTTTTTAGCAATGCTGGTGACAAAGTAAAGCGTGTGGTTAATTATTTATTAAATCAAAAATCATTCTACCCTTTAAGTCCACCAAAAGAAGATGAAATGTGTTTCGATAGCTTCTTGGCTAATAAATTTGCCAATATTGAACAAATTCCAAATATTTTAATATTGCCAAGTTCCCAGAAATGCTTTTTAAGGGTAAGTTCAAATTTTTTTTTTTTTTTTTTTTTTTTTTTATATCAATTATAGGTGGTAAAATCAGAGTTACAAAAATGTCTCTCTCTAAGTCTCAATTTACACGTTTCATTTTTTGATGCGCAACTTCTTTTCAATTCCCTTTTGAAGATGCCATTATGATACCCGCAGCAACAGGTTTCAACTTTTTTTGTTTCAAAACAACAACACTTTTATTCAAAGCGAACCAAAAAAAAAAAAAAAAAAAAAATTACATGCAGCCATTGTTGTGCATATACATACCTACGAATGAGAAAACAAAGCGTACTGACCGAGTACAGGCATCTCCGTACCAACCCCTTTTCTTCTTGCTTCCCTCTACTTAAAACACAAGAGTTGAGCTTCAAAAGATGAAACGTGTGAATGGAGACTAAGAGACAAAAATGTACAAAAGTACGGGAACAATAAAAACCAAATTTCTACCCCAAAAAAAAGAATCGGTAGTATGAAATATATTCAAGTAAATACATAAATGATACACAATCATTAGACCGTCTGTTTTTATACTTTTTCGAAATTACTTCATGAACATCGAGTTTCTCGATCTACTATAAAAACCAAGAATTTTGGTGTATAACACTTAAATATTGATGAACGGAAAGTGGTGGTTACGTTCGTAAACGCATCACTGCGCTGCATCAGTGATTTCAAATGCTTATATATATATGAATGAAGTAGATGGGGACCAAAAAATTGTCAAATATTCCACAAATTTAATAGTCACATAATAAACAAAATTAAAATTGCTTTTTTATTGACATTACAAAAAGTTTGCTTTTCTGATCCACAAAAATGAAAAGTGAGACGGTCTAACAATCATGTTCTTACATTTTTCCACATTTTCTATTTTAATTAAAAAAATTTTATTTTAATTATTTTGGTAATATCTGTTTGCTCTTTTTTCGTTTATTTTTTACGCAGCTGATTGCTTAACAATATTCCCAATCTGCCCAAAGAAAAAGTACGAGCTACTTCCTGCAAGAAAAAGAATATTTGTCTCTTTAAAGCTTTCTCACTTTACCAAACGTTAAGTACGGGAACAGTTTTCGGTAATATTGGGATCCCGCGGGCTCCCAACGTTAGTACGGGATCTTACCTTATGTATACACTCGAAAAATTATTATTTAATTATGATATCTACTGTGTACTAGGGAATGGTAAATGGATTCCAAAATCGATTTCCAAATTTTAATTTCGCTTTTTAAAATAGATTTCAAATAGTTTAAGATACATTTTGCAAATGTATACCTTGTATCACAAAGGGGGATACCAGGGTTGTCAGATTGATTTTGACCTTTTTTTTGCCAATTTCAATGTCATAAATCGCCAAAGCCTTTATTTTTTAGTTTTTGACAAAAAAATATATGTATATTGCTTTTAAATAGTCCTAATCCTTCAATATTTCACATAATTTTCGCTTAAGCCAACCCTTGGTTAACATTGAAGCTATAGATATGTACTATACTTAGGAATGATTCTATACATTGCCAGTATATCTTGTACATGTTTCTACTTTAGCTATCCTTTGGTAAGCAATGAAGTAAACTTTGTATGTACAGAAAATTTCACAATTTTCAGACAATTATTAATTCTTTCAATAGCATCTTTAAATATAAAAAACAATTTTCTCAAAGATTTTCAATATCTTCATCAGCCATTTTAACGTAACATAATTTAGTTTCAAATACTGACCATACATATGAATTCCTCGAATTTTATACATACATAAAAATACAAGAATAAAATTATATTATTTTTTCGTATTGAATTTAACGAATTTCAAAACAAATTCAAGGCACACCAAAAAGAGCCAACAAAATCGCCTTAAATTGAACTAAGATTTTTACATTGGGTAGACCCCTGTTTATCGTTTTCCTGCAAAAAATAAAAATGTATAAATTTTGGGTTGACTCCCTTTAGAGTAACCAGTGGAATATTAAAATTATGCTATTGATTAATATCATAAAAAATAATAAATTTGAAGTTTAGCAATATTTTTTATAATAAATTAGATTTTAAACAAGGCGAATTCATTACAGGTGATCCTAAAAACCCTGCTGATAACTTTTTTTCTTTAGCTTTATAATTGTTGGATGTCAAAATTTTGTTTATTATCTTTGTTTTGTTTCGGTTTTTGACATTGTACAATGATTTTACAAAAACAAATTACTTGTGGTTTTTGTACGAGTTGTACTTGTTGTAGTACCGAGATTACCTGTAATAAATTCGCCTTGATTTTAAAATATGGCAAATTTGTCAATGTATGACTACTTTTTCAAAGGACAATAGTTCGTTTCTTTTTTATTTTTTTATTATTTGTTTTTTTTAGAACATACCCATATTTATCAATTTCAAAATAAAAATTAATTTTAAATAATTTTTTTATCAGGTTGTAAATGGCTGCTTAGCAATTAATCCAGGACTTTTGGCCGACAACAATGGTGGAACCTTTGCTCGTTTTATTATAAATCCACCCACACCAAAAGAGGAACATAACATTTACAACTTTGTTGGTTGTCAAGTACGTAAAGTTTAGTATACAAATACAAAAGTAAACCTAAAAAAACTAAACGGACGTAGTATTTTGACTATAAGAATAAAAATTTTCTACTTTTAATAAATAAAACCATTTTTTGTGAAAAAATTACTACAATTTTATTATTATGTATATTTTAAAACTTTGTTTTATACAGAATTTCTTAATATTATACTTTAGTTACCGTAGGCACAGGGGAAATATTTCTTATCATCTTCCACAATTTCTTCTAAAATCTCATCAATATCTGTTTCAGGATAACGTTCTACCCAAGACTGGATATAACCTTCGTGGGATGCCTCATATGTAAGAAGTTGAACTTTGTCATTTTCTTCTTTGGTATTTGCTTGTACCAATATGACACGTGGCTTTTTGTGGGCTAAACATATGTCACGCCATTTCGCCCAAGGATGGGGACCAGATTCATTTACTTCCGAATAGTGCTCATACATTTTGGATGCACTAACAATATCAGCAGCAGACTTATAAACTTGCAACTTCTTTAGAAAATCTTCCATAGCTTTTTTACCAACTGTTTCTATTTTACTGCGATCTACGGTAAGACGTAAATTCTTTCCATCCTCACATTCCTCGATGGTAACAAAACCTTCTCCAGCTTCTAATAATACTTTCATTATAACAAAACGCGCTCTTGAGTGTGCCTGCATCCATTGTTTTGATTGAGGATTATACATTTCTAATGCAACGCCCATTCCATTCCATATCAATGACAACCAATTAATATAAATAATATTATCCTGTTCAACAGTGTCTTTAAAACCAAAAATTTCCAATATATCACGCTTTAAGGAAAGATAAAGCCCAACAGCTTCTGCACGACATTCTTCATATGATGAACCAATAGCACCAAACTTTGTATCATAGGTTTCACCCGGCAAATACCAAGTGGAAATAGGTTCACCATTAATAAGATTCTTAGTAGTATCCTTGTCAAAATTAAATTTGCCGTTTTCGTCGATACGGAATAGCTTGCCACTACCATGGCCCAGCAGTTCATGGAGACCCACTTGCACCTCAAAAGCTTTTATTTTATATTCTTTCATTAATGCCTGATCCTCATCCGACAAGAAGGGGATAGGATCTTTGCGGTTAATATTAGCCAAAACATTACCAAGTGAAACGTTTTTGAAACCTTCATCTTGACGAATTTCATCATCTAAAATGTGCATAAATTTGAGAAAAATAAATATAAAAAAATACGTTTCTAACTTACAGTTTGGAATATTTATACCAGCCGGTACACCATTACCAGCAAATGTTAGAACATCAAGGGAAGTAAAGTCAGGTTTTAAATAAGAATCTTTTTCGTATTCTTTGGTCCAAGGTAAATATTCCAACAATTTTTCAGCCTTAGATACTAACTCTGCAAACTTAGCCGAACTTTCCTTGTTAACCATAGCAACAAAGCCTTCAAATTCTGCACGTCCCCCAGCAGGATCACGATAAGTTTCAATAAAACCAATATAAGTTTCTATTACTGGTCCTTTGTCTTTAATCCAATATCTTGAGCCGTCTTTATGATCAGCTAAAGAGCCTTCTTCAAAAGCTTTTATATAATGATCAATCATATTGATTTCGTTTTCATTGGCAGCGAACTTTTTAGCATCTTCGAGGTTTTTATTGACGCGAGCTAATAGTTTACTGTAATCACCACGTGTAACGCGAAAATCTTTGCCCTTGTATGTTTCCACAGGTAAAGTAATGCCATCTTTGTCGGTGGTAGCGACAGAACCCAATTTAACGTCATATATAACTTGACCATTTTCTTCCACTTTAAATGTACGACACATGTATGGCTCTATACGTTTCGATGTTAGCCAATCATTAACAATATCAGCATCTTCCTTGGTACAATTATCAGACCAATAAGTTGTAATACCATTTGGTGCAAAGCCCAAAACTTCATTACGCGGTTTAAGAGCATAAATAAGCGAAATAACTTTGTTAAATAATTTTGGAACTTGACTATCGTTCGTAAATGCAGTTGATAGTTTTATAATTTCTTCAAATTTGTCTTGGCTTAAATTAGGAATAATTTTACTATCGCCCATGCCTTTATAATTTCCAGCGTTGGCAAAAATACCACAAGCATATACTAAAAATGCCTAAAAGAAAAAAAAGTAGTTATTTAATTAATTATTTTCAAAATAGCACTAATATTCGTGCTTAGAAGCATTTTGTATAGTTTTACTGACCGTAAATTCTTCTTCTGTTATGCCATTAGATAAACATTTTTTTTTTAAATCTTCCAAAGGTTCAGCAACAAAAATTCGATGTAAAAGACAGAAAATTAATGGACCCTCAGGACTAGATTGAATTAAAGCAACTAGACCACCATCCCATGACGCTTTACTAAAGTAATGGGCATAGTACTTCTCTTTGTCAGTTAGATTTTCAAAAGCGCTTTTACACTCCAAATCCGCAATTGGTTGGGTATTTGGTAATACGAAATGAGTTGCGTTAGCAGATGCCATAGTACGTACAGTAACAACAGGACTAAAATAAAACAAATAACATGAATAGGATTGTTTATTAAAGTGAATTAAAAAAAAAGAATGTACCTTAAATTTTGTCTATTTAATTCTGATAAACTATTTATATGTAATATCTGTTGATTTTTGTTTGAGGTCCTAATGTAGGCCGTACTTGATTGAAATTGGCTTGAGTAACAATTTTTTAAGCGGTTAACCATTTTCAATGGCGTTTTCAACAAATGTTTCCTTAAACTTATCATTTTATTTATATAAAACAGGGATTTAATATCCCAAATAGGTACTCAAGTTTGGCTTATGCAATTAAAATGCTCACGTTACAAATAGAAACATGCGCCGTAGAAAGAACTTCATCGAGCCGTAGATGAATTAAAAATTAATCGCCAAATGCTGCTAAAAATTTATTTTATTTTCTTTAGTTAAATTTAATTTACGAAGAAATAGTTTGCAAATGTTAAATTGCCTATATTACTTGTGAAGCGGACAACCCAATAAATTTTTTTTTTTTGGAATTCCTTTATATTTGGCATAACTATAGTTTTAGTAGATATGAATGAATGTGCGAAAAAAAATTTGTATGATGTTTATTTGTCGAGCTATAGGGTGGTATATTGTTGCCGTTTTCAAAAAAATAATTTTTAAATTATTTGTTTTGAACTTAAAACTAATCAAACAAAAAAAAAATTTTGTGATTCTTATAGGAAATCGATTGGACTTTAAATTAAAAAAAAAAATTTAAAAAAGTATAAAACGGCAAAGACGTCTGAAGAGATAGTGTGGTTACCATCGAAACACGTACGATCAACTTGTCCGTGGACGTTGGTTCGAGCCCCACAGCAGTCAAGAATGAAAAATGATCAATAAATTTTAATTAGTTTCATGTTGCAAAGTTCCTTCCTTCATAAAAGTAATTTAATGAAAATTAAATTTTTAGTAGGTTGTCCACTTCACAAATAATGCCCCATATGTAACAAGTTTTAGTTGGTGATCTTTCGGCTGCAGTGTTCGATTTTTAAATTTAGATGGCCAAACCCCCAAAATGTACTTAAAAAATTAATTATTTCCTTACTCATTTTAGTTAGAACATAATATTACACAGTTCAACACGAAAAAAAATTACGGGGTTCCGACGGTTGATTCTGGTAGAGGAGACAAAAAAAATATATGTATGTGTGTCGGCGTTTTGAAAGATCACATCGGAAATTTATTTTAACGTCTTAAAGGCATTTGCATGCAGTCAGTTCGTTTTGGGAGAGAATAATATCGAATTCAGGATTTTGCATGAGCTTCCGTATATCAGGCCCAACAATGCCAAGTTTTATATATAGAGGTGGCAGAAGTATTCGTTATGTTGGTACTAGGGGTGACCGAATGATGTTGTGTTCGCCTAACTTCCCATGAGCTCTGGACTCTCAACTCTTTTTGGCATACTGATTGCCACGCCTTCTTCTATCCCTTTAAAATTTTTACATATCCAGACTGCATTCCAGAGAAAAAGGAAACTACTTTTTAATCACAACAAGCACGCAAATTTTGCTGCTCGTACTTCACTACGAATACTTATATATTTTAAAGAATCATAAGACTCTTTCATGTTTACACCATATGCAATTGGAATTGGGTTTTTTGGGTTGTCGTAAAATACAAGTACAGCCCTAAGACTATTATGTGAAGAGTCAATAAAAAATACTCCAATCGACTGGGTTGTACCGACAATGTCGTTACAATAAACAAATGTGTTCGTTTCGTTTACTGTAAAGAACGGATAAAATGTATGCTGGCGCGTTCTGAAACTAGATACTTTCACTCCAGGCTCGAGCAGGCTTTTCAAGTCGGCGGCTAACATTTCTGCATTATTTTTTTATAGTTCCTATTTTCTCACCAAAGCATTAATTTTGGACTAGATGTTGCTTCGAATTGCACAAAATTAGAGACGATGGTTACGGCTCTTGTTCAAGGTTCCCAAAGAAGACTTATACTGCGAACAGGTAGTAAAGGTAGCGGAAGCACATCTGAATGTGGCAATGGAAGCAAGGCTTATACACGGCTTTACACAAAAAGCTCTTTCGATTATGCCAATTCAATTTCACTATGCCACTAGTTTGGCAAACGTAGCATGTAGTCTCGTCTCTCATTATGCCACAGTTCATTGATTTTCTTTCACCTAAACCAATTATTTCACAAAATAATTTTCGAGCTAAGAACATCGATCAAAACTTGTAACTGTTATAGCAAATTCGGCAGACATGTTTTGGCACCCATGGCTCATCTGGAAAAACTTCCAGTTAAAAATAAAGTTTATATACATATATCCTCCACTTTACTATACCCTAAGGGTATGATTGCCGCAGGCATAACAAAAACACATTTTCTACAAAGTTGCTGAACATACCCTACACCTTAGAAGTAAAGAAAATATAGTTTTATATACCGATAGTTGGAACTGTTTGCCTCTGGAACTTAGAATATTTTCGCACTCTAACAATGCATTCCGCCTAAAACTTAATAGAATACTTTGTAATTAACTTTAAAGCTATTTCTTTGGGCGTGTAACTGAACAGACTGACCTTTTTATTCAATGGACATTTAACTTATTTATTTAAATAAATAATCATTTGTTTATATATGTATACATTTGTTTGTGTATTAAATATACATTTACAAGTGTATATTGAACGGTTATATATTTTTACGATTTTTACACTGTTGGGATCTTTTCTGTGTCTTCCTTTTTTATTGGTTGGGGAACCAAAGGAGTAAATCGCTTTGAGGGTTAATTTAATTAATTAATATAATTTTTATTTTCTATTTATGTATATAAGTGCTTATTGTTTTGTATTGTTATATATTGTATAATTAGATATTTTGTTACTGTATTCACGCAAACTGCTTTGTAATATATATTTTAATTGGAGTGGCTTTTATATTATTACATTTAATGAAATAAATAAACAAATAAAATAAATATGGAACAGCCAAAAGGTTGACACTTTAAAGTCTCCACCCCCCTAAAATAAAATTCCGATGCAGTGTTACCATAACTGTTTGATGAGAATATGCCAAAACTTCAAATAAAATCTGCTAAATCGTAAAATGAAGAAAATATGCTAAAAATCTGCTAAGACTAGAACATAATACTTATAATATTTTAAATTTGCTAAAAATATGCAAACAAAAATCTGCTGAATTTTTAAAAGAAAATATGCTTAAAATCTGCTATATAAAAAGGAATTTTAATGTATATTTCATAAAAACTTTTTTATTTTTAAAAGTAAAAATATGCTAAAAAAAAATGTGATTTTGTACAAGGAAATATATATTTTTCAAAATAAATATACAATTCCCCAACTCAATCTGCTAAATCTAGCAGAAAATATGCTAAAATGGTAACGCTGTTCCGATGGGACTTTTAAAACGCCGACACACGTTTATTTTTTTATTTCTCCTCTACCAGAATCAACAGTCGGTTCCCCGTAATTTTGGAAATTAGTAGTTTTAAATTGTTGTAGTGACATAGGCTTACAAAGCTAAAATTATTGATGTCGAAAATATACAAAAGAAAACCAATTTATATAGCTCGCAATCAATTCCTACTTTGCACATCAACAAAACATTTTCTCTTGTATATTTTTAGATAATTTTTTTTAAGTGAAACTATAATTAGTTCTGTTCCAGATGCATAACGAAACAGTCCAAACTTGCACAAAGTTACCCAAAAGCGATCCACATAACAATTTTTGTGCAATTAAGAGAGTAATTGAGAGAGTATTTTGTACACATTTGCACGAACTTTTTATTTGGGTAAGTTCGGACAAGAATAAACAATCAGCTGTTTTTTTTTAATTTTTCAGTTTCAAATTAAAAAAAGAACAGAGCTAACATGTATTTTGTATATTTTTGAATAAAGGTAATTTTAGCTATTCACACATTAGAAAAGCGCTTAATAAAAAATTTAAAATAAAAAGAAAAAATGCCTGGACGAAAACTTTTTCTGTTATAAGCTTCGGTCCTACTTTTCATAATTATGTGAGCTTGGGATCTTTTTTTTTTAACTGACTCCGCTGAACAATTTTTCGAAATGTTGATAGCACACCATCCTTTGGTTTGACAATATTTTGCCCGAAATAAGGCGGTAAAGCTCATACATTTCATCATCAGTGGTGCCAGAACTGCAGATTTATCTACATTTTTCAGATTCTATACTCCAAGATTACAAAAATGCAGATTTGACGACTTTTGTCTTAAAAATGCAGATTTTGTAGCTCGGTGTAAACTTCTTTACATTGTCACTTATGTTTGTACTTTTTCCACTTCTTGCATTGAAAAACGAAAAATATCAACCATTCATGGAAGAAAACTGAAATAACTCGTGTTTGTTAATTGTTGATATTCCGGTGCTCTCGGAGATTTTTTCACTTATTTTACATAAAAATTATAAACAAAGACTGCGCTGGCAAAAATATATAATAGTTGTCACATCACTCGTACCAATTTTGCGCAAGAAAAGTTTAAAAGAAAGATATGAAGAATAAAAAAAATATCGGGTGTCCAAATTTGAGGTAGCAATGGTCCGTGGTAATCGCTTCAGGGAGATGATTCGAACCTTTTTGTGGCGGAAAATGGGTGATTTAGGTGTAGAGAATATGTGGTTTCACCAAGATCGTGTCACATCGATCTTTTGAAAGAAAAGTTCGAAAATCGCATTATTTCTCGTACGTAGAGGAGGGAGGAGTGAATTGGCCACCAAGACGTACGACTTAGCACCTTTAGAATATTTTTGGCGGAGGTTTTTGAAATCGAAAATGTACAACAATAATCCCACAACAGTTCAAGAGCTTAAAAACAACATTATCGAGCAGATATCAAACATTGGCAACAGTTGATTGAAAAAACGTGAATGAGATTTTTGGTAAAACATTGGGAGCCATAAGGGTTCACTGACCGGCATAATTTACAATTTTTAACCGGAATGTAATAAACTCAAATAAAAATATTTTTAATATCTCAATTAAAATGATACCTCAATTTTTGGACACCGTTGTTGAAACGTTTGGAAATTGATTCATTAGTAGGAATTTTATTCACAAAAGATGACGGACTTATGTCATCTGATTTAACACGAAATAGAATGCATATGTATATATTCATAAGTACTTATGATATATTTAATAATTGCAATATTTGATCTCTTGTAAATTCGGAATAAGACCTCTGATAGTTTAAATAACATGTTCTGAAAATCGCATTCAAGTGAAATTAAAATCGAAGAAATTTTTAAAACTTTTCTATGTTGAAAGTTAAAAAAATATTTCCTTTTTTATAACTCATATTTTGAGGACCACTTATATTTGCCAGAACTACTTTTTAAATCAGCAAAGCTGCATTAAAAAAAAATTATTTAAAATCTACATCGATTTCAAATTCCAGAACATTAGCGTATATTTTAAATTAATCCTTTTTCAAAAAAACAACATTTAAAATGTAATAAATGTCTTTTGAAGATTTTTAAAATCTTGGCGCAGACTTTTTGATGAAAAATTATTGTTTTTTGCTGATTTTAACTCTAGAAGTTCTAACAACACTGTTCATCATAACTTTACATAGCGTTTACATTTGTCAGTACTGGCAAGACAGTAAGAAAATACATATTAGTTGACAAAAATACTACTTACTGTCGTGACGTAGGCGTCCAGACAGTAGTTAACAGTTCACTTTTAAAAAAATTTTACATCTATACGTGTTTTATATGAACTTAACAAATTAAACATAGCATTTAACAACTATTTCGTCTGAACATAGGTAACAAACAGTTAAGTAACTGTCTTGCAAATTTTGCAGACAGTAAAATTGAACAGTGATTTGACATTTGCTGACAGTAATTTGAAGTTTTTTTTCGCAAAAGTGAAAAAAAATCAACAATTAAAAGAAAATTATCTTAATATTTTTTATTGTGATAGAAGTATCTATGAGGAAGACAAATTGGCTCAACTCTGCAGTGACGCCATCTGAATAACTGCTCTATGGGATGGGCACTGGCGCTGGGTATCACAAAGGGACCGCTGAAGGACCCATGTGAGCTGTCTCTCGATGGCTACCCATGGAACCTAACCTAACCAATCTAAGACAATTATGTATGAAACAAAATATCGGGCATTGAATTTCTCGCAAGTGTCACCATCTCTTGATAGGTTATGTCAAATGTACTTTACATATCAAGAAACATAAACATCTGGCTCCTTGCGCAGACCCAACGGATAGGCCTTGGTGCTGACCAACAAAAAAATCAGGAAGTGTACGAAATGCATTTTGATTTTAACGCCCATTTTCATAAAAGGCTTCAACAATCTTAAAGCGATGCTTAATTGTGTACCCTTCCATGGTTGAATTTGTCAAACACTGAAACAAAGATGTCAAAAATTAGGTTGGGCAAAAAACTTGACGTAAAAGTGTAACTCACAATTAACATCGTACATTATGGACCACCACTTATAAGGACAAAAATGTTACATTTGTTTATAATTTATAAGAATTTCAGGTATTTTGCGAATAAAATAAGCCATATTAGTCATGCCCATAATAATGAACAATGAATAACATTAACATTTGTCAACCGATTTTCATTGTTTATGGCTTATTTTATTCGCAATATAGGTACTATACAAATGTAAAATTTTTTGAGATGTACATATAATTTTCGGAATTGTTCGTTTTGGGGTTTTCATAGCTAGTATTCTTACATTATTATTAAGCTATCTTACACTTTTGTAATTATACACATTTGAATTTTTATATACACATAGATTCATATATTAATTTATTTATAATTATTAGTAGAAATTTGTAACCGATTATGGCCTTTAAAGGCTAAGTTATAGTATTGCGAGAAATAAAATAAAAATTTTTCCGGTATAATTTCTGAATATCTCTGGAATTGTTATAAATATAAATCGGACAAAAAGTTTTCAGGGTATGATGAAATGTATGTAGTAGCTTAATTTCCTTATTTCAGAAAATCTGTGCTCATTAGAAAAAAAATTCAAAACGAAATTGGTTTTGGCCCTCTGTGTCGTCCACTTACTTTCATTAAAGAGCTCGGAAATTTTCCGTTTTAGACATACTTGTGTTATAATATAGAAGTCTGATAGTGAAAATAAAATTTATTTGAATACTTGTGTGGATTCTTCGATTTTTTTATTTTGCTTCACTTTTCTATTCTTAAAAAAAACGAGTTGAATTGGATATTTTTTATTTAATTTTAAAATGGGTTGTGTTTTTCATAATTGGGTAATAAAAAGTAGACGTGCCTGTGGGCACTCTTCTATAATACTTATGTAAGAAATCACTAGTTTTGAAGTAATTAATTTTGGCCACCTAAATTTTAAAATCTAACAATGTTGGCTAGTTTAAAGTCTCAACCAAAGAATGTTAAAAATGCTATAATTTTAATAACATTAAAGAAAGGCAGCAAACTGAATTTAAAAAACTGAAAAATGTAAAGTTGATAAACAAATATTTGTAGGTATGATTTACGATATAATACCATGCAAATTTTCCAAGCAATAATTTAAGTGGAACATTTTTGGACGACAGTATTTTCTTATAATGAAATTTTGTTGGTAGCAATTACCCCCTTTCGAACCACGTTCTTAAATGTTATGTATGAAACATTTAACATTTATTAGTTGAATTTTCATTGTTCACTTTCTTGTATGTATTATTAAATAAGTTTTTTATTGAAGATATCTTTGTGCTAATGAAGTTGAGAGTATATCTACATATTTAAATCGCAAACAAACACTTTAAAGGTTAGGTGTGGGAAAGAATGGAATTTTAGAAAATTGCCACGGCTCACTGTAGATTCTGAAGAATTTTTATCGAAAAATGCAATAAAGATGGATTATTGACAAAAATCTACTAAAATTACTTACGTCCTTTTTAAAAGAAAAAATTTACGATTTAAATTTGGCGAAAAATAAAATATTTTTGCTATACAACTTTACAAGTAGCAGCCGGTAAATATTAAAATGCAATGACTTACAAAAATAAGTCCCTTTAAATATGATGGCAGCTGAAGACAGCTGAGAAAATATTTTGTTTTTGTAGAATACATGATACAATTAATAAGGTCGCTCCAATAGCCCAGCTGAATATTGCTTACCAAGGCGAATTCACTTTTCAGGTTGAAAGCACAACTCAAGGCGAATTGAAAAGGTAAAGGCCGTGTCAGATACAGCTTTGTCGGTTTGCGTGACGTTTGGCAGAAAAACGCAAAGCAAAAGGTGTATGACACAATGAAAACTTTGACAACACTCATGCATTATTTGTTTACTTATAAAAGCGGTTGGTAATTTGTACATTTAATTATTTGTTATAAAAATAAAAGTTAAAAATTTAATTGGACGGTTTTTTGGAATTGAATTTGGCAAAAAAAATTAACGAAAATTATACTAGCCAATTGTCAAAGCGCGCAAAAAGATGAGAGTTGGCTAACTTTTTGCTTCGCTCCACTTTGAAAGTACTTTATGTGACATGTTTCGTATAAGTATGTATATTTTATCTTAGATGTCAAAGCGAATCGGTAACGCAACGCGAAGCAAAAGTTTTATCTGACATGGCCTTAAGTGCAACTCTACAACTACAAAAAGCCACATGTATTTTGTTTTTGGAACTTAATTGCTTGTTGTCAAAAACAGCTGACCAAGGCAAACATTTTTCTCAGAAATTGTTTTGGTTACTTTGGCACTAAACATAAACAAACGTATATTTTGACGTTTGGAAATTACATTTGCAATTCGCCGTGGGGACAGCTGATGAACGGCTGACGAGGTCCAAAATGTCAACCATTCCTAACAAAGCACTAACATATCAAAACAAATTTGCTCGAACTGTCAAAATCAGATTGCGTTTCTACACCACCTGTAGTTGAATTCGCCTTGCACTTACCTTTTAGAATTCGCCTTGGCACAGCTATGCTACTTTTTTCTTACTTACACGGTGTTTACATTAGCCAGTACTGGCAAGACCCCGCTTGTTCGGCAAAACTGCTATTGACGTTTTTTCTGTAATAAATTCGTCACTCACAATTGCCAGTACCTACTTGGTGTACCAATATCTTATATGAATTCGTTGATCGCATATAAGCAAGCGAGCAAAATTTTTTTTCTGTCATATTCTATTAAGTTGAAAATAAAAATGTGTACAATAGTTTTCTAGCCTAAGCACAACCGTTGTTGTTTTTATGTGAATTAAAGTTTTTGTTCTATTTTTTAATGTTAGTTTTATAAGATTTAAAAGACTGTAAACGCTGTGAATTAAAAAAATACAATATTATATAAAACCATAAACCATTAAAGACATTTTTAATATATCATTACTGAGCATTTACGAAGTAGTTCATTATCCAACGTTAACGAAACCGTTCATTATTTAAATCCGGCTTCAGTGTTCTTTTCATCATAGTATTTTTGTGAATGAAAACTATGATGAATATTCGTCACTGTTTTCGTCAACGGAATGTAAGCGAGAAGGTGGCGATTGTATACTTCCAATGTCATCCCCATGTTAAATTCGTCACTCAAACGCACTGCGTAGGTATTGCCGAGCAAGTATAGGTTATTGCTTTGTGCATACTGGTATAATGACTTATGGAATGTATCCGCGGACAAGCGGGACAGTTGCAATACATGCAAACTTTTTCACTAATACATGTACACTTTTCCAACTGTCTTGTCTACTGTCTTGCAAATTTTGCAGACAGTAAAATGTTAGTTCTGTGAGTAAAATGGACATTAATTTGACATTTGCTGACAGTAATTTGAAGTTTTGTTGGCAAAAAAAAAAAAATCAACAATTAAAAGAAAATTAATAAATTATGCTTTGGTTTTGCATGTTTTACTTAAGGGTTATCTATGTTCACAAAAAATAGTTGTTAAATGCTATTTTTAATTTGTTAAGTTCATATTAAACACGTTTAGCTAGAGCTTGCACTGCGACATTCACGTTAGACATTTTTTTAAAAGTGAACTGTCTTAACTACTGTCTGGACGCCTACGTCACGAAGACAGCAAGTAGTGTTTTTGGCAACTAATATGTATTTTCTTACTGTCTGGCAAATATAAACGTAAGGTTAAGGGCGTAATAAACCATACAAATAGCTTGGCAAACATGTCAAAATTTTACGTTTGTACAAATATTTTGTGTTGTTAATTGGGGTGTTTGCTGTTTGGACAAACATTTGGAGCAATGTTTGTAGAAATATTAAAATTTGTTAATATTTGGCAGCCATGTTGGATATTTGTCAAATTTTTTGTGGCGTCTAGTGCTAAAAGTAATCATTTCAACGAAAACTTTGCTGAGTAAAGACATAGAAGACGAAGCAATAAAATCTTTTTCAGCCGTAAACTCTTATTTTTTAGCAGAATTCTTTACTACAAATTATTTGTCTTTGTTTTATATTTCTTTTGCGTAATAGCGAGCAAAACTGCCGCGGCACAATCAACGTCAGCATTCATTGAAAGCAAAACAAAAATGAAAATTAATGTTTGTACGAAATATGATTGTGCTGTTTATTGGCAAAAAGAAGCATAAACAAGGCGCATATTTGCCACAGCCAATGCAACATTTGTCGATGCACGTGGTACTACTTATGTTACAGTTATTACCACAGACGTTGACACTAAAAACGAAAAAAAAGATTTTATTTATTTTGTTTTTATACCTATCATATTTTATGTCCCATAAATTTGGCAAAATTTTATATTCAAATATAATTGTTTTCCAATTCTCACAGTTGTTGAGTAAGTCTCTATTTACACGATTCATCTTTTGATGCTCAACTTCTTTTAAATTCCCTTTTGAAAATGTCATTACGTTCACACGCAGCAACCGGTTTCAACTTTTTTTGCTTCAAAACAACAACACTTTTATTCAAAGCGAACCAAAGAGAAAAAAATTTACATGCAGCCATTGTTGTGCACATACCTACGAATGAGAACACAAAGCGTACTGCCCAAGTACAGGCATCTCCGTACCAACCCCTTTTCTTCTTGCTTCCCTCTCCTTAAACACAAGAGTTGAGCATCAAAAGATGAAACATGTGAATGTAGACTAAGGTGATTTTGCAACTCTCGGACAAAGAGATATGAAGAAAGAAACCGGAAAATGGCAACAATTGCAAATTGTGAGAGTTGGAAAACAATTATAATTGAATATAAATTTTTTCTAAATTTATGGGCCATAAAATATGTTAGGTATACAAAGAAAATAAATAATTTTTTTTTTTGTGTTTTGTAGTTGTATATTCAAAAAACACGCAATACTGATGTTTCGTTCTTACACCCAATTTTCACGATGATTTTTTCCCCTATTTTAAAATCATGTCTTTATTTGTTTGATAGTGAGCGGGGTAGAGAAGTAAGCAGGGTAGAAAAAAAGACATGAATCGTATTTCTGTGTTTCTTTTTTGACATTCCTCTTTGCACTTATTTGTGTTTTTTAATTTCTGTTTTATTCTTATTTCAAAATGACATGTGCTTATTAAAATATAGAAAAATAAAAAATTTTAATTAAAAAAAAATTCAAAATATATCAAAATTATGTGGAATAACGAAATTTTAAATATTTTTACGAATAAGAAACTAAGGAAATCAGAAAAAATCAACACTGACTGCAAAAAAAACGAAACATGGTGAAAATTTAACAAGTTTTTGGAAGTTTCTTTAAAAAAGAAATACAAAAAAGACATGTCTTTTAAATCATCGTGAAAATTGGGTGTTAGTGCAATCGTCTGTGGTAAAAACTGAAACATAAATAGTAATACGTGTTTTGACAAATGTTGCATCGTCTGTGGGTACCATTACATACACTGTTTGTCAAAATTTATATAAATTGAAAGCTGTGACCAAGGCGAATTCAACAAGGTAAGTGCAACTCATCAGCTGTGTCCACGGCGAATTGCAAATAAATTTTCCAAACGTCAAAATATACTTTTGTTTATGTTTTGCGCCAAAATAACCGACAAATTTTCTGAGAAGTTGATTGAAAAGTGTGAAAATATTATTTTTATAATAAAACAAATAAAAAGCAGGAAATAATTAAAGTGAAATTATTAATTTCTTTTTTAAAAAAGTAAAAATTCTAATTTTAAATAAAAAAAAATGCGACGGCGTGCAGTTTGTAAGAACCCATACAATAAAGGTGAAGGAAACTTGTTCCGAGTTCCCAGTGAAGCAACCGCTAGAAACAAATGGGAGAAGAATTGTGGCAGACCTTTAAAAAAATAATCCATAGTGTGTTCTGACCACTTTTTACCTTCCGATATTTTGCATATTGGTGCAAGAGTTAGGGATGGGCAAATTGAAAAAATATATCGATATATATCGTATCGATATTTTTTAAAAGTATCGATATTTATTAATTAAAAATATCGATATATCGATGTATCGAACGTATTAAGCTGAAATTATTACCAAATTTAAAAACTTAAAAAAAAATATACCTATGTCAATACATATTTACATATGTACAAACATTTTACATGTTATTCTATTCTTACTTTTTATTGTTTCTTTTAATTTTAAACTTACTGCCTGTTCCTCGATTTCGAACGAAACTTTCATTCGCTTAACTTTTATTTAAAACAAAAACCAATTTTAAAATTTAGATTTGAAGGTAAGTTACGCGAACGAAGTTTTTGTTTGAAATCGAGTGACCGGCAGTTAATTCTACAATAAAAAAAATTCAAAAAAAAAAGTAAAGAATACGAAAAAAATTTTATTTGTTCGTTAATTATGAAATCTAAAAAAAAATCAATTGGGATTATATAGTGCCGGATTATATACTGCCGGCAAACAAAACTTGTGACACATACTATACAAGTAAACTGTGCAGTATTTTATTTTTAATATATAAGAACATGCTCAAATAAAAAAAAAACAATATTTTTTTTTATTTTAACATTCCAACTTTCATGATTATATTGCTGCTAATACGCCATAATTAAGGCGATTCTTTGCATAATTCTAGGAACCCTTTTCAGAATATTTTTTCCGCGCTTATTTTTATGCTGTCATCTCTTAAAAAAACGAGACAAAACTGAACTGTGTAATCTATGAAAATGTACAATGGAAAAACGCCTTTATTTTCTTAATATTAGTTAAAAAAAACCTATGATGCAATTCTCAATAAGCAACAGTATTGTAAGCAGTTGAGCAACGGTTAAAATGTTGAATTTTATTAAAAAGAGATCTTAAAAATATCGAATTCGATAGTCGTAGATAAATATCGATGTATCGATATATTGGTATTTTTAATATCGGCGATATATATCGATTATAATTTTTTTAAATATCGATATTTTGATATATCGATATTTATTGCCCATCCCTAGCAAGAGTTACTCTCTTGCCAAATGCGGAGCCTTTTTTTTGCAGATGGACAATCCTAAAGTATTTATGGAAAATGATAAAGAAACAGGTATGGACGATGTTTCTTTCAACCGAAAAAAAAGAACCAAGAAACTCATGCGGAGTAAGTGAAGTAAAATTTTAATAATAAAAAGTTTTTATTATTCCAAACCAAGGCACATCGTTGGGAATTTCTGGCACAAAATCAAATTCTACGCCATCAACAGTTTAATTGTGCATTAATATACCTACGAAAGAATCATTTGGATCTAAACTTCAGGTGTCCAGGCGCGGGCAGTTGTATATTTAGCAAATTTTGGCCAAGGAATCTGCCATACTGGGCAGATTCCTTGGCCGCCTTAGAAGACCAAGAATCAGTTACGGCATACTCAGCAGTGCCTGTGCGTCCAATAAGATTCATGCATACTGCTGCAAATTGGCCTGTGCCACCTCACTGCATTAACAATAATTTATTGTTAACTGGTATATCTAACAGTTCCCTCAACGTTTTTGTGGCTTCTTTATGAATTTTATCGTACGAATAGTTTTGCTTTTTCCTTGATCAGCTGATTTTGCCAACAAGAAATTTTATTGAAAGAACATGGTACATGTGGCTTTTTGTAGTTGTAGAGTTGCACCAAGGCGAATTCATTTTCAGGTGGCGTTGAAAACACAGCTGTGCTACTTTTTTCTTGCATAATTGGGTAGAGAAATGTCAAAAGTTGTTTACAATTTCCCCCATAATTATGTAGAGAAATGTCAAAAGTTGTTAATGTTTACATTGTAAACGGAAGTTATTGAACGGAAGTCAATTTAAAAAAAGCTGTGATGGTGAAAATTTTATATATGTTTTTTATTTATTAATAAAAAAATAATAAAAAGTGCTAAAAAAAAGTGTTTAAATATACATAGGAATGAAGATGATTTTTAAAGGAAGAAATAGTAAAAACAACCATCTCCATGTTTAAAAATTTAAAACTAATGCAATCCATTCTGTTTGTAACATCGCGTTTATATTGCTTAAGGGAAAAATCAAAATGATGAGTGTTTGGAAATATTTCTTGACTCCATGTTGAACAAACTTTTCTTTTTTACGATAACTCACTGAAAACTTTTCTAACACAGCTTATTTTTTGGTGTCTTCGATTTTAATTTGCATTGTAATTTTCAGAAGATCATTTATTTTTTAGTTCTCCTGTTGTTGTTCTTTTTTGCTGTTCATGCATGCGAACCAATTTCTCTTTAATGGGTATTGCCTTGATGTGGCCTTGTTGAACCAAGTACCTTATTGAAACGGTGGTCCCACCTGAAACATTTCCAAATTATAATGAAACCGTTGGCTTCATGTAATAAGAAGCTTACCTAAAGTGACTGCATAATGTCTGGGGATGCTACTTTGTAGCACAAATAAGCGACAGTCCAATGATAAATAGTGAAATCCACAAATCAATCCCATTAAGCGACCATGTGCAGTGGTATCAAAGCATACCAGTATTAAATACGTTTTAAGTAAACTTGCAATTTTTATGTAACACAATGTGATAAATTTATTTATTACTGCTCAACATTTTCACTATTCTTATACAGTCCTTGAACTATTCTTTTTTTGAACAAAATAAGCAATAATTTTAATAATAAAATAGACAACTTCTTTCAAACTTATGTAGAGAAACGTCACAAGTTATTTGCAATTAAATTCGCCTTGTTTACGTTTATTGACATGTCGACCAACTAAAGCAACAATAAAACACCCTGTTGTTTTTTGTGTTGTTGACTTGTAGTCTCACCGCCACCTATAGTAAATACGCCTTGAGTAGCACTTACCTTGTTGAATTCGCCTTGGCGGTGACGAAGGCTGCACGCAAGGCGAATTCATGTATGCGGTGGTGTCGATACTACAACAAGTAACAACACCAAAAACACAACAATATATTTTTTTTGTTGCTTTCGTTGATCGATATGTCAAAAACACAAGCAACTTTTGACATTTCTCTCTCTATGTAAGAAAAAAAAGTAGCACAGCTGTGCTTTCAACGCCACCTGGTAATGAATTCGCCTTGGCTGCACGCAATTTACTTTCAAGATCAGTGCTGCCGCGACTAATAAAATTTTTACAACCAAAATTTTTAAAAAAGTTACCAAATGTGGAAAAATATAACCAAATTAGAAAAGCCTTCTCTTAATTGAGAAAAACAATAATAGCCTATTTCCGATGTGCGAAAGAATTCCTTCTTTCGTATAACTACATTGAAAACAAAAACAAATTTTTAGACAAGAAATACATACAGATCAAAATATAACGAACAACTTAAATTAAAAGTTTTTATTTATTTGAGACCTTTTCCGTAAAATATATTTTTATTTTATTAGAGTTAAGCTCGTCAAATTTCTATACAAAATTCAGTATATTGAATTGTTTTGGCGAAGCTGGAACCTGTTGGCGATATGCGAAATGCATTTTTTGTGAATATTTTCCAATTAACATATAACTAAAATATTATTTATATGGGTATAACGTGTTTCTCTTGTTTGTAAGCTGTATTTTAAAATTATGATTGTTATTATTACTGTTTCAAAATGGTTCCATTTGAAAAATTTTGTGAATAATTGTATAAAATTATGACGAATATAAATGAATTCGTATTTCAGAACGTAAATTTAATGGGGAAAATGAATGTATATGACTGAAAGTCAAAGAATTTTTTGTTATAAATTAAAAATATTGCCAAATCATTATCTAAAAAACATTTAATAAATAAATATATCGACAGGTTATAATAGGTAAAATTTAAAATTTTTTAAATTCACGCAATTTTCTATCAATTCTAAAACTATTGATTATATATCTATTTATTTTTCAAAAATCTTTAAAAATCATATGTGTATTTCAATATATTAAAATATACTACTGGAAATAATGTAAATTTGGAACATTTTACTGATATTCAAGTAGAAACACTAAAACTACTATTGAGTACTTTTTCAGTCATGTTCTGAAACCGATTCTACTCTAAGTACCACTTATCTTCACTACTATTAAAATCAAGAAAAATTACACTCATTTAAAAAAATAAATAATTGAAAATCTATATCGATTAAAACTTCATTTGATTTCAGTTTCAGCACATGGCCGTTTCTAATATAAAAATCATATTTGGGAATTTTTTTTTTAACAAAAAGTTTTAAAATTTATCTGGTAGCTGTTTTGTTAAAGATTTTTGGTTTTCGATAAGGTATAGAAACTTCCCTTCATTTGAAACAAATAATGAGAAAATCGTAGTTCAAAGTAAGCATTATTCGAAGTCGTAAATAATTTCCTTAGAATCGAAATACGCGATAACCCCTCATTTAAATAAAAAAAACTTTAAAAATTTTAAAAACGTAAATTGCAAGTGTATCAAGAAAAACATATTTAAACGTTTTTTAAATTTAAAAAAAAGTAACCAAAATTAAAAAAATATTCACATCTACACATTGAGAATAAAAAATTACTAATTTTGGTTAGAAATGACCAAAAATGGCAGCTCTGTTCAAGATATCATCAAGAAAACAATTTATAAAGACAAACGAAAAATTTGTTCACTAAACTTCTATTCAGCTATTAAATGGAACGTAAAATTGCCAAACAAATGGAAAGGTACAATTGAGAGCAATCTCGTGGCCAACTTAAAAAGTGTGAGTGTGTTAGTAAAAAAAATGAGAGTGAGAGCAAATTTAAAGGAATTTAAAGACAAAACTTATCGTGTGTCCTCCAAGTTAAAGGCAAGTTCACTTGAATTTGTAAAAGTACGAGTCTATTGGTAAAAAATTGTGAGTGTATAAAACTTGAAACACAAAACTTGATCGTGCTACCCTCAAGTAAAATACAACCCTGATCAAATAAAGAGTCCGCCATCTAACGTTTTTTCAACTAGTGCTTATTTCGTGAATGGTAACACTTAGCTCATGTCTGATTTGACAGATAATTAGTTTTAAGGCCCAACCATAATATGCATAGCCTAGCTTAAACTACTGTCAAAAATTTACAAAAAGTCTCTCAAATGTATTTTAAATAACCAAAACAAAATAAAAAAACATTTGATTCCGTACGGAATGTGCGATCAGTTTCGCACTTTGCTTAAGCAAATGACATTTTCATAAAACTTAACAAAACGTTTCCTTAAGTTCAATATGGTTTGCCTCATATGATTTACATGTATTCGCACATTTGCTGAAACCAACTTAAGCACATTATGGTTGGGCCTTTATCCTTCCGCTGAACGAATATGGTTGTGTATACGCTTGAACAACGCTGGGAAATATTGCGATATTACTTTGAAAATCATGGTAATGTTGCAGAATGTGTGCGAAAATTGCGTACGGATTTTGGAAGAAGAGAAGCACCGTCAGCTCCGTATGTTCGTTATCTTGTGAAAAAAGTTAAGTGAAAAGCCAAAAACAGTGCGTACACCCGAGAATATTGCTGCTGTGGCAGAAAGTCAATTCACCGTCGTTCTCAACAATTGAACATTTCGGAGACATCATTGAGACGAATTTTGCATAAAGAACTTGGTATGACGCCATTTGAATGAAATTATTTTCTATTATTAACCGGAAGGATTGAACTTTAAAATAAAAAAAGAAATTGGAGAAAATATTCAGTAGTTTTTTTTTATAGCATTTTCAAAAAAAAATGTTATTTGGCGGACCCTTTACAACTTCGTTGCGTTGTGGTTATCAAAATTGGAAATGATAATACATTTGTCCTGTTTCGCAGCACGTTTCAAAATGAAACGGACCTATTTCGCTCTAAAAAGGTTGTATGGCAAAACATGTTGTTTGAATCATGTTTGGGACACGAATATTGCTGTCAGTGTGAACATGGTATGACCTCACTACTACATCAATGCAACAATAAAGAAAACAGCAGGTATTTTATTGTTACAATTGCGACGGTAAATGTCAAAATACCTTTATCAAAAATGTAAATAAACAAAACAAAGATGCCAAGCGTCAGAACGCGACGAGAAAAATATATGTTGTTTTTGTAGAAGTTAGGCCACTTTTTTTTTAACCGAAAAGTTGAAACCTACTGCTGCTTGTGATAATATTGGAATTTGCAAAGGATGTTAAAAAGAAGTTGAGCATCAAGAGATGAAACGTGTAAATTCAGACTTAAATTGGCAGCTTTGTTGATGACACATGGTACAACTACACAAGGTAGACTCTTTGCTCCAGTTGTTTGTCAGCTGTTACCACAAATAAACATTTATTAGTTGAAGCGCCAGAACACGAAGAGAAAAAATGTATGTACTTTTTGTAGAAGTGAAGCCACTTATTGTTTTAAACCGAAAAAAGTTGAAATCTAACCATTTTTCACGTGTTCTGTTTTTTTTCATTTGTGTTTTTCTTTTGTGTTGCTGAAGACACAGTGTTGCTCTTTTTTGACATTCTGGTAGAAAATACAAAAACAAATTGCCTGTTTTTTTGTCTTGTACTTGGACCCCTTTCAGACAAGCAAAGTTTACTTTTCAAAGTCTTGAGTTTATGGAAGAGAAGGGAAAAGAGAATAGCGGGGAATACATACTTTGCTGTACTCACAAATTCGTTTTGTTTTTCTTCGTTCGTAGATTATACCTGAAGTTGGCTGCAACTTTATATTTATATACAGCGTTACCAGAATCTTTGAAATGAAAATTGTCATATGGCGAAAGAAATCATATTTTGAAGAGGAAAATCTTAAATTTTTTTTTTTTAATTTAATTTTTTTAAAACAAGGGCAAAATAGTAAGAATTATTAATTTTTTATAAAAACATACTTCTTATTATTTAAATTGAAATACATAAAAACATAATTCGTCAGTATATGAAACTTTATAAAAATACATTTTTTCTTTTCACAAATATTTTTTTTATCAATATTCTAACTGCCTATTTCCGATGTGCGAAAGAATTATTTACTTCGTACAAATACATTTAAAACAAAACAAAGTTTTTAGAATTTGTTTTTGTTGTAAATGTAGTTGTTCGAAAGAAGGAATTCTTTCGCACATTGGAAATATGTTATTATATGCCTTTTTATATTTTTTATGTCCAATAATGATGCAATTTTGTGTATTCTAGATACAGGGTACAAAAGTGTGCAGCACCAATACACATCAAGCTGATGCAAAACTTCATTGTTTTAAAAATTGACTGTTTAAATAATCGTGTATTTTGTATAAGCAAAATTAAAGTAAAAATCAGAATTTCTAAAAATAAAAAATCATCATTTGAGAAAAAAATCTTTAATCATATTTTACAAAAAAAAACCAAAATATGATAAAATCATCATTCTGGCAACGCTGTTTATATATTATATTCAAACAAGAGAAAACAAAAATTTGTCAAATTCAACTTTGTGTGTCTGAGCTCGAAATAAAGTTTAAGAGAGAATTCAACAGTCTTTGTCAAAGTAAACTTTGCCTGTCTAAAAGGGGACTTGTTGTAGCAACGAGTATACCTTGTGTAGTTGTACCATGTGCAGTGCTGTCGTTTTTTTTTTTTTTTTTTTTTTTTTTTCAAAAAGCTTTTAAAAGGAATATACATACATACATATATACTACATAATTTGTATAAAGAAAAATTTAAATAATTTATTTGTTTTATATCACTTATTAAATTTTTATATTTTGAAATGAAATAATCTGTGGGAGGATTATTTTTTTACAAATTACAACTATATAATTAAAATTTATTAACAAAAAAAACTTTTTTGCATATAAAAAACTTGCAAATAAAGATAAATCTTGCGATATGACAACACTGACCATGTGATGACATGTATAGAATAGTGCTGTAAAGTGTATAATATTTTTTTGGTCAGTGCTGCCAATTACAAAGGTAAAAAAAGCGCGATATTTTAGTCTGAAACATTTTTAGTAAAGTAAATAAAAACTATTTAATTCCACATTTTTGCACACAAAAATTGTCTTTATAACTTTAATTCCTGTTTTCACAACTTAATTATAGCAAAAGGTAGGATTTTATCGGCCGTATAATAAGTCTTCTTTAACTTATCGCACTCTTTAGGTTAAAGTAAAGTTGTTATAAAAGAACGGCCGATAAAACGAACGCTAAGTTGTAATAATAGCCCTAAGTTTTATCAGTGCGAAAAATATAGATAAACCGTAATCGTTTTGATTGTGGTCCACAGTTTTAAAAATTCTGTTCGCCAAAATTTTTTTATTTAGCTGTCTTTATTTTATATAAACTTTTCGCTTTCAATTGCATAAGTTAAGAGAAATTTCAGTGTGATGAATAATTTTAAGACAAAAAAGGAGTTAACTAACGCAGTCAATTTTCATATATTATATTAATATATAGCCTAAGATAAAAAATATAACTGTTGTGAAAATGATGATATTTCATTAGATGTTTGTGCGATATGAAAAATTTAAATGATACGTATAACAATTCGAAGTATAACTTGCAATTGGTTTTGTGACCAGAAGGTGAGCCAAACGGTTTAAATGGAAGTATCTTTTTCATTGAAGATAATCAATATTTCTAGCTCTACAAACAAAAAAAAAAAAAAAATCATAGGTAAAATTACGTAAAAAATATGGAATAAAATTCACTTAGCGCAAGGGTAGCATGGCAATATCGAAGTATCTTAGGTAATATAACTATTAACTTAGGTTATTTCTATGTTCGAAAACGTATCTTAAAATTATGTTAAAGTTACTTAAAAACAATTAGTATTGTGGTTATGGATTTTAATCCAAATTTTTCAGGCTAAAGTTCATTAAATTTAATTTTCATTAAATTGTTTTTATGAAGAAAGGAATTTTACAACATGAATTGAATTAAAATTTATTGATAATTTTTAATTCTTGACTGAGCTGGGATTTGACCCCAGGTTTTCACGGACAGGTTGCTGCCCTGACATGTTTCAATTCTTTTAACAATTTCCTCAGAGGGGTTAACCGTTTAACACTCACCGCCATCGAAGACAGCTGTGACTTACATGTTCCTCCTTACTTCTGTTTTTTTATACTTTTTGTCAAGATTTCTTCTTGAAGTCACAAGTACCAATATGAAAAAACAGAAAAATGCTTATTGTATATATTACTAACTATTTTAGATAATTAAACTTAGTTTTTTTGTTTTTATATAAAATAAAATTACCTATGCACGCATTGGTAAAATTACCTAGATTATTTTATTGTGTTTACATTTTAAACTTATTTTAATGAAATTTAAAATTTCCTTGTATACTCGTCTAGAATATTAAAGGTTTAATATTAAATAAAAAAACTGAGCCATGGATTTAATATTTTACAAATATTATTAATGTGTTCATATCGTGTTTAAAGCGTTCAAGTTTGTAGTTATACACCAAATGAATATTTTAATTTTTTGGTGTTTTTTAACTTTCTACATTTTGTTTGTTTATAGTTGTATGTTTCTACTTTTTGTACCTGAATTAAATTTTAAAACCATTTTACATATATGTTTCTACTATTTATACCTGTATTTAATTTTAAAACAAGTACCTAGTAAGCTATTTATATATTGATTTCTAAGGTTCCAGGCTGGAACAAAGGGCCACAACAAAATTCTTCCATTGAGGTATGTTCAGTGTTTTCAGTTCGGACCAAGATTTCCACCATCAAACGAATTTCTTTTTCTACCGACCGCCTCCAGGTGCAAGATGGCCTTACAGGTCTCCTATTGCCTCCAGGGTTCCATTTAATTGCAGTTCTTGATATATCTTTGTTTCTTAAAAGAAGACCAGCCCAGTTCCATTTTCGGCAGGCAATTTCGAGCCGGATTGAAGTTTCACGTTATTTAATGTTTATTTATTTTGTTTTAATCAACATTGGATTTTTTAAATATATGTATTGACTTTAACGGCCAATTTCACCAAGTTCAGTTATAATTAACTATCAGCTATAACTGTCAAAACGTATTGTTAACTGGAAGTTAAAGTAATAGTTAATTTTAACTGAACTTGGTGGAATTGGCCGGTAATGAAATTTCATTTAACGCGTTAAAAATAGCGTGTTTTTATTGCAAATATTTGTCAACTCTATGATTTAGCGCGTTTTAATAAGAAGAATAATGCATATTGGTTATAAAATGTTAACAACGCTGAGTTTAAAGTAGGTTACATCACGTTGCATTCAGGGGTGAACGACGGATAGTGTGTAATTTTTGTATTTGGAAGGGACAGTTATTCAGGAAGATTCTGTATATCAAAGTAGTTAAGCAGACTTTATCATTCCAGTAACTTCGGCTAGGGACTCGTGTTCACGATCTGTCAAGCTTAATTAATCTAAAAAAGGGATCAGGGCTGGGGGGTCTAGACTACAGAAAATGTAGCGTTTTTCGTTCTTAGATTCTGATCGTTATAAGGCTATGGAATCGTCAAAAACTCTGACATTGTAAAAAGGTTACTCCTTATGTTGATAGTCAGAGAGCGCTTAAGGCTCTGACAGGGTTTATTGTCAAATCCAAGCTAGATTGCGACTGTAAGAAAGCTATCAACGAGCTATTTAAAATTAAAAAAAGCTCAAGGATTGTAGAAAGTGTACCTTCTGACCACTGTCCCAACAAATATATGGAGAATTAATGGAATAATAGCACTTCTGACTTTTGCAGATTATCTGATGATACAGGTTAGCTAGAAACTATCACACATATTGTCTGCCAATACACAAGAATGCATCTGCACAGGGATAAAAGTTGGGTTGACACCTCTATTAAGTGACATATTAAAGTGTCGGTTTCATTATAATACTGTAGTTAGGACAGACTGATCTTAAATTTGTCACATTTTAATTTATTACAGAAGCACTTCTCGTTACGGCTTGAGTAGTTGAGCTTTATATGGGACTTATGGTAAGATATGGACCAATCATCATGCAATTGGACAGTCATAAGGAACTCTGACGAAACATTTATTGCAATTGGAAAAGGTCTTATGCGAACTTAAGTGTTTTCCGAGAGTGAGCTTTATACGGGGCCTTTTATGAATTATGGACCGATGTTTACGAAAGTGACAGTGTCATTTCCAGTCTTATAAAACTGGGACATACCAAATTTTATTACAACAGCATTATTCGTTACAGCTTAACGTGTACTAAAGTGTTGTACGCGTACTAAAGTTGTGTAGGATATAAAAAATAGTCACCTGGGCTTTTACAGTCACCTTTAAATAAATTCACATTGGCAGTCATATTTTTTAGTTTTATTATTTTAAGGCTGGGTTTTATCTCAGTTAAACTAAGTTTAGTTAATCTGGAAACAGATTGTACCGCCAATACCAAGTTTGTACTCAAAATGTTGACGGAACCGCTAAGTTTTGCTTAAAATGTTGGTCTTTAATGAAATAATACAAAAAAAATTGCATTTCGCCGGCAAAATCCGAGTTTCAGAGTACTTTAAACGAAGTTTAAGCTTAATCCAAATCTCAAAAACCCGGCCTAATGGCTAATAAATCAGTGAGTGTTTAAGCGCTGGTTTAGTTGAACTAAACTTAAATTTATATGTAGATTAAACTCAACAGTTGTAAATCAGTGACCCATGTATTATACTATGTAGTGTAAAAAGTAACATGTGGCAGCACTACGATAAATGTTGACAAATTCATATGGTTTGTATTGGTAGTTTAAACGCCCAATTTTATGCGTTTAAATATGGTTTATATGTTTTCTGATTTATAGATTTGTTGGCATAAACACATTTTAAACCAAAAATAGAGTTTAACTTGCTCTGATTTATTAGCCCTAAGACGTTGGACAGTGGAGAAGGGTAGTAATTGCATTAAATAGAAAATATTCTTTCGTTAACCAGCACTTAAACTTTACGATATTAATTTTAAAAAATACAACCTTGAGGTGTGAAAAATTCGTTTTCGATATTTTAAAAACAAAAAACCAAGCGTACTTTGTCAGGAGCACGAAAACGAAAAAAGGACAATAGGAAGATTTTTTCCTGTTTTATGTATAGAAACAATATAAATACATTTTTGAATTTTGCATAATATTACCATAATCTGCTATTTGTGTTAAAAAATATATAAATAAAAAATAAATTAAAAAACAAAGTCGTGCGCCTTAAAAACAAAATGGACAACTTTTCACTTCGACTCTCCAGTGATGATACAGCAACTTCAATGTATTTATCATTTGATGCTGAAAGTACCATGTCCACAGCATGTTACAAAACACTAGAAGCCATGAGTGATATCTCAGCTCTATCTGCCATCGGTATGGACGATTCAGAAATCAAGTATAAATCTGGAGATAATCATTTGAACAGCACATTGGAGGCAAATGATGATTCTCAAAATGTAAGCCCTTTAAAGACTGTAAAGAAAATAGAGATGACAAATATAAAATCACATACTCCCTTAAGAGCACTGCCAAAAAATATTTTAAAAGAATATAAGGCAATCTGTTCTACTCCGTCCAAGGAGCAGTTGTTAAAAACTGTTGATGTGACACGAGGTTCGGACGCTACAAGATGTGTAGATTTGGGTTTAGTTTTTTTGGGTGTGGATGATGAAAAGCCTGCTTACTTTCCTCCACCGCCTGCAGAAGAGTGTGGAGAAAATAAAGAAAATGTTTTACCAGATATTGAAGAAGTGTCTACTTTGTCAACATGCTCGTCTGTGGAAATAACTACATCTGTTATTGAAAGAAAAATGTTGACATCAGTGTCAACCGTCGGTTCTATAACAGAAGAAGAATCTGAAGTTGAAGAAATGAAAATTACAAAAAATTTGGAATCAAATGTAGCATCACTTGAGTTTGAAAAAAACGCGGAACTTAATAGTATATCAATAAATAATGATGATAAAATTCATCATGGCGAAAACGAGATTTTTAATGTAGAAGATTTCACAAAAGAAAATCCTGACAGCGATACTCTTGTTACAACTAATATTACGGAATATATGGGTAAGTTTATAATTGCCCTATTACGGTTTACAACTCAACTCAGTTGAGTTGAAATTAAAACAACTGCTAGTGATGAGCTTTAATTCTTTTATGCTGTTAACCGCAATATAATAATTTGTAAACCATAAAAACTGCAAAATTTTAACTGAACTAGAGTTGAGTTGTTAATTGTAATAGAGGCATATGATACAATTTTGGCCTACTAAATATAAAACGCAGTTCCAAACAAAACAAAAATGTACATAGGGTCTTTGTAACACATAGTTTTCGAATTATGGACCTCTGTAGTTTTCATATATAGGTATGTAGTTGTCGATTTATCATAACATCATAAGTTGAGATAACATAGCAAACAAGTTTAAAAAAAACTCAGAACAAATCATTTGTATCAAATAATTAAAGAATTTTTATAATGAAAACTCGTACCTATGTTTAACAAAATTTGTTTAAACTTTTTAAATTTGTCTTTACATGTTATGATAACAGAACATAGATATACATATATGCGGTTTTCCACTACATGTCTGAACGTATATGGCCAATATTGTTATCATTTAAAAGCTTTTGAATATATCTTTCAGGATAAACAAAATTTATTAAAAATTATTAACCTATTAAGAAGCGGGGATGAGTAAGCGAAAATTCATGTTTTTAGTAAGAATATTAATTGATAGGCAGAGAAGTTTTAGTGAACGAAGCCTGTGTTGTTATACCATAGCGGCGAAAATCCCTTTATAGCTTTGGTTAGCGAAGCGGGTATTTGATATTTAATAAAAAAAATGTTATAGGTATGTATGTACTTTTATTTGAATAAGCTATTTGTAAACTTTTGTAAAAAATGTAGTTGGAACTAAAAAGTTACAAATTTTTAAATAAATTTTGTATATCCAGAAAGATTTACTCACAAGCTTTCAAATGGTACCAATATTTGGTGATATGCGTTCAGAGATCCACAACTTGAAATCTATACTTTTCTGAGATTTCCCATATAATATTTTCTTCTTATTTATCAATGTTCTGTCCCTTAGGTTCATTTTTTTTTTTTTTTTTTTTTGTTTTTAGCTGCGTTAGAAAACTATAATTGTTCCATTATTTTTCATAAACTTATAAAAGACTAATATTTTAATTTGTCTTTAAATAGAAGTAATAAAAGAAACTTTGGAATTACAAAAAGAAAAATCTCCTGAAGCAAAAGACTTGGAAATTTCAAAGGAAAATATCAATAAAAATCTGCCTACTAAGCCGAAAATTGCCGCTTTGGCACGAAATGCACGACGTTCTATATGTGAACCGAACTTAAAAACTAATAAACCATCAAGAATTTTAAATTCTGATAATAAAAGACGATCTTTATTGCCTACATGTAAAAAATCGACTTTAAATATTGATGCTGAAATGGAGATTCCTTTTTTAATGAGTAAACTATTAAAAATTACTAATACTCCAATGGAAACTGTAAAAAATGAAGATTCACAAACTGTAAAAAATCAGAAAATGCCAATGGCTGCAGATAAAAGACGTTCTATAATGACTTCAATGAAAACAAGAACATCATTTATGCCTACAGCTTCAGGAGAAAAGAGACCGTTTAGTTTTACACAACGCATGTCAGTGGTAGTTAAGACAACATTAAATAGTCCAGCACGCAAAATTGCGCGTAAAAGTTCGATGGGTGGTTTAATATCTTCACATCAAAGAAGAAGTGTAATACCACAAAAAACTATTTCTACCCATTGTTCAAAGATTAAAAAACCTGAAGTTTTTGAACGTAAAACTATGATGCCAAAAACTTCTGGTATTGCTTTAATATCCCAATCAGCTACCAAAACTATAGCTCCATCGGAAGAAGATAATACTAAACCCACATCTACTGGAGCAAAAATGCTAGAAAAAAATAAAATAAACCCTATTGGTAATCTATCACATAACAAGCCTGATATTTCATACATTTGTAATTTTTGCAAAGAAAAATTTCGCATAAAATCTTTGCTCGATGCACATAAGCGTTCACACGAAAGTGATAATATTACACCAGCCTTTATTAAAAAACCGTACACTACTGCACAGGGTTCGGCGGGTTCTTTACTTGATAATTCAAATCAATGTAAATATTGTGATAAAAAATTCGCTTTATTAAGAACTTTACATATTCATCTTCTGCAAAATTGTTCAAAAATTCCTCCATCAGAGAAAAGAAAACTTCAATACACTGATTTGAATCATGTTGAAAAAGCGCAATTGCCGAGTGTATTTTCAAATTATAACGTTCACAGCAATGCATCCAGTAGAGTTTCAACAGCAAATGCTACACCACGACATGCAATTAAACAAAATATGAATGCAAAGAAAATTCCAAAAAGTTCATCAGAATCATTAAATGATAATAAAGGTAAAAAAAAGTTCTAATAAAACTATTGAACTTCATAGATAGAAAATTTGTATTTTTATGTATTAAATTTCAACAAAAATATTTATAAAATATCAACGATTTCAGATATACAGAAAAACGCATCGGAATTAGTAACATATATTGGCGGAAGTAATGTAACAGCTCCCCAAGCTACGGCTCAAAAAGTAAAAAAGATTACAGCTCACGCCGGAGTTTACAGGACACCTAGCAAATCTGTTCCTTGTCATTTATGTAAATTGACATTTAAGAGTATATTAGACTACACCAATCATAATTTAACAGCTCACGGTACAAATAAAGTAACAGTATCAGAGGACACAGGCAAAGATGACAGTAAAAAATTTATTGCAACTATCAATGTCTAAGAATTACAAGTTTATATTTTAAATAAATTTATTTTTAAATATAAAAATTAAAACTTTACTGCAAGCAGTAAATGACCCAAAGGAAACCCACCTTTAAGCATCTATTTAATTTAATATTTTTTTTATTATACGCTTAAATATAAATAAAACTTAGACATAATGATGAATTAATTGGTCTTCGATTTCTTTTCTGGTGGGGGTTTCATATCAACATTTTCTTGTTTAATATCTATAATTTGATTAGAAGTACCACCTGCTGGGCTTGTTCCAGTGGGATTAACATTGTTCCCGGTATTGTTCGTATTTGCATCTTGTACACCAGCAATATTTGTTTCTTGTAGATTTTGTGGTGGTTGTCCACCTTGCTGTTGAATTTGTTGTTGATGAATGATTGGTGGTATAGGTGGTGGAAATTTTCTCAATAGCTCTGCAAGTAACATATCAACTCGTTGCATTTGAAATACTGTACCACTATCGTCTTTGGTGGTTGTTGAATCTTTTTTAGCAGCTGCTTTTGATTTTTCAGTTACTAAAAATATAAAATAACGATAAGCGTCACAAATTATTGTATGCATAATATTCAATTTGAATAAAATCTTATTTATAACCAGGACAAGTTTTTTATACTATTTGCATGAAAAATATGCTATTGCACAATGCCTACGTTTTAACAACGCTTTTATAACATCATGTTATAGCAGCAAATCATGTCTGTTGTAGACGGGGAGTTTCTGAACAACTTTGTATGTTTTGTTTTTGATAGTGATTTATTTTAAAATGCCAAAAGAAACTAAAAAAGGCTAATGCTCGTATAGGGAGAGATGACCCACAAAATGTAAAGAGCTGATTGTTCCGTTCTGTTATGTTTGCTTTACATGAAAGTTATCCGTCATAGAAGACGTAAAATAAACATTTCAAAATATTAAGAATAAAATATTTATCGAAGAACTTAACAAAGTTATTATCGAAAAGTTTAAAAACGACATACAGGCAGTGATGCCAACTAAGTGCATTTTGGCACTATTTATGCTTTTAATGCTTTTTGATGCCTCAAAACGACAAAATTTTATCTTTAGTGGCAAACTAAGAAAAAGCACTAACTTGGTGCTTTTTAAATTTCACGTTAGTGCCTTTAGTGCTTTTTACAATTTTTAGTTTTTTCTACAATTTAATTAATTATGCAGTAACAATTTTGTTCATTTAGTGTGGCAAGTTGTTATTAAGTAAGCTCACGACAAAAGCATCGCCCAGACTTGCAATTTTTGTTGCAGCAATGCTTGAGTTTACTGGTGAGAAGATTGGGGAGGAGTACTCAGTTTTATGTACTCTGCAATCCTGCTTTGTTTTGTAAATCTAACATCGGCTGTTAATCGCAATAATAACGATGTTTTTTTTTTTGTTGCACATTTTATTAAAGAGAAATGCTTGGAAAATATTAAGAAGAAGGAGAACAAATCTTTTTGAATAGAAGTCAACAAAAAAAAAAAAAATATTAAGAATTTTATGTTTGCCATACTTTAATGCGGAAGTTGAAAGAACATTTAGTTCACTGAACTGTAGTAAATCCAAAATTAGAAACGGATTATCCTTGAACTCTATTAAAGGGCATAATAAACCACACAAATAGCTTGGCAAACATGTCAAAATTTTAAGTTTGTACAAATAGTTTGTGTTGTTAATTGGGGTGTTTGCTGTTTGGACAAACATTCAAAGCAATGTTTGTAGAAATATTAAAAATTCTTAATATGGCAGACATGTTGAATATTTGTCAAACTTTTTGTTGTGTCTAGTGTTAAAAGTAATCATTCCAGCGAAAACTTTGCAGAGTAAAGCCGTAGAAAAAGAAGCATAAAATAATTTTTAGCGTTAATTCTATTTTTTTAATAGCATTGTTTGTCCCAAAACTCTACTCCAAAATTATTTTTCTTTCTTTTATATTTTTTCTCCGTTTTAAACAAACAGAAGCAAAAACAAAGTACATGTTTGCAAAGCAATATGTGTGGTTTTTTATGCCCTTAACCTTTGTTTAAGTGGATAAATTAAGACTTCTACAAACTTAACACAAACATTTTATATATAATTATGTTTAAAATTACTTCCCTACCGGAGATTGAACTAGTACCTAACTAGTACAAACACATCCAGTACTAGTTCTGAACTGTAAAAACTTTTCTATACCATCTTAGTGCTCAAATTATCATTGAGTGTCATCAACAATTTCATACAAATTGTTGCTGAAGTAGAAGTAGAATCAACTTTTTAAAAAAACTTTAGTAAAATTTGTGTTTGAAAAATGAAAGGAAAATATATGAAATACTTTGGGAAGAAATATGATAAAAGAAAAAACGAAATTGTTGCTATTATTGTCTATGAGGCTTAACCGTAGGAACACAATTGCACCGTATGAACGTAGTAGATACGTTGTCAAATTATTTAATACAAAGGCACACAATAGTTGGCGCAAACGTAAAAGCGTATCTACGTCGTACGTCGACAGATCTTATTCTATTTCATACGCCGGTTACGGCCGAATTGTCATAGAAAAGGAAAAATTTTAAAAATAAAATGAAATAATTTTTATTAATACTTACGTTGTTTATTTGAGCTAAAATCCCATGTATAGCCCTTATTTGGATGGTATCGAGAATAACTGCTTGCTTCTTCAAAGGCTGATTGTAAATTAGTAACTGTTGAAAGCTAAATTACAATATAATTTGAAAAAATATATTAATACCTATAAATATAGAAATGAAAACCAAATCTTACAATTCTGGAACTTATAACATTTCCCAAATCTGGAGCTTTATAAATGGTGCCGCCTATAATATAGTAATCTGCTATTGGTGTTGCTTCTTGAGGATTATGCCGGTGTTGTTTACGTATAACATATAAAATAGGTTCGTGGACATGAAGTAATATATATTCCAGGCCTACCATATTTCTAAAATAAATTTATAAGAAGCAATAAATATCTACATGCACAAAATACTTAAACTTACTGTAAATTTTCAAGACCCAAACGTTGCATACGAATATTTTCATTATTGCACATGCGATCATAAAATGGATTTGATTTTCGACAGAAATAGTCCATTACATTTTGTGGATTTAATGAAGCCATCATTTGAGTATCATGCCAAGAAACCCATAAAGGGTTTTCTTGTGTTATTATTGGCTGGCGGCTTGGTAGCATTTTGTTTACTTTTAATATGAAACACCTGTTGGTTCCTAGAAAACAAACAAGGAAAAAGAAAAATAACAAGTGTCTTGTTTTTTACGTTTTTTGGCGGTTTGTTGGTAAACAAAAAATCGGTTCGTATTAAAACGTCATTATGCCTCTCATTTCCTCCTCAATTTGAATAAATTGCTATAATTAGAGGTCAATGTTGATGCAAAGGCAAAGTCTGCATTATTTTTATGCACACTATTATTTTTAGTTGTGCTATTTTATTTTGATTTATCGTACTTATTTTGATTATTTCTTGTCGTTGTGCAATAATTTTAATTTAGTGTTTGACTTCAAAAATAAACGACGCTTCTGTCGTCGACCACATTAGACGTTTGAATACTAAATAAAAACAGGTGAGTTTATTTACTTTCACTTTTATTGTGTAATTTCTAATAAAACTTTGCACTTTTTAAACATATATTTTAATTTTAGATGTAATTGGGAATACAAAAATTAAAACAAAATTTTATTTGGCTATGCTGAGAATTTTGGTTGCGGATACAAATTGACACAAAAAACAGCTGAACAAATTTGTGCTACCATATTAATTCGTTATAATTTAAGCGAGGTATGTAAGTGGATGTATAAACAGAAATAAATGGTTTCGTTCATTTAAAAAAGTATTCAGTACTCAGTAAATTTAAAAATCTTTAATTTATTGTGAAAATTAATCAGTTCGATGATTTATTTATTTATATATTAATCCATATTGTAATACAAAGTCATTGAGGGCAAAAGACGTATTACATAGCAATACATGATTAATAAATAAGTGACAATAAAAACTTAACTTTTCTTTCGTTAGCAAAACAATAGGAGAAAAATTCGGTTTTGCCGAATCTTATAAACGCTTCACCAAAAAATGTAAAAGCCAATTGTTGACGTAAAAGTAAATATGTAAGTCAAATTTGTCATAACTCGATTTTAGCCCTTAAGGCCGTGTCAGATACAACTTCGTCACGTTGCGTGACATTTATAACCTTCACAGAAAAGCGTAAAGTAAAAGACGTATGACACAATAAAAGCTTTGACAACACTCACGGATTGTTTGATTACCTTTAAAAGCATTTGGTAAATTATACATGTAATTATCGTGTATGTGTTTGTATGTTTGTATGTTTGTCGCTTTATAGACTCCGAAACTACTGAACCGATTTTCCTGAAATTTTTACAGTAACATCACGTGAGCCCTAAAAATAAAATAGGCTACTTATTTTTTCGATAGGGGCAGGGGAATTGGTACCCCCCATAGGATGCCAATATTATACTGAACCGATTTTCCTGAAATTTTTACAGTAACATCACGTGAGCCCTAAAAATAAAATAGGCTACTTATTTTTTCGATAGGGGCAGGGGAATTGGAACCCCCCATAGGATGCCAATATTATACTGAACCGATTTTCCTGAAATTTTTACAGTAACATCACGTGAGCCCTAAAAATAAAATAGGCTACTTATTTTTTCGATAGGGGCAGGGGAATCGGTACCCCCCATAGGATGCCAATATTATACTGAACCGATTTTCCTGAAATTTTTACAGTAACATCACGTGAGCCCTAAAAATAAAATAGGCTACTTATTTTTTCGATAGGGGCAGGGGAATTGGTACCCCCATAGGATGCCAATATTATACTGAACCGATTTTCCTGAAATTTTTACAGTAACATCACGTGAGCCCTAAAAATAAAATAGGCTACTTATTTTTTCGATAGGGGCAGGGGAATTGGTACCCCCCATAGGATGCCAATATTAATTATCGCATATCTTAAGAGCCGCTGCACGCATTTTGCTGAACTTTTTGTAGTAGGATCTTCTGAGCCCCTGAATTGAAATAAAATAGCAGCGGGGGTATAGGAATACCCCATAGGACGCCAATGTTTAACATCGCATATCTTAAGAACTGTAATAGTGAGAATGTTCAAACTTTCTAAAAGTCACTCTTATGGTATACTACACTTTTGAAAATAAAAATAAAGCGGGTAGGCGCAGGGGGGGAAATACCTCCCATAGGATGCCAGTGTAGCGAAGCGCACCGGGTTAAGCTAGTTTGTTATAAAAATAAAACTTAAACATTTTATTGGAAGATTTACCGAAATTTAATTTTGCAAAAAAAAAATAAAAGAAAATAACACTAGCTGGATGTCAAATCGCGCAAAAAGTTGAGAGTTGCCCAACTTTTCGCTTTGCTCTGCGTTAAAAGTACTTTATGTGACATGTTTCGTATAAAAATGTATATTTCATCTTAGATGTCAAAGCGAATCTGTAAAGCAACGCTAAGCAAAAGTTTTATCTGACATAGCCTTTATTCCTTGTGGGCACAGAATCAAGTTAAGGGCATAATAAACCACACAAATTGCTTGGCAATTATGCACTTCGTTTTTGCTTCTGTTTGCCAATAAACTACACAATCATATATCGTACAAACATTAATTTTTCATTTTTGTTTTGCTTTCAATGAATGCTGACGATGATTGTGCGGCGGCAATTTTGCCCGCTATTTGTTAAAAACCCCGAAGAAATATAATAGAAAGAAAAATAAGTTGTAGTAAAGAGTGCTCTAAACAAAAAACTGTTTGGGGTAAACAATGCTGTTAAAAAAATTAGAATTTACGGCTGAAAATAATTTTATTGCTTCTTCTTCTACATCTTTACTCTGCAAAGTTTTCGCTGAAATGATTAGTTTTAGCACTAGACACAACAAAAAGTTTGACAAATATCCAACATGTCTGCCAAATATTAAAAAATTTTAATATTTCTACAAACATTGCTTCAAATGATTGTCCAAACAGCAATCACCCCAATTAACAACACAAAATATTTGTACAAACGTATGATTTTGACATGTTTGCCAAGCTATTTGTGAGGTTTATTATGCCCTTTAAGGACAAAACTATTCGTGCATCCAATATATTGCATATATTTTTAAAATTATATGCAAAATTAAAAAAATTAAATGCAGTTTTATAAAACAAATTTTATAATTACTTTTAAGAAAAAACAAAAAAATTCAACATATTTAGAAAAAAAATAGTAAAATTCATAGGGACAAAAGTATTTGTACATTTCATGGTACAACTACACAAGGTAAACTCGTTGCTACAACAAGTACAACAAGACAAAAACAACAGGCAATTTGTTTTTGTATTTTCTACCCCAGACGTCAAAAAAATAGCAACACTGCATTCAGTAAAACTAAACAAAAATTTAAAAAAAAAACGAACAAGACAACACGTGCAGAAAAATAAAAAACTATAATTTTTTATAATTTTTTGTGTAGTTAAAACTAAATACAAACATAGAAAATTCTTAAGCGACTTATATTAGAATTTCCGTCTTTTCAATATTTCCGGTCTCCAGTTAACAGGATGTGATTCTTCTGTGGCCTCATTGTTTTCCTTATAAACAAGGCGAATTCATGTATACGGTGGTGTCGATACTACAACAAGTACCAACACCAAAAACACAGCAATGTATTTTTTTGTTGCTTTCGTTGATCGATATGTAAAAAACACAAGCAACTTTTGACATTTCTCTCTCTAAGTAAGAAAAAAAAGTAGCACAGCTGAGCTTTCAACGCCACCTGGTAAATGAGTTCGCCTTGCTTATAAATTTTAATTGTTTTATAGGCTTCAGCTGTTATTAAAGGCTAGATTACACTATTATACTTTGTATTAATACATGTCAAAAACTCAAGTAATATGACAAAGTGTGATAGTGTGAATGCAATGTGTCACAAGTAGTACGAAAAAAGTTTGACATCCCATACGACTTAATCGTTTTTTGAAAAATTTCTAAACGCTAATACTTTTCATTGGATCAGGGTTGCATTTTAACAAAAGCATGTTCATGTGTGATAGTGTGACTACAAACTGTAATGTTACATTAGATTTTTTGACAGTCACAACAAAACTCACTAGATTTCCATCTCACAAAGTATTATGGAATACGTAAAGGCCGTGTCAGATACAACTTTGTCGCTTTGCGTGACGTTTCTACCTTCGGCAGAAAAACGCAAAGCAAAAGGTGTATGCCACAATGAAAACTTTGACAACACTCACGCATTGTTGGTTTACTTATAAAAGCGGTTGGTAATTTGTACATTTAATTATTTGTTACAAAAATTAAAGTTATAAATTTAATTGGACGGGTTTTTGGAATTGAATTTGGCAAAAAAAAATTTAAAAAAAGAAAATTATACTAGCCAATTGTCAAAGCGCGCAAAAAGATGAGAGTTGGCTAACTTTTTGCTTCGCTCCGCTTTGAAAGTACTTTATGTGACATGTTTCGTATAAGTATGTATATTTTATCTTAGATGTCAAAGCGAATCGGTAACGCAACGCGAAGCAAAAGTTTTATCTGACATGGCCTTAAGGCTTGTGAGATAGTGTAATCTAGCCTTAAACGTGAACCTGATTGATCGAAACACATGGCAAATATGCTAGCCTCGCTGTCCATGTACATTTGTTCATACAACCTGTGCTGCCACGAATAACAACATTTTTACAACCAAAATTTTGAAAAAAGTTACAAAAAAAAAATTCCTTTTGTTAATTGAAAAAATTTTTAAAATTAAAAGGAAAATATTAATTACAAATTAAGAAAACAAAACAAGAAATGAAATTCTTGTAAATATTAAACAAATAACGAGAAACTTAAATTAAAAGTTTTTATTTATTTGATACCTTTTTCATAAGAATTATTTTTATTTTCTAAGAGTTAAAACCCGTCAAATGTCTATACAAAATTCTGTATAATTTTTGAATATATCGTTTACAATAAACGAACTTTGTAAATTTGTAAAAATACTTAAATAAATATACAAAAAATTAAATTTAAAATTCACGCCATTTTCTTACAGTAAATTCCACAAATTTTAAAATTATAGATTATATATCAATTAATTTTTGAAAAATCTTTAATATTTTTACATATGATTAGTATTGTGGTTATTTTATTGAACTGTTAATGGTTTTTAATCCAAATTTAGATATTTTAATTAGGCTTAAGTTCATTGAATTTAATTTGCATTAAATTATTTTTATGAAGAAAGGAATTTTTACAACATGGAAGATTAATTAAAATTGTTATTGATAATTTTCATTCTTGACTGACCTGGGATTCGAAGCCAGGCTGTCTGGCGTGTGATTCGAACCCAGGCGGCTGGTTACCCTGACATGTTTCGACCTCAACCACTAGGTCTTCTCAAAGGGATTTGCCGTCTTACATATTATTTTTACATATGTGTATTTCAATATATTGGAATTAATGTAAACTAAGAACATTTTACTTCTATTCAAGTTTTTAGAAATACTTAAACTACTTTAGTGTCTTTTCTGAAATCGATTCTGCGTGATATTATGCACTTTCTACTTTAAGTACCACTTATCTTTACTACTCTTATGGCCGTTTCCTCATTAGACGATTATCTTTTTCCCGAATAAAAACTGCACATTAAAGAAGTTTGGTTTGCTCAATGCCTTATTTGCTTATATTCTGTCGCAAAGCTGACCGAAACTCATCAGCCAATTATTTATTTGCCGTACATATAAATTCAATCAGCTTTTAAATATATTTTGAGAGGTGCTGCCAACTGAAAACAATGTTTTTGTCGGTATATTGAGAAAACCAAAATCGTAACGGACCGTTGTGGACATTAAGTAACAGGAAATTTGTCGATACTTTGAGAAAATGGCCTCTAAAATTAAGAAAAACTACGCTCATTTTAAAAATATGTGAAAATCTCCAACGATTAAAACTTCATTTGATATCAATTTCAGGACATGGCCGTTTCTAATCACATTTGGTAATTTTTTTCTTAACAAAAATCTTAACAAAAATATATGGTAGCTATTTTCAAAGGATTTTTATTTTCGTTCACTCGAAACATATGAGAAAATCGTTGTGCAAAGTACACATTATTCGAAGTCGTTAATAATTCCCTTCGAATCGAAATACGCGATGCAAGTGTATCAAGAAACACATATTCATACGTATCTCCACATTGAGAAAAACAATTACCAATTTTGGTTAGAAATAAACAATAATGGCAGCTCTGCATATAACAATTTCTCGCCGTTGTCAAATTCTTACTACCATATAGGGAAACAAAAAGAAAAACGTTCTTTGTATGCATGTATGTGAAGCAAAAAAAAAATATACATGTATAATTAAAATGCAAGCAACTTTTTAAAGCCTAAGGGAATACGCCAAATAAACATCTGGCTCCTTGCGCAGACCTTTTGGATAGGCCTTGGTAAGCATATATAAGACCTTCTTATTTTTCTTAAACGCAGTAAATAGTTGGATATCCGTTCGCATCAATCATCTCAAAAGTTCTCGATAGAGTTCAGGTCAGGTGATTGCAGAGTTAATTTAATTGCATTGGTGCATAATAAAGAAACTACGACCTTACTGAACGTGATATATGTTTGGGGGCATTATCCTGTTGAAATACCCAACGTTCGCCAGGACCCAAAGAATCTATGAAATTCTTAAAATGACCTTCCAATATTCGCAAATAGTGATGCTGATCCATAACACCATCGATTATTCGACTTTTTTCAAAAACCGGTTTTCGAATATTCCGAATAGTTGCTATTTTAAAAAAACCGGTTTTCGGTTAAGCATAAAAATACAAAAATCAAATAAGTTTCTGTAATAAAACGTTAATTTAAGTAAAAGCAAAACAATTCACATAGGTAAGGAACCAACAAAATACGGAGCTATGACTTAAGGTATGTTCAGACCTAACAAATATTTGACGATAAAATCGAAAATACCGTGACCAGTTAATTAATCTAGCTTAAGCTTTATTTTAACAATTTCTATTTATTTACAAAACTTTATTTGTAAGAAGATATTTGTATAATTTAATTCAAAAACTGTTAAATGATGTTTGATCTAGCCAAACGTTTTGCAAATGCAAATAAAAAATTATAGGAATTTAATAAATTTATTATTTGAGATATTCTCCTAAATTGATTTTAAATAAGTTTTAGTTTATTGGTGCTTAAGCATGTCTATATGAATCTGTAGACTTCAACCATATTTTTGAAAAGTTGCAAACAAAACCTCTTAACCAAATTATTCAAATTATTTCTTATTCAAATTATTTTGTTTCAGCATTATAGAAACGAATAGTAATATCAACATGATTTTTGTATGAAATATTTGTCAATTTGTAGACCACAATTTAAACCTTCTATGACTTTGTTTGATTTCTTAAATTTAGTTTTGTAGTTATATAAATAAAACTGATAAATGTCGTTGAAATCGTTGATTCCGCCGGAATGTTGTAGTTTTAAGCATGAAGATACGCTAGAACTACTTAAGAGTTTTTAGTGCCTTAACGGGCATTTCGGGCAACACAAAGGGCTAATATTTTACCCAATGATTTATTTTGGCAGCTATTTTAGTAAAGTATTATATGTCGTCTCTTTAAAACTACTTCGAAAGGAGCTGTTTTATTTTGAGCACATAATTGTCAAGCATGTGGACTAATTTAATGTGATTAATAAGTCGTGACGTTTAGGAACCTTTGCAACTTATCATTTTAGGGCACTTCAGACACCCATTTTTGCTTTTTTAATCCCGTTCGAAATATCTCCAGAGATAACATCTAAATCAAAATATATAATATTTAGAATACTCTCGCACAAATTAATATTTACTTTTTAACTGAACTTTTTGTGGTATTTTTTTTTTTTTTTTTTTTTTTTTTTTTTTTTTTTTGATACAAGAACACACGCATTTATAAGCGATTTTTATTATCATTGCTCATAATGTATTTTGCTCTTGTTACATTTTGTTTTGACATTCTGCATAAAAAGTTCAAGTTTGCCCCACATTCAGTTAGAAAAATACTTAAATTACGGGTACATTTACAACACGTGTAAGGACAACGTATATAAATTACACATTATTAAAATAGCCGGTTAATTACACCAAAATAACCGGCTTATTCGATATTCGAAAAATGAGCATTTTAAAATAACCGACTTGGGCAAAACTAAAATAACCGGTTAAAACCGGTCGAATAATAACCGCCCGATCTCCCTAATAACATCGTTTAAGAAAAATAAGAAGGTCTTATATGTGCATACAACATGTGCAAATACTTTTGTCCATATGAATTTTACTTTTTTTTTATTTTTTTTTCTATATGTGTTAATTTTTTTTTTAATAGAATAATAATCTTTGTTTATATAATTTTTATATATTTTTTTTTTTTTGAATTTTTTATATTATTTTAAGAATATATGCAATTTATTTTATTTTTTTTAATTACATAACAGAGTCCATAGGGCCTTTTATGGTTAATAAAGCTACTAATTTAATGATAAACTTCAGTAATTAATATAAAATATTATAAACAAGAAAAAAGTAATATATGTAATCTCAGCAGCAGAAGTCTGCGTACAAGCCATTTATATGTTTTTCAGAACTAAAAAGTAAAAACATTTAGTTTTATTTGTTTATTACGATTAGATTTAAAAATATTTGTACTTATTTTTTAACAAAAATAAGAACGATAGTTCATAACTTCAAAGGAAACTAGCAGCCTATTCAAAAAGACATATGCAAATGTCTGCGTACAAACAAATTTTTAATTAAAAAAAAAATAAATTTTTTTTTATAGATTTACACAAAATGTTTTTACTTTTTTATTTCTGAAAAACATAGCAATTGCTTGTTAGCAGACTTTTGCTGCTGAGTGTATATTAAATTTAACATGATTATCAAAGCGAATTCATGTATACGGTGGTGTCGATACTACAACAATACCAACACCAAAAACACAACAATGTATTTTTTTTGTTGCTTTCGTTGATGTCAAAAACACAAGCAACTTTTGTAATTTCTCTTTCTAAGTAAGAAAAAAAAAAGTAGCACAGCTGTGCTATCAACGCCACCTGAAAAATGAATTCGCCTTGATGATTATCTTACAAACGATAAAGAAATTGTTAGTTAAAGACAATAAATACATTAAATAGCAAAGATATAAAAAATGTCATATATTTTGTTCCCATATATATGCACATATTGGCAACATAATTTGACGATTCCTTGTTGACCGCGAGAAATTAAAATTTCAAACAATATTAATTTATATGATGTATGAATAGTAATGTCCTTAACTGTATAAGATGACTTCAAAATGTTTGTTTTCGTTCCCATTAATCCCCATCATATCTGGTGTCTTCGGAAAACCAATTTCAAGACAAACCGACGGACGGATAGACAGATTCAGTTGTAGTTGACTGTTGACTGACGAAAATAAGTAGCCACACTATCGAGCAAGCGAAAATTTGAGCAAAACTGTCAGCTAGTATGAATTGTTATATATGTAAGTACTTATATACCCTTCACCACAAGTGGAAATGGCTTTCCGTCGGCTTAATATGCAAACCTGCTAGCTCCATTTTAAAGGAGAGACATAAAACTTCCAATATTTCATATTTGCAGCTTGAGAGAAGTTGTTCTTATCAAACCATTTTACACATTTCAAGACTCAAATTGAAGAAAAACTACATGCTGGTCGACGAGACGTAAATTTGTCTACCACACGGCATCAAAATCTCAATTTACTTAAAAAGTGGACTTAGCAGGTTTGCATATTAAGCCAACGATATATAAGTTGGTCATTCCGTTTCTAATATCTTCAATATTGATATTATGCCGTTTAAAGTATGAATATTCTGGGTCCTTATGAAAAGCAAAGTTGTGTATAATGGAATTGGGTTTCCGAAGACCCAGATGGAGACTAGGTTGCTATAAATTTATATCACATATTTTTGAAGTTCTGCCAGATCGGTCCATAAATGACCGATATACAAGCAGAAAACCACGTTTGTCTCTAATTTTTATTTTAATGTGTAGACGTTGTTTTTGCTATTCTTACATGTAACAAATACATACATGACTTGTCGTTTAAGCAGAGAATTGTGAGTGAGTAGTTTTGTGAAGGGTATTTAAGGTTCGGCACAGCCGAATATAGCACTCTTGTTATTTATTTATATCATTCCCGAAACAACACATTTCAAAATTCTACATGGTAGCACTTAATTTGTTTAAAAGTTTGTCTTGTTTAGTTTTCTTCTTGTTTCATTATCCAGTTTTGTTTTGTTTCCCGTTCTTGTTGTATTTTTTATAAAAGTGAGGAAGTTGACAGTTGTGTTTTATGATTTTTCGCATACCTATAAGTTTATTTTTTTTAATATTTTCACGAAAACAATGATTATTGTATTTATATAAATAATTTAGAAAAGCATGTCACGGAAAATTTAAAGAATAATATTACATATAAATAATAAAATATTAAAATTAACCACTGTACCTATCAAGTAAAAGGGAAGGAAATAAATTGGTGTACCTATTTCCACGATATTTATTGCTAAAAATATAATTAAAACAAAAAATAATATATTTAGAGGTCATATTAAAAGTTTATGTGGTTAAGAACAACAATTGGTGGGTTTCTTAGTATCAGTTCTTTTTGTGCTTTGCATCGTGGCGGCATAACTCAGGAAGAAAGGAATCGTAGAGAATACATCATGGTAACATAAATACTTTTTTATTAAATATATGTACATATGTAATATATATATATGTATGTTTATCGCACTTGTTCAACAGTTATGTATTAACTCAAAATTCTTATTTTTTCACTTTTTGGTAAAAATCGACATGTAATATTCATACATGCCCGCTGTACAAATATCGTACTTTTTTGTCTACGTTTTGGAAATGAAGCTTTTGGTTTAAAAAATTTTTTATAAGCCTTTAATGTAAAATTAAAAATTTTTTGCTTCTACTGAAAATTTTGAGTTAATACAGTATTGTTGAACAAGTGCGATATGTTTTATAACAATGTTAACTATGTATGTCGTGTGTCGTGCAACATTTTAATGTCACTAAATAAATATAGCAAACATACATAAATATTAAATATAATTGAAGTTGTCTGCTTTATTCTTATGCAATACAGCACTTTTATATTACTCTTGCAATTTTGTTCTCCTCATCCAGTTTTTAATATCCAGTTTTTTTTATTTGCTTTGTATGTAATTTTTTTGGTTTCTGCTTGTTACCCAAACGAAAGTGTAGCAAACAAAAAGCTTATTGAATCGAGCAGTTATATTAAAACTTTTATTCATACGCATTATTGCTTATATTAAAAAACCTTGATATTTATATTTGCTGCCCGAATTTGACATGATTTGATTAAAGTATTGTGACACGTCCCTAGTTTTTTTTTTTTTTTTGTAAAAAAAAGGATCTGAAATATCTAGATCATGTTTTAAGATTAATTCATTCGAATTACATACATATACCTATAGGCATAATGTATGTTTAAATATGTAAAAATTGTCCCGTAGTGAATCTTATTAAAAATTTTTTGAGTGCCAAATATTGAGTGCTAAAATATTATACATTCATACGTATTATTTATACGTATTTACTTATTATTGGAAGTATTTTAAGTAAAGATAATATTCAATGCTTTTTGAGCTGATACCTGAAAGATTCGATTATGATACAAAATGCTAGATGGGAATACATATATTACACATTATCCCCCATATTCATAAAATATATTTTAGGCTTTTCAGTCTCTTTCGGGCAATTGCCGTGTACAGACGTGTTATTGTTGTCGGTGATTTGCTTTCAGTTATTTGTCGACGTATTAGTTTATCGTGAGCCACGTGTGTTTTCTTTTTTCTTTAATAGACAAGGGAAATTTTGCCTATTTTTTTTTTTTTTCCTTGATTTGATATTGGACATTTGGTACTCATAGTAAATTTTTTAGTAAGTGCGCAACATGAACGGGGTTCATCCCCCGGACTATAACCGGTTTCGGGAACTTGATTTCTCTTCCGGGAAAAGTAGAACCATCAAAAACAAAAGACCTCGAACAGAGGATTTCGTTCCTCTTCCGGAAATAACACCGAACCAAGACAACCTCCCACGCTATTTGGTTGCATCGGCTATCTCTTTAAAGGAAAATGTACAGGTGTTACCGCTAGCTTCTCATAATGTTTTTCAAGTTGAAAGGGGACTAAACCATATCTCGCGTGACCGTCTAGAGGTCAAAGAGATGAAAAGTGGTGATCTACTAATAAAAGTTCCTTGTGTCAAAACTGCTGAAAAATTTCTTAAAGCTAATCTCATTGACTGTATTCCTGTAAAAATATATTTGCATAAATCTCTTAACACCACTCAAGGCCGTATTTTTTCAAGAAAAATAATGGAAATATCCGAAGAGGAATTATTGCAATCATTAAAAGAACAAAAGGTGGTAGAGGTTCGTAAAATAAACAAAAGGGAAAATGATAAAATGGTGGCTACAGGTGCAGCCATAATTACTTTTGACCGTTTTAGCCGTCCTGAGTTTTTAAAACTTGGTTGGGAAAGGGTGCCAGTGGATGAGTATATCCCTAACCCCATGAAGTGTTTAAACTGCCAGAGACTGGGTCACACCAAAAAGTGGTGCAAAAGTGTAGAGCAATGCCGAGAATGTGGTTACGCAGAAAAACATGAGACATGCACTCGTAAATACTGTGTCAACTGCCAGGTAGAAACCCATCCCTCATATGACCCTGAATGCCCTACTTTCTGGAAACACAAATCCGTTAATTACATAAAAATATCAAGAAAATGTACGGCACGTGACGCATGGAAAGTTTTTAATGATAACCCCACATTAAATATGCTTCAACCAACTCAAAGAAACGGTAAAAAAAATCCTACATACGCACAAATAGCAAACAACAACACTACAACAACTGTACAAAATTCTACAACAACAGAAACCTCTACTCTCACCAAAAATAAGCAAACAGAAAATCAAAACAAACATGCAGACAAGGCGAAACAAGCATCACACAACCCTTTTACAACAACCACAAATTCTCAGTCAAAAGACAACGACACCAGCTTTACAACTCAACCAACACAAATGCAATCAGAAATTAACAACACTGAATTTTTAAATGAAACTACTACACTTTTACAAACTCAAAATTCTCTATCAACTATACAAAATTCTATATCTCAAATATTATCTCTTACTAATAATCAATCTAAACAAAATACCACAATAACAAATGATAAAAAAACCAATGATGACATTTTGGAAGATGAGAGTATTTTCATTGAAAGCAAAGATGGAAATTCTGATACATCTTTAAATGATTACGTTTTTTCGAACACAAACAAAGACATCACTGAAGAAATGATCATTCAAGATATAAATGATGGTCTAAGATTTAACTCGCCACCAGGAAATACAAACGAACAAACAGATCAAAATACGAATTCACCATGTACACAAAAGTACAAAAATTTTCCGCAACTTAATGTGTTGATTACTCCAAACACATTAAGAAATTCACAACAACAGCCCTCAAAGGGCAAGAGCAAAAAATAAATTTTAATGACTTCCGACTTCGACATTACTATTCTCCAGTGGAATATGCAGGGCTTTATAAACAACAAATATGCTCTTGAGCTTTTGGTGGCAAGGCATAAACCAAATATCATTGCTCTTCAGGAGACGCATATTATTGCGAAAACTCTACATTTGCTACATTTACCGGGATACCAGGTTTTTCCCCACAACAATATTGGCTATGACTATGCAAAGTCAGGTATAGCAGTTCTTGTCAAAGCAAATTTGAACGTTACAGGACATACAACATCTATGGGTAACTTACTCTTCCAGAAAATAATAATTAGGAGCCACGAGGAACTTCACATTACTAATATTTATAAGGAAAATAATGTAAACCTATCTGCTTCAATAGTAAACAATATATCCATTGACGCAAATGTCCATAATATCTTGCTTGGAGATTTTAACTCTCAAAATGTATTATGGGGTTCGTCCTCAAACTCCCCAAATGGCAGAGTTTTTGAGGAGTTTGCAAATGACAACAATTTGGTCGTATTAAATGATGGATCACCCACCCTACTTAACACAAGAAATACTTTAACTGCTGTCGATGTATCTATGTCATCAATTGACCTTGCTCCAGGTTTGACCTGGACTTGCCTGCCAATTCCGGAAGTTGCCGATCACTTTCCTATTAAGATTACGAACAATATCGAAATTGTTAATAGGAAATTTTCATCACGTTTTATCGATAGAAAAGCTAACTGGCCTCTTTTTGAAAAGAGAGCAGTTCTAGCTGAAAGTCAATTTGAAAAATCGTCTAACATCAACAGAGAGGCAGCTCAATTAAAACGTATTATTAGAAAAGCAGCAAACGATTCAATTCCGCTCAGCCGGAAACCTAAAGATAAAAATAACCCCGTATGGTATAATTCGGATATTTCTAAATTAATTCGTTTGAGGCAAGATGCATGGAAAATTTTTAAAAGGATTCGCAGTAAAGGTCATGTAATTGAATATAAAAGATTGTGTGCAAAAGTTAAGAGGGAATGTAAAATTGCCAAGAGAAAAACTTGGGAAAATTTCCTTAACTCCCTTAATCCATCCTTGGATGTTCGAGTTCTTTGGAGTAAAGTCAAAAACTTAAGGGCAAACCGTACTCAGAATTTTCCAAATATATATGGAGATAATAACAGCCTAACACACCCATTGGATATTGCAGACTGGTTTGCACGTTTTTGGTCCTCGCTTAGCTCGGATGCAGCATTCGATCCTGAGGTCATAGCTACAAAAAATAATTTAAACATAAAAAATCTACCACCAGCAGATCAACAGCTTGTAGCAATGAACCAAAAAATTCGACTATCTGAATTAAAGGACATAATGAAAACTTTGAAAGGATCTACTCCATCACGTGATAAAATTACTTATGCCATGATTAGGAATGCTCCCGACATCATAAAAACACGCCTATGTGAACTTTATAATAACATACTATCCACTGGTATATTCCCGCAGGACTGGAAGACTGCTGTGCTATCACCAATACCAAAACCGGGAAAAAACCCTAACAGCGTTGAAGGTTATAGGCCGATTTCCTTGTTGCCAGTTTTATCAAAGATACTAGAAAAAATTTTGGCCAGACGCTTTTGGAAGTATACAAGACACCATATGTCAATCTTACAACACGCCTTTATACCTAGACATGGAGTCCACAGCATCTGTCACCAGCTGGAGGAAATTCTGCGTCGAAATCTGAAGAATGGTAAACATAATTTGGTTCTGTCTGAGGACATTGAGAAAGCTTTCGACCGAGTAGTGTCCGCATACATCATAATGGAGCTTCATGATTGGGGTATCCCGAAAAACATCCTCAATTTGTTGGATTCATTCCTCAGGAACCGCACGGTAACAGTTAAAGTAGACGGATATTTTTCAATGACGCATTCACTGGATAATGGTGTGCCTCAGGGGTCCCCACTATCCGTGGTATTATACTCTGTGTACGCAAACTCGTTGGCTAAAGCTGTAGAAAACCTGCCGGGAATCGACTACATTGGCATTTACGCCGATAATGTTTTCGCAGTGGCTTCCGGTAATCCGGAAGTTGTACGATTAAATTTAAACAATCTGGATTTGAAAATACACCAGTGGGCTAAGAGCAGAGGCGCTATTATACCAGTTCATAAATCTGATATTCTCCACGTTTGTAGAAAAAGGGACTGTGCGGACAATCCAATTCTTATCAGGGACGTCTATGTTCAACCTTCGGATCAAATACGAATCTTGGGCTTGCTCTTTACGAAAAATCTTCTTTGGAATAGTCACGTCAAACAGCTAACTTATAAACTGAGTAAAATAAACAACCTACTTAAGCTTATTTGTTCAAGAAATAAAGGTCCACATATAGAAACAGCCCTTAACATCTGTCGTTCTCTAACAATCGGAACAATTTTGCACGGTATAACCATTTACGGTTGGACTTCAAAGAAAAATATAGACAAAATAAATACCTCCATCAATAACTGCTTTAGAACGGCTTCCGGTCTGCTTCGTACAACACCGCTCAATAAATTGAGAGCTGAGGCTAATTTCGCGGATTTTCGTACTCTTTTGGAAAAAACTGCTGTTAGTGTAGCATCCAGGGCGATTACCATATCATCTGATGGCTTACACAAATCTTTTTGGAAAAACCTTATCTCTGCAAGAAACTGCCCACCATCAGCCACTAATAACGTTATCTCTATTTTGAGAAACTCAAACATTTCGATACCACAAAAGCCAATAACACCCAGGTCTTCAAATGCTATTGTTCGGGCAGATGATAGTTTGAGTCGTCTCGTCAAAAACGAAACAGATCCAATGTGCTTCAGGAGAATGCTCTCTCAAAAAATATCACATTTTTCTCCAAATAAAATCTACTATACAGATGGATCCTTTTACAATAGTATAACATCTTATGCCATAGTTAGACAGTTATCAACAACACAATTTGAAACTATTAAAGAGGCTCGATTACCAGATCATACGGGCATTTTCACGGCAGAGATTGCGGCTATAAAATCAGCCATTGATCTCGCCACCCATGAGGGTGAAAAAACGTTAATTTGCACAGATAGCCTAAGTGCAACACAGGCTATAATAAAAAATCGCAATGGTGTTTATGATGACATATTACATTTGGAAAATGGCACTCAACAAATTCTAATACTGTGGATTCCCTCGCACATTGGAATTCCAGGCAATGAAAAGGCTGATTATGGTGCTAAAAGTGCACTGAGGTTACCCCAGATAACAGAAACTCCCTGTTTCCCGAAAGCCATAACAAACCAGTTTAAAGCAAACCGAGATCTACAGAACGTATCTTCAACAAGACCTGGATACAACGGCAATTTAACTAGGTCTGAATGTATAATGTTAGCCCGCCTTAGGGTAGGTAAATGTGTATTTAACTCTAAACACTACTATGAAAAAACGGATCCGCCAAGATGTTTCAATTGTAATGTTATACTTGACGTCCCTCATTTGCTTACATTTTGCCCAGTCTCGGGGATAGAACAATCACTGGAAGAGGTACTCGATTGTGCGACTACCAATAACATCACGAAGATCAAGCGAAGTCTACAACAACACAACATTCAGGATGTCTAGTCAGGAATTCATTACGGGTTTATTTTATTTTCTCTATGTGAAATTATAGTATTCATTATCGCATAATTATTTATTGGATATTAATGTAAATATTTTTTTTTTTTTTTTTGCAATACGAGCGCATATGGTCTTGTTACCGGCGCCTTTTTTCCTATATTTTATAAATTTATTTTGTAAAATATTTTATGAATAAATAAATAAATATTTTAGGCTTATAGTAGGTTTATGAAACGAATTTTCTACGAAAATTTGTTTAATAAACATTTTATTTATCAAAACTATTTTTTATGAATATTCGGGTTAATCTTTATTTACCCAGCTAGCATTTTGAATAATAATCTAATCTTTAAGGACACAGCAAAATAACCGCACATGAGCACATTTTTCGATTATAAATGATACTCTCATTTTAAGAACAAATTACTTTATATTTGTCTATGTAAAAGATAATAATGTTGTAAGATCTTGTACCGTGTTCTGATATTCACCTTAATTGAGTTTTGCGCAATAAATGCCATTATTGAGCTCAATTATCCATCCATATACGATTTAAATTTAGTTATTCTTCAATTTATACGAAATTGTTATAATATTGAGTAAATTTTAAATTAAGATTATAAGATTATTAAGATTTATGTTGAACAAATAGATATTGGGAATTATTTCTTTTCATAAGCAACTTTACATTCAACATTTTTTATTGTTCGAATTTATTCTATGAGTTAAATTTCAGTTATGTATTTTATAAAGCTTTTTGTAATAGTTCTATTCCTTAAATTTTTTGTTTTTTTTTTTGTTTAGGAATGACTTTATACACTACCAGACTATCATTTTGTATCTTCTGGTTACATTTTACCTTAGCATTCTTTGTGTCACACTGGATAGTGATACTTTATAAATTGAATGTATTTAACTCAACTATTTTAACAAATAGATATTGGGAATTATTTTTTTTCAAAAGCAACTATTAAAATTATTGTTCAATATTGCATGTCGCTGTTTCCTACATATATTTTCATACATGCATTGGTGTTGTAAAATTGTATGCGTTATTTATTTAAATAAAGAAAGCTATTAAAAATTATTTTTCTGTTTAATTTTTAGACCATTATAAGCTTTTTTACATTAAAATTCATCTATAGTTTTCCTACTAGCTTTAGTTGATATGCGCTTTATTAAATTGGAACCCTATTATGAGGTATTTTACTATAAGCAAACTAAATATAAACACAAACACACAAATATTAAGAGTTTAAAAAGACTCTTAAGCCATGAAGTTTAAATTTAAACATTTTTAAAAAACATATTTATTATAGGGTCTTCCACCATTCAATGTATCCGGTAGTCCATTCAATGTGGTGCCCATCCACCAGTATCCAGAGCTTATGAAAGATACATGTGCGCTAATAAATTCCGAATGGCCACGCAGCGAAACAGCGCGCATGCGTTCCCTTGAATCATCGTGTGATAGCTTACCGTGCAGTTTGATTTTGACCACTGAAGGCTATAGCCGAGTTTTAGCTCACTGCAAGCTTAGTCCCATACCATCAAAAAAGAATGCATGTTTTATTGAATCTGTAGTTGTGGACAAGAGTTGTCGGGGCCAAGGTTTTGGAAAATTAATAATGAAATTTGCTGAAGATTATTGTCGAGTTGTTTTAGATTTAAAAGTTTTGTATTTATCTACAATTGATCAAGAAGGTTTTTATGAAAGAATAGGCTATGAATTTTGTGAACCAATTTCAATGTATGGTCCTAGAAATTGCGAATTGCCTAGTCTGCAATATACCAAAAAGAAATATATGAAGAAAGTTTTATAGGCGACATCGATAGTACGATATCAGAGATAAATATCACAAATTTAAAATTAAACGCCACAAAAAATAAAATTTAATAGAAAACAAATTGCTATTAATGCGTCAAAAAAAAACAACGATTTAAGATCTTTTATTAAATATACGTAGTAAATTTTTACCTAAAGAGAAAGGTGGCTATAAAAATACTAAATCAAATATAATTGAAAATTAATTCCAATTGGTTATTTCTCCACTATTTCTTTCTTTTATTTTTACTGTTAATGATTATAATTATAAAAATTTTCAATGTGTTCCTTCTTTTGAGTTAAACTTTACATTTTTGATTTTAAAGTTTATAAATTTATCAAAAAGTGTAAACTAAAATAATCAAACATGTGTGGCTCAGGCAGATGAATAAACAAATAAACATACATATTATATTTAAATTTAATTTGTCTTAAAGTTTATTAAATATATTAATTAATTTATTACTGCAGTATATCGTTTTATGTAGTATGTGATCATTCATCTTTAAATACACAGTATGTAATATTATAAAATGTTAAAATATCAAATATATAAAAGATCTTCCATAGAAATGTAATGTAGAAATGTTTTAAACTTTTATTAGAGTTGCAGTTATTAAATTCAATTAAACTATAGTCTTATGCATATCTAGTCTTAACTTCCGCATAAGCATTATTAGAAATAAGACACATAAGTATAAATAGTTTTAATTATGTATGCTCAATGTTTCCAACTTGCTCATTATTTGTAAAATTAAATATTAATAAAATTACGTATTTTAAACAAAATATACAACATACACACACTTCCTATTTTTATTAACATTTAAAAATAAATTCGAATAATTTTTAATTTACAAAACAATTTTGCCTTTGTTTATTAAATATTCTTTTTTTATTGTATAGGAAATTATGCACATTTTTTGTATTACTCGATGCCAAGTTTTACAGCACGTTTATATTTTGAAATTATTCGAATTCTAAAATTTTTAAGACCTAAGACAAAAAAATTTTTTGTGTGTGATGATTTTTTTTAAAGTGCAATAGTCAATATCAAGTTCAAGATATAAAAAGGCAGATCTATATTTATGTGTTGGTAATGCATAAATAAATTTTTAACAAAAGTACTTAATGAATCGCGTGCTTTTTGTCACTAAATGTTTTACATACAAGCAGCTAAAAAACCAAAAATAGATTTGATCAAAAATTGTTTATCTGCCTAATTGCTACAAAATTGTTTCTTAGAAAAAAATTACATTCCATTTTGGCATAAATATTTTTAAAAATTTTTTAGAATTAAACAAAAGTACAATAAGTACCAGGTATGTTCATTAAGGATAGTTGTCATTGTTTACATTATTTATTTGATTTTTGACACTTGCTTAATTTGTTTCCTTATTTGCGGTTATATGCATAGATTACATAGATATGAAACTTCCTTAAAATTGAAAAAATAATAGATTTACCTCTTCAAATATATAGGAAATGTGTGAATTCAACACACTTGTAAAAGTTCACCTCAATTTTTTGAAAATATTTTATAACCAATAAACAATTAAAAAACAAATTTTTTATAAAAATTTGTTTGTGTTTCTTTACAATTTTTTAAAATTTGCTTTGTAAACGCAAACATTTCGTGTATGAAATCCCATAAAATTATGCTATTGAGGATAAGGCTTATACCTCCGGTAGCCAATTTAATTTAAGAAAGTAAAGTAAATATTTAAGTTTTTTTGCAAAAAGAAAATCAGATTTAAAATGCGAGAGTTCTTCAACCTAAAAAACCCAAATATCGATATCCACTGAAAAATTAATCTTTGCAAGGAATTATTTTTTCTAGAGATTATTTCAAATTTAATAATTCGATTTTTATGCTTATATTCAAGGCCTTGCTTATATTTAAAGTTATTTAATAAAAGTGTCAAACTCATATACATACATATGTATAATAATAAAAAATTAAAACAAAAACTTTTTATATCCATAAAAACAATTAACCAGGAACGGTGGCAGTTATAACTGGTATCAAAAAATTTCTTTAATAACAGTTATTTCAGGGATCATCGAAAAAATGTCTGTCTATGTAAACGTTGTACGTAAAGTTCAGGTCGCAGTTTTGAAGATAAATTGCTGAAATTGGGTACAAAGGTTCTAATTGTCCTAAGGAACAAGCATATTGTCAATGGTGAGAACTTTGACATGAATCTTAACTTCATAAAATAATGGCGTGATCCATGATTGCACATGGGTCCCTAAGCTACACTCTTGAAAAGTTATCTCTAAATATTGTGGTGTGAAGTATCGTAGGATCTTGCATGCAGACTATACTTTCTTATTTGTTTGTAATGGATAATTGCAACCAAAAAAATAAATTATTTGTTTATAATGGAAAAATAAATGCTTTTTTACAAAACATATTTTTAAACGAAAAATTTTTTGGTTGAAATAATGGTTATCAATAACAAAAAAAAAATTGTTACTTAAATTAGCTACGATAACTCAAATAAAATATGTATATGAAGTGATAATGGTTAAATCAAAGACTATAGATTTATAAAGATATTGCACTGCCATACAAAGTTCATACATTTTTCTGTCTATATTAATTTTTCTGGTGGATTTAGCCGCTAAATCCACTTGTGAGAGTAAATTATAGTCTTTGTTTTTACTCTCAGAGAACTTTTTATTCTCATATATCAGCGCATATTTGCGTGCATGCGTGTGTGTATGTACTCGTATGTACATGGCAATGAAAAAAAATATAAAAAAACTAAAAGAAGTCTTGTTTTTCTCGTTGAAAACACATTTAAGTAATAAAAGAAGTTTTGTTTGCATGCCATTTATGTGCAAAAAACCTATGTAAACGCAAATGTGACCGATTTTTAATTGTAGGGCAATAATATGTATGTGTTTTATTGTTGTACAGATGAAAGTATATCGATTTGCACCGAAGTTAAAATGCTGTTATTGTCTAAATTTAAACAATTGTAGGAATATGAGAAATCATTTTTCTAAAAAAAATTAACTGCTTTGTTTATAAAAGATATTTTATGTTTACTAAAGCGACATGACGACATAATCAAAATGCTTTTGATTTTCATAACAATTTGCAGCCAGTTTGATGTGTGTGCACGTAATTTCTTGGAATTTTATTTATTTTTTGTTTAAAAATGTATGAAAAGTTGATTTTCAATACATTTTATTAAAATTGTATTATTTGACATATGGGCATTTCCATGAGAATGTCAACCACGACTCAAAAAATAAATAGCCTTGAAACTATTTTTCGAATATGGTAGAAAGTAAAAAAACACTCAAACTTAACTATGCAAAGGGGTTTACAGCTTTTTACAACTTTTAAAGAGCAAAAAATAAAAGTTAAAACTGACTATCGCTTTGATTCATTTTTAGTAACTGCAATCAACAATTTTCACTTTTCTGCCGATTAAATACAGATACTGGTAACATTGGTATTATACCTTAAAATTAATGTTACAACAACAATGAACAAAATTCACGAGGAGAGACCAAATATATAGTTTGATTAGCGGTATATTTTTTGGTTTGCTTTGGGTGCTATTCAAATGTCACGTACGTGGTGCGAAAACATAATTTGTCTATGTCATTGGTATTTGATCAGTCGTACGTGTTTCAAAATAAAAGTTCAAAGCAAGATATATGTTGCAAAAAAATATAGACCGGATTTTTTTTTTTAAATAGGTATAATAAAATTTTTATAAGCTGTTAAACGTCGTCACGTACGATATTGTATTACTATAAATTCAACTAAATGTATCATCTTATTATGTTGGTATAAGGTTGAAATTTGATCAAAAATTATTTTTTTGCAGTCTTAATGATCTAAATAAATATAATTGGTATCGGTCCATATTTGACCATAGCGCTCATTCAAATACTGCTCCAGAAAATAGCTTTTAATGTTGTAACTTTCTAATAAATGCTGGTATTGACATAAAAATTGGCGACAATAACTTTTACGACAAGTACTATGTCGTGATAAAATGTTGTGCTGGTAGGTCCAAAATTCACTATAAGTCCCATATAAACCCCCTTCCTAAAATCGCTGAAAGGCAAGCAAATCTCATAAAGATGAAGATATCTAAATAATATTCGGCACAAATAACCTTTATAAAACTCTTTACGTCATAGCATAATTCTGTTCTAGCGACCATGATTGGCGATGGGTCAAAAATAGGGTACACTCTCAAAAATTTGTTTTTAAAATATTATGGTGTAGGGTATCATATGGTCGGGCTTGGCCGCCTATACTTTCTGACTTGTTTGTTTTAAGTTTTTGTATGCATATATTTCCCAAAAATATATTTCATATCTTGTAAATACTATAAGAGAAAAATCTGTCACGTACGGTATGTCACGTACGATATTACATTTGGTTCATTATAAAACCATCCAGAAAAATGTTTTTCTTTCCAATTACGGATTATAACGGAAAAATATATGGTTTAATGCAAAAAATTTAAAAAAGGAAAAATACATCCCACAATTCGCAGATTTTCGAATTTTTTTACATTCACCCCAAAATCACTTCCGTTTTATGTCACGTACGATATACACATATTTTGCTAGGTATTTTGGACAACAAGGTTTCGAATGTAATAATTTTTTTTTCATATATAGTACCCTCTAAAAGAAAGATAAAGATTAATAAGTTTTCCAGTTACTACTATTTGCGCAAAAACTACATCGCTCCGAAGGCGTACAAATGTCACGTACGATGACATGGAAATGCCCATATTATTAAATTGTTTCCGATGAAAAATCTAATTTTGTTTATTATTACAAATTATGAAAAATAGTCAGGCTTTGGAAGTCTACCTTTAAGAAGTTTGTAAAATTCTTATAAAGAATAAATATTTTTACAAAATAAAGCAATGAAAATGAAAAATTTATTAATCATCGATTACATACTGAAAAAGTTAAAATTTGTAACCATTAAACTTGTAAAGAGCCTATTAGTAAAATTATTACCTAAATACTCGTGGTAAATAGTTAGAGCGTGTGTGAAACGGTAGCAAAGTACTATGGTAACAAAGTATTTCCATGTGGGGAAAAAATCATGTTTCTGCTGTGTGAAATGATATCTTTCAACGAAATAAAGAATGCGTTTTCATCGTATACCTAGATAAACAAGGATATATTCAAAATATGGGACTACGGTAGTATACCACATTTATAGACGAGTCAACGAAATAAACTGCAATTAAATTACCTATGTTAATCCATTAAGGGATAACATGTTGCCAAACTTATATATTAAAACAATGGTGGCTATACCGATATGGTGGCTAAAACTTTTCTTTTGTTTCTAAGCTGTTTCCCATTTTAATTATACTAATACATAGCTATGTATGTATTGCAGTACTTTTAAGTTAATTTATCAAAATTCCTAAAAAAAATACCTTAGATTTTATGATTGTAAATATACTAGTGCTCGAACACGGGACAGTGTATGTTATATTAACTACTTTTGTTTGGTTATGGTCTACATTATAAAAACTTTTTTGAAAAATATCGTTGGAAAAAATTATATCTTTTTGAACGATATACAGTTTTGACGTTGTGTTAAAATATTTAAAAAAAAAATTATGTACAGTACTTTTTGCTTATAGTCACAAATCGTGGACTATATCGCTAGAATGGCTATACGCCTAGTACACATGTGTATATGTGTGCCACACGGGCGCGGATTCAGGAGGGGTGAAAAAAGGAAATTCCCCCCCCCCCCCTAAATTATAAAAATATGTTTTGCTTATTTCGATAATACACGAATTTCCGAATGTACAAAATTTTTGGAAATACCATCAAGTTTTTTTTTGTTTTTTATAGAATCTCTTATCTAATTTTCAATAAGTATCCATGTATTTATCCTAATAGTTATTTATTATATATTTCCAATGAAACATCTAGTTTACTGTATTTAAATACATATTATTCTACATTCAATCCCAGCAAGTGCCATCTATATCCGAAAAATAAACGTTTGGGTTGAAAATGCGAGCGGTTCAATTATTAATAAGCTTTAGTAGGTATATGCAATATTTTTATTTGTGTTATGATAATTATTTATTATATACATTTGAATATAACCGTTTTTCGTATCATATTTTCATCATAGTTGGCTTTGAATTTGAATTTTATATGCATTGCCATTCTACATTCCCATATATACATATGAATATATGTATTGGTCTAGTAAAAGTTCACCAAAGAAGAATTAATTATATAACCGTTAAATTTCAAGTGCATTAATAAGAAAAGTTCTTTAATATACAAAAATACATAAAAATTAGTGAAACAATGGTGTGTCCGTAATTTTTTTTTCAATATAATGTACCTATATAAGTATATATAATTACCTACAGTCGAAAAGGATGTAGTCCAATGTATACATTTTATAGGAGAGAGAAAAAACTTTCTAAGGTCTTTAGTTCTGAATATATTTTAAGTCTGTAAATCCAGTTTTGCTTCATTGCCGACTCTTTATTGGCTTGCAAACCAACAAATATAATACATTTATGTTTTACATAGCTTTTTGTGACTTATCACCTTTTCTATTATATACTTTATACTTTTAATGTACATTTTAGTATGTCAATTTGCAAAAAATTAAATAGACTATAAAATTATTTTATTTATTTCAATGCTGACAATTTTTTTTTGAAATTTTTACATTTTAATGGGCCCTAGTGCTTTTTCTTTAGCATTTTTGGACTTAGAACTTTAACATGTCGTTGCAAAAGAAGAACTAGAAAAAAATAATTTTTTTTTTTGTTATTTTTGTCTTTCCATTGTTATAAGCTTTAAAATTCCTTTCTAAATAAAAATAATTTAAATAAAAAATTTAGCTGTAATCAACTTAAACCAGAATAATTATATATGTATCTTTAGATTAAAACCAAACAGTTCGACTAAAATTCATAACTTAATTATAAAATTAGTGAAGCATATTCCTTCTTCCAAAATTTTGTAAACAATTGCATAGGTATGCATTTTTTTAGTCGAAAAATTGGTCAAACAATTTAATATGATGTAGACAAATAAATTGTTTCAAATAAAAAAAACATTAAAAATAAATAAAATTATTTTAATAGCCAAAACGTTATTAAAAAGATAAATTTATTTAATTTATATGGAACTGATCTTATATTTTATTTTACCTTATTGTTGAGTTTTTTTTTAATATAATAGGTATAAACATATCGCTTTTAATAAACCACATTTTCATTTTTCGAATTTATTCTATGAAATAATCGTCTGGTAGTGTATAAAGTCATTCCTCAAAAAAAAAAAAATTTAAGGAACAGAACTATTACTGAAAGCTTTATAAAATACATAACTGAAATTTAACTCATAGAATAAATTCGAAAAATGAAAATGTTGAATACCTATAATAAAGTTGCTTATGAAAAAGAAATAATTCCCAATATCTAGTTTTTAATAAACTTTAAAAAAAATTTATTTTACTTGTTTTGTATCATAAAAAATTTCAATTTCAATTACAATTTTCGATTTGCTGCTTGTCAGAAATTTTGTTGGTTGTTTCAAAAATTCTACTAGCCCCCAGGGCTATTGAAATTTCATTAATTTCAGAAATGTCAACATTTTACTTACATTCGCACTTTTCTATCGCCTCACACACGTCCTACGAAAACACACTTGTTTTATAATAAATTCGTTTGATACATAGGTACATACACATATTATAAGTACATACATAGTTGAATTGTCTAAAAATTTTAATTATAATTCGGTTCGAATCGTTATAATATCATTTTTACAGCAATAAAACACATATTCTTACCCTACCAATTAAACAATCGGTCGCATTTGTTCTTCCGTAGGTTATTTGCACATAAATTGCCTGAAAACAAAACAAAATCATTTAAAAAATAAAAATACCGAAAACCGGTTTTAACGAAAAAAAACATACACACACACACGTTGGTTGGCGAAAACAGAAAACATGTGTATGTATGTATTAAAGCATGTGTTTTTTTGCTCTCTTCAGTTTTCTGAATGTGATTACGAAAACCGGTTTTAACGAAAAAGACATACGCACACAAACGTTGGTTGACAAAAACAGAAAACATGTGTATGTACGTATTAATGCATGTGTTTTTTTTTGCTCTCTTCAGTTTTCTGAAGTGAGCACGAAGTTTTTGCATTCCTTGTTACTTCCCCCCCTCATCAGTAAGAAGCACAACATTTTTGTCAATTCCAAATGTACTAAGTGCAACATCTTTATAAATCTATAGTCTTTGGTTCAATATTCCCAACTGGAAATAAAGGAATTTTTCTCATAGCCTTTCAAAGAAATAATAATTATTATTATTTTTTTTTGTGAATTAAAAACAAAAAAGTCCATTTTAAACAGTTATTTCTTTAACGTAAATATAAAAGGTCTAATTAAACTCTTAAAAAAGGATTTCGATTTTGCCGTCATATATAAAACTCAGTTGAGGAATAAAAGATCGACACTCAAAGCAAAGACTATAGATTTATAAAGATGTTGCACATAGTACATTTGGAATTGACAAAAATGTTGTGCTTCTTAATGATGAGGGGGGGAAGTAACAAGGAAAGCAAAAACTTCGTGCTCACATTTAGAAAACTGGAGAGAGCAAAAAACCACATGCATTAATACATGCATACACATGTTTTTTGTTTTTGTCAACCAACGTGTGTGTGCGTATGTTTTTTTCGTTAAAACCGGTTTTCGTGCTCACATTCAGAAAACTGAAGAGAGCAAAAAACCACATACATACATACATACACATGTTTTCTGTTTTTGCAAACCAACGTGTGTATGTTTTTTTCGTTAAAACAGGTTTTTGGTATTTTTATTTTTTAAGTGATTTTGTTTTGTTTGCAAGCAATTTATGTGCAAATAACCTACGTAAGAACAATGCGACCGATTGCTTAATTGGTAGGGTAAGAATATGTGTTTTATTGTTGTAAAAATGAAATTATAACGATTCGAACCGAATTATTATTAAAATTTTTAGACAATTCAACTATGTAGGTATGTTCTTATAATATGTGTATGTAGGTATGTATCAAACGAATTTATTATAAAACAAGTGTGTTTTCTTAGGACGTGTGTGAGGCGATAGAAAAGAGCGAATGCAAGTAAAATGCAGAGTTCGAAAAAAAACTGTACACTAACGCAGTGTACTTGTCTTACCACACAAACTCTAAATCTGATTTTTTTTGTTTGTGCATTTGTACACAAACAAAATATGGTACATAACTATTGTGAGCTGACGAACAGAAACACTTAGATAACTTACCGAACTTATTTTAGAGTCCGTGTTAAGTTCTTTTAAGGTACTTATCTGTACTTTTTAGTGAACACGTAGTTAACTTTTAGCTAACATGTATGTGTTTTTTTTTTAGTGTCTGCGTAGTTGTTATTTATTGAGAAAAGAACCCAAAATATAATTTGAAAATAAGTTTTATAACAGGAGTGCAGAAATATAAGAAACAAATAGTGCAAAAATATATGAAAAATTTGAAAAAATTCACGTTAAAATTCAAGAAAATTATGTAGTAAAGAGGCCTAATAGAAGGCCTTTTTGCAGACTAAAGATCTCCCAGCCGCATGCTAACTTTATTACCAATTAACAAGGTGTGTCATTGGAGACCAACACCTTGCACTTTTGCATCAATTTTAAGCACTTCTGGAAGGGTTTCTAAAAAGATTTAAGAATAAAGCTTTATCCAAATTTTATTGTTGTGGCAAATAATACTAAGTAAGTCAATTAATAACTAAACTTGCAACACGTTCTAACATAACTACTAATAAAACGATTGCGACAGGCCTTATCTTAGAAAAGAAAAATTTTAATTTGTAAAATATTTAATAAAAACTTTTCTAAAAGACGTTTTCAAAGAAGGCAGAGTGGAGTAAGTAAAAGTTTACTTACAATTTAATTGTGAACCTTCTTAAAGGCCTAAAAAGTGAATCGCTTGCAATTTTCACTGCTGGGCAGCACGATTAGCCTGTGTGTATTTTTTTTTTTTTTTTGTAAAATTATTTCTTGACTGGTGAACCAAATTGTATGTGTTGTTTTTTTTTTTTGTAGGCAAATATTATTGAAATAAAAAAAAACTAAGAGAACTGCACATATCGTCATCTTAAATGCAGAATATTGTAACATCAAATTTCATAAGTTTACATGAGAAGCAAAAAACATTGTAAAATGGAAATTATATGAGAGTATTAAATATTTAGAATAAAAATGCGAGAACCGATATATTTTTTATAAAAAAATATTATTTTTATTATATTCAACATTTTTGATTTTTCGAATTTATTCTATGATAGTGTATAAAGTAATTCCTGAAAAATTTAAGGAATAGAACTATTACTCAAAGCTCATAGAATAAATTCGAAAAATAAAAAATTTTGAATATAATAAGGTTGCTTATGAAAAGAAATAATTCCCAATATCTATTTATTATTTTTATTGTTATTTATTTAGTTATGTGTGTTGCGTTATTTTAAATTGAATGTGTGTTGCGTTATTTTAAATTCTCTGAAACAAAACGACAAAAATTTAAATATATTGTTAAAAATTACAGGAATAATTGAATATTAAGATACTATAATAGAATATTAAGATAATAATCGTATAATTAATATGTAGCAAGAAGTAAATTTTAATTAGTTAATTTCTGAAAAATTTAAATAAGAAGAATGAACGTTTTTCAATTAAGAGTAGTATTGATAGCAGCCCCCGTATTCAGTGAACGAAAATGTTGTACAAAGAAGCACTTATCCTAAAAAAAAAATACTATTAGTATTTAATAAAGCCGTAAAAGGATTAACAGAAAATGTAGCTAAATAATTTATATTCCAGCACTTTATAATAAATGCTATTATGTATGTGATGTAGAAGACAAGTAATTTATTATTTAACACAAAAATCTTTATAATAGTCTTTTTGAGGATATTGAAAAAAATAACAGGTTATTTTAAATAAACGTGGAAAAAATATTTCTATTGTTTTATAAACATTCTATATCAATAATGAAAAAATATTCTGGTCCAATAGTAACAGATAAATTATAGGAAACTCGTCTGTATTAAAATTTATTAAAAAGTATATATGTACATACGAGTATATTAACTCATAACATTAGAAACGAAACAAATAATGGAAAAATCCTATCATAAAAATAATGGCATCCTGCTGGAAGCAAAAATCTAAGGATCTGCAGATGTTACTATTTATTCTTGGAAATTCTTAGCGTATGGGAGTGCAATGGGTTAAGCTGTGTAATTTCTAACAATCCAATGAAGAAGAAGCTGATAGTCATACTTAATATAGGTTTTCATACATATATATGGATTCGGTTTATATTAATTTTACCGCACGGTTTTCCTGTTTGCTTATGCAACAATTTGCAATTTGATCACTTATTCCACTAACACGTTCAGAGTATGAAACAGAATACCCATTTTTGACGTAAAAAAATTATGTGTTCGTAAAAATATATCAAATACTCTGATAATTTTTTTTTAATTAAGATTATTCATTATGTAGTTTAAGTAAATTATATACTTAATGATAAGCCATTTTTGATTTTGTTAATAGCTTGGATATTTTTTAAGGTGGAAGTTTAAAATTTTTTTTAAATATTTAACGTAAATCGTAATCAATAATAAAGTCTATTTCAAAATTTTCAATGATGCATTGCTTTGCATCTTAGCAAACGATATGTATACTGTTGTAAAAAATTCTTTGATGCTTTTAAAAGGGACCGTTTTTTTCTTAAGCAGACATAAAGGCAAAACTTATTGAAAAAAACTCCATGAACAAGTATAGAAACCTGGGCGCTGTTTCTCAAAACTACAAATTACAAATCTACAAGTAAAATAGGTACATTTGAACAAAAACCAAAGTTGTAAAATTGTTGCTTCTTTTAACGTTAATGAAGTGATTTTATGGTCCCATGCAGTTTTATTTTAGGGAAGTTCGATTGTACCTGCTGTCACATTTGCTTTTACGTATAAAACCTTTTTTACTTTAATTTCAAATATGTGTTACCTATTTAAGAAAAATTTTATCAGCGAAAAAAAGCCACACTCACAATATTATTACAGTAAGGGACTGTAGGTTATTCAAGAAGTATTCCGTTCAGTCATTTTTAAATAAATAAACATTTAAAATTCCAAGCAAATTAATTTTTAACTGATTCTAACATTTATTATAAAAACTAAGAGCACATTAATTAATACGGATTTTCGGTTGCATTTAATATTGTCAGTTGATTAAGTAAAAGTATTCTGTATATAAAATTAAATGAAAATGAAATTTAAAACAACTGTAAATTTACTTAAAACCCGATCTACTTATTTTTCATTTTATTTTTATTTTAACGAAAAGTTAATTTAATTTCTACTGTCAAAAGTTCAACCGCGTATTCCATAAAAAATTAACCACAAATTCCGTAAAAATAAATGAATTTTCAGTTATTTTATATAATTTAACTATCAAAAAAATAACCTACAAATTCCGTAAAAACAAATGAATTTTCAGTTATTTTATATAATTGAACTACCAAAAAATAAATCTTTTTATAAATCTGTGGCAAAAAGTAAAAGTAAAAAACGATTTGCTTGTTTTGTGTAGAAAATTTCCATATTCTATTTGTTAAAATTATTTAGTTAAAAACATGAAATTTTTATGGTAAAATAATTGCGAATACCATATCGGGCATGCTGCTGGTGTCTTATAATTGGAAGTTCTTCTGTAACAGTGCGGCCTCACGATCAACTTTTTGTTGATAGTCTTTTACATATACTGTTTGTCAAAATTTACATTAATTGAAAGCTGTGACGTAGGCTGCACGCAATTTTTAATCAATTTACTTTCAAGATGTCATCAAGATAACAATTTATACTGACAAACGAAAAATTAGCTCACTAAACTTCTAATCAGCTGTTAAATTAAGCGTAAAATTGCCAAACAAATGGATAGTTAAAATTGAGAGCAATCTCGTGATCAATTTAAAAAGTGTGAGTGTGTTAGTGAAAAAAATGAGAGTGAGAGCAAATTGAAAGGAATTGAAAGACAAAAATTGATCGTGTGGCCTCCAAGTAAACAAAGTGGTCAGTACAACAAAACTAAAACAAACATGTAGGTATAACGGGGTAAGTAAATAAAAATAAATATTCTCTCTCTCTCATTAGAATAACAAGCGGACAGGAGTCTGGTATTTTTTAGAAATTCGAGTAAAACCTGTATTATATAAAATTACTGAATTACATAAAATAACTGAAAATTCATTTGTTTTTACGGAATTTGTCAGTTATTTTTGTATAGTTAATTTTAATAAAATAACTGAAAATTCATTTGTTTTTACGGAATTCGCAGTTGAATTTTTGACAGTAAAAATTAAATGAACGCTTCGTTAAAAATAAATGAAAAATAATTAGTATTGTGGTTATTTTGTTGAACTATTCATGGTTTTTTAATCCAAATTTTACTATTTTTAATTAGGCTTAAGTTCATTAAATTTAATTTTCATTAAATTATTTTTATGAAGAAAGGAATTTTTACAACATGGAAGATTAATTAAAATTGTTATTGATAATTTTCATTCTTGACTGACCTGGGATTCGAAGCCAGGCTGGCTGGCGTGTGATTCGAACCCAGGCGGCTGGTTACCCTGACATGTTTCGACCTCAACCACTAGGTCTCCTCAGAGGGATTTGCCGTCTTACACTCGCAGCCATCGATGACTGCTGACGTCAGTAGTCAAACATCAATCCTTAAACCAAATTGTATTTTAACCTTTGGTAGATCGAAATTTGCTTTTTGAATGATTATCCATTTTTAATTGATCTCACATGTTTTCCTTACTTCTGTTTTTTCGTACTTTTGTCAAGAATTCTTCTTGAAGTCCAAAGTACATTTTTTGTTTATCATGTTTTTGTCTTTCTTTTTTCTTGAAATGAAAAATAAGTAGATCGGTTTTTAACTGGATATTCATTTATTTTATATTACAATTTCAGTTAATTTTACGTACAGAATATTGTGAGTGCACTTTTTTGGTTGGTAAAACTGTATTACAACAACAACACGTATTGAGTACTTGGAGTTTTTTTTGAATGAGTTTTGCCTTTATGTCTGCTTAAGCATCAAAGAATTTTTTACAACAGTATACATATCGTTTGCTAAGATGCAAAGCAATGCATCATTGAAAATTTTGAAATAGACTTTATTATTGATTACGATTTACGTTAAATATTTAAAAAAAATTTTAAACTTCCACCTTAAAAAATATCCAAGCTATTAACAAAATCAAAAATGGCTTATCATTAAGTATATAATTTACTTAAACTACATAATGAATAATCTTAATTAAAAAAAAATTATCAGAGTATTTGATATATTTTTACGAACACATAATTTTTTTACGTCAAAAATGGGTATTCTGTTTCATACTCTGAACGTGTTAGTGGAATAAGTGATCAAATTGCAAATTGTTGCATAAGCAAACAGGAAAACCGTGCGGTAAAATTAATATAAACCGAATCCATATATATGTATGAAAACCTATATTAAGTATGACTATCAGCTTCTTCTTCATTGGATTGTTAGAAATTACACAGCTTAACCCATTGCACTCCCATACGCTAAGAATTTCCAAGAATAAATAGTAACATCTGCAGATCCTTAGATTTTTGCTTCCAGCAGGATGCCATTATTTTTATGATAGGATTTTTCCATTATTTGTTTCGTTTCTAATGTTATGAGTTAATATACTCGTATGTACATATATACTTTTTAATAAATTTTAATACAGACGAGATTCCTATAATTTATCTGTTACTATTGGACCAGAATATTTTTTCATTATTGATATAGAATGTTTATAAAACAATAGAAATATTTTTTCCACGTTTATTTAAAATAACCTGTTATTTTTTTCAATATCCTCAAAAAGACTATTATAAAGATTTTTGTGTTAAATAATAAATTACTTGTCTTCTACATCACATACATAATAGCATTTATTATAAAGTGCTGGAATATAAATTATTTAGCTATATTTTCTGTTAATCCTTTTACGGCTTTATTAAATACTAATAGTATTTTTTTTTTAGGATAAGTGCTTCTTTGTACAACATTTTCGTTCACTGAATACGGGGGCTGCTATCAATACTACTCTTAATTGAAAAACGTTCATTCTTCTTATTTAAATTTTTCAGAAATTAACTAATTAAAATTTACTTCTTGCTACATATTAATTATACGATTATTATCTTAATATTCTATTATAGTATCTTAATATTCAATTATTCCTGTAATTTTTAACAATATATTTAAATTTTTGTCGTTTTGTTTCAGAGAATTTAAAATAACGCAACACACATTCAATTTAAAATAACGCAACACACATAACTAAATAAATAACAATAAAAATAATAAATAGATATTGGGAATTATTTCTTTTCATAAGCAACCTTATTATATTCAAAATTTTTTATTTTTCGAATTTATTCTATGAGCTTTGAGTAATAGTTCTATTCCTTAAATTTTTCAGGAATTACTTTATACACTATCATAGAATAAATTCGAAAAATCAAAAATGTTGAATATAATAAAAATAATATTTTTTTATAAAAAATATATCGGTTCTCGCATTTTTATTCTAAATATTTAATACTCTCATATAATTTCCATTTTACAATGTTTTTTGCTTCTCATGTAAACTTATGAAATTTGATGTTACAATATTCTGCATTTAAGATGACGATATGTGCAGTTCTCTTAGTTTTTTTTTATTTCAATAATATTTGCCTACAAAAAAAAAACAACACATACAATTTGGTTCACCAGTCAAGAAATAATTTTACAAAAAAAAAAAAAAAATACACACAGGCTAATCGTGCTGCCCAGCAGTGAAAATTGCAAGCGATTCACTTTTTAGGCCTTTAAGAAGGTTCACAATTAAATTGTAAGTAAACTTTTACTTACTCCACTCTGCCTTCTTTGAAAACGTCTTTTAGAAAAGTTTTTATTAAATATTTTACAAATTAAAATTTTTCTTTTCTAAGATAAGGCCTGTCGCAATCGTTTTATTAGTAGTTATGTTAGAACGTGTTGCAAGTTTAGTTATTAATTGACTTACTTAGTATTATTTGCCACAACAATAAAATTTGGATAAAGCTTTATTCTTAAATCTTTTTAGAAACCCTTCCAGAAGTGCTTAAAATTGATGCAAAAGTGCAAGGTGTTGGTCTCCAATGACACACCTTGTTAATTGGTAATAAAGTTAGCATGCGGCTGGGAGATCTTTAGTCTGCAAAAAGGCCTTCTATTAGGCCTCTTTACTACATAATTTTCTTGAATTTTAACGTGAATTTTTTCAAATTTTTCATATATTTTTGCACTATTTGTTTCTTATATTTCTGCACTCCTGTTATAAAACTTATTTTCAAATTATATTTTGGGTTCTTTTCTCAATAAATAACAACTACGCAGACACTAAAAAACACATACATGTTAGCTAAAAGTTAACTACGTGTTCACTAAAAAGTACAGATAAGTACCTTAAAAGAACTTAACACGGACTCTAAAATAAGTTCGGTAAGTTATCTAAGTGTTTCTGTTCGTCAGCTCACAATAGTTATGTACCATATTTTGTTTGTGTACAAGTGCACAAACAAAAATTAAAAAAACTGTGTGGTACCTTAACTTGCTGTACTTTACAGTTTATTTTCGAACTCTGGTAAAATGTTGATACTTCTGATAGGTATTAATGAAATTTCAATAGCCCTGGGGGCTAGTAGAAATTTTAAAACAACCAACAAAATTTCTGACAAGCAGCAAATCGCAAATTGTAATTGAAAAAGTCAAATAAAAACGTTTAAAAAATTTTGTGAATTCAAAACAAAAATATAATATAAAATGCATAGAGCCACCTGCAAAAAAATTTTATTTTCCTAATTTGTTCATTATTTTATACAGTACTTTTCGTTTATAGTCATTTCCATTGTTAGTCACATTAGCTATATAGTCCATTTAATCTTTATTTTTGCCGCTATACAGAAGATTAATAGAAAGTATTTACGTTATAGTCCATTTAGCGATATAAGCACATTTACAAAAGTAAAGCAAATTATTAACGTTTTAGTCACATAAGCCTAAGTTTTTTATTTGTTTCTGAAGTTACAAACCATATCAAAGAATCAAGAAATTAATCGTTTACTTAGTTTTTGTGTTTAATAACAGTGATGAAATATGTTATTATTGTTTTAACTTTTTTAAAACAGTTTGCAACTCTGTTGCAAAGCTATAAGCCCGCTGTCAGTGTTGTTAATATTTTTTATTTTATAAATTCATATTAAATTCGCCAAAAAGTAGTGTGTTTATATTATAGTTTTTTGAACGATTTAAAATAAATCAGGCATGCTCTGACAATCGTAAAACGCTTAACATTTGCGATTCTGACTTGAAATCGTATAATATGTGTTCTGTAAATCACAATACCACGAAGTTTGGCGAATTAAAATTACAAAAGTATGCTGAAGGAAACTAGAATTTTTGTAAGAAGCTATGGCAGATCGCAAGCATAACGCACGAGTTTCCGAACACTATAAAATAAATCTGGCGTTTTGCTTTTTTAAATCGTGCGAATATCATAACAAGGCTGAATATCTTAAAATCTAGAACTTGAGAGATCAGTGAATTGAATTTTGCAAAAATATTAATTTTAAGAAATTTTTAAAATTCCATTTAATATGCAATCAAACGCGATTAAATTTTTAGAATTTATTTTCCAAAATAAATAAAAAATTTACTTGTTTTCTTGTAGAGATCCGAAGTTTGATAACTTTTGGCAAGGGAAATGTCTGAAAAACAAATAAATCTTAAGCTTTATTCCAAGTTTCTAAAGCAAATATTTTTAAATGTGTTTAATGTAACTATCTGGCAATATTATCAATTTTTCATCTAAAACAATCTCATTAGTATTGCGATTTGAAAATTTGTTAGAAATTTAAAGAAAAAACTATAGCCCTGCTCATATTTTTTTTATATAATTAAGAAAGAAAGGTAAATTGCTTTTCATAAATCACTATCTTTTTTAAATTTTGCCAAAAATTTACAAATGTGGCACACATATACACATGTGAACTAGGCGTATAGTCATTCTAGCGATATAGTCCACGATTTGTGACTATAAGCAAAAAGTACTGTATATAATATTTTTTAAATATTTTATCGTCAAAAAAGGTGTAATTTTTTCCAACGATATTTTTCAAAAAAGTTCTTATAATGTAGACCATAACCAAACAAATAGTAGTTAATATAACATACACTGTCCCGTGTTCGAGCTCTAGTATATTTACAATCATAAAATCTAAGGTATTTTTTTTTAGGAATTTTGATAAATTAACTTACAAGTACTGCAATACATACATATCTATGTATTAGTATAATTAAAATGGGAAACAGTTTAGGGACAAAAGAAAAGTTTTAGCCACCATATCTGTGTAGCCACCAATTTTTTTAATATATAAGTTTGGCAGCATGTTGTTATCCCTAAATGGATTAACATCGGTCATTTAATTGCAGTTTATTTCGTTGACTCGTCTATAAATGTGGTATACTACCGTAGGCCCATATTTTGAATATATCCTTATTTATCTAGGTATACGATGAAAACGCATTCTTTATTTCGTTAAAAGATATCACTTCACACAGCAGAAGCATGAATTTTTCCTTACACGGAAATACTTTATTACCATAGTCCTTTGCTATCGTTTCACACACGCCCTAACTATTTACCACTAGTATTTAGGTAATAATTTTACTTATAGGCTCTTTACAAGTTTAATGGTTACAAATTTTAACCTTTTCAGTATGTAATCGATATTTGAAGGTATTTAAATGTTTCCCATGTGTATTGCTTCCGTCATAATATAAGGAAGGAATTGTAAATTTAACATCTCCATCCCGTCTTTTTAACATACGTTATTCTCCGCAAACCAAAAACAATAAATTAATAAATTTTTAATTTTCATTACTTTATTTTGTAAAAATATTTTTGCAGACCTTTATTAGAATTTTACAAACTTCTTAAAGGTAGACTTCCAAAGCCTGACTATTTTTCATAATTTGTAATAATTATTTGTTGTAATAATAAACAAAATTGGATATTTCATCGGAAACAATTTAATAATTTGTTAAATAATACAATTTTAATAAAAAAAAACATTGAAAATCTAGTTTTCATACATTTTTAAACAAAAAATAAATAAAATTTCAAGAAATTACGTGCACACACATCAAACTGCCAAATTTTTATGAAAATCAAAAGCATTTTGATTATGTCGCCATGTTGCTTTGGTAAACATAAAATATCTTTTATAAATAAGCAATTCATTTTTTTAGAAAAAATAATTTTTATATTCCTACAATTGTTTAAATTTAGACAATAACAGCATTTGAACTTCGGTGCAAATCGATATAGTTTCATCTGTACAACAATAAAACACATATTATTGCCCTACAATTAAAAATCGGTCACATTTGCTTTTACATAGGTTTTTTGCACATAAATGGCATGCAAACAAAACTTCTTTTATTACTTAAATGTGTTTTCAACCAGAAAAACAAGACTTCTTTTCAGTGATGCCAACTCTTGCATCATCAAAAGCACTGTGAGCATATAGAAATAGGGTAAAAAAGGGTAAAAATGAAAAAAAATGCTGGCAAAAAAGCACCAACCTAAATTTTTCTTATTATTGATATTTTATAACGAAAAGATAAAAAACGCTTGATTTTTGTATTGAGATCGGTTGGGTTTTATTAAAATTAAATAAACAGAAACAAAGAGTCCCAAGCTTTTCTATATTTTTGCTTTTCCATCTAAAGGAAAGCCATTTTTAGTTGATAAACTTTAACAAACAAAAAATTAATGAACAACTTACTTTTAATCAGTGTTTAAAAATGCTTGACTATTTTTAATGTTTTTGTAATTGCTTAACTTAACTTAAGAAAAAGAACACAGTAAAAGCAAAAAGCAAACGCAGAAAAAGTGAGAGTAAATAATTTATTTATTCTCACCATGTTTATGTTCTCAGCTTAAAAAGCCAGCCAAGTCCCAATTTACATTATACGATTTTTGTCGTTGCGATTATTGTCGTTTCTTCTTTGAAGTCGGTCTAATGTTTACATTGTACGATTTTTGTCGTTACAACTCCTTATGTATACATATAATTTGACACTACGAATGAATGAACAAAACGAATCGTAGAGTACACTCGCTTGTGTACCCCTTTTAATTCCTCTCTCCCCTCTCGCCAATAAGGTAAGAATCGCAACGACAAAAATCGTATAATGTAAATTGGGACCATAGCTGCCAGATAAAATTGGTCGAAAATCGTCAAATTTCGAGGAAAAAATCGTCAAAATCGTCAAATTGACTAAGCTAAATCGTCACAAAAATCGTCATTGTAAAAAACCACTCACTCTAAATAAGTTTTGAAAATTAATTGCTATTTTTAGTTTCCGTTGCTAATAAAATTTTAATAATACATTCTGCCTGTTTTTGAAATTAAATAAAAATTGTCGTTTAGAAACTTATTATTGAAGTTACACAACCAATTTATCAAGAGTATTGGCATTCATAATAAATATAAGAACATAAACTAAAGCCATCGAAAATCATGCTTAAGAACTTAAGTCTGGTAAACAGCAATTAAATCAGACTTTCTGGAAGAAAAGTTTCACAATATGAACGCAGACTAAAGAGAGTGGTTTTAAAATGCCTGTAAAAAAGCAGTGCTAACTGATCAAATAGAACTTTTAAAAATATGCATCGTGCGAAAAAAATCGTATATTATGTGATGAACAGCTAAAACATGAAAATTACTGCCAATCAAATAATGCAAAAAACTCAAATTATCTAAGAAGCTTAAATAAAATGTGAAATTATATTAAAACCGTTTGTAAATTTGAACCAAATTTGTCATATGAAAAATCGTCAAATTTAGGGTATAAATCGTCCTATCGTCAATAGACCATTTTTATACCCAAAAATCGTCAAAATGACGATAAATCGTCAAATCTGGCAGCTAAGATTGGGACCAAGCAACCACTTGAAAAAAAATTGCTGTTGCTGTAAGTAATAAGTTTTTGTTTATTTTTTTTTTGCTTTGGCTTAACTGTAAATTGATGTGCTTAAATTCAGCGAGTATTAACTTCTTTGCTGTTTTTGACTTCATTGCTGTTGCTTGCTGTTGCAGGCGTTAGTTTCATAGAATATATACATAATTACATAACACAAAATAAACAAATTAGTTTAAAAAAACGTGTAGTTTCATTTATGTATGTATGTAGGTACCTATTTATTAAAAAAAAAACGCAAAATACCAAAAAAATTCGAAACAAATTCGTTCATAATATATTAAGTTCCAGCAACAGCAAAGAAGTTAACTTGCTGACTTTAAGCGCATCAAAAGCAAAAAAAAAACAATCAAAAACTTAATACTTACAGCAACAGAAAATTTGTTTTCTTAAGTGGCTTCTTTGCTGACAGATTTAGCAGAGTACATGCACATAGCGAGTTTAAACAAATTATTTACTCTCTTTGTTTTGCTTTTGCTTTTTTGCTTTTGCTGACTCCAAGGCGAATTCATGTATACGGTGGTGTCGATACTACAACAAGTAACAACACCAAAAACACAGCAATGTATTTTGTTGTTGCTTTCGTTGATCGATATGTCAAAAACACAAGCAACTTTTGACATTTCTCACTCTAAGTAAGAAAAAAAGTAGGACAGCTGTGCTTTCAACGCCACCTGGTAAATGAATTCGCCTTGGCTGACTCGTTATCAAAGAGTTAAGTAAACACTTAGACACACAGTTTTTTAATTTGCTGCAAAAAATGTAAACAAAGCAAAAATGTGCGACTGTTGCTATTTTAAAGCAAGCAATTTAAACACTGCTTTTAATACAACTGTGTAACTTTATAATAGCCAATGCACTTTCTTGCTTAAAATTGCACAAAAACAAATCAACTGATATAATAAAAAAAAACTGCTAAACAATGATGCTTGAGAAAAGACTAGAAGAGTTTGCGAATAATACTCAAAACACAAATGCAAATAATACGCAGTTGGTTAAAAAAGTATTCGCTGTGTTTACAGAATAGCAGCAAAATGGTTCAGTGCCAAAAATATATGTAGATAACTTAAAAGGCACTTAAAAGCACTGTGAGAAATTGTTAAAAGCACTATAAATACCCGCTTTTCAAAAACGGGTGTTTAACAAAATTTCGGGTATTGCATAAGCAAAAAAGCACCAAAAAATACCCGAAAGGCACCAAAATGGCAACGCTGCTTCTTTTAGTTTTTTTATATTTTTTTCATTGCCATGTACATACGAGTACATACACACACGCATGCACGCACATATGCGCTGATAGATGAGAATAAAAAGTTCTCTGAGAGTAAAAACAAAGACTATAATTTACTCTCACAAGTGGATTTAGCGGCTAAATCCACCAGAAAAATTAATATAGACAGAAATATGTATGAACTTTGTATGGCAGTGCAATATCTTTATAAATCTATAGTCTTTGCTCAAAGCTTGCCGCTGGTCAGATCTTTACAATTTGTATAGCAGTATCAGTGATGCCAAGAGAAATTTAAAAAAAATCCTTACGTGTCTAAATAAAATTCCCTCTTTTTCCCTACAAACAAAAAAATTATACCTACACTATTCCCTACGTTAAAAATGTATTGGTTTTAGCTTCAGGCAAACAAATACATACTCTGTTAACATTTCGTAAATATTATAATTAAGAGATTAATTAACATTTATTAAAAAAAAAGCATTTATTATCATCAAGAAAAAACCAAAATAAACATTCTCACACATGTAAAAACTCAATTAAAAAAAACAATGACAAATTAAAATTTTTTATTTTTGGCAGAAACGCGACTGCGTGTTTGATTTTCATTTCCTCATCTTTTGTCCTTTTTAAAGGACATAACCTTTTTCAAGAATACTATTTTTATTAATATAAGTATCTAATATTTTTTACCAAGCTCGGTACCATATAAAAGAGAAGGCTTTGTTGAATTTTAAAAAAATCTTTATTTCTGTTCCCCTAAACAAAATTTAAAAAAAAATTCCTTTTAAATATATATCCTTCCACATGCTTAAAAGTTTTCATTAAAATTTTTTAAAAATTCCAAATTGATTGTTTTTTCGCGGCTATGTAGAAATTTCATTAATTAAACATTCTCTTTTAATATTTGCATACATCTTCAGCGAATGTGCGCGCGAATGCAAATAACAAAAATAAGCGATTAGTTCGCAAATGTGAACCCAAATATTCGGCGCCTCCTAATATATAATTACATGATTGTGGCACTTGTTGCAGATTGCTAGGCTAATAGGGCTCTTAGTAAAATACTACATTTGTACCTAAATGCTATGGTATATGAAAAATTTTAATTTTAAATGAAAATAATACGAATATTTACGTATTTTAACACAATATATTGAAAATGAGACAATATTTTGAAAATTCCCTACATTTTCCTTAAAATAAAATATCTGTCTTTTTTCCCTACGCCGTAAATTTTCCGAAAAATCCCTACAAAAAGGGAAAATTCCCTACTATTGGCATCACTGAGCAGTATTATCTAATCAGCTTATACTGCAATTAAAAGGTGCGTTCGTTTACCCCAAAATTTGCACAAATTTGTGCAAGTTTTTAGTGGATTTTACTGAAATGCGTTCGCTTACACAAAAATTTGCAAAAGAGAGCATCTACTGAGAGAGTAAAGTGACAGTTGTAAGCAAAGAGTTTGCAAATTTTTACTGAACAAATTTTTACCAGTAAAAACCAGTAGAAAACAAAAACATATGTTTCATTTAAGTAAACAAACAAAAGTAAGCATACAATTTGTAATAAAAACATTTAAAAGAACAAAAGCTGAATTGAAAGTGCAACAAAAACCAAAAATATTTATTACATCCTAAACAATTTTACTTACCACTTTGTACCTTCCCAAATGTTCCGGGAGAGCATGAAATATTAAGTTTTCTTTTTTTGGCATCCATGCTAAAATTTGTGTTAGTTGTTCAATATTACTTATTTTTGTTTTTGTTTACATTAATATTTTAGAGATGTAAAGCTAATGAAAATATGATTACTTCTTATTGCATATTATTGAGGGTACCAAATATCAAAAATCAAATATTGATGTAGTTTCGCATGTAATTCAACTAGAAACAAAATTAAAAGTCATGTACAAAATAAACAAGTCTTAAAACTTGCACAGAAGCTCATTTAATAAATAAATTTGCTACGAATTTATAATCATTACAATGCATTTCATGAAGTACCAAAAACATTATGTACTGGGTAGTCTAAACAACACATATTTTACAACACTAAGCTTTTTAGCGATCAGCTGTTTGAATTAACCTGCAAGTTTTTGCAATTTTTCCGTTCGTTTACTTTTTTGTGCAAGAGCCATTTTTGAGAGTAAAATTTTCATATTGCCCAAAATCTACTCAACTACTGGATTTTACTGGAAAAGTAAACAAACGCACCTAAAATGTCATTAAAAAAGAAGAAAAACAAAATGAGTGTTATTATCAGTGTTGCCAGTGAAATTTCGAGAAAGATACATTTTAGTTTTCAAAGAGATACACTTTTTTCCATAAGTATAAATTTTGGAAAAAATTTGAAAATCTATTTTTAACGTTTAACATTTATTAACATAACATTTTTATTACATAGTTAATGAATATTATAAAGAAAATTATATCATATAAATTAATTTTTATATTTATTTGTCATAAATATTAGGTATGTAAATTTAAAAATACAGCGAGCAAACTTTAAAATTTATTATATATAACTATCTTTGGATGTTATTAAAACAAATTCATTTTTGTAAAAATTAATACACGAGTTAAGGCGTTTATACTAAGGCAATTATATCAAAAAGTTCATATAAATTTTTCTTCTAAATTTCATCTTAACACACATAAACAAGAATAAGCAAGCGACAGAAGAACTTAGAAACCCTAACAACAAAATACATTTTATTTTTGTATTTAGTTTTCACTGTTTTTTAGTATTCATAACGAAATGATAACTTTAATAAACTTTGTAAGAGTAGAAAAGTTTAAAATTTGATTTCTGTACATTTTGCGCACAGATTCAAAAGATACGAAAAATATCAGGATTATATATGGTACCTGAAGTCATCAAAAGATACGAAAAATATATCTTTTGTATCCTTATGGCATCACTGGTTATTAAAGACGTAAAAATATAAATCCTTAAAAGAGTTTTATTTGTTGACAGCCAATTCAATTTTATTTTAGGCTGAAAACTCCTCAAGTTTTATTTTATTTTTTTAGAGAGAAAACTCTACTTTTATTGTTTAATCCGAACTTTTATATTTTCGTTGAAAAATTAGTCTTAACTGTGGAGTTGAGATCGTTTTTTCTAGATCACCATAGATTCTGAAAGAGCCCTTTAATACGAATCTATTGTTATATGACAGTATGTCTCCGTTGGCTCTAATATGGAAAATTCATATAAATTTTTAATTAACTAGGTACTATTTATTTATGAAACGTTTATTTGTATTGATTTTTATGTTAAAAGCATTAGGTAATGGTAAATTGTTGCTTTGTTATTTTTTGTCATTACAATATGTTTTATTGTGTTTAAAAAAGGTATTTTTTAATAGGGATGCCGATTTTTTTTAATTAAATTGCCGATTTGTTTTTGATGATATGCAGACTCCTTACCAAAACCATCTGGCACCCCTGGTTGAGATCGTATATAAATTTTTATAAGCTCTGTTATTTGCATCAAGTCTCCAACTATATTTGAAAATACAACAGATAACAACAGATATTGTTAAAATACCATGGTGACAACAGATATTTGTGAGCAAAAAATAAAGGTTATGATATAGGTACTCAATCCAATACCATAAGGAACTGTTTTTGTTTTTAAGATATGGTGAGTGGACGAAAGCAAAACCATACAATATCAGTTACACACATTCTCTCATTTATATCAATAGTAACAGATATGTACATATCTGGGCCCTATTCCACGAAACAACTTATCAACTTTTCACTTTGCACTTATCACAGTAAGCAAAGTTTTGCAAAGACTTTAGGCCATGTCAGATAAAACTTTTGCTTCGCGTTGCGTTACCGATTCGCTTTGACATCTAAGATAAAATATACGTACTTATACGAAACATGTCACATAAAGTACTTTCAAAGCGGAGCGAAGCAAAAAGTTAGCCAACTCTCATCTTTTTGCGCGCTTTGACAATTGGCTAGTATAATTTTCTTTTTTTTAAATTTTTTTTTGCCAAATTCAATTCCAAAAAACCATCCAATTAAATTTTTAACTTTTATTTTTGTAACAAATAATTAAATGTACAAATTACCAACCGCTTTTATAAGTTAACAAACAATGCGTGAGTGTTGTCAAAGTTTTCATTGTGGCATACACCTTTTGCTTTGCGTTTTTCTGCCGAAGGTAGAAACGTCACGCAAAGCGACAAAGTTGTATCTGACACGGCCTTTTGTTCTCTTTGAAAATACTTTGCTCTCTTTGCAAAAACTTTGCTCTCTTTGCGAAGTCTTTGCGCTTTCATGCAAAGTGAGTGTGCAAAGTGTTCCACAAAGCATTTAATCATCTTTGCATTTCTGTCTTATCACTTTTCACTTTGCGTTGCTAAATAAAAATTATTAAAATGAGCCGCAAAATAAAAATGGAGAAAAAACTGGCAGTTTTAAATATTATTAAAAAAAAAAGATATTTTATTTGCTAGTTTTCAAAACAATAACGTAAGTATTTTTTTATAAAATTATTGTAAATAGAATCTGCGAATTATTCCTTTTATAAGTCACTTTATTATATTTAACATTTTATATTTTTCGAACTTATTCTATGAGCTTAATTTCAGTTATGTATTTTATAAAGCTTTTTGTAATAGTTCATAACTGAAAATTTAGCTAATAGAATAAATTCGAAAAATATAGAATGTTTAATATTATTGTAAATATTTAGAACATATGTATGTATAATAAAAACTTTGCAAAAATATGTTCTCAAGCTCGAAAATTTTATTATACAATCAAAAGAATAAGTGTCAAATAAATACATATGCATGTATTATATTAAGAACATATTTAAGTGTATATATCATTTTGAAGGTTAATAAATTAGCTAAACAGGCTGCCTGGGCACTGTGTTTTGAAATAAAACGTCTATTTAAACGTCGACAACTCTATGGATGGTTCTGCAAACTGTTGATTTTGCAACACCAAGCCTAGCTGCAACTCCATGGTACTGGCAACCATTTCCGAGCCAATGCAAGCACATTAGCAATTGATTTTCAGCCGACAGAGCATTACTGCGCCGTGTATTGTGTTGTAATTTTTCTCCAATTTTATTTCAAATGAAATCAACTTGGATTTGATTAAAACGAAAGCACTCTTTAAAATTTAAGTTTTGTAGTCCCGAAAAATTTATTCGGTCTCCATAATTTCTTTTAATAACCACTTCTTCAATATCGTCAAACAAAAATTCACGTCTTAACATTTTGAAAGCTTTAAAAGATATAAGAATATGAATTTGCAAAGCGAACGTTTACCTTGCAAATTTTTGACAAACTTATCAAAATTTCCTTTGCAAAAATAGAATTTACAGTTTTTGTGGAACGAAACAGCATAATTAAACTTTTCAATATTAACTGTGCATTTTCCATAAGAGATAGTACGTGGAACAGAAATTGCAAAGAGAATATAAAAATTGCAAAGACTGCAAATTACACTTATCAATTTCAACTTATCACTTATCAAATTTAATAGTTCTGTGGAACATAAAGTTTTGCAAATTGACGAAAAATTTGATAAGTGCAAAGTGAAAAGTTGTTTTATGGAATAGGGCCCTGGTGTATCTGTTTTGACAATACTTTATGATACACTCGTGCAGGTCTTTAATAGGTATATAACATTTCAACGTTACAGACTGACTGACAGATTCATCTTCGCACAGCCTTAACGACGTGAGTTATAAGGTTGAAATTTGAACCGGATGCTGGTCTCTCGCTAAATCGATCCACTAAAAATCGAAGAAATTGCCTGATAGTACGAAAATTGTGTGTGTGTGTATGTGTTAGTGAACAAATTTAGGGCATTGCGACTCGAAAGAAACTACTTTCATGTGTAAATGCTAGGTAAGATGGAATTTTTGGAAATTCGACTGTTTAGGGGATAAGTAGCGTAGAAACAAGTAAATTCACTAGCCTCATAACTTCTAAACTAACCGTGGATTCATCCATGCGTTCCGAACAATATTTTTGTCCGAAGAATAATTTTTTTACTGAGAGTATTCTTCAAAACGATTCCCCTTTTTCGGAAAATTTGCCCGGAAAAACAAAGCTACCAAATGGTTTACAGATGTAAGCAATTATACAAACTGGCAGCCCAACTAGCAAACTAGGTACTTAGTCTACCTACAGTCACACGTTTCAACTTTTGATGCTCAACTCTTGTGTTTTAAGGAGAGGAAAGCAATAAGAAAAGGGGTTGGTACGGAGATGCCTGTACTCGGGCAGTACGCTTTGTGTTCTCATTCGTAGGTATATGCACAACAATGGCTGCATGTAAATTTTTTTCTTATCTTTTTCTCTTTGGTTCGCTTTGAATAAAAGTGTTGTTGTTTTAAAGCAAACAAAGTTGAAACCGTTTGCTGCGTGTATTTATTTGACTGCAAAGCCTTTTTGCATTTCAGATAACGAAATACTACATACATTTTGATATACTTTAATATTAAAGAGCTATTAAACGCAGATTTTTCTATATCTATATGTACCTACATATCGTTTATATACTTCAATAGGGACATATTTCAAAAAAATCCATTCGAGATAAACGCGTTTAAAGTTTTTGATTTGCTTTAACCACATCACTTAAAAAAACGACGCATTCTCTTCAAACAGGCAAAGTATAAAAAATATAAAAATAAATCTTATACACAATTGGGGGATTCACAAGGTGTCATAAAGTCATATGTCTTAAAATAATAACATGAAAAAATACGACTGTTGTGAGCAACCCCTCATAATTTAATGTGCTATTAATTACGACAGCACAATAAACATAGCAAGCAACGTTCTATTTATTTAAGACACTTTTTGTTTACAAACCAACAACAATATTTTTAAACCATTGTAAAATGTTAGAACATTATGACAATAAACCATGATAGCACACCTTGTGAATACCCCAAATATTTATAAAGAAAAACATATCGAAGAATTTTGCATCACTAACTCCAAAATTTAAATTTTTGACTTATGTCACTTATAAAGTAAATGAGCGATATGTTTATCCTCAGCAAGCTAATGCATAAAAAAATGTTCAACAAAGTACTTAATGCAATCGCGTGCTCGTTGCAACTAAATTGTTTACATAAAAACAAATTTAAAAAACAAAAATAGATTCGAACAAAAATTATTTTGGCTGTTAATTGCTACAAAATTGTTTCTTTATACAATAATCACATTCCCTTTTGGCATAAATATTTTTACGATTTGTTTAGATTTTTTGATATATGTACATAAGAGAGAGGCATTATTTGTGAAACGGACAACCCAATAAAAAAATTTTGTTGGAATTCCTTTATATTTGGCATAACTATAGTTCTAGTAGATATGAACAAGTGTGCGAAATATTTTTTTTTTCTACGATGTTTATTTGTCGAGTAACGGGTTGGTAAAGTGATGCCGTTTTCAAAAAAATATTTTTTAAATTATTTTTTCGAACCAAAAATTAATCAAACAAAAAATAAATTTTAAGTGATTCTTATAGAAAATCGATTGATCCTTAAATAAAAAAAAATTATTTGAAAAAAAATTTTATTTTCATATGCAAAACCGGAAATGACCAATTTAAATCAACATTTTTCTAACTTAGTCCTAATATATTTTTTTTAACCAAAATTAGCCTATAGTGTCCTTATTATATTGTAAAACTTTTATTGTGGGACATCTATTAGTTTAAAAGTTAAACAAATTTCTTTACACTCGTCCATGTGGTTATTGCATTGTTGTACCGTAACAGACAGGAAAGAACGAGTTTAAATTTTAATTTTTCTCAAACTTATTTTTGGGAATACAAAATTTTTTATTAATAAGATTTTTTGACGTTCTAAATTCCAAAAATTTTTTTTTTTTATTAAATACACTGAAATTTATTGTTGAGGGAAAGCTAGTTTCTATGCACATTTCACTGGTTGCTTAGGCCAGATTTTCATGAAACCTATTTTTTCTAACTTCGACCTAATTTTTTAATTTTCTTTTTAACGAAATAAGCCTGCGGCGTACTTAATTTATTGTAAAACTTTTATTATGTTATCTTCATAATTTCAAAGTTATGCAAATGACGATTTTAGGCGCTTGTTTATGTAGGCTGGTTAGTTAAGTTTGTACATTTATACAATTACATATGTATTATACTTTGAATTTATGAGTCCCACCCTTATAACATTTTAGTTCCTGGAGCTATGATTGCGGAATCAAACCTAGGTTGCAGAAAAATTATTTCACGTTCAATATCCATTTTGGAGCAGTAGTAAATTGCAGTTTTTTTAGGGAAGATTTTTCCCAGCCATATAATTGTATTGGAGAAATTATTGCTTTACTTGCAGGTTACTGCAGACTGATGCGCTTCGCTAAACGCTTAAGGTTTGCTCCAATAACGTCACATGGCCCCTTTCCGTGAGAAGTTGCGTAAAAGTGTATCTCGGCATCCGTATTAAAATCATCTTTGTAATAAAATAGATTAGCAAAATTAAATTTATTTTTAAAATGTTGTGGGGCCCTATCAGTTATATATATTACTTTAGACGCATATATAGATTTTTCCAATAGATGCTTGTGAAGTATTTTTTGGTAAGAATAAAAGCTAGATGTTTCATGCTTAAGGTCATCTTATAGCCTATTTCCAATGTGCGAAAGAACTCTTTCGTTCGCATAACTACATTGAAAACAATAACAAAGTCTAAAAATTTGTTTTTGTTATTAATGTAGTTATACGAAAGAAAGAATTCTTTCGCACATCGGAAATAGGCTATTAGATCATAAAAATCCTACCGAAGTCAGAAGTGTTGTTCCAAAGAAAAGATTGGGCAGAATCTTGAACTACAAAACTATAGTTTTCTGCAAAATCACACTGTACGATTATTTCACCTTCACCGACACTCTCCCTCAATAAAACTGGTGATTTTTCCAATTTTCCAAAAACTTCACTTGTTTATAGAAATCGCGAAATCGACAAAAGATATAAATATGCCGAAATATTTGAAACACTTTTCAATAATTTTCAAGACAGGTTTCAAGATTTTGTAATTTTACAACCGCTATTAGATCTTTTCGAAAACCCTTTTCGTTGCGATGTAAGCAACTACGAATTTAATATTCAATCAGAACTAATCATACTACGAAGCGAAGTAAATGCTCCAGACGAAAATAATATTGTAGAGTTCTGGAAAGATTTGGATGGCGAGTTCTATAGTGAACTAAAAAAAAAATTTATTCGGCACTACTTTTTTTTTTTTTTTTTTTTTTTATTATTCCTACACTAAGTCCCGCGAAGTCTCTGGCGGGGATCGAACGAACCTGCAACCCCGGTACTGGTAGACTAGCTCACTACAAAACTGCCATAAAAGTATAAATTTAGAAGATTTTATTTTATAAGTTGTATAACACAAGGGAAATAAATTAAACATTTTTTGTGTTGATAGAAAATTTGTAGCAGTTCTTTACCAATTCAATGTCGCTGATTTAAAAACTTCACTTTTTTTCTATCAGCTGTGATTTGCGTGCAATATTTATTTTTTATGAATTTTTAAAACATAAAAATCTTTAATTTTTTACAATTGTTTGATAAGATATTTGAAACTGATTTAGAGTCAAAAAGCTTCCGAATAAAAAAAGTGCAGTTTTAAAATCAGCGACATTGAATTGGTAAAGAATTGCTACAAATTTTTTATCAACACAAAAAATTTTTAATTTTGTACCTTTGTGTTATACAACTTATAAAATATATCACTAACATTTTATTTCGGCTGTAATGAATGCATTTACACTCAAAAATATTGTGCTGTCAAAAATGCTTTTGGTAACATCCAATGCCTTGCGTGCAAATTATTATTTAGAGTTTAAATTTTAACTGCCGTATTCATAAAAAATAAAATAGATTCTGATAAAATAGCTGTGTTAGAAAAGTTTGCAGTGTGTAATCGTAAAAAAGAAAAGTTTGTTCAACATGGAGTCAAGAAATATTTCCAAACACTCATCATCTTGATTTTTCCCTCAAGCAATATAAACGCGATGTTACAAACAGAATGTATTGCATTAGTTTTAAATTTTTAAACATGGAGATGGTTGTTTTTACTATTTCTTCCATTAAAAATCATCTTCATTCCTATGTATATTTAAACACTTTTTTTTAGCACTTTTTATTATTTTTTTTAAATAAATAAATAATATATATGTACACATAACATAATAAAATTTTCGCCATCACATCTTTTTTAAAATTCAGTTTTCAATAACTTCCGTTTACAATGTAAACATTAACAACTTTTGACATTTCTCTACATAATTATGGGGGGAAATTGTAAACAACTTTTGACATTTCTCTACCCAATTATGCAAGAAAAAAGTAGCACAGCTGTGTTTTCAACGCCACCTGAAAATGAATTCGCCTTGGTATAATCCTGACATTTTTCGTATCTTTTGAATCTGTTCGCAAAATGTACAGAAATAAAATATTAAACTTTCCGTCTCTGACAAAGTTTTTTAAAGTTATCATTTCGTAAGAATACTAAAAAAACAGTGACAACTAAATAAGCTTCGTACAGACGGTGCTCAGATCTTACAATATTGGTAAACAGCGTTGCAAATTGCATTAAAATTGACTAAAGCTTTGTTCACATTATTGGGGGATTCACAAGGTGTCATAAAGTCATATGTCTTAAAATAATAACATGAAAAAATACGACTGTTGTGAGCAACCCCTCATAATTTAATGTGCTATTAATTACGACAGCACAATAAACATAGCAAGCAACGTTCTATTTATTTAAGACACTTTTTGTTTACAAACCAACAACAATATTTTTAAACCATTGTAAAATGTTAGAACATTATGACAATAAACTGTGATAGCACACCTTGTGAATACCCCATATGTGTATTTGTCATGTGGAATGCCACTTTTCTACACACATGTAATTTCATGTGTATACCAAAATTTGAGTAATCCATAAGGTTTATAATTTTCATGTTCAAATGTTGTTATGTAAGGTACATTTGACATAACCTATCAATAAAAATAGTCTTAAAACAGCTGAGTGGTTATATGTCCAAAATTAAATTGAAATTTGTTATATCTTGCTATTTTTAATTGTTATAATAACAAATACATACATACTTACTTGTGTTAATTTCTTTTAAATTTTTCCCTCCAGTTTTAATAATTATTTGTGTATTTTTATTTTTTTTTTATTTATTTACTATTATTATTTATATTTGATAAAATCAATTAATTTTTGCCACCCCAAGCAATTTTGTTAATACGAACCAGCTTATGTCAGATGCTTTGTCAGTTGAAAATAGAACTCGTTCTAATTCAAAAGTTTCATATTTACTGTACACAGAAAAATAACATATGATATGGCTTTGAGGTGTTCAGATGATATGTACAAATACACATAATGTGAACATATCTTAAAAATGTCTTGCTACTGTGTGAACATTGTAAGCTCATTTGTATTTGGCAGACGTGTAAAATTAATGCATCTTACAATGGCACCATTGTCAGAAAAATATTTATATTGGCAACGCCTGCTTACAATATTGTATGATCTGACCACCGTCTGTACGAAGCTATACAAAAATAAGATGTATTATGATGTTAGGTTTTCTAAGTTCTTCTGTCGTCTGCTTATTCTTGTGTATGTGTGTTAAGATGAAATTTTAGAAGGAAAATTTATGTGAACATAATCGCCTTAGTATTAACGCCTTAAGTTACATATAATTAATTGTAATGTTTGCTACTGTATTTTTAAAAATTACATACCTAATATTTATGACTTAAATAAATATAAAAATCAATTTATATGATATCATTTTCTTTGCAATATTCATTTAATATGAAACATAAATGTTATGTTAATAAATGTTAAACGTTAAAAATGGATTTTCAAATTGTTTTCAAAATGTATCCTTTTGGAAAAAAAAGTATCTTTTTGGAAACTAAAATGTATCTTTTTTGAAATTTCACTGGCAACACTGATGTATACATGGTACAAGTACACAAGGTAGACTCGTTGGCCCAGATGTTTGTCAGCTGTTTACCCCAGTTTGAACCTAAAAGTCAAAAGTTGTTTATGTTTTTTTACATAGTCAGTTGAATTAAAAAGAATTGTGAAAAACATTTGATTTTGGAAAAATTTTAATTAAATTGAAAATTATTGTGATTTTTAATTAAATTTGTGAAAAAATTTTAGTTTAAATTTAAGTGAAATTTGCGGTGTAAAACTGGAATCTACTGTCGTGGCTGATACCGGTGACTTTGAAAGTGCGTACAGAGATAAAGGGCATTTCTAGAATTAATCAAATGTGTTACACAAATGGAGTGCGTGCTCCGAATATACTTGATTGTAAAGCGTGATTTGCAAAAATTAAGAGTTCCAACCTTATAACATGCGTGTAAATGCTTATGATACAACTTTCAACAAAACCTGTCTAACCTTCAACTTTCATAAATTATAATGAACCAAGATGAAAAGCTTCAAATACAAAAACAATTTCGCCTGTTGTTTTTGTCTTGTTGTACTTGTTGTAGCAACGAGTTTACCTTGTGTAGTTGTACCATGGTATGTATATGAAAGTAAACAGATTTAAAAGCTCTTACAATTTGTTGTTGTTTCTTTGTAAAGTGCTTACAAAAGCTCTTGCAAAAGCTCGCGCGTTGTACATATAGCTTGGCCGCAATTGCTTTAAAATAACAGAAAACTGATAAACCGTGATCACAATCACAGTTTAAAGGAGCAGTGATTTTTAAATCACATTCACTAATCACGTTGATCTTTAAAAATCACGGGATCGCTCATCTCTAATTTCTATGCACAATTGTGTATACCAAGAGGTTGTGTTGATGCTTTTTTTGTACACAAACAATTTGTATTGACGTTGTTATTGCATGCACACTTAAAAAATGTCTGATGAAGAAATGTTTAATAACTTTTTTGTGCCGAAATTTTTTTTGGTAAAGTTGAATGTTTGATATGTCAGCAAATCTTACCACGCACACGAAATTATTATTTGAATAGGCATTTTACTCTTTATCATAGCGAATATCAAAATATACTTGATGATGAAAAAGAAACTTTAATTGTAGAGTTAAAGAAGCCATTTTATGAGAAAATTATATTATTATAATCGAAAAAGAAAGCTTCTTTTGTCGTTGCTGCCGCTCTTGCTAGGCATTGCCGTCCTCTTGAGGATGGCACATTTTTCAAGGAGGTATGTAATAAAGTTTTGGGATGTTTTGGTGGCAAAGCAGAAGAAATGCAAAAAATGATAAGTGAGGTACCCATGTCCCCTCGCACAATTATTCGCCGAACTGAAAATATAAGTGCATTTATTTATTCAAATATTAACAATAAAATTCTAAATTGCGAGTACTTTTATATTTGCTTAGACGAATGTACAGATATCAGTGACACAGCACAGCTGATTTTATGCGTTAAAACGGTAGACAAAAACTTTAATATTAATGAAGAAATGTTGGCACTGATTCCGTTACATGGCCATGTTAAAGGGAAAACTATTTTTGATGTTGTCAATGAAGAAGTTTTTTCTTTTGCTGCCAGAAGCAAGTTTTGTTCTGTATGCACCGATGGTGCAAATGTAATGGCAGGAAAAAAAGATGGGTTTGTTGGTTTATTATTGCAAAATAATTTGGATATATATGCTTTTCACTGCATTATCCACCAGCAACCACTTTTTACGAAAAACTTTAATTTATCGAATGCAAATTTTAATTAAAATCATAAACAAAATTCGTGGAGGTCATAATGCTTTGAACCACAGAAAATTTAAAGGATTTCTTGATGAGTTAAATTCTGAGTATGGCGATTTGCTATTATACACCGAAGTTTGATGGCTTAGCAAAGGACGCTGCCTTCAAAGGCTTTTTAGTCTTCGCGAAGAGGTGATTGCTTTTTTTCAAAGTAATATAACCAATGATATTCGGGAATTACTTGCTTATTTGACAGATACCGATTTTTTACTAGATTTCGCATTTTTGACAGACATTACGGAATTTGTTAATCAATTGAACCTTCAGTTGCATGGAAATAAAAAACTATTTTTTGCTGTTCAGACATTTATAAAAAAAAAAAATAGAAATTTTAATAACAAATATAAAGAATAAAAATTTATCAAGTTTAAATAGAACTTTCGAAGTTTTTAACAAATCTCCTAATATAAACAAGTTTAATGAGTATGTAGATGTCTTAGATTGTATGCTTAATAATTAAAATAATCGATTTTTTGACTTTCAAAGACTTGAAAATATGATCGAACTTCATAATAATCCGTTACTGTGTAATATTGAAAAACATAATGGTGACATAAAAGAAGAACTTAAAAAAATGCAAGTGGATTTATCTTTACCTCTAGAAAGTGGAATAAACTTCTGGAAAAATATCAATGGAAACATCTTAAATTAATGTTTTTCATGCTTTAAATAAAAGTTAAATTAATGTATTTAATTGTATATTTTGAATTAAGTCTTTTTTGAATTAAAAACCATTGAAATATTTATTTATTTAACTTTTTCAATATTTCGGTTAGGTTATTTATATTTCTAAAAGAACTCTTTAAATTAAAAAGAAAATCTAGCTACATATAATCAACTTATAATAAAAAATCGTTTTTTGTTTTTAAAATAACAATTTAAACATTCATTAAAAAAGATAGGCACTTCATTCTGAAAGCTGTGTCTTTGAGAAAGGTGAAAGAAATGAATAAATTAATTCACTTAACCGTTCTGAAAGAGAATGAAAGATTCACATTAATGAAAGATTTTGCCCAATACTACTGAATTGTTTTCATTTGGGGGATTCACAAGGTGTCATAAAGTCACATGTCTTAAAATAATAACATGAAAAATACGACTGTTGTGAGCAACCCCTCATAATTTAATGTGCTATTAATTACGACAGCTCAATAAACATAGCAAGCAACGTTCTATTTATTTAAGACACTTTTTGTTTACAAACCAACAACAATATTTTTAAACCATTGTAAAATGTTAGAACATTATGACAATAAACCATGATAGCACACCTTGTGAATACCCCAATTGTTTTCTTCTGTACGTGCAGCGTTACCGTTGTGATACTAAATCAATTTGACCCTATTGATACCTTTTATGACTTTTTTTTTAAATTACCCCTTTGTATGATTTCAATCAATTTCGTGGCACTTTTTGACCCTATTTAGAAATAGCACTTATATATCGTTTTTTTTTTTGGCAAGATTGCTGTAACAGCTTTTGTAAGGGGGAGGGGTTTATACGATCACACAAGTCGTCCGTATTTTGACGAAAATGCATCTTTCATCTAATTATTTTTTTTAAAAATTTCCTCAAAATACGTAAGACGTTGTGATCATGTAAACTACCCTTAAAGGCCGGTATTCACTATCCTATTTAGTCGCACGATATGTCAAAAAAATCGTGTGTGCTCATAACACAGTACAACACATGATTTGCCAACTCAATTCTGTGAACTGTATGTGAAATTAGACCCAAAAAGAAGAATTTCTGCATCATTCGTTTTGTCTTCTTACCTGCGATTTGAAGTTAGTATCGATTTGAAGTTAGTACTATCGTATAGGGGAATTTATCACGTTTTAGGCCCTGTTGTTTGACATAGCTCGACAACCCCTAGCCCAATTTAGTTGAAATAAATTTTAAAAAATTAAGAATTACAATTCCCTTAATCTGTTCATATATTGTTTTCCTATACAAGTAACACTTTCGAAGTTAAAAATGAATGTATGAAGGGAAAAAATTATTTTTTGCCTAAAAATTTAAATTTTTTTTTTAAAAATACATAAAAAATCCAAAATGGAAAAAAGTTTCAAGTCTAGTTATTTTTTCGCAAAGTCACATAACCTATGAGCAAAATGAGACAAAGATCATAAAAATCGATGCACGCGTTTCGCTTTTATTCGCAATTGAGTAAAGGTATGAATTTCAAAAATCAGTTATAGCCACCACCCTTAAAATAAAAATAAAAATTTTTACTATTTAATTAGGCTTAAGTTCATTAAATTTAATTTTCATTAAATTATTTTTATGAAGAAAGGAATTTTTACAACATGGAAGATTAATTAAAATTGTTATTGATAATTTTCATTCTTGACTGACCTGGGATTCGAAGCCAGGCTGGCTGGCGTGTGATTCGAACCCAGGCGGCTGGTTACCCTGACATGTTTCGACCTCAACCACTAGGTCTTCTCAAAGGGATTTGCCGTCTTACACTCGCAGCCATCGATGACTGCTGACGTCAGTAGTCAAACATCAATCCTTAAACCAAATTGTATTTTAACCTTTGGTAGATCGAAATTTGCTTATTGAATGATTATCCATTTTTAATTGATCTCACATGTTTTTCCTTTATTTCTGTTTTTTCCGTACTTTTGTCAAGAATTCTTCTTGAAGTCCAAAGTACATTTTTGGATAATCATTCAATAAGCAAATAAGGGTAGTATAACAACTGTTGCACACTGTGTTCGGCGTAAAATTTGCACCACTTAAATCTGCTTCATCGAAATAATTACAATACGCGGTATTGAATTGCTCAGTAAAAAAATTTTTTCGATCTTTTTTCTATATTTTTCGGACGATATGACCACAAACGTAACAATATTCATCCAAATATGGGTACTTGTTGTTTTCCATATTGATATATTTTATGTTTTGTTGTTATTCACTTTTAAAAAACTGGAGAAAAATCACTTTTACTGTTCGCGTTCGTCGGCACTGGCTGAATGCCAAAAATCGATCAATGCATATAAATATTATAAATACTACGTATTTTTGAATATTTTACTGCCAGGTACTTATAAATGGGCGCATATTTTAAGGGCGGCTGGCTATATACCTGATTCAGCACTTGTACGTTTCAAACTGTGCAAAACTTTCCAAATAATGACCACCCTTAAATGTGGGTGCAATTTCTGTAAAAAAATCATATAGGTAGCCACCGGAAAAACCCAAATAATAAAAAGGTCCACTTTCCGTTTAATTGTCCACGTACATTTATTACCGCAATCATAAAAATCAAATAACCTTTTGTTTATTCCTTTTTTTTAATTCTCAGAATCATGAAAAAGGTGTCAATGTTTTCTCCAAATAATGTTGTGCATATCTCGAGCAAATTTTTGAAATTCATACATTTACTCAATTGCGAATAAAAGCGAAACGCGTGCATCGATTTTTATGATCTTTGTCTCATTTTGCTCATAGGTTATGTGACTTTGCGAAAAAATAACTAGACTTGAAACTTTTTTCCATTTTGCATTTTTTATGTATTTTTAAAAAAAAAAATTTAAATTTTTAGGCAAAAAATAATTTTTTCCCTTCATACATTCATTTTTAACTTCGAAAGTGTTACTTGTATAGGAAAACAATATGAACAGATTAAGAGAATTGTAATTCTTAATTTTTTAAAATTTATTTCAACTAAATTGGGCTAGTGGTTGTCGAGCTATGTCAAACAACAGGGCCTAAAACGTGATAAATTCCCCTATACGATAGTACTAACTTCAAATCGATACTAACTTCAAATCGCAGGTAAGAAGACAAAACGAATGATGCAGAAATTCTTCTTTTTGGGTCTAATTTCACATACAGTTCACAGAATTGAGTTGGCAATCAATTAACTGAAAAATGTTGTACTGTGTAATGTATGACAGTGTGGCTTAAAAATGAATTGAGTGACAGATTTTGTTGACAAGTCTGTCCGACTTGGAAATGTTTATGAAAATTTTCATAAAATGATAGATTATATGCGATCAGAGTTGCATTTTCTTGTAAAGTAGATGAGTCATTTGAGTTTGCATCTTTTTTGTGGGATAGTGTGGCATTGACAGCAGATTTTGCAGACATTTTTTTTATGTCGGATAGAATTCCGTCAGATTTTCGCGTGAATGAATCGTACGATTATGTAGGATAGTGAATACCGGCCTTAAAGGCTAGTTTACACGGTAATACAATGTAATACGACAAGTCAAAAAATGAAGCAGAATGAGAAAAATCTTATCATGTAAAAGCAAAATGCATTGAGTAAGAGAGAATACGGATAAAAATATGACAATCGGTCGGTAAATGTTCATTTTCTAAACCATTTTAGAAACTTATGTATTCCTATCACACCAGAGTCGCATTTTAACAGAATATATTGAAGGTGGTAACATTTTTATAAAATTACAAAAACAAGCCGAATCAACTCAGGAAATGTTCATGTTGTTTTTTTAAAATGCAAATGTAAATACTGTTTATAAAAACCCTTTTTTACTTTGAAATAGCCTTTTTGTGACCCTTTTCTTGAAAAACTCCCCTTTTTGTGACCCTTTTAGAAAATTTTCAACGGTAACCTTAAGTACGTGCAAGGCGAATTCAACTACAGGTGGCGTCGGAACTACAACAATCCAAAAACAACAGAAACAACACGGGGTTTTTTGCATTGCATTGTTAGTGTTTACTGTCCAAAATGTCGACACCACCTGTAGTTGAATTCATGGGCGGCCTTTTGCCTATCTCCGCTCTAAACCATGAATCAAGAAAACAAAATTGCGCACTCAGCCGTTCAAAAAAAAAATTTACTGCGCATCTACGTCATCACAGAATGCAAATAGGTGTTTGTTGTAAAAAATTAAAGAGATTTTTGGCGCAAAACTGGAAATAACTTCATAACTTCTAAACGGGTGCATCGTTTTGAACAAAATTTTAAAGTGACTGGAAAGAGAAGTAATCGAGTAAAAATTTCAAGTTTGTGTTATAAGAAGAGCTTTTTGGGGCTATAAAAATTTTACTTTTCGGGTTGTATAAAAATTCTTATAAAGAACTTTTTTTCAGACATTACTTCATTGGTTATTGTAAACATTTCCAGAGGGGAAATTTAAAATGAACATTGTCCTCCGTATTGCTAAGTAAGAAAAACATTCTTTTGTGTGTAACTGAATTTTAATTCAAAATAAAACAAGCAAAATGTATAAATTTGAATTTAATTTTTTAATTTATTAAACTTTCTTGTAAGGAGAACACCGGGAAGGACTTCCGGTTCGCCGTGGATCGGGAGTCCATGAAATTCTTAGAGGAAGTTGGGGGGGTTGTTAAGTTCGGTCTAGGTTGTGTCAGGTTCCGGTATCCGAAACATGACAGGACCAAAGAAGCTGCTAGTGGTGCAAATAAACCTGCACCATTGTGAAGCAGCTTCAGCCGAACTAGCAACTTTCCTCAACAACACTCGGACGGACGTAGCCCTAATCCAAGAGCCTTGGATAAACAAAAATAAGGTTTGCGGGTTAAAGGTTACGGGATACACTCTTTTTGTCCCGTCCACAGAGGACAAGGTAAGAACGTGTATACTGGCGAGGAATGAATTGAATTTTCTAATATCTCATTCTTTTAGGTGCGGTGACTTGACCGTCGTTAATAGAGAAGCCAAAGGTAAGCGTACCCTTACACTGGCTTCGGTGTATATGCCGTACGAGGCAGTAATTCCACCTGGCGCAAAGGTGGAAGAGCTGGTGGCGTATGCAAGAAGGAGTGGCGCCATCCTGGTTTTGGGATGTGATGCAAATGCACATCATAACCAATGGGGGAGCGCTGATATTAACAAAAGAGGTGAGTTAATGTTTGATTTTATAACTACTAACAATCTTATTATCTGTAATATGGGTAACACTCCGACGTTCAGAAATAAGGATAGGCAGGCAGTTATAGATCTGACATTAGTGAACCGCGACGAGCAACTTGTTGCGGATTGGAGGGTGGCAACGGACTGTACTTTCTCAGACCATAGCCGTATAACCTTTACACTGAATTTTGACCTGTCTAGGGTTAATCCGTTTAGGAACCCGAGGAGGACGAATTGGGACTTCTTTAAAGAAAGGGTCCGCTCTGGGGTGGCGCAATGGGCCCTGTGCGACTTGCTGCCAACTGATGTGGAAGGTGATGTGAACAGATTCACTCATCTGCTAAGAGAGAGCTATGAGCTGTCTTGCCCGGTAACTTTTCCGGGTAGGCGTGAACAGCCCAAATGGTGGACCAGGGAACTTCAGGTTCAAAGGTCGACGGTAAGAAGGCTGTTTAACAGGGCCAAGCTCACGGGAGCATCGAGTGATTGGAACACCCATAAGGTGCATTTCAATAAGTATAAGGCGGATCTTAAAAGGGCAAAGAGGCTCTCATGGAGGCAGTTCTGTGAATCCATTGATAATGTCAACGAGTTGTCTAGATTCCGACGGATTTTATCCAAGGATCCTAGGACCCTGGGGTATGTCCAAAGGAATGACGGCTCATGGACTGAGTCTAGCTCTGAGACCCTAACCTTGCTCATGGAGACGCACTTTCCTGGGTGCACGGAAGACGGAGGTATGAACGATAGTCAAGGGGACGGAATGTCTGTGACATCGAGTCATGAGTCCGCCTGCGTCGAGGAAATAGTCACAAGGGAGAAGCTTAAGTGGGCTGTCAATACCTTCGACCCATATAAATCACCGGGTCCGGACGGTATTTTTCCGGCCATGCTCTGCAATATCCCGGACGACGCATTATTTCTGCTGGTGAATATATTTAGGAAATGCCTCAGTGGGAGGTATCTGCCTAGGGGGTGGAGAGAGGTCAGGGTAATTTTCATACCCAAGGCTGGTAAGGCAGGCCACTCGAAGCCGGGAGATTTCAGGCCTATTAGTCTGTCTTCATTCTTATTGAAGACACTAGAGAGACTGGTAGACCTCTATCTTCGGGGTAATATTGGTACCCACCTCATTAGCAGCGCTCAACATGCCTACCTTAAGGGTAAATCTGTTGAGAGTGCGCTACACGAGGTGGTGGGTTGCATTGAGCACGGCCTGAGGCATAAGGAATATACTCTCGCCGCGTTTCTGGACATAGAAGGAGCCTTCAATAACATTAGGATTGAGGCGATCAAGGATTCCTTAGTGGAGCTGGGAGTTCAGGGCTTTCTGGTGGAGTGGATAGTCTGCATGCTTGGCAGCAGGATTATAAACTCTAGCCTGGGGGATCATAGGGTAAGGAGGAAGGTTACCAGGGGGACACCACAGGGGGGGGTTCTATCTCCTCTACTATGGTTGCTCGCGGTCAACGGTATTCTCAGAACATTTGATTCCAAGGGTATGACAGTCGTCGCCTATGCGGATGACATAGTTCTACTGGTCAGGGGAAAGTTTCTGTCCACGATCAGTGAAATTATGCAGGTGATGTTGGGCGAACTTTCGGATTGGGCAAAAGATAGAGGGCTGGGGGTAAACCCGGCGAAGACTGAGCTGGTTCTTTTTACCAGAAGGTACAGGATAGAAGGTTTTAAGGGGCCAGTGTTAGATGGCGTCGAGCTAACTCTATCTGACTGTGCTAAGTACTTGGGTAACTTCCTCGACTGTAAACTGTCTTGGAGAAGAAACACCCAGGAGAGGATGAAAAGAGGACTCAATGCCTACTACACATGCAGAAACTCCATCGGTAAGAATTGGGGACTGAGACCGGATATGGTAAACTGGATTTACACATCGGTGGTTAGACCTATTCTTACCTATGGATGCACTGTTTGGTGGGATGCGTTGAGAGTGGACAGCTATAGGAAGATGCTTAACAAGGCCCAGAGGAGTGCATCACTTGGCATCACTGGTGCAAGGAGAAGCACGCCGCAGGCGGCGTTGGACATCCTACTACATTTGTCCCCCATTGAACATTATGCGAAGAGTGTGGCTGCCAGGAACTTACTTAGACTCTACGAGTCTTCGTTGATTAGACCTAGGCGAGATGACCACACAAGGATTCTATACGAAGTGGGTCTGCTTGATCAGGAAAGGGTTCCGGGGGGAATCTCGGATCATAGGAGTATGACCTTGGACTTCGGTGTAACACCACCGGTGGAGTTCCCGGACAGGGAAGTTTGGCGTGGATCCAACGGACTGTTTGAGGGGTGGGCAGTATACATATACGGACGGGTCCAAGATGGACACTGGCACTGGTGCTGGTGTTTTTATTGCTGACACTGACGTGAAAAGGTCATTCAGACTCCCGGATGAGTGCAGTGTCTTCCAGGCTGAGATCCTAGCGATCTGGAGGGCTACGGAAGTGATACTGGATCACATCGTGGGGGGATCTGTTGTGACAATCTACGTCGATAGTCAGGCTGCGCTAAGGGCATTGACAAATCACACGGTGCGATCGTGCCTGGTTGCTCGGTGTAGGAATGCTCTGAGAGAGCTCATGTTGGCATTCACAATAAGGCTGTGTTGGGTACCAGGACACTGCAAGGTGGATGGCAACGAGGTGGCGGACGAACTCGCGAGAGGGGGTTCGAATCTGGACTTAGAGGTAAGGGACAGAGGGGTAAAACCCCCCTTATGTCACTACTATGGGGTCTTGCGGGAAAGATTTCGTGATGCCGTTAACCGGTCCTGGAGGGATAGAACGGATTGCAGGGTGTCAAGGGCCTTATGGCCCGGATTGGACGCAGGTGCAACCAGGGTTCTATTAGGACTGGATAGGAGTAGTCTCAGGACTCTGATAGGGTTCCTGACGGGGCATTGTTCTGTTAGGGCGTTTATGGGTAAATGGGACATTGGGAGACCGGACTTCTGCAGGTTGTGCGGAGATGCCGAGGAGCTCGAGACGGTTGAGCATGTACTGTGCCACTGTCCTAGGATGCACGGCCCCAGGGAGAAATGGCTAGGGGCTAGGTTTCACGATGAACTGGGGTGTATCGCTGGATGTAATCCAACCGATCTGCTGGGGTTTGTCAGGGAAGTAGGACGGCTGTTTCAGTTGGGGGGGCCGTAGGGGGGAATTTGTCCTGCGCTTCTAAAAATATACCGAACCTTAGGTCTATTCTCTATTATTCTTCTTTTCTTCTCTCTTTTTTCTCTTTTTAATTTTTTCTCCTCTACTGAAGGGATTCACAATGGACCTCATTGGTCTCCGAGTGGAGTTGCGCCCTTGGGCGCATAACCCTTCTTAACCTAACCTAACCTAACCTAAACTTTCTTTTTATAGAAGTGCTGCTGTCTTTAAGCTCCGCATTAAGTTTTCTAATTTTAAAATACATTCTAGCCCTAAAAAAGAGCTTGTTTACTTTTTCATCATATTTAATAGATCAGCTTGTTTGACTAAATCTTTAACAAAATTGTTTTTTTATATAAGAAGACGATCTTCATTGTTTTTCAAAGATTTAGTGAAGTTTTACACGCTTTTGAATTGTTTTCAGTTATTAACTGCACACTTCATTTTTATTTTTGATTAATTTTTTTATGTTTCTTAATTTAATTCTTTAGCACTTTTTATACACAAATGTACTTTGCTTACAACACAAACTCTATGCCTACGTCACACAAACAGCTGATCACTACACAACAATATAACGATCCTGCGCAATACCGCAATCTTGTTTTCTTGATCCATGCGTCTAAACTACTTTATTTGTGGATTCTATTGTGGTCTATCAAATTGATGGTACAAATTTTGTACGGTTGAAAGGAAAAGTATTGAAACAGGTTTATTTTAATGTACAAAGGGTGCCTGCTAGGAAAATCGAATGGTTATTATTCGACAGGTTTCAACCGGTTATTTTAGTTTTGACTAAGCCGGTTATTTTAATATGTCAATTTTTCAAATATCGAATATAGCAGTTATTTCGGTATAATAACCCGGTTGTTTTAATAATGCGTAATTTAAATACGTTTTCCTTACATACCTATGTTTTAAGTGTACCATTTAAGTTTTTTTCTAATTTATAAAAGTGTGTGTTCTTGTAAAAAAAACTGAAAAATTAATTCACCTTGGCTTTGCTTTTTTGGAAACATAACTATTTATTGCAAACAAGGAATAACAAAAAGGTGACTCAGGGCAAATTCATTCTATCAACGCAATTTTTTTCGATTTGTACGTATAATTTTCTTGAAATGTGTAGTTTGGGTCAAAGTCATGTGTAATTTCCGAATTATTCATTACCAACACTGCATAATACACAAATAAAGAGAAAGAGAACATAACAATTAAAAAATTCATTGCATAAATTTCGGGTTTGTACATAAATTTCAGTAAATACCTCTTAATACGAATTGTGAAGAGTATCATGCATATTTTTCCTCGCTTCCAATTTGAATCCATATATTCACCCTTATTCTATTTAGCGTCATCAATACGAAACGATGTCGTTTCGTGTCGATTGTTGTAAATCGGTATGCCCATTGTCAATAACAAGTTTCATCGATAAGCGTCGATGTATTTTTGGTATGCCGTACGCAACGTTAACGCCTGCATCGATATACATTGACTCTAAGTTTTATTCCTTTTTTAATTTTTCAATAATAATAATAATGTTGAAAATTTAAAAAGTTTTCAACGCTATAACATCGCCGCCCCAAGTCTTTTCAAAAAACAGTTATATCGATATCGGTTCAGTTTTTTACGCTCTATCGATTGGCACTAGCTAGATATGTGCACGCGGAATCGTTTCCGAGTTATTAGTGAAAAACTAAATTTATATATGTACATATATGGAAAAATTCAAGTTTGTTGCGCTATTCCTATTCCCCCCGAAGTCTTTTCAAAAATCAGTTATATCGTTATCGGTTCAGATTTTTATGCTCTATCGATTGACACTAGCGAGATATGTGCACGCGGAATCGTTTCGGAGTTATGAGCGGAAAACTAAATTTATATGTGTACATACGTGGAAAATTTAAAAAGTTTTCAACGCTATAACATCCCCGCCCCAAGTCTTTTCAAAAATCAGTTATATCGATATCGGTTCAGATTTTTATTCTCTATCGATTGACACTAGCGAGATATGTGCACGCGGAATTGTTTCCGAGTTATTAGTGAAAAACTAAATTCATATATGGAAAATTTTAAGTTTGTTGCGCTATTCCTATTCCCCCCAAGTCTTTTCAAAAATCAGTTATATCGATATCGGTTCAGATTTTTATGCTCTATCGATTGGCACTAACGAGATATGTGTACATTTTTTTATATATGTACATATTTTGAAAATTTTAAGTTTGCTGCGCTATAACTCTTTTTTGCAAGAGTGTCATCAAATAAACTATATTGATATCGATTCAGATTCTTATGCTCGATCGATTGGTACTACCTATATATGTGCACGCTTATTCGTTTTTATTTTATTAGCGCAAAACTATATGCATGTATTTTAATATACATGCAAAACTAAACGCACGTGTTGCTAAATACTACTTTCTTATCAACTGTGAAAAATTTTACCAAAAAAACCAAGCTTGTTTTCTTCTCGCGCGTAATTTTTTTAATTATGTATTTATATTTTTTGTGTGTTTAATATTAAATTTTATTATTGGAATTTTTTGTTATACATAAAAAAATTATGTATATGCAATTGTATTATTTATTGTGGCAATTGTCCTTCGATTATTTTATCAAACTGGATAATAGATCTTTATTGTTAAAATTATTTTATTTTCTTCTCCAACGTCACCGAATTCGCCTTCCCCGTCATGGTCCTCATCAAAATTTTTACATAGTACATCCAGACCCAAGTCGAACTCATCACCGTCGTAGGTATTTAATTTTAAATAAAGTAGAATTTGATCGCAATATAATTGACTTGAATGAGAATAAAATTCAAGAAAATCAAACTGCTAGATTGACATCAAGCCTTTACCCATCCAACTGTACAATGGCGGCTAGTCTTGCACCTTCACCGCCAACGAACTGGTGTTACACACAGGTGAAAGTGGTTCAATTTAGTTATATGTGGACCATAAATAATTTTCGGTCTTGTCGTGAAAAAATAGGTGAATATATAAAATCCTCCACATTCTCTGCCGGTCCTAATGACAAATTAAAATGGCGTTTACGTGTTCATCCAAAAGGTGTAAATTATCAAAATGAAGATTATGTATCCTTATATTTATCATTACTTTCCGGCGAGAAATCAGTTAGAGCCAAATATAAATTTTCAATATTAAATGCTAAAGGAGAAAAAACTAATGCCATATACGCTAAGGAAACAATATCTTTTGTACAAGATACGCCTTTGGGTTATGCAAAATTCATTAAACGAGAACATCTACTGAACGAGGCCAATGGTCTATTACCCGAAGGCACATTGACCATATTTTGCGAAGTTAATGTTCTACCCGATAGTGTTAATATTTCTCGTCAATCAATTATACAATTCAAAGAATGTAAGTTGAGCGAAGATTTGGGTAATCTCTTTGATAATGAGAAATTTTGCGACGTAACGTTAGCCGTGGGTGAACGTGAATTCCAAGCACATAAAGCTATATTAGCAGCTCGCAGTGATGTATTTGCTGTCATGTTTGAACATGAAATGGAAGAGCGTAAATTAAATCGTGTCATCATAACGGATATGGATCATAAAGTTTTAAAGGAAATTTTAAGTTTTATTTATACTGGAAAAGCGCCAAATTTAGTTAAAATGGCCGATGATCTCTTAGCTGCAGCTGATAAGTACGCCTTTGAATATCTGAAAGTAATGTGTGAGGAAGCTTTGTGCGTTAATCTATCCGTCGAAGCAGCAGCTGACACTTTAATATTAGCCGATCTATATAGTGCAGATTTATTGAAAGCACAAACGATAGATTTTATAAATGCTCATGCCACCGATGTTATTGAAACTGAAGGTTGGCAAAATATGGTCACAACACATTCACATTTAATTGATGAGGCATTTCGAGCGATTGCAACACATCCACCGATCGAATAACCACCCAGGAAACTCGTAAGAATGAGCTGAAATTTAAGTTTTATCGATAAAATTAACTATAAATACTTAGATATTCATCATAACAATAAAATTAATAATAAGTATTACAAAAATAAAAACAATTACTAGCGGAATTCACCCTTGATAGTAAAGTCTCTTGTAGACCTTGTTAATCTTATAATTTTAGTAAAAATACTAACATTTACAACACTGCAACAACAAAATGTATTAGACTAAAATATACTACGCTGTGGTTGAAAAATCCCGCAAAAAGCAGTAGTAAACAAGTGTGTGAATTTACCAGAATAAAACAGTTGAAGAAAATTTATCTGTCTCTTTTTCTCGCGCAGCAAATTCAATAATTTACAATGCATACGAAAAAGACACTCACGCTCTGAAGGATAACATCGTATTAAATATAACAGAGTTGTACACTTAATACAAAGGGAGAAAACCGCTACTATTACGATTTTGTTAGTCAGAAAGGTTTTTTCATTGTTGTTATTTCATACGTACGATACTTTAAGAGAAATTTTTACTCAAACCACAACAGTGGATAGGGTATTATGCGTTTTCGTTGATTTTTGTAACACCTTAAAATATTAGTCCTAGATCCACCTTTAGATATACTGATCGATAACGATGTCCGTCCGTCTGGCTGGCTGGCTGTTAAAACTTGCGTCGCAATTTTGGAGATAATTTGATGAAACTTGGTACATATTTTTTAATTTGGGCACAGGGACCAAGTCTATTGGTGAGAATTGATCCCTAATTTCACATAGCTTCCAAGGAAGCTTCTTTCCGGGTTAGAGTCTTTGTAAATAAGAGAATAACAAAATGGGCGTCCTTTTGCCTATCTCTGATTTAGATATACTTTTATATTAAAGAGCTATTAAACGCAGATTTTTCTATATCTATTTGTACCTACATATCGTTTATATACTTCAATAGGGACATATTTCAAAAAAATCCATTCGAGATAAACCCGTTTAAAGTTTTTGATTTGCTTTAACCACTACACTTAAAAAAACGACGCATTCTCTTCAAACAGGCAAAGTGTATAAAATATAAAAATAAATTTTATACACAATATGTATAAAGAAAAACAGCAAAGAATTCTGCATCACTAACTCCAAAATTTAAATTTTTGACTTTTGTCACTTATAAAGTAAATGAGCGATATGTTTATCCTCAGCAAGCTAATGCATAAAAAAATGTTCAACAAAGTACTTAATGCAATCGCGTGCTCGTTGCAACTAAATTGTTTACATAAAAACAAATTTAAAAAACAAAAATAGATTCGAACAAAAATTATTTTGGCTGTTAATTGCTACAAAATTGTTTCTTTATACAATAATCACATTCCCTTTTGGCATAAATATTTTTACGATTTGTTTAGATTTTTTGATATACATATGGGGCATTATTTGTGAAACGGACAACCCAATAAAAAAATTTTTGTTGGAATTCCTTTATATTTGGCATAACTATAGTTCTAGTAGATATGAACAAGTGTGCGAAATATTTTTTTTCTACGATGCTTATTTGTCGAGTAACGGGGTGGTAAAGTGATGCCGTTTTCAAAAAAAATGTTTTTTAAATTATTTTTTCGAACCAAAAATTAATCAAACAAAAAAAAAATTTTTAAGTGATTCTTATAGAAAATCGATTGATCCTTAAATAAAAAAAATTTTGTTTTCATATGCAAAACCGGAAATGACCAATTTAAATCAACATTTTTCTTTCTAACTTAGTCCTAATTTATTTTTTTAACCGAAATTAGCCTATAGTGACCTTATTATATTGTAAAACTTTTATTGTGGGACATCTATTAGTTTAAAAGTTAAACAAATTTCTTTACACTCGTCCATGTGGTTATTGCAATGTTGTACCGTAACAGACAGGAAAGAACGAGTTTAAATTTAAATTTTTCTCAAACTTATTTTTGGGAATACAAAATTTTTTATTATTAAGATTTTTTGACGTTCTAAATTCCAAAATTTTTTTTTTTATTAAATACACTGAAAATTATTGTTGAGGGAAAGCTAGTTTCTATGCGCATTTCACTGGTTGCTTAGGCCAGTTTTTTATGAAACCTATTTTTTCTAACTTCGACCTAATTTTTTAATTTTCTTTTTAACGAAATAAGCCTGCGGCGTACTTAATTTATTGTAAAACTTTTATTATGTTATCTTCATAATTTAAAGTTATGCAAATGATGATTTAAGGCGCTTGTTTATGTAGGCTGGTTAGTTAAGTTTGTACGTTTATACAATTACATATTATACTTTGAATTTATGAGTCCCACCCTTATAACATTTTAGTTCTTGGTACTATGATTGCGGAATCAAACCTAGGTAGCAGAAAAATTATTTCACGTTCAATATCCTTTTTGGAGCAGTAGTAAATTAATAATTCGTACTATGAAAAATCATTTATGGTGAGATCATGTAGACTTTATAATGATCTTCCTATCAGCCTCAGAACCTTTGAATTGTCACCGTCAAGCTTTAAACGGAAACTGTTCAATTTTTATCATTAAGTATTCATATTTGTCTTCAAAGGATTACCCAATTTTTAAAAATTAGTTAGTTTAATTAGTTATTAATCATTAATTAGTTATTAAATTAAATTACTCATTATTGTAAAATACTAATAATACCATATATGGCCCTATGGGCTTGGTTAAATAAAGAACATAATAATAAAAAAAAAAAAATTGCAGTTTTTTTAGAGAAGATTTTTATTGGAGAAATTATTGCTTTACTTGCAGGTAACTGCAGACTGATGCGCTTCGCTAAACGCTTAAGGTTTGCTCCAATAACGTCACATGGCCCGTTTCCGTGAGAAGTTGCGTGAAAGTGTATTTCGGCATCCGTATTAAAATCATGTTTGTAATAAAATAGATTAGCACAATTAAATTTATTTTTAAAATGTTGTGGGGCCCTATCAGTTATATATTTTACTTTAGACGCATATATAGATTTTTCCAATAGATGCTTGTGAAATATTTTTTGGTAAGAATAAAAGCTAGATGTATCATGCTTAAGGTCACCTGAGATCATAAAAATGCTTCCGTGTTTTACTTCACTACCATCTCTATATTAAAAACCGAAGCCAGAAGTGTTGTTCCAAAGAAAAGATTGGGCAGATAATTGAACTAATTATCTTGAACTACAAAGCTATAGATTTCTGCAAAATCACACTGTACGATTATTTCACCTTCACCGACACTCTCCTTAAGTTTTATTTTTAAATAAACTGCCCGTTCTAATATATCCAAGAATTCGCATTAGGTATCTACAAAACCATTTGAGGGTAATACCTGAGTAGATAATGTGAACCGTTCTGTGATAAGCCAACTTTCAAATTGTACTTCTGTCACATGATTGTTGTCGAAAATAATTTTCAGATGATCGCGAATTGCATTTAAGCCAGGATAAGATTTACAGCATTTATTAGACGGTGATTTTGTACCCATTAAATGACACGTCTGAGTTGGATTAGAGCACATCATCATGCGAAGGCAATCCCTATAATATACAAGTTCTATGGCAGTTCCTACTGTTAGGTTGGCAATATTTCCACCATTCAACATAAGTTTAACATTTTGATGTTTAACACAAACTCATACCAAGTGTTCTGCAGGGGCGTCAGCAAAAATGCATTCTTTGGGTCTTTAATTAAAAAACTTTGATACGCCAATTTTAACGTTCGGATATTCCTCTTTGAACTGCTGATAAAGTTCATTAATGTTGCACATCAGAAGCTGTTTTTGTTCAGGCATTCGCCTCCCATCGTCTGATTTAGCAGATATAAAAACTTTCATACCGGGCATCATTCTGCTATTGTCTTCCCGTAGATAAAAGCATTTAACTAAACTTTCGGTTTTAATAGCTAATTTACGCCCACCTCGTAGGTTAGTAGATGACATGAAACCGAACTCATTTCCTTTGCTTTTCTCGCTTGTTGCCTTGATATTCCAAACTCTTTACCCAGCTTGTTTTTACTCCATTAGGTGTTATGGTTAGTATCATGGTCTTCACAGAAGTAGAAGGGTCACCAAATTTCTCCTTTAATTGTTTAAAATTTCTTGGTCTTCTTTTTGTGTGTCTTGGATCAATGGATCTTCGATAATTATATGTGTGTATTCGCTTCTTATCGAACTTACAATGGTGTTTGAAAACTTTCACTGCGATCCGCAGTAACTTTCTTAGATCGTGAAAGCTTTTCAGCTAAAAATCGTTTCCTGCAGAGATCACATACGTATCTTTGTTTTGTACAGTCCCACTTTTGAGCTAAATATTGAGAAATTTTCCTTGTTTTTTCTTCATTCCATGATTTAATAAGCCAAAAGAATTGAAGCATTTGTTACTAAATGTAGCCATTATAATTTGCCAATCAGTTTAACACGCTGAAGTAGTTTAAAAGAACTGATATGTTTTAAAAAAAAATTCTTAAATACCAGATATGAGAGCCATATGCACCTACGTGCATATGATTTAAAAAACATTTCGTCAAGCACTCAAAATTATAAAAGTTACACTCATATTTATTACTTTAAGTGCACATGCATATTTTATTTTTTATTACCTACTTGTGTAGTGGGAAAGGATTTCACAAAAAACTCTCCTGAGTACTAGAAATTTTCACATTAATCTATTGCTCGTGCACATTTAATTTTTTATTACCTACTAGTAGGTACTAATGGATTTAAAAGTTAATAAAATGTATGAAAACAAGTTAGAGTGCTATATACGGCTGTGCTTTCCAAAACGTTCACTCATTTTTCAGTCATGAGCGAGCGTGAAAATCTAAAAATTTTTCTGTAGATTCATCCTCATGATGGTGAGGAAATATTTTGAATTTCCTCACTCATGAGGAGTGAGCAAAAAAAAATATTCACATGTGAACGTTTCAGATATGAAAAATTTGAAATAATTCACGTTAAAATTCTTCATAAGGAAAAAAACGATATTTGCTCGACCATAGAAGGCCTTTTTGTAGACAAGATCCCACAGCCTCATTCCAACTTTATTTCTAATTAACAAGGTGTGTCATTGGAGACCAACGCCTTGCACACTTGCATCTGCTGTAAAGGCTTCTGGAAGGCCTTCTAAAAAGATTTAAGAATAAAGCTTTATCCCAGTTTAATTGTTGTTGCTAATAGTCCAAAGTGAGTAAATTAATAACTAAACTTGCTACACGTTCCAACATAACTAGTAATAAAACGATGTCGACAGGCCTTATCTTAGAATAGAAAATTTGAATTTGTAAATTATTTAATAAAGAAGGCAGAGTGGAATAAGTAAAAGTTTACTAAAAATTCAATTGTAAACCTACTTAAAGGCCTAAAAAGTTAAAGCGTACTCGCACGCGATCCCTCTCACCTTACACTAACAAATATAAAACCTTCAAGCATTGCCTCAACGTCAAAAACAATTTTAATAAGTGATAAAAATATTAACCCAATCATGCATAATAGAAAACTCAGTATCACCTTCGGTGTTTAATAGTACGGTTGATTTTAAAACAATAAAAAATAGTAATAGGTGAAAATTCTTTTTATGTAGCTGCAATAAAACGTGGTAGTATAAATGAAACAAAAATACAAGTTAATCGTGAAGATGATTTTCGTAACGTAATAACTAAATTAGAAGCACTAAAAAAAACATTTATACATACCAATTGAAGAGCAGTAAAGGTCTTCAGCTAGTTTTAAGGGCATTGATTCATGCGTAGACCCAGGTGAGTAAAAAACGTTTTTTTTTTAAGGCAAATATACAGGTATGTGATGGAAATCGATTTGGAAAACGAAACGATTTGAAAACGATAATATCGTTTTAAGAATCTTTTAAAATTGATTTCTTATACATATTCCTTTTATTTCCAGTCCATATTCTTTTAAATTGTGTATTACATGAGTTTTATGTACTGTATTTTGACCAAAAACTTAAGATTATAATTATATATAAGTTTTTGTTAAGCTAATTGGGCCTAATATATTAATGTAAATAAAAACCTTAGATTATAATTCAGAAATTGATTTTTAAATCGCTCGAAGTTCATCACACCTTTTAAAAACGTTCGTTTTGAAATCGATCGATTTTCATCACATACCCGAAAAAAAAACTAAAAGAAAATATCGTCATCTTAAATGCAGAATAATATAACATCACAGTTTAAATGAGATGCAAAAAACGTTGTAAAATGAAAATTAATTGGGATATAAAACAATTTTAAATATTTAGGATAATAGTGCGATGCGAGATTTATTTTTGAGGGAAAAATATTAATTTTATTGTTATTTATATAGTTATGTGTGTTACGTTATTTTAATTTGTAAAAAAAGTATGAGTAGTATTAAGTAAAACAAACATTTAAAATATTAAATAATTAAATATCTTTGTTAAGCTACAATTATAATAAAATAGAATATAAAAACCATATACCTAATACTTAAATTGTTTAATTTTTGTCATCAGCTCCTAGGGTTGCCAGTTTTGAAATTAGAGAAATCAGTACATAAGAGAAAAAAAATCAGTACAATTGCATAAAAAACAGTACATTTACTTTTTTTGATATAAAATTGCATATTAATAACATAAAAAGCTTTAATATTTTTTAAAACAAAACTTGAATTCATTCTATAATTTGAACAATGACAAAATTTGATTAATAAAACCGAATTTTTCCAAAACAATAATTCAATTCCGTGTATATTTTTAGCGGGAATACAAAGTGAATAATAAAAAAATCTAAAACACAAGTTGTTCAAAATTCGATTCATAATTTCTTGTTAGCTACTTGGTTTAATATTTTTCAAAGAAACATGTATAAAACTTGGTACTAAAAGGGACAAGTCAATATTTTGCTGTTTCGAGTTAATTTTTGTATTAGCTCATTTCTTAAGCTACGGTCACACCTAGCAAATATTTGACGAAAAAACTTGACCAGCATGTGAACTAAAATTGTCTTTCCTTTATTCTATTATATTATTTGAATATAGGTCAACATAAAATGAAATAAAAATTAAATAAAAGTAGTTTTTTGCTATATCTACCAGCATAAATAATTTCATTTTGCAATTAAAGAGTCATGCTGAATCTCTTTTATTTTGCGGAAACAGCCAGTGTCTAATTTAACCGAGAACAGCTTCAAAAGGGTTTTGAGCCAATTTCACTTAGAACTCTTCTATAAAAAACTAAAATTTAAATTTTCTCTAAAATGAATTTTTTACATTGGCCTTTTTAGCACCAATATACAGATATAAGGACAACAATGTTAAAAAACAAATTAAACACTTGAAATAACGAAGCTTGTTATGTATTTATCTTAAAAATAATTTAAAAAAATATTTTAAAGTGATTTACAACTAATTTGTTTTAATAATTGTAATTAGAGATGAGCGATCCCGTGATTTTAAAAGATCATCGTGATTAGTGAATGTGATTTAAAAATCACTGCTCCTTTAAACTGTGATTGTGATCACGGTTTATCAGTTCTCTGTTCTTTTAAAGCAATGGCGGCCAAGCTATATGTACAATGCGCGGGCTTTTGCAAGAGCTTTTGTAAGCACTTTACAAAGAAACAACAACAAATTGTAAGAGCTTTCAAATCTGTTTACTTTCATATACATACATACTTGAACAAATAAATTTTGGCATAAAAAAATTCTAATAAGATAGAAGAGAGAATGAAAGGAACAGCAATATCATTCGATATTTCATTCAAAAAACGCTATTACCCACACAATCAGTGAAATATCATAAATTTGTATATGTAACAAAATACAAAAAGAACGACTTAGAAAGTACCTGTTACTTGACAAATTTATTTATTTATTTTATTATATCGCACTCAATCTACAAGAGGGTATTAACTCGAAATTTTTAATTTTTTCACTTTTTTTAATAAATCGACAAGTTATATTCATATCTAACCACTGTAAGAATATCGTGCTATTTGGTCTACTTTTTGGTAATGAAACGGTTGGTTTTAAAATAGTTTTTCATATGCATTCAATGTTAAATTAAAAATTGTTTTTCTTCTACTGAAAATTTTTAAATTTTGAGTTAATACCCTCTTGTTGATTAAGTGCGATATATTCAATTCCTGTACAACAATATTTAATCTTATATTTAAAGTACAGGAAATCAGTTTCATAAATTACATTAAGAGATCATCACATACAATTGAATTAAATGAAATTAAATTAAATTAAACTATAAATTATTTATATAATATGATAACAGTTATCTACTGCGGTGCAAAGTATTTAAATAAGAAGTTCTTAAAACTAATTGCGTTGCTATTAAGTTGCTGAACTTGAGGAAGACAATTCCATAGACGTGACGCATGTATAAAAAAATTCTGTTCAGATACAAGAAGGCTATGCAAGGGAATTATAATTCTTTTACCTCTAGGTGATCTGGCAAACCTAATTTTATCGCTAAGATATCGTGGAGTCTCCGAATAGATAAGTTTATGTAATAGTAAGAGTACACGAATATTTAAAAGATTGTCAAATGAAACGCCGTATAGTTTTAAAGAGGCATGTGACACATGATCATATCTACCAAGGCCAAACACATATCTTACAATATTATTATATAAAACATTTAGCTTCCTTCTACTAATGGAATCGGAATTTGCAAAAAGTTCACAACCATACATTAAACCTGGAAGAAGATAAGATTTTGCAATCATTAATCAAATATTTAAAGGAGTATAGTATTGTGTCGACCAAAGGCACCTTAACTTTATATAAGTTTGACCAGCAAGTGTGTTGACATGATTTGTCCAAGTAAGACTATCATTAAAAATTAGCCCAAGGTTTTTGGCAGTATTCACAATATTGATTTTTTCCCCATTAATTAAAATATCATGACCGATATTAGAACTAAGTGATCTCTTACGTATTATTATGCACTTCGACTTATTCGGGTTTAAACAAAGGCCGTTAGACGTAGCCCAACGATAAATTTTATCCAGATCATCATTGAGTCTCATGATGCTTTGAGAAACTGATTGTACTGGGCTACTTAAGTACAACTGCACATCATCTGCGTACATATGTATATTGCAGTGAACAAGATGTTTTGGCAAGTCGTTTATATAAAGTGTAAAAAGCAATGGTCCTAGAATTGACCCTTGAGGTACACCTCTAGATAAACGTAATGAAGAAGATTGCACATTGTTTGATTGGACAAATTGCGAACGATTTGAGAGGTAGGAAAATAAAAGCCGTGTTGATGTTTCTGAAAAGTTAAAAAAGTGCACAAGTTTCATGGAAAGCATACTGTGGTCAACCGTGTCAAAGGCTTTTGAATGATCAAGAAGAACTAGGAAATTTAGTTTGCCATCATCCAGTTCACGCCGTATATTTTCAGATACATCCAGTAGTGCAGAAACACAAATATGATTAGTACGAAACCCTGATTGTTTATCAGACAACAAATTATTGGCACTGATATATGATGACATTTGTAGATAAAGAATTTTCTCCAGTACTTTAGACAAGTAGCAAAGAATAGCTATTGGCCTGAATTCAGAATCAGTTTTTGGTATTGGCACTATTTTTGCATATTTCCATTTCAACGGAAAGGTGCTAGTCGTAATGATACTGTTGAATAAATGGGTTATATATGGCAAAAGTACTGGCAGCAGCATCTTTATAAATCTTGGATGCATGTTATCACAGCCCACTGCATTAGACTTAATTAAATTAAAACATAGGGTGACTTCAGATTGCGTTACACAAGCGAATTGAAAGCGATTACAGTTGATTACAGGATTATTGGGGCCTAAATTTGGAAGGTCGTAAAACCCGTTATCAATGGGTACCAGAGGTACATTTGTGAAAGTTTTGTTAAGCTCTTCCACATCTAATTGGCAGTTGTTTGCATTTCCCGTCCTACCAACTCCAATCTCTCGAATGCATTACCATGTCTGCCTAGAATCGACAGCAGAACTAAAACGCCTAGAATAGTATTCTGTTTTAGCAATTCTGATCCTATTATTCACATTTCTTCTAGCAGCTTTAAATTCTGCTTCCAACTCTGGGGTTCTGAAACGTTTCCACCTAGAATACGCAATGTCTCTCTTGCAAATTAAAAATTTAATGTTGGCAGAAAACCAGGGTTTAGTTTTAGGGTATATTGTTTTAGATTTAATAGGTACCGTATCGTCATATAGACGCTGTATATTACTTTCCAGAAAAGATACTTGCTCATCAACTGAAGGCACAACTGTGATTCGTGATTTTTCAGTAACAGTGATTAAATCACAGGTACAGAAATATCGTAATTATTGCAAAATTTTGCATCTATTTTGTTTTATTTTTAATGTCAAAAAATTATGTAATTTTTATACCCTCTAACACGGTTAACGCGGGTATACTTTTTTAATATTCATCTCAGACCCTTGATCATTGTATAATTCTAAGTCGATTTAGTCATGTTCGCCTGCCTGTCCGTCTGTTTGAAGCACGCTTACTCTTGATAGACTCAACAAAAAAGAAGAATATTGATGTTAAACTCTTTTCTGTTCCCCAAAGCAGTTTAGGACTAAAATCGGCTAAGTAGAAAAAGAGTTATGAACCCAAATGTGGAACAACCTCCCTAAAAAAAATTAAATTTTTGTTGCAGAACTTATTCTCATTAAATTTGGGCCAAATTCGTTGTATATGACTAGAAATCGCTCTAAAATTTTATGAAGATGGGCCCGCAATATGCCGTAGGCCCCATGTAAAGCGTCCGTCGTAAAATCATTTAAAAAAGCATTAAATTCTAATAAAATTGTATAACTGTATTGAGATTCAGTTTAATTTAAGTATTTTTTAATATTTTTGGTGCAGGAAGTACTGCATTTGATAACGTAGAGATGTTATATTATTAGAGATATTATTATGACATATTATTTATAGTTTTTATTTCTAATTAGAAGTGGTTTAACCCGAAAAAAAGTATTTCATTAAATTTAAATTGATTTTAAAAATCCAACTTTTCCATTATAACTAACGTGTATTTTGATTTCCTTATAATGAATTTTTCTTTACAAAACAAGTTTTGTAAAAAAGGACCGACCCTTTTTAAAGCATAAACAATGCTAAAATGCGAAGCAATGTATCATTGAAAATTTTAAAATATACTTTTTTATTGATTACGATTTACGTTAAATATTTAAAAAAATTTTAAACGTCCACCTTAAAAAATATCCAAGCTATTAACAAAATCAAAAATGGCTTATCATTAAGTATATAATTTCCTTAAACTACATAATGAATAATCTTAGTTAAAAAATTAGCAGAGTATTTGATATATTTTTACGAACACATTAATTTTTTTTACGTCAAAAATGGGTATTCTGTTTCATACTCTGAAATTGTTAGGGGAATAAGTGATCAAACTGCAAATTATTGCATTAGCAAAAAGAAAAACAGTGCTATAAAATTAATATAAACCGAATCCACACATATATAAATATGTATTGCAAAACCTCTATTAAGTATGACTATTAGCTTCTTCTACATTGGACTGTTAGAAATTTCACAGTTTAACCCATTGCACTCCCATACGCTATGAATTTCCAAGAATAAATAGTACCATCTGCAGGTCCTTAGTTTTTTGCTTCTAGCAGACTGCCATTATTTTAATGATATGATTTTTCCATCATTTATTTCGTTTCCAACCTTAATACTTTTTAATAAATTTTAATATAGTCGAATTTCCTTATAATGAATCTGTTGCTATTGGATCAGAATATATCTACATTATTACTATAGAAAGTTTATAGTACAATATAAATATTTTTTCGACGTTTATTTAAAGTAATCTGGTATTTTTGTTAGGATTGGATTCTTCCAAGTCGTCCTTCATCAATATCCACAAAAATACTGTTATAAAGCCTTTTGTGTTAAATAATAAATTACTTGTCTTCTACATCTTTAGAATAATAGCATTTCTTATCAAGTGCTGGAATATAAATTGTTTTGCTAAATTTTGTGTTAATCCTTTTACGGCTTTATTAAATACAAATATTTTCGTTCACTGAATACGCGGGCTGCTATCAATACTACTTTTAATTGAAAAACTCTTTCATTCTTCTTATAAAATTTTTTTCAGAAATTAACTAATTAAAATTTACTTCTTGCAAAGTTTTTTTGAAATAATTCCTTATATGGAGACAAATATGCATATATGAATATGAGTCAAATTTTTTACAAAACTTGTTTTGTAAAGAAAAATTCATTATAAGGAAATCAAAATACACGTTAGTTATAATGGAAAAGTTGGATTTTTAAAATCAATTTAAATTTAATGAAATACTTTTTTTCGGGTTAAACCACTTCTAATTAGAAATAAAAACTATAAATAATATGTCATAATAATATCTCTAATAATATAACATCTCTACGTTATCAAATGCAGTACTGCCTGCACTGCATCAGAAAAGCAAACTTATTTCACCATGTCAACGCAATCCTAATGATGCTGCATATTAATTGTGTGACTATCATTTTTATATGTGCATTTAACCATATTTAAATTTAATGTTTAAACGCAGTATTGCATTTATAACCATGTACATTATCTTTATATTCTATTATACCTGTAATTTAACAGAAATATTTAATTATTAACTGCCGTATTCATAAAAAATAAAATAGATTTCAAACGTATTTTAAAACAAAATTTCCATACAAATTTTTCTTAAAACAGATTTCATATCCATTTTAGTTTTTTTATGAATACGGCAGTTAATAATATCATATTTTCGTTGATGATTCGTCGTTTTGCTTCAGAGAATTACAAATTAAAATAACGTAACACACATAACTAAATAAATAACAATAAAAATAATATTTTTTTATCAAAAAAAAATCGGTTATCGCATTTTTATTCTAAATATTTAATATTACTCTAATATCTCATATAATTTCCATTTTACACCGTTTTTTGCTTCTCATGTAAACTTATGAAATTTAATGTTACAATATTCTGCATTTAAGATGACGATATGTGCAGTTCTCTTAGTGGTTTTTTTATTTCAATAATATTTTTCTACAAAAAAAAACAACACACACATTTTGGTTAACCAGTCAAGAAATAATTTTACAAAAAAATACACACGGACTAAGCGTGCTGCCCGGCGGAGAAAATTGCAAGCGAATCACTTTTTAGGCCTTTAAGAATGTTTACAATTGAATTTTTAGTAAACTTTTACTTATTCCACTCTGCCTTTTTTGAAAAGGTCTTTTAGAAAGGTTTTTATTTAATATTTTACAAACTCAAATTTTCTATTCTAAGATAAGGCCTGTCGCAATCTTTTTATTAGTAGTTATGTTGGAACGAGTTGCAAGTTTATTTATTAATTTACTCACTTCGTATTATTAGCCACAACTATTAAACTTGGATAAAGCTTTATTCTTAAATCTTTTGGAAGCCCTTCCAGAAGTGTTTAAAATAGATGCAAAAGTGCAAGGTGTTGGTCTATATATAATTGGTAATATAGTTGGAATGCGGCTGGGAGATCTTATGTCTGCAAAAAGGCCTTCTATAAGGCCTCTTTACTACTTGATTTTCCCGCTGGAAATGGTTGGGCAAATCGCATTTTTTTTCTTGTGAAGAATTTTAACGTGAATTTTTCAAATTTTTCATATCTGAAAAATCACATATGAATTTTTTGTTTTTGCTCACTCCTCATGAGTGAGGAAACTTAAAATAGTTTTTTTCCTCACCCTCATGAGGATGAATTTGTAGAAAAATTTTTAAATTTTCACGCTCGCTCATGAATGAAGAATGAGCGAGCGTTTCGGTAAATATCAATTACAACTGTCGAAAACATATCGTTACTGGAAGTTGAAGTTATAATTAATTTTAACTTAACATGGTAAAATTGGACGTTATTAGTGTAATTTTATACCATGCTAATTATTTTAAAAATAATGTCAAATTAAATCAATTTTATTTTTATTTTTATATATTTTTTTTGCAATTTTTTAAGCATTTCGTTGGCATTTTTTTTTAGCATTTTTTCACAAAAATCTAGCATGTTTCCTTCATTAAGTTTTGGCAACACTGCCTGCTACATAGATAAAAATTTTTTTAATTCTTTGAAAAATCGAAATATTGTTAAAGAGCTGCCAGGTCTGAAATGTGGAAATAAACAATTTGTATTAGTTGCATATTTTTGTGACTAACCGCTTGAATCCTGTAAAAATAAATTTCAGCTTACCTACGGCACAGAGTATACAGTAGTAATCTGTGCCTACGGGCACTTATTGTTGTTATATGCCGCATTCTTCACTTGAGATCAAAATAAAATTAGCTGTAAAATTCATTTTTTTATGTTTTATTTGTCATATTCCACAAAAAAACTATGTCTACGATTATTCTTTTTAAAATTACTAAAAAATTTTCAATGCTTATACTTTTGATTTGGCCGTATTCAAAAAATGTAACGTTTATTAGGTAAAAATTTCATACAAAACTTAATATTTTTATATATATGGACTTTAATATATAATTAAAAATATGTGCTATCTTATAATGTTTGTAATTACGCAATTTTAAAATTCAAAGTGTGTATTAAATATTAAACAAGGGTTGAAATGCAATAAAAATGCTCACACTCATTATTAATATGTAGTGTAATAGTGTTATTAAAAGCACAAATATTTTTTAATGTAAATTTGTTTTACATTGACCGCAATTTACCAATTCTATTCATTTAGTTTCAATTTTTAATCCGCCTTTTTTGCAATACCACACACTTGTCCATAATGTTCTGGCTGCTCCAAAGAATCCACTATAAATTTTGCCAAATCATATTTAGACACAAGGCGACCGGGAGATTCATCATGCAGCACAGTAAATGCAGTTGATGGTTCATCTGCTATATGAGGAGGAAGTATTGCAACATAGTCCAAATCAGATGCTTTCGTCAAATCCAACATACGTTGATGTTCATCATTAAGCCGATGAAACATCGCTGGCACCTCCGATATGGGACGTAATAAAAATGAAGACATGACAATAGAAAACTTTGTTACATTTAAAGCCTTCATTGCTTTTATAAGATTAGCTGTACCATTGGAAAGTTCTGTCGTAGCTTCCAGTTTGTTGCGAGTGCCTAAAACAATGCAAACAGCATCCACGCCCTCTACAATTTTTAGGCAATCATCATAATTTGTAACATCTCCCTGCACTATATCTATTTTACCCATAAAACGTTCTGGGACAGTTTTTTCGGTACGATACAAGAGTCGAACTTTTAGTTCTAAAGAATATCCAGTTTTAGTGTAAATTCAAATTTATAAAATATGATATATTTAGCCGCTTTACCTTTTTGCAATGCATAATCGACAACGCATTGCCCAGTCATACCGGTGCCGCCAATTACTGCAATTCGTTGCATAATGTTCTGTAGATTGTTACACAAATACTTCTTTTTTACGCCTGCTTCTGGTTTTCGTTGTCTGAGATGGTACAGACACTTGATAATTAACAAAATTTTAAGTTTTAACACAACTTATTAATTTTACAATCAGCGCGGCAATAAAATTTTTATTGTATAATAGATACCCGTCAATTTGCTTTAAAGCCTTTAAAGTACGTAATTATAAAAACAAGTACACAAAAAATTGTTTTTGTTTGCAATTTTATTTCTTGAAGCTGTCATGGTGAATAAAACAGGTGACATAGCTACCGCAACAAATACAACATTAAAACAAAAATGGTCTCAAATTAAAAAAAAGTACCAGAAAACAAAAAAGAGCTACCGACTTCATCACATAGTTTATGGTACTTTTTTTTAAAACTTAGTTTTGGGGAAATAGTTTACATTTATTTTTATTATTTTTTATTTATTTATTTTAACCAGTAATATAACAAGCCTAATTAGGCCAATAAATTTACATTACAAAGAAGAAAAAAAACCTGAATAATATAAAAAAAAAAATTATACAAAACACTGCTATATTCAAAAAGATAAGTTTAATAATTGGATCCCAAGCCCAAGGAATGAAAGTAACAACAAACAAAATTAGTCCAATGTTATAAGACCAAATATCAAAGAACATATCTGAAAATTCCCCGGAAAGTTAAATATAAAAAACCAAGAAAATATCATATATATATAACGTAATTCTTTTTAAAAGAAAACTTCGCCATAATGCATACTAAACTATAAAAATAATCCAAAAGAATTAACGAACAGAAGAAAAGTGAATTAGAAGTTTCAAACGAAATGCATTGTTATAATGTGAGAAAATACGAAGCTCAACAGACAAAAAGTTCCAGCTTCTTGTCACCCTAACAATAAACGATCTCTCAAACCAACTACATTTTATTCTCGGAATAATTATTTGAGGATTCCTGGTTAAACGTAGCATTATGTTAGCAAAATTAATGGTCTATAATTAATAAACTAGCTTTTTTTAATGGGCGTTTCAAAAAATGAATGATAATAATACATTTAACAGTTAAACCTTTAATTACAGTTCGACAATAATCCAGTAAATTTGCATTACATTGTCAACACGGTAACATTGCTAATCGTTTTGACATTAGGTGCGTTTGAGTACTTTTACAGTAAAATGCAGTAATTGAGTAAACTTAAAAATTTGCTCTCACAAAAAGCTGTTGTCCAAAAAAGAACGCGAACGCAAAATTTGTAAAAATTCGTAAAATAAAGGCAACTGCTGGTGGCAAATAATTGAAGTGTTGAAAAATTTTTACACTTTTGACTACTTAACTCGTTTACTTATCGGTATTCGATTAAATACTTTTTATAACACGAATATTTTTGGAAAATACAAACAAATTATTTTATTTAATCTTTCATATTTGTTTGTTTTTTATTTTATTTGAATTTGCTAATTTGTGTCCGGCTAAATTTGATCAATAGTACACGAATACTTTTGTTTACTATTGATAACTTTAAAAACAAGGGCTGTTGACACTTTTACAACTCCAAAAAATTAACATAACAAAACAAAGTTTCAAAAGTTGGTATTTAGCCATATAAATTCTTCACAAACAAGTTTAATTAATTAATATTAATTAATTTTTTGTTTTTATTTTAGTTTTATTTCAACTTTCCTTTTTTTAAACAATTTTTTCACAATTTTTATGCCTTTTGTATGCTACTTTTGTTTGTTTACCTTTTGAAACATACATATGTTTTTTGTTTTACTAAATTTTACTGCAAAAATTTCTGCAGTAAAAATTTGTAAGTACTCAGTCAAGAACTGTCACTTTACGCTCTCAATTTGTGTTCTCACTGTATTTTGTGTACGCGAACGCAATTTAGTAAAATGCAGTAAAGTTCAGTAAAAAATAGTAAAAACTTTTGTGTTCTCGAACGCAGCTATTTAATGGCCATGATGGAATATGGAGGTGGCCTCAGAAAGCCAGCTGTCCACAGTGTTTTTCGCCTTGGTGTGATGGCAACTCTCAATTTTTTTTTTATTTACATTCATTTTCGCCGTATAGCCAGTGCTACCGTAATGCGACTAAAGGCCAGTACTCACTATCCTACACAATCGTACGATTAATTCACACGAAAATCTGACACAATTCTACCCGACATTAAAAAATGTTTGCCAAATCCGCTGTCAATGCCACATTATCCCACAAAAAAGATGCAAAAAGAAAATCGCAAAGAATGTATAATTTTATGAAAGTTTTCATAAGCATTTCCAAGTCGGTCAGACTTGTCAAAAAATCTGTCACTCAATTCATTTTGAAGCCACACTATTATTCTTTATTAGTCACCCGATTTTTTAGGATAGTATATCGCCGGCTTAAAGTCGCATTTTGCCCCTTTTTTGGCTGTCTTTAATCTTGTCTTTTTGTTAGTAAAGTTATACTACTTTAAGCTCGTCCAATTAACAAGTAATCAGTATTGTTGTAATCAGCGAGATTACAACAATTGTACAATGAGACAAACAACAGGGCTTTTTATTGGTGTTATGTGATACGAACTGTCAACCAGCGAAAGAGTTGATAAAAGACAAATGAATAACAAACAAGAAAAAACACCATTAAACGAAAATAGATTAATTTTGTTTGTTATTTTTTTTTCTAATTATATATTTAAGTCTTTACCCAAAATTGTTATTTATTATAAATCACTTTGATTTTCTTTTTAATTTTATCACTTTTTACTTTTAACTTTGATTAAAAAAACTTGTTTACATTTTAGGCTAGAAATTTAACACGTGTTGAAAAAAACATAAACAACATTTGACAGTTCGTATCAAGCAAATAAAAAAATAATCAGCAGGTTTTCCGAGACTACCTGCTATAAATATACCTTCAGTGGCACTAAATATATTTCTTTATATCTGATGAACGGCATTAGGTGAAGTTTCCAAATTTCGTACAAATTGGTACCAATATTTTGCAACTGCACCTGATCCAAAAACAACGACAGCAGGCAAATTGCTTGCAAGTAGAATTTATTTGGTATTTTAACTTGTTGTAGTCATTTGTTACATTATCAATTGTATCATCGACAATAAAAACACAACACACCATCTGTGTTACCAAATGTGCCGATATATCTTTTTTTTTTTGCAGTTTTTTACTTCAAACCACGTGTTTCTCATCAATTTTATTCGAATAATACAAAGAATCATTTAATTACACAGGCCTGCGAAATTATAGTTTTTGCAAGTTTTTTCTTAAACTATTATTATTTGTAGTTATTGTTGTAAAAGTAACGGGAAACGATATTGATATGATTCATTGCATACACCGATGTAGTTATACTTCTATTTGAGGCGTCACCCGGTTAAAAAATATCTAAGTTATATTGGGTTAAATCTAAGATTTTCTGAAAATTTTTTCGTTTTTTGACAATTTTTTTCCTTTAAAAAATATGTTTTATTTAAAATGTACATCAGAACCATTTCCGAACTTAAAAAAGAATTCATATTTTATGCATTTGTATTTCCTTACACAGGGTCTCCACCTGAGATAAGATATAAGATTTTTTTATTAGCAAACGTCAAATTCAATCGCAGAGCGTATTATCCTACGTGTGGACTCTCAAATAGTGTTAGTATTAATATTATAATAAATGTTATGAGACAGTTGTTATGAGAAATCTTATAACAATTATCTTATAAGATGAGCTGTCAAAAATACACATGCATACACACATATAAAACAATAATAAGCCACCATTATTAAAATCTGTAATTTATTAATGCAAATAGTGCCAATCTTGTGAAGTGTTTAAAAAACAATATTTTAAACTAAAAAATCAAAAAAACAACAAAAAAAAGAATAAAAAAAATAAAAACGATACAAGTTTTTTTGCCAGCTTTATGCCCGTAATTTCTACAAATAGATATCTAGCTGTGTATAGATATCTTTGGTGTAAAGAATTTTAAAACCACTTTCTTACCTACGGGTTAAAGTGTAGTGTATTTTACACCATCAATTTTCGGTAGTTAATTCACGTGGGCCAATTTAACGTTGAAATTGACAAAATAGTATTAAGCCTCTAGTACACGGAATGTAAAAAGCCACATGCGCATGTGGTTCTGACGTAATTTGACGTCAATGCAAAGCCACAATAAACATTGCGTGTTGTGTGATGACGTCAAAATTTTTCACTATCACTAAAGGCTAGTTTACACGGTAATACAATGTATCACGACTTTGTAGAATCGAAATATTATGAAATTCTCTCCGTGCTTAAAATAAAAAAAATAAAAATCTGTTGTAAGTATTTTTCATGTTTACACGGATGGTATAAGTAAAATCAAAGTAAAGATATTAAACATCTGAATTAGTAACAAAAAAGCAGATGGTCACAGTTTTACATTATTTACAAAAACAACATGAACATTTGCTGAGTTGTTTTTGTAATTGTATAAAAATGTTACCACCTTCAATATATAATTTTAAAATGCACCTCTGGTGTGATGAGAATACATATTTCTAAAATGGTTTAGAAAATAATCATTTACCGACCGTTTGTCAAATTTTGTATCCGAATTCTGTCTTACTCAATACATTTTGCTTTTACATGGTAAGATTTTTCTCATTCTACATCATTTTTTGACATGTCGTAATACATTGTATTTCCGTGTAAACTAGCCTTAAACGAAGATTGAATGCAAAAATCTGCACTCAATTCAAAAATTTGAACTTGCAATCAAAAAAGCTGCATATAAACAGACTCTCACTAAAATTTAAGAAATGAAATTCTGTATGCGCATAGTTTTTTATTCTTGTAATGGTATGCATAAGCAGAGGAAGTTAAACAACGTTAAATTTTGTTAATAACCGAATAATTATTGGCTTTAATCATGAAAAAATAAGTTTTTGTTTTTGTAAATTAAGTGCAAAATTTTAAGTGGCACTCAAACGAGTGAAGAACAAACAGTTGCAATAAACTCATGATTGCTTTTTCTTAAATCAAACAATTTTTTCTTTTTTTAGTGCAACATTTTTTAACATCACTATCACTCATGTTTAGTGAGGCTGCTTATTTTAAATTCATCACTCAACATCACCAAAATGATTGCAATAATTTTGCACTATCACTAGCTGTGAGTTGAAACTGCAAACTTAGTACACTACCCCCATATCTATGGTATCAACAGTCAACTATTCTCATTTTTTTTTCAAGTTTTTTAAGTCCTCGTCCATATTAAGAAACATTTTCTGCAGAAACTGTCTTCAAGTCTCTTTTGAAACTGAATTGGTGTCAATGCAATAAAACTTTTGTTTTGCAGCATTTAAACAATTTGTATGCCTTCTCTCTTTGTTTCAATAACAAATTCACAAAAACTGCTCGTACACGAAACAAAGACCACTTTTCGTCTTTCCCCTTTCATCATCAAACTCAAATGTTTCGCAGCAAATGTTACATAATGTGGATGAGGTCTAAAGGCTAGTTAACATTATTATACTTTGTATTAATACATGTCAAAAACTCAATATGTAAATGTGCTATGAAAATTACTAGTATTACGAAAAAAAATTTGACATTCCATACGACTTCAGGATTTTTTGAAATTTTTCTAATCTTTTAATTGGATCAGGGTTGCACTTTAACAAAAGCATGACAGTCACAACAAAACTCATTAGATTTATATCTCACAAAGTATTATGGAATACGAAAGAAATGTGTGATGGTGTAAACAATCCTTAAGGCCGCGTTAGCCGACCGTAAATGTAGAAATGTAAATATAATGTAAGCCGCTGGTCGTTTCTATTATATGGAAAGCAATACAAATGCTTATCTGAATGTAATGTCACTTAACCGTAACGTGCCAAACTGTAGAAAACAGAATTTCATTACGAGGTAACGTTACAGTTGTAGATAGTGATGGGCTGCTTGTATATTAAATTTATTGCGGGTATATTCACTCTTTTTCTTTGGTACTTTTTTAATAATAATATCTGTGAACTTTTGACAAAATAACTTACAATACATACATATTATCATTTATACAAATATATGTTTCGATGTATAAAATAAGAAATGCGTGCATATACACAAATCATAAAAACTGTGGTTTTTAATGGTATCAAAACCTAGTTTTGTGCATGCACATTTTCAAAATAATATAAGTAAACGTGTCTGTATATGCTATACATATTTGTTTATTGTAATTCTATAAATAAATAACAAATATTAAATTATTGTTGCAGTATACATACAAGAAATACAGTTTTAATACCATTTAAATCACTTGGTACTTTTCCTCCAAAGCGGTCATTATTTGAACATATTAAATTCCCATCACTGTGTATGTTGGTTTATGTATACCATGGTGGAATAAGTAGGTGGCAGCGCTACGGCAACAAATACAACATTACAACAAAAATGAAAAATAAGTCTCCGTATACGTCAAAAATTATATTAAACTAAAATCAAATTTTGCCGCCGAACGCAATGAAATAAATTCATTTTAGCCAATTTTTATTTCACTATGATCAAAAACTTTAATAAAATACGATAATCACAGCACAAAACGTGGACTTTTTGTAAACATAAACAATACCTTGACATAAGACTAGACAAAAAATACAAGAGCAAAAAATCGTCATCTGGCGTAGTAATGCCACCTGTTTATTTCATCATGATGTATACTAATGCTTTTTTGTTTATGTTTTTGAAAAACAGATGACACGTTCTTACATGTTCTATAAGTGCACAAACGAGCTTTCAGTACGTTTCATTGCATTTCATTACATTTATGGTCGGCTAAAGCGGCCATTTGTTAGTTTTTTTAAAACAAATATGGCAGTACTGCACCATCATGCATTAACTTAACGTTTACATTTGCCAGTACTGGCAAGACATTAAGAAAATACATATTAGTTGCCAAAAACACTACCTGCTGTCTTCGTGACGTAGGCGTCCAGACAGTAGTAAAGACAGTTCACTTTTAAAAAAATGTCTAACGTGAATGTCGCAGTGCAAGTTCTAGCTAAACGTGTTTTATATGAACTTAACAAACTAAAATTAGCATTTATCAACTATTTTTTGTGAACATAGATAACCCTTAAGTAAAACATGCAAAACCAAAGCATAATTTATTAATTTTCTTTTAATTGTTGATTTTATTTTTACTTTTGCGAACAAAACTTCAAATTACTGTCAGCAAATGTCAAATTACTGTCCATTTTACTGTCTGCAAAATTTGCAAGACACAACTGTACATGTTTTAGTGCATGTATTGCAACTGCCTTGCCAGTACTGGCAAATGTAAACACCGTGTAAGCCAAGGTATATTTATAGCAGGTAGTCTCGGAAAGACAGCTGTTTATTTTTTATATGCTTGTTTTGCGATACGAACTGTCAAATGTTGTATAGTAAACAAGTAAACAAGTTTTTTGTCTTTATCTTTTGTCTTTTTTGTCTCATATCAACCACTTTGCTGTTTGACAGTTCGTATCGCATAACAACAATAAAAAGCCCTGTTGTTTGTTTTATTGTACAATTGTTGTAATCTCGCGGCTACCTGCTATAAATATACCTTGGTGTAAGCCATATTGAATTTCATGTCATTTTTAATGCAAATTGGCTTTTTGTTTACATTCAAGTCAAGGCGAATTAGCTTATTTTGACATTTGCCGTCACAATTCTAGCAATAAAACGCCTGTTGTTTTCTCTTTTTTTGCATTGTTGTAGTAGTGAGGGCACTTTATAAATACATTTTGGGGAAAAACCATTGTTTAACACTTAAATATGCAACTGTGTAAAAATTAGCACTTTTTTACAATTAATTAAAGTATGCTCGTATTATATTGTCATAGAAGCCGTTAAAAATTATTTAACATTAAAATATTTTAATTTTTATATATTAACTTTAAGGACGCAAGGAGTAATATATAATTGGGATTATTAATAATACCATTCAAAATGAATTTAAACGAAGAAGACTTCAATACTTCTGATGCTTGGCTATCGGAACAATTATTTGCTCAATTAAAGGAATATAAAGATAAAAATACTTCATCTGATCTTTTACTAAATGAAACTTTTCAGAATTGTACTAACAATATGCCGTTATTAGATGATGATATTCCTTGGCAGGACTTAAAGTCAGCCTCTTTAGATACGTTCGAAACGGCACTGAAAGTTAATACATTTACTAGTAATTATGATATTAATGAAGTTTTAGATTTAAGTCGGTCAAATTTAAAAGAACATCAGCTTAAATCGCTACAACCGGAAGAAAATATTTTTGATTTGGTAGAAAATATTCCTCTGCTAGCAGCTCCTGAAGTAACAAACGTAGCGGAAACAGAAGAAGAACTAAAAATATTAAATTTTTTAGAAAGCCAAACAAAAGAGGAAATTAAATGTATGTCATTCATGGTAGTATAAAATACATATTAAACAATGATGTTATTAAAAAAGTAAAATATTTTTGTACAGCTACAGAGTCTCCTGGAACTGCTCTACAAATATTGCCATTTTTACCAACTTATAAAATAAATAAATGTGTAACTAACAATTATTTCTTAAATTCTGGTGATTCGCATTCCCAAAAGTGTGAGAACGATAAAGATCAAAATATTGTATTACCTCATATAATAACTCAGCAAAGCACGATTTGTAAATCTGTTAAAGAAGAAAATGCTTTGCCTCCAGAGCCAGCTTGTATTCGTTTATTAAGAGAAAATCAAATTCGTATAAGACGTTTTCTAAAAGACGAATTAAAGTATGATGTAAATAACAACCTCAGTACAACTAACTCTGCTAATACTTCTATTTCGAATGGAGTCTCGTCCAGTGTTATGTCTATAAGCAGTAATAAAAAACAAGATGGTCCACATGAATGCACCTTGTGCGAAAGAAAATTTGTTCATGCTTCAGGTTTATTACGTCATATGGAAAAGCATGCTTTGGATTTGATACCAACCACCAATACAATGTCAAATAATAAAACCACTTCATTACATGGGGTACAGGGTATAAGTGGATTACGAGTTGTTATTAAATGTACATTGTGTGGCCGTATTTTCTTTGGATCGAATGATGCTATAAAGCATTTGTATTCACATTTTCCTGATTCAAAAGCCGAAGAAAATGAAATGGATAACTGTGCTGAAATACCTTATGAAGAATACGTTGATGATGCATTCCTCAGTTTAAAGTCAGAGGTATTTTTTCAAATGTATATTTTGCAGAACTTATATATATATATATATATATATATATATGTGTGTGTGTGTGTGTGTCACACTTGATCATAAGGAGGGTATTTGCTCAAAATTTTTATTTATTCATCTTTTTGAAAAAACTGACACGTTATATTCATATCTACTCATTGTAAAAATATCGTTCTATTTTGTCTGCTTTTTGGTAAAGAAATGGTTTGTTTATAAAATTTTTTTCATATGCATTTAATATCAAATTAAAAATTGTTTTGCTTCTACTGAAAGTTTTTACATTTTGAGTTAATACCCTTTTTATGATCAAGTGTGATTTGTATGTATACAAATATTATTTTACGTATTTTTAGGCTCACATATTTTATAGTTCTTCCCCGTTAACCTATCGGGAGGATAAAACACCGGTTTACCTTAAAATAATAATTTTAAGTTGCATATTACAATGTGAATTTTGTGATCTTGTCTTTTCTGAAGTGTCATATTTGTTTGTTCACTCAGCTTGCCATTTACCATCTAGAAAATTTGAATGCTTTGCTTGTGATATTCATGTGAAAACATCAAAAGACATATGCGCTCATTGGCATGCAGAATGTGTTTTTATGCGAGAAAATTTAAAAGTTCATAAAGCAACTACTCAACGTTATTTTGTGTGCAATGTGTGTGAGAATAAATTTCAATCGATGGATTTACTGCATGAGCATCGGTAAGGCCTCTCTCTATTGATTAAAAAGTAATTCCAATTATAAACAAATTTAGGTAGTTAATTTAGTTTCTTATAATAATTCATTATTTGTTATCTTCATTGTTAGTTACACATCCTATCATTTTTTTCCACGACTTAACAAAATTACTGGTACTTTGCAATTACCCTGTGAATATTGTGAAAGTATTTTTGAAACAGCTCAAGAATGTGTGACACATTATGAGGAGAAACATTATAGGAAATACAAAAAAGATAAAGATGGTACTATTGTATCCAGCAAGACCAGGCAATACTTGTGTGATATATGTGGAAAATCGTATACCCAATCTAGTCATTTGTGGCAGCATTTAAGATTTCATCAGGGTTAGTAATATAAAATATTTTTTAATTTATTTAATGCCAGTTCATCGATTTCGAACGTTAACGTTCGCATAGAAAATTACATTTAAAACAGCAACAAAATTTTAAAATTAGTTTTTGTTGTCAAAAAAGTTGTTTTTTTGGGAATACAAAATTTATTTCATTAAAAGATTTTATTTATTGTGCTTAATTCCCTTTTTTTAATTGATAAAAATACTAAAATTTATCCAACTAATTGTAGTCGGGAATGTAAGAAAAGATAAATACACTGTTGGTATTTTGTCTAAGCTTTGATATCGTTGCAAACAAGACGTTTTGAGTGTAGGTAATTCTCATTCCCTCTGTAGTCTTGTTTGATGATAGCTTTGGCTTTTCTAAAAATATTTAGGAGAACGTCTCCTGATGATCTGGCCTAAGCAACCAGTGAAATGCGCATAGGAACAGCTTATCCTCCAACAATAAATTTTAGTATTTTTATCTTAATTTGTTTTTATTTTAAATGTTATTTTCTATGCGAACGTTAACGTTCGAAATCGTTGAACAGACAGTTAAACAAGTTGTCTCTTAAAGGTGTGAAACCATTTGCATGCAAGGAACCTGGATGTTCCCGAAAATTTACAATTCGCCCTGACTTGAATGATCATATACGTAAATGTCATACAGGCGAGAGACCTTACCACTGTCTGGTATGTGGAAAACGGTTTCTCACCGGTTCAGTTTTTTACCAACATCGTCTTATACACCGTGGCGAACGGCGTTATGAGTGCGAAGCATGTGGTAAACGGTTTTACCGTGCTGATGCATTAAAAAATCATCAGCGTATTCACACTGGTGAAAAACCATTTGGTTGTCATTTTTGTACCAAAAACTTTAGACAACGTGGAGACCGTGATAAACATATACGAGCACGACATTCTCATTTAGATGCCAATGCGCGTCTGATGATGCAAATGCAAAAATTACAACTAGAAGCAGCAGCACAAGCTCAGGATTCACAAAAAATACCTACTACTATAGATTATGGGAATTGTGAACCAGTTAATGGAAATATACTACCACAGTGTGATTCTACAGAAGTTCCTTATGATAGAAATAGCAGTTTCAACGATATTTTTCTGAATGGCAATTTACAGTTTTCCAAGAATATATTTGAGTCTATAATGTCCGATATTATCAATTAATTAGCTTTAAAAATGTTGTTGCAAATGATTTTACTATTTCTTAAACTGTAATATAATTTTATTTATTTCATAAAACTATTCCATTTACAATTTTATTTACTGGATAGTGTAATCATATAAACATACATAGGTACTTTTGTAAATCCTTGTATGCAACTAAATGCTTATGTTTACAAAATAAGGCAAAGACCACCTGGATAACTATCTTGCCGCGATGTGGTGGCTTAAGTGTCGGCTGTAGTGTCTGTCTTGGAACTTGAATCCGGACAGTTGAGTCGGAACAAGTTTAAAGGCAGACGCTTTAAGGCCAGCATGACCAAGGGTTATCCATTCCTCATCCTATTCCCTTCACCTACATTCCTTCCCCCCCCCCCTTGTTATTCCCACTTCCCCCACTTTTAAGGTCAAGGTGGTTGATAGCAGTGCCGAGGACCTGGATGACTAGTTAGTGGTTAAAGAAACTAGTCGCGAACAGCTTCCCTCTGACGCTGATGGCAAAGGTCAGTTGTAATTCTAGCCTAGTCCGTGCAAGCCGTCACTGCGCGAGATGGTCCTTTGTATACGTGCATACTCGTGGGATTGGAAACTGGACGATTTCAAGATAAAACAAAATACGGACATAGTGACAGAAGTTGGTGCAGGGAGTATCAGTGACAACTCAACAGGCCCGTTGTCAGATTCAGACTCGGATCTGCTGGGTGCTCACAGGGATATTCTGCTGCAAGAAAGTCAGTTAATGACAGAACTGACAGAGACCAACTGGATGGGCTCGACAATGGACTCACTGACACGCTCTGGGGCCTCGGAAAGACTCGGTGATTTGACCTTGGACTCTGATGATGAGCACGAAATAGCTATGATTTCGGCTCATGGTCAGGACCAGAGGGTTGAACCAGCGACTTTTGTGGCCACATTCGAGACAGAGAGCAAATTGGCGAGTACATCGAAATCCATTGTTCGGCAGGATGTGACAGAACAGGTCACATCGGAGAGCCGATCGAATCTAGGAAAAGCCAAGAGTGGTGGGAGAGTCTCTTTAGCCTTTCTAGAAAAGATAGCTAAGAAAGACTCTTCACTGCACGATGGGCGGGATAGGCATTTGCTGAGGATGCACCGGAAGAACACTGCTGGATTCGAAAGAATCCACGGTTCTTTCGATGTCATCCTAGGGCTTCCCTATCCTGCGGGGTATACAGCAGAGGCTGCTGAGGAATCAAAAGTTGTCAGTAAAGACAAAGGATCCTCACCAGATTCTGCTGGCGTATCCTCTTACAAGGAAGATAGAAGAAAGGAGGGTAAGAGTTCACCACCCAGCCCTCTTAATGGTGACAGATTGGTCACGGTTAAGGGAGCTAGGCCTATGGACGAATTACCCACAGTGGACCAAGAGTCTCTCAGGAAGTTGAAGTCGATGAGTGGGGTTGCGAAATTTGGGTTGGGGTCTATCAGTTTTAGGTTTCCCAAAAATGATGGACCCTAAGAGGCTGAATGTGGTGCAGATAAACCTGCATCACTGTGAAGCAGCCTCAACCGAATTAGTAACTCACCTCATCGATAGCAACGTGGACGTAGCCTTAATCCAAGAGCCCTGGATCAACAACAACCGGGTAGTTGGATTAAAGGCCACGGGATATACACTGTTCGTACCCCACACGGATGAGAAGGTTCGGACTTGTATAATGGCAAGAAATGAGCTCAAATTTATGTTGTCTCATTCTTTCAGCAATGGAGACCTCACGGTTGTTACAGGTGAAGCTATGGACAAAACGGTCCTAGCACTGGCATCGGTATACTTACCATATGAGGCTACCGATCCACCTGGTGTGAAAGTACGTGAGTTGGTGGAGCACTCGAGCAGAAGTGGCTCGAGACTGGTACTAGGTTGTGACGCTAATGCACACCATACCCAATGGGGAAGTACCGACATCAACAAAAGGGGTGAGTCTATGTTTGATTTTATTATTGCTAGCAATCTTTACATCTGTAATAGGGGGAATACGCCAACATTCAGAACTAGAGATAGGGAGGCAGTAATAGATGTAACATTGACGAACTATAGAGACTTAGTAGATGATTGGAGGGTGGCTTTGGAATTTTCCTTCTCTGACCATGGTCGTATATCCTTTAATCTAAACTTCGAAAAGTCAAAAAGGCGTCCTTATAGGAATCCAAGGAGGACGAATTGGGATACCTTCTCGGGATTGGTGAATAGTAACCTTAGAGTTACACACGATTGGGGGTCGACTTCGGCCGGCGTGGAGCACATGGTGAGTACCTTTACGGAGGTGTTAACCAGTAGCTATGAGCGATCTTGTCCGTTAAATTTTCCGAGTAGGCGCTCGCAACCGAGATGGTGGACAGGTGAGTTGAGGACTCAAAGGACCACTGTCAGAAGGTTATTCAATAGAGCGAAGCATACGCGTAGGGATGAGGACTGGAGTAACTTTAGGATAAGTTATAATAGGTACAAGGGAGATATTAGAAGGGCTAAAAGGGACTCGTGGATCAAATTTAGCGAGTCAGTTGAATCTGTGAATGAGATGTCCAGGTTCAGAAGGATTTTATCCAAGGACCCTGTGGTCCCGGGATTTATTCAGAGACCGGACGACTCATGGACAGAATCTAGCTCCGAATCTCTCTGTTTGCTTATGGAGACTCACTTCCCGGGTTGTGTGGATCCGGGAACGGGGGAACAGGTGGGGTGTGGTAACCCCTTTTCTGGATCAGGCTCGGGGGGTGAGATAAAAGAGGCGGTGGGGGATATCATCACCTTGGATAAGGTTACATGGGCGGTTAATACTTTTGGGTCTTACAAATCGGCAGGACCAGATGGTATATTTCCGGCTATGCTACAGAATATCCAGGGATCATCACTCCTATTGCTGGTGGAACTATTTAGGGTATGTCTGCTAAATGGCTACATTCCTAGAGGGTGGAGAGAGGTCAGGGTTATCTTCATACCTAAGGCAGGTAGAACCGGTCACTCTAAACCCAAGGATTTTAGACCTATCAGCCTATCGTCTTTTCTTGTGAAGACATTAGAAAGACTGATTGATCTACATCTGAGGACGAAGATTGACGCCGGCATCATCAGCGGCGCTCAGCATGCCTATCTTAAGGGTAGGTCTGTTGAGAGTGCGCTTCATGATGTGGTGGGTTATATAGAACGGGGATTGCGAGACAAGGAATACACCTTGGCGGCTTTCCTGGATATAGAGGGGGCCTTTAATAATGTGAAAATAGAGGCCATAAGGCAGGCACTGAGTGATTTAGGGGTTTCGTTATTCTTGGTCGAATGGATAACTCTGATGCTTAGCAGCAGAGTTATTCACTCGGACTGGGGAAACGAGCGCTTAAGGAAACTCGTGACTAGGGGGACACCACAAGGGGGAGTTCTCTCTCCCTTATTGTGGCTCTTGGTTGTCAATGTCGTTCTGGGACGTTTTGACAGGATAGGTCAGAAGGTCGTCGCCTACGCGGATGATGTAGTTATATTGGTATCGGGCAAGTTTCTGCCGACAATTAGCGATGTCATGCAAGGGGCGCTGGGCGAACTGTCAGCATGGGCGACTGATAAGGGCTTGGGAGTTAATCCGGAGAAGACAGAATTAGTTCTTTTCACTAGGAGGTACAAGGTGGAGAATTTTAGGCTGCCGGTACAAGGGGGAGTAGAGCTTAGGCTGTCTGATAGTGCTAAGTATCTAGGAGTTTTTCTGGACAGTAAGCTGTCCTGGAGGAGGAATACTCAGGAGAGACTAAAGAGGGGTCTCAATGCTTTCTATGCTTGCAGATCGTCGATAGGTAGGAGTTGGGGACTCCGGCCGTCAGTTGTGGGATGGCTGTACACTTCGGTGGTTAGACCCATTCTTACGTATGGATGCTGTGTTTGGTGGGAGGCATTGAAACTAGCTAGTCGGAGGGACCTTCTGTCTAAGGCTCAGAGGTGTGCTTCGATCGGCATGACAGGTGCCTTGAGAAGTACCCCTCAGGCGGCTCTGGATGTTATTCTTCATCTTCTGCCTATAGAGCAGTATGTGAGGGAAATGGCAGCAAGGAGCATTCTTAGGCTGAGGGAGCTAGGACTGTTAGGAAATTTCACGGAGGGTCACTCGCGGATCTTGAGTGAAATTAGTACTAGTGGTTATCACCTAGGCTCCCCCGGCTCTACGGATTATTTGGTCACTAGGGTCGATTTTGGGCGTCTGCCAGAGGTGATATTGCCTTCTAGGGAGAGCTGGTCAGGGCAGGGCAGATTGTATAGGGGATTTGCTATTTTCACTGATGGCTCGAAGATGAAGGGCACGGGTGCGGGGGTCTACATTGAGGATCTGCATATCAGAAAGTCATATAGACTTCCCGACGACTGCAGTGTATTTCAGGCGGAGGTTCTGGGGGTTCTCAGGGCCGTGGAATTGGTAGGAGCTAACATTGCCAAGGGCTCGGAGGTCACTATATATGTGGACAGCCAGGCGGCTCTTAGGGCCTTGAAGGGCTGTTATGTGAACTCCAGGCTAGTGGACGATTGTAGGAGGGCTCTAGGAGTAATCTTAGGGAATTATGTTGTGAGGCTCTGCTGGGTACCGGGTCACTGCAACATCACCGGCAATGAGATAGCTGATGAGTTGGCAAGACTGGGCTCAGAAATGGAAGATCCTGACAGTTTGCAAGTGGTCAGGCCTCCAATGGGCTTCTATTTTGGGAGAATTAGGGAATGGATTCTGAACAGGACTAATCGGGCTTGGCGGGGCCGAACGGACTGCCGAGTATCGCGCACGCTGTGGCCGATGCTTAGTAGGTCAAATTCGGACGCGCTGCTGGGTAAGAGTAGGGCCTGCGTCAGGACCATGATAGGTATTATCACGGGCCACTGTATGATAGGCAGAATGGCGGTGAGAATGGGGTCTGGCTTATCGGATATATGTAGGCTGTGTGAGGACCCAGAGGAGCTGGAGACTGTTGAGCACTTTCTGTGCCACTGTCCCAGGCTACAGAACAGCAGGCTGAGGTGGCTAGGTAGCAGATTCCTGCACGAATTGGGAGATGTCTCGGGCTGCGGGCTCGAGAATCTGACGGGATTCGTAATGGGAATGACCTGGTTGCGCGGCAGGAGGCTGGGAAACATGTAGGGCAGTTTTTCCTGTTTGGTAGGGTTGTGTTTTGCTTGTTCTGTCCGATTTCTTATCTTCCACTATCTTCCTTCCCTGTGCTTTCACCATTAACTTCTCCTACTCTGTCACACTAGATATCTTTCTCTTCTTTCTTTCTTTGTTTCACTAAATAAAGGCATCACAATGGACCATAATGGTCTCTGGGTGAGGGTGTGAAGTTTGCTTCACACCAGCCTTTCTAACCTAACCTAACCTAACCTGTTCTTGAAATAAAAAAGAAATGTATGCAGATTTTTAACGGCACGTCACAAACATAACACAAGAAATTATGTTGCCTGAAAATCACACCGAAACACACAAAAACGGTGATTGTAAATGGCACGTGATTTGAATTAAAGAGACTTTCAGAACAGGTATGAAAGTCGACTATTTATCGAAAATCTAACAAAAATAATCCCATCTCTTACTATTTTTTGCTTTTGATGTTTACGCCCAAATTTTAGGTTTGATATAATTCACCCCTATCGTGAATAATTTTTCCCTCGTAATTTTTTGCTTTTTCACGTATTTGCGTTCATGAAAAACTCCAAAGAAAAAATTTATTTCGTAGGATAATAATAACGTGAAAAAATGTTCGCGGGAAAAAATTCCCCTTATCGTGAACAATTTTTCCCTTGTATTTTGTTCACTTTTCCCTTTGAATTTCTCACTTTATTTTTGCTGGGAAACAAAACATTTATGTAAGTAATTCTTCTCATAATTCGAATATTGAAGTAAACAAAATTAATTTTAAGGTAAATTTCCGTTAAAAGAGGCACAAACTTATATGTAAATAGTTCAACATAATGCAAAAAACAGGTCGATTGCCTGAGGAGTTATGAAGCTCTTCAAAGACGTGATGGCAGAATTTTTGAAATTATTTTACAACATAAAAGCGCAATAAGCTAATGTTGCAGTTAAATTATCACTCCAATACAATATATTTTATTTTGTTTTTTTTTTAACTTTTCATTAAAATCTCTTTCTCGATGTGCTTTCGGCAATTGAATATCACACCGAAAAACACAAAAACGGAACACCAGAGAATCATACGAGTGATTTTAAAATGCAGATTTGATTTAAAATCACGTGATTTGAATTAAACTGCTTTTCAGAACAGACCTGATAATGTGGTACTCTACTACATATTTAAATTTTTACATTGTTTTAAAATTTTTTATTTAGATTTGTAACATTTGATTTTTATTTTAATTATTAATTTTCTCAAGGCGAATTCGCTTTGAATTTTTTAACAAAATTTTATTATTGTTATTTTTGAAATTAATTTCGTCGGACGAAATTAATTTTGTGAATAGCCCCATAATAAGATAAAACAAAGCTTTTGGTATTTTTATGTAAAAATTTTAATTTTTAGGAATAATTTTTGTTATAATCAAGAAAACAAAACATAGTTTTTTAAACAGTTGATAAAAAAAAAGCTGTTTTTTGTTTTTGACATTAAGATTTGTTGAACAAGAACTTCGAAAACACAAAACATGCGGATTTGATTATGTACACCAATTTATGAATTATGCGTTTTCAATAAGAGTTGAAACCCAACAGACCTGATAGTCTTAATTTTTGATTCAAAATTCAGTTTGATTAACATATCGCACTTGACCATAAAGAGGGTATTAACTTTAAAATTTTCAGTATGAAAAAACATTTTTGAACCATTCGTTGCATTACCAAAAAGAAGGCAAAAGAGCACGATATGTTTACAGCGGGTAGATATGAATATCATGTGCCGATATTTTCCAAAAAGTTGAAAAATAAAAATTTCAAGGTAATACCCTTTTTATGATCAAGTGAGATATATAATATACAATTTAAAAGAATAAAGACAGGAAAAAGAGGAAAATTTATTAGAAATCAATTTTTAAAGATACTGAAAACATCGGTTTCAAGTCTTTTGTTTTCAAAATCGTTTTCCATCACATACCTGAATATCTTACGCTGTTATTTTGCATAATAAAAAAAATCATCTTCATAAGATTTGCTTATTTTAACTTGAATTCAAATTTAATATGCGTATTGGCATCACCGATATTTATTTTTGGGTATCGGTACTAGGGATGCCAATCGGGATTGATTTTAGAAAATCCCGGGATTCGGGATTTTGAAATCCCGATCCCGAAATTCCGGGATTTCTGGATCCCGGGATTACGGGATTTTTCGGGATTTTTTTTAAATAAACAACAAAATTTTTTTTTTTTTTTACTTATGAATTTACAAAAGGTATTATACATACATATATATAACATATATTTTTAAAAAGGAAAACATAACAAAACAATTTATTTAATACATATTTATATAATACGTAAACAAAATGTAAAAATTTAAAATAAAGAATTATAAAAAAAAAATACAACTGAAATGTAATTTTTAATAATTTTTTTTTTGTATAGATTATAAAAATTTAATAAAAACGAACATTTTTGTACACAAAAGTTGATATATTAAATATCCCGGGATTAAAAAAAATAAATCCCGGGATTCGGGATTTTACAATCCCGAAAAATCCCAGGATTTCGGGATTCGGGATTTCCCGTTTGGCATCCCTAATCGGTACCGTATCGGCAAAAATGCGTATCGTTGCATCCCAATTTTAACAATTAATCGACTGTTTTTTCAGAAATAACCACTGTGTTTACATTATTTTTAACAGTTGTATTGTTTCTGTTAACTCTTAACACGTTTCTCAAACTAAAAGAGTAGGTATTGATCACAGTCATCAAGAACCGTATAATAGCTGCTTTTTTTCTGTTAAGGCATTGTTAACTCAATACTGATTTATTTTCTTTTTTGATTGGTTTCAATATTATTATTGTTGTTGCTATTGATTTTTACACTTTTAATTCATAAACTATAATTAAATTTAACATACGTTTATTAAGTAAAATATTCATAGAAAATTTTTTACGGAAAACTTTATTAAATTAAAAATATTTTTATGAATAAGGCTTTCAAGTGTGTTATAAATTGTTTTCAATATTGTTATTGTTGTTATTGATATTTATATTGTTAATGTGTTATCATTTTGAATCATTTTGTTCACTCATATGTACCACTATTATTTATTTATATTTTTATTTTCTACTTTTGTTATTTAAAAATAATTTTGTTATACGGTGATTTTTTAACTTTAATAATGGGCAATGTACCGTTATTAAAATATGTGTATAACACCAATCACAGTTTCTGACCTGCGCAATGCGTCTATCGATCATCACGGTCGCGATATAAGATACACCGGTGTGTTCTAGAATACGAATTCACTCGAAAGTGGAATACTTCAGCATTTTTGGTGTTCTACAATTCACATCAACATGTTTTTATTCTTTTTTTAATTAGAGTAGTAAGGGGCTGGTGAAAGAACTACGAATCTACTTCCATTCTTATATTTGATAACATTTTTAACAAAAACAAAATTTTGGTTTTGTTTGAAATGTTTTTATTCAATTTGATCAAATATAATATATTATTACAAAATAAAATTTTTAACTTATTCAAAAATTTAAAGTGGTTTTTATTAAGCATCACTTGATCTTTCACCAGGCGGGGCAATAGGCTTTATACGTAACCTGAACAGACATGGTGAGATACATAGGCTGCACAAATATACTCTGGGTCGTGGTGCTTATGGCCTTCTACATATGTACATACATACATCACTTGTGTAAAAAACACAAAATAAAAGCTCTTGGCATTTTATATGTACAAATTTTATTTTTTAGGAATAATTTTTCATACAATCAAGAAAACAAAATATATTTTTTTGAAAAGATGATAAAAATCTGTTTTTTATGTTTTTGGCATTTGATTTTTTTTAACAAAAACTTCGAATACACAAAAACATGCGGATTTGAGAACACTAATTTATGAATTATGCGGATTCAAAAAATTTTGCGTTTATTGTAGTTTAAGTTGATAATTATTATAAATAAACAAAAAAATTATCGATTATCAGAAACGACCAAGAAAATACAAGTATTATCCCTCTGCCGTCGACGTAGACTTTCATAAGGGAGATTAGTTTCAGTATTTTTAAAAATTGATTCCTAATACATTTTCTTTCTATTTTCTGATGATATTCTTTATTTTATGTTATAAATTGTTAAAATTTATAAGTTAATTGAACTGAATTTTGGAACAAAAAAATTAATAAAAATTATATCAGGTTTGTAACAGGTTTATGAGACGAATTTTCTATAAAAAATTGTTTTAATAAACCTTCGATGCATTCTAATTTTTTTATGTGCGAGTGGGTAAGAATTCTATTCAGATTTTAAAATTGTGCGAAATTCATCACCCCTTTCAAAAACGATCGATTTTCATTATTTGATCTTTATATTCATAATTATACATATTTAATACTTTAGGTTGTTTTAGATTTTGAATTATGTTAGTCTATGAATACCATTATACGACCAAACGTAGCATACGGTTTGTTTAACACGCACTTCATTTAAAATACCAATATGCCTGAGCATTACCAATCGATTCTGGGTCTTTTTGTCCAACATTTTATCTAATTTTCTAGTTAGATCTCCTGGTGTAATAAATGTACGTCCTAAAAGTTTAAATTTTATATAAATTTCATTTAAAAATTGCGGAACAAATCTGGTAACCGATGCAGCGTCAAATAAAACAAAGTACCTAGGGTAATAGAATATTGAAAAAATAAGATGAAAATATTAAGTGAAAAAAGTGGCGCAAACATCAGAAGTTTTCATATATATATGCGATTTTCCATTACATTGCTCTACGTATATAGCCAATATTAGTATCATTTTAAAGCCTTTAAATATGTCTTTATGAATATACAATATTTATATCAACATTTTTAACTCTTTAACTCCCATTACAGTTTTTACAAAATTTTACATCAAAATGTAACTGAAGTGCACTAGGTTAATACTTGTTTAGCTTATTCCAATAAAAGTGTTGGAAATAAAAATGTATTATACATTTATTACAAAAACTGGCTTCGCTAACTAAAGCTCCTTGGATAGACGGCCTTCGGCCGGAATCAAAGATTTTCTCCTCTATGGTATAACAAACACCGACTTCGCTATGCATAGCCGGACTTCGCCCGGGCGCAAGGATTTTATCCTCTATGGTATAATAAAAACCAGCCCCATAGTAATTTTTATGCTTACTAAAAACTCTTGTATTTTCGCAATCTTATCCGAACTTAAGAATTTTTAAATATATTTAAAGAAATGTCTTTTCAAAAGCTTTCAATATAATATACCAATACTGAACATATTTTAAGAAATGTAGTTGAAAATCGCACATATACAGCCATGTCACAGAGCACAATTCCGTTCGGAATGATTCCGTTCTGAACTGAAGAAAACATATTTGTTTATTGATAGAAAGTATATTTTTATAGTTTTTTGGCCTCTAAGATACAGAAAACTCCCATTCCGTTCATGAAAACAAAAATGGTTTCATGCCGCAAAGTTTTTTCGTCATTTTCTGAAGCACCAAAATACGGATTGAAGTCCGTTTCCGAACGGAATTTTACTCTGTGACATGGCTGATAATATATGAAAATTTCTGAGGTCCATAACTCGAATATTTTCTTAAAATTTTTCAATTTTCTATCACCTTAGACACTTGTATTTTTATTTGGAGCAGCGTCGGTAAACTAGATTTAAGCCAAAATTACTTTCCCAGACTAACCTGGTAGACAGGAAGCTTGCTCGTTATATAATTTCCATAATTCTAGATCATTAGGATTTCGTAGGCAACTTCGATCTTTGTGTATTAGTTGATATTTCTCATTAAAGCAAGGTATTACAACAGTTTCTAAAAAATTATTTATTTGTTCTAATGTTTCACGGCCACACATATACCTGAAATAATTTTTTTTAATAAATTATTTATTTTGATAACATTTGAGGCTGAAGTGCACTTTACGGGGCGTACGAAAAAAAAATATAAAAAATATGCCACCCGATCCAGAATTAAAAAAAAAAAATACCAAAATTAATATTTAAGGGGGCTGAGGCCCGTGGGGACCCCTGGGTCCATAAAACCGCCCCGCCCACTGAATGGTATGTGTGGGTACTCAAATTAAAGGTAATTGTGCAACAAAAACGAAAATAATAAAATTTTGGGTGGGCGGCATTTCTAGGGCCCTCTGGGGCAAAAAAAGTGTCCCCCCCATAACACTTATGTATGTATATATATCTGTGTGGATACTCAAATTAAAGGTAATTTGCTCACGATTGCAAATATGTATTTTGTATTCGTTTAATATTTTCCTCTCTAGGTTAATTTATGTATCTTTTATAGCTATGCAGAGAAGTTTTAGTTAGCGAAGCCGGTCTTTGTTATACCATAGAGGAGAAAATCCTTTTGCCCGGCCGAAGGCCGGCTATGCAGAGAAGCTTTAGTAAGCGAAGCCGGTCTTTGTTATACCATAGAGGAGACAATCCTTGCGCCCGGCCGAAGGCCGGCTATACAGAGAAGCTTTAGTTAGCGAAGCCGGTCTTTGTTATACCATAGAGGAGAAAATCCTTGCGCCCGGCCGAAGGCCGGCTATACAGAAAAGCTTTAGTTAGCGAAGCCGGTCTTTGTTATACCATAGAGGAGAAAATCCTTGCGCCCGGCCGAAGGCCGGCTATACAAAGAAGCTTTAGTTACAAAAAAATAAAAAAATAATAAAACTCATTTGAAAATTTTAGCGCATAGGTATAACATTAAAAAAGCAAAATAGAAACAAAATATTTACAATCGTAAGCAAAATACCTTTCATTCGAGTACCCACACATAGTTATAAGGGTGGGAGGGGCAATTTTTTTACCCCCAGAGGGACCCAGAAGTCCCGCTCGACCTAAATTTTATTAATTTCGTATTTTTTACACAATTACCTTTAATTTGAGTACCCACACATACCACTAAGTGGGCGGGCCGCTTTTTTTGATCCATGGGGTCCCAGGGGCCTCAGCCCCCTTAAATTTTAATTTTGGTTTTTTTCTTTTTTTATTCCAGAGGGGGTCCAACTTTTTTTTTTTTTTTTTCCGTACGCCCCGTAAAGTGCACTTTTGCCACATTTGATATTACTTTGGAATGGTATCAAATTGCTGCTGTGTTATAGTGACATCAAACTCCTCAAATTGAAATGAAAAGGAAATAATTTTCTTCTTAACCATAGGAGATTGTTTGTATTCACTTATTTTTATTTTTGGTGTAAAAGAAAGTGATTTTCCCAACTTTTTTACAGCAGACATGGGCGCTGCACCTTTAGCAGCACTATTGAAGTAAACATTCGATTTTGCACCACTTAACATTAAATTTACTTTCCTTTTCTCCTCTTCGGCTTCTTTGACTTTTCTTTGCTTTTCCTTAATTAGGTAATCCATTACCACTATTTGTTTTCTCCTCATTTTAGACATCACGTCGTTATAATCATATTCCAAATTGTTGAACTCTTTTTGCATTAACTCATGAGATTTAGTTAGCAGATCGTATACTTGAATTGTATTCAAAGAAAGCTGTTCCAGTTCCTCGGATATGGTATTTCTTTTTAAGCTCAATGCTATAAAATTATTTAAATTTGATATTTTTATTTTCATTTTAGCAACGATTTCCTCTATATCCTCCATTTTTTTAATGCTCATTTAAATTAAATTATTTATTACCGCGCTTGTTATTTTTTGAACTTGTCAACTGGTAAAGGCTACGGATGGGCAATAAATATCGATATATCAAAATATCGATATTTCAAAAGATTAAGCGATATTAATCGGCGACATTAAAATACCCATATATCGATATTTTTTTACGAAAATCGAGTTCGATATTATTAACAACTATAAAAATATTGAAAATTTTGCCGTTTTTCGACATCTAACACTTATTTTTTAAGAATTGCATTTTTTTAAGATAGCACATAAAAAAAGAGAGTGCTCCCGATGTCTATATCTGATGACTACTGTAGCTCGTTTCTGTATCTCGCATCGTAAAATGTATCACATGAAGTGTGTAAATTCCAAAGATTTGGTGGTGACAATAAAGGAGCAAATTTTACCAAATATTTAAAATCCTGATCACTTTTGAAGTATGTGTGCATGTATGTATTCGGGATTTTAGTCAAAAGTTGTAAACAAAATAATATTTCTCTATATGATCTACAAGAAATCAATTGGTAATGAGTACGTTTACCTCCATTACAAAAGAACTTTTATAATTAAGATCCCAAAACGAAATCCAGACCCATGTAAGAAAGGAACGTTATAGAGCACCCACAGAAATGACGTTACGTGATTCCGCATCCACACCTATTATATACTTTAATGAAGCTGCTTGATTATATTTTTTAATAGCAATTATATTATAAAATTAAAATAAAAAAAATTCATTATTTTATAAAGATTAGTACTAACCAATTTTTACGCTACGAATCACTAGTTGGTGCTAACCAATATTTACGTTATCACTAACTACTTAGCGTTAACCATTATTTAGGTTATCATTGACTTATAAAAATCAGCAGAGTAAGCAGTACATATACGTTCCGTAGTCGTGGAATTAATTAGTAGTAGTGGAATTAATTAGTTAGAGAGAGAGGAAAAATCACATGTACACAAGAGTTTCGGTCAGTTTTTTTCATTTTGCTCTAAATTACTTTAACCAATATATCCGTCAGCACTGCCTCATAGCAAGTAATTATGTAGTTAAATTTGTTGCGAAAAACTACAACAATGAATTGAATGAATGTTGAATTTGCCTTGGTCTGTGGTAAAAAGAAACAAAAGTAGTAATGCGCCCCATACACGGTTCAATTCAGTTGTCAACTGAGTCTTTCAACTGAATTGATACTTGGCCACACACTTCTTCAACTGAATTGAAAGATTTTAATTCAATTTTCATATTTAGATTTTTTTTACATAAACTTTGACAGCTGATCAAGAGATTTGAGCACACACAGTACAATCGAATTGAAAGACTTAGTAGTCAACTTGAAAAAATCAAAATCTTTTGATTTTTCTTCAACCAACTCGACAACCGTCAAACTAATCAACTAACAAGGTCATACACGCTTTGATTTGGACAACAACCGACTCAGTTGACAATTGAATTGAATCGTGTATGGTCTGCTTAACACAGGTTTTGACTAATGTTGCCACATCTGTGGGTACCATAAGTCCCGTTTTACAGTGTGGCAAGTGAAACGCTGACAGCAAAGTTTGTAGGCGAGAGAGGTGTAATGCATTCAGCGTTGCCCTCTTACCCAAAAACTTCGTCTGTCTGCCTTTCACTAGCCACATTGTAAAAGAGGGCTAAGCGCTCTATACACCACAACATTAGTCGTATATTTAAGCACCCATTACATTATTGATTTGTTGTACAACATAAATGCAATGAAAAGGACTCAATTATTTGTTTGTTATACCAAAAATTCAAAAAGGGGGAACTATGACAAATTTTTAAATTGTACCAAATCAGTCACGGTAGTACCACGGTACTTCAGAAGGTCAAATTGTACCAAAAAAAAAGTACAATAATACCAACTTTAACATTCCTAGTTTAGAGCACTCTTTACACAGCGTTTACATTTGACAGTAATGGAAATATAGTAAGAAAATATATTAATTGCAAAAAAAAAAAAAAACTTACTAACTGTCGTCGTGATGTAGGCATCCAGACAATTGTTAAGACAGTTCGCTTTTAAAAATATGTCTAACGTGTATGTCGCAGTGCAAGTTTGAGCTAAACGGGTTTTATATGAACTTAACACAGGGTCTCCACCTCAGATAATATCTGATATAATATCTGAGAGAACGTCGGCAGAATGAGAGAATACATTTCTTCATATTAATCTTAATATCTAACAAGGGGAACACGTATCTTATAAGATTTCATAATCGACTGATTCTCGTACAGTAAACTTGTATCTTTTTTTATTCTATTTTTAGCTATTTAGTATAAAATATTGTTATTTTTACAATTTTCACAATATTGGCAATGTTTGCATTAATAAATTACACAATATTGGCAATGTTTGCATTAATAAATTACACATTTTATTTTATATGTGTGTATGTATGTGTATTTTTGACAGCTCATCTTATAAGATAGTTGTTATAAGATTTCTTATAACAACTGTCTCATAACATTTATTAAAATATTAATACTAACACTATTTGAGAGTCCACACGTAAGATAATGCTCTCTGAGATTGAATTTAACGTTTGCTGATATTAAAATCTTATATCTTATCTCAGGTGGAGACCCTGTGTAACAAGCTAAAAATAGCATTTAACATATATTTTGTGTAAACATAGATAACACTTAAGTAAAACATAAAAAATCAAACCATAATTTTATAATTTTCTTTTAATTGTTGATTTTTTTACTTTTGCGAACAAAACTTCAAATTTCTGTTAGCAAATGTCAAATCACTGTCCAATTTTACTATCTGCGAAATTTGCAAGACAGTTGGAAAACTGTACATGAATTAGTGAAAAGTTTGCCTGAATTGCAACTGCCTTGCCAGTACTGGCAAATGTAAACACCTGTTTAAAATATAAAAATTTGGATTACAAATTATATTTATATTTTTGAAAGGAAACATTAAAATTAATATGCGATCAGCTCTTAAAATTGAACATACAATTGTCAAATAAATGGACTACTAACACAAATTTGACGTTTCATTTTCATAACGTAAAAATAAAATAACAAATAATAATGGTACCACTAAAATATAAATAAATAATATAAAAAAACAGCTGTTTATATTTCATCAATTGTAGCTGTCGTCTTCAAAATAATTCAGTACTAGCTACACGACTACAATTGCATCCAGCCGCATTTGTAGTCGTGTAGCATGCTGCGGTAAATGTGCATAACTTCAAACACTGCCAAAATCTATTCATTAGGTCCGCGCAAGCAGCCAGATGTTTATTTGGTTTATTTCTCGACGAAATCAAAAGTTGTTTACATTTAGCTTATACATATATATTTTTGTTTTTTGCCTCACATATATTCATACAAAACACGTTTTGTTCCTTTTGTTTTCCCTATGTAGTAGTAAGATTTTGACAACGGCGAGTAATTTTACACAAACAAAATGCCTGTTTTTTGTGTTGCTGTAGAAGTAAGAAGACCTTTTGGATAAGCCAATAATAACACTGCGAAAAACACTGTGAACAGCTGGCCTACTGAACCCACCTCCTTATATAATTATGCAAAGATTAACGGCAATATTCATAAAAAACTAAGATGATTTTGAAATCTAATTTAAGGAATATGTATATGAAAATTCAGTTTTAAGGTACGTTTGGAATCTGGTTTTTTTTATAAATACGGCAGTAAATACATATGAATAAAAAATTATTAATTAAAAATATAACCACTTAAATACCTTTTTGTTATTTTGACATTTTTTTTTATATTCACTAAATGTTTTCTTATTTATATTGATTTTTTAAATTTTTCTTACATTGCAATACACCAAAAAGTGAAACAACAAATGAAAAGATATGCTATTGGACAATATTCCGCAATCATCAAAATATAAATTATTTAATATTAAAATTAAATTTTCATTTTATGTTTTTATATCACACTTTTATTTATTATTTTATATATGTTAAAATCCCGCCAAAAATGTATGCACTTCTAAAACAAAAATATAAATGTTTTTTGTATTCAACAGTTGGTTATATTCTATAGACTTTTATTATTTTTGGAGTGTGATTATATAGACCCATAATGTGATGAAAAAGATTTTCTCATGGTGAAATAAGTAGGTGGCAGCGCTACGGCAACAAATACAACATTACAACAAAAATGAAAAATAAGTCTCCGTATACGTCAAAAATTATATTAAACTAAAATCAAATTTTGCCGCCGAACGCAATGAAATAAATTAATTTTAAGCCAATTTTTATTTCACTGTGGTTACTATCTTATTTAATTTTAATTTAAATAAACAAAAACTTTAATAAAATACAATAATCACAGCACAAAACGTGGACTTTTTGTAAACAAAAACAAAACTTTGACATAAGACTAGACAAACAATACAAGAGCAAAAAATCGTCATCTGGCGTAGTAATGCCACCTGTTTATTTCATCATGGATTTTCTTCTTGATTTGTTGATAATCGGACCAAAAATCATTGTATATTGTCAGAAAAAAATTATTACTTGTACAATAGTGTAAATGGGACCAAAAATAAATAAGGGACAACAGTTTTCATGTTATAATAAGCAACTATGTCGTATTAACTACACTGAGCATACAACTCTGTTAATTTTATATATCGGCGGATGGCAGCCATCTTTTCTTTCTTTTGCATTTACGAAGTTAAGTAGCCAACATGGGTTTTGCTAATCTTTGGTACTCGCATCCACGTAAATATGGCCAAGGCTCCAGATGCTGGTAAATATTTGTTCTTCATTTTTCCCGTAAGACAATATATAAAAGTTATAAATTCATTTTTCAAAAAAAACTTGAAAAATGTATGGTCCAAGTGAAAGTGAGGTTATGTGCCGCGCATTTTGGTGTGTTTTGTGTTCCTCAAATACAATTTTATAATATTTACTATATAATTAATAACATTAAAACAAAATAAGCCCCCTGTTGAGTACGGAATCTGTGGTAATATTATGTTACAAATTCCTAATTTAGGGGGGCAACAAAAACATTTTCTGCAATTGCTTCATTACTTTGAAATCAAATGTGGGTGATTTCATTGTTTGTGATGTGAAAGATAATTTAACGTTTGTTAATAAAACAAAACAAAAATGTGAAATTGATTGTTATTTTACCTTTTTTTTTAGCCGTGCCTGCTCTAACCGTCATGGTTTGATCCGCAAATATGGCTTGAATATTTGCCGCCAATGCTTCAGAGAATACGCCAATGATATTGGCTTCAAGAAGGTAAGTTTATTTGTAAATAATTTTTTTAAAGTACCATTTTCTGACCAGTTAATATATTTTACTTACAGTTGGATTAAATCCTCTTTGACACAAGCCAACAAGAAACACCACACCCCTGTGATTAACCTTTGAATGTTTCTGTAAAGAAAGTTTTTGGTGGAATTGATTGAAACTTTTTCATTTGGTAGCAGTTTTTTATACTACAGGGGTTGTGTAATTTTCCTCTTATTGTTGGATAATCTCCATTTTGAGGTTTCTAATGATTTAATAAATAGAAAAAAAATTTTAAAAACGGGATTTTGTATTATCTTTTGTAAAACTTTTGATGATTTTGAATATCGAAATATAGCAATACTGGTAAAAAAAGTCATGTAGCGCTGATTTTCACTAATGAAATGGCAAAATATGTAAAACAATTTCAAATTGGAAAGTTAAAATGAAGAAATAATGCTGAATTGCGATAAGAAATAAAATAAGAAGATGCGAAAGACAAATGCACAAACGCAGTTAATAGTACCAAAAAGAGCTAACTAGATTTGCTACAATTTTCGGAACAAATCTAGTTTACCGACGCAGCGCCAAATAAAAAAAGTAACTAGGGTGATTGAAAATGGAAAAATAAGAAAAAATTAAATAAAAAAATTGGCTTAAAAAAGCTAACTGCCAGGCCCACAATGTCGACAAAAACATTTCTTTCGCATTTTTATATTGAAAACAATAATAACAAATTTAAATTTGTTTTTGTTTTCAATATAAATATAAGAATGAAATGTTCTTGTCGACATTGTGGGCCAGGCTGTTAAGTTTTCAAGTTATTGACGTTTAAAGTTTTCATATAAATATGCGATAATAATTCTAACTTATATGGACAATATTGGTATCATTTAAAGCTCTTGTACAGATTTTTTTGAATATTCAAATTTATTTCTAGCTCACATAGTTTTTTTTTTCTTACTTTTCACGTCCAAATGTTACGGAAGTGCACTAGGAAAATATAGTTTATTTAAATTAAATTTTAATACCTACAAATTTTAAAAAATAAACCCGCGTCGCAAAAAAACATCTGCATAGAAAGCCTTTGGGCAGACGCAAGGACCTACTATAACAAAAACCGGCTTCGCTTACTAAAGCTTGCATGCATAGCCGGCCTTGGGCCGGGCTCAATGATTTTTTCCTCCATGGTATAATTAGCACTGGCTTCGCTACATAGCCGGCCTTCGGCCGGGCGCAAAGATTTTCTCCTCCATGGTATAAAGAGCACCGGCTTCGCTAACTAAAGCTGCTCTGATTTGTTTTTATTTTAGAATGATTGTTAACACTTTCCCCTGAACTAGAGAGAGAGAGAGAAAAAATATTATGGCTTATTTTTTGCACAACAACTAAGAGCAAAAAATCAAATTGTTTCTTTTAATTCTTTAGCTGGAGGTCGGTCCACACCACGCGTTTTATGCGTATGATGCATTTTTGACCTTTTTTTCGAGACCCATGCTACTTTATAATTTCTAAACCTACTTTATGCTTTTGATACGTATGTATATGCGTTTTACGCGTTTGCTGTGTAACTGGTGAATTCATTTTCACACTGAGACTTGGCTTGAAACTGCAGCTGAATATTCTGCTAACTTTTAATGATTTTTGTGAATATAAAAATCCCTTCGCTATCCATAAGCAAAGACCCTGCTACATTTTCTGACGCTATTTCACTAATAAGCAGGCTTCGAAACTTATTAGAAAATAAAATAAATGAATAAACTGAGATGCAGAATAATTTATAGTCCCAAAAATTCCCGATTTACGTAGCATTAGCTCTTCAATTCTCTTCGATACAAAGATAGAAAATTTCAAAGACAATAGATCGAAAAAACGTCTTATTGAGCTACTTAACATTCTGAAAGTGTTGAAGACACGGTCACCCCAACACGTAGTAAAAGTTCTGATAAGTCTTAAAGAGCTGACCTTCGAAGCGTTTGCGCAAATCTTAACAGAAAATTTGGATAAGGATGATCCTTTGTCGATCCTACGCTGTGGATCAGCTAAAGGAGAAGATATACCTTAGATTTTCTAATTTTGGAGACGCAGATCCGCTTGTTTACTCGCGCAATAAAATACTATACTCAAAATTTAAGATCATGGCGCAGAAATACTTAAGTTGTAGAATGAGTTGAGTCACATCTGATGGACGATTTTCTGCTGCAGGTCTGCGTTTGAAGCAGTTGCGAATTTTCTCCGCAAAGGTTGAGAAAACTTTGTTTTTAAAAAAAAGTCCTATTGGTAGGTATATTTTTTAATGCCAAATAAAAAAATGCGACAAAAAGTTTTTTCCAAAGAAATGAAAAAAAAAATCTGGATTGGGACCCCCTAATGACCTAGCGGTGTGAAATATACTTTACAACCTATTCTTATACTTACCAAATATATGTACATAAAAATCGGTAGAGGTGTTTCGTTTTGTTTAAAATTGTTTGGATATTGCTCGTAAATAAATACAAAAATTGCGATTAAAAACGGGAGAGTCAGGGTTAGAGTTTGAAAATTTTGGGTTATAGGTATTTTTTGAACCAAAATAAAATCAAAATTTAAAAAGTTTTGGAAAGAAAATGGTTATAAGGGACACCCTAATGACCTAGCCGTATGTAATATATTTTATGACCTATTCTCATACTTACTCAATATACGGGGATGTTCTGACAATCGCAAAACGCTTAACACTGGCGATTCTCACTTGAAATCGCAATAGCAAATCGTGCGATTGTCAGAACATGGCCGATACATACAAAATTTCATAAAAATCAGTCAAGACTTGCCCAAGCAAAAGCAAAAGAATTATTTTTTTATACAGTTACCATTCTTATGTTACTGCGAAAGAAGCAAGAGCAGAAGGCCTACTCCGCAATGATAACGTGTGTAAAAAAGATATGACTATGGAATAGCGCGAGCAGGTATTCTACATTTAAGAGAAGGAGTACAGAAACCTAATAGAAGGCATCTGTACTCCTTTTTTTCCCGCTGGGTAATTTTGTCAATAAACCGAATATTAACTCAATAAAAAATGTATATCTGAACACCACATTAGGCTGTGCTGAATCTTTAATACCAACCATCCACAGTTAGAATATGTTAGGAGTGGGCTCTATATGGAGTCTATACATTATTGACCCATGTGGCTGCAGATAAGCAACATGGCTCCGCAGGAAAGACTTTAAGTAGAATGTAAATAATCTTAATATATAAAAAATCCGTGTCACTGTGTATGTTTCGAATAAACTCAAAAACGAGTCAACTGATATTCATGAAAATTGGCATATATATGTAATTTGGTCCAACTTAGATGATAGGATAGTTATTATTTAAATTAATGGCCTGGGGGCGAAGGGGCGTGGCAAAATCCATAACTTGAGAACGGCTCGACCGATTTGAACGATTTTTTCTTTGAAATTATCGCTATGGTCCAACTTAGGTTTTTACGGAAAGACAATTTTGCCCCGCCCACTTTTACGCCCACTTTTTTCGTAAGAAAAACTTTATGATAGGTATTTCATGGATTTTTATTTAAAGGCCATAAATTTCGTTTAAAGATAAATTTAAGTCGTCTGGTAATACAACACTAATGTTTGCTTAGGGCCAGCAACGCGGACCGAGTCAGCTATTAAAATTATAAAAAACTGACTTCAGTACTATAATAATTGGTTTCGGATTAGACCTATGTTAAATTATCACTGAGAAAGTTTTTTGTTTTATAGTCATATTAAACATCATTAAGATTTATCATCACAAAATTCGGTGGACAGATTTATGGTATTAAACAACTTAGAACAACTTTCAATACAGTAGTTTTTTAAGCGTGTTATACGTTTTAAATTTTTTAATTTAATTATCACAAAATTGTACAGTGTTATTTATGGCCCTATAAGCTAAATTAGGCCAATTTGACCAAATTTTACCACAATATCTGAATATATTTGCTACGGGGTTCGGCTTATTAAAATTATTTTTCAGAGTGGGCTAAATATGGGACATATGGTAAATTATGGACCGATCTTCACGAAATTATCAATTTGTTAATTGACCAAATTACTAAATAGCATAATTCGTTACAGTTTTAGGCGTACTAAGTTGTTTTCCAATACAGTACTTTTGACTTAACTGCCACACCGTGTTTTGCACGCATTTTGTGGCAGGTAAGCCAAAATGGCACTTAAGTTCAATTTTTTAACTGCCAAAAATTGGCAGTTATCTGATTCGTTTACCAGCCACAGATGTGGCCCATAAGTGCGATTCACACAATTCCCTATTTTTACAACCAAAACTTAATAAAAATATTCTTTTCATTTATTATTTATTAATAAAACAACATAAAGGTACTTCAGGAAAAATAATACATATAAATTAAAAGGAACAAATTATTTCAGTCTTTGCAAATAAGTAAAAGGTAATTAAAAAGTACATAACATTTAAGAAAAATATTGAGTAATTGAAGTTTGCTTAAAAGCTTTTATATACCCTTTTAGGATATGATCCTCAATAGTTTCTGGATTTATATCAATCTCGTGGTGCATACAATATTTTTGGAGGACATTCAAAGCTTCTAATGCCTCCTTAACAATGCAACTGCTGAATAAAACAAGCAAAAGCACCCTTTCGTCTGATATATTGTTTTGATTTATGCATACATACATACATAATTTTTTTGTTTTATTTTTAAACCACGAGAGAGTTATAAAGAGAATGAGAGAATTATAGAAAAGCTGCGAGCATTCTATGTAACAAAAACAAACTACATATCGTTACCTTAATATAAAAAGGCCCCAACTCATCAAAAACACTTTTTACAGGAGAAGGAAAAAACTTAATAAAAGCTGAAATAATATAGCTACACAACCATTGTCAAAAAACATCTTTATTAAAATTAAACGAGGAATTCAGATTGAAATACATAATATGTATTTCTTTCGAAAAATTGTGTGTATGAGTTAGGCCTTTTTTTCTTTAGAAAAATTGTGTGTATGAGTTAGGGCTTTTTGTATTCTGCTTATAAGTTCTTTATTTTTAATCTAATTTGCTTGAAATATTTTTAATAGAATGTGTATTAGCAACCATTCTACAATAATCAATAAAAAAACGGATTTCCAAAAATAATGAGTTGGGGCCTTTTTATATTAAGGTAACGATATGTATGTACATAGTTTTCGTTAGCAACAGTTGCAAAAAAAAAATTTTGTGGCAGTTAAATAAAAAATTATCAATGAATATGGAAAAATAAGTTCAAATATTTGTGGCAGCTAACTTAAATGGGCACGTATGAAATTGGCACTTAAACAATTAAATTTCATACGAAATAGAAGAAATGAGAGACATTTTGTGGTTTTTGGCAGGTATCTCAAATTGGCAGCTAAAAGAGTGGCAGTTAAGTCAAAACTACTGTAGTAGGCTTTATATGGGGTATATGATAAGTTATGGACCGATCTTCACGAAAATTAGAAGTATGAGTTCTAGTTCTATTAAATAATGAACCGCCAAGTTTCACTACAATAGTTTATTCGGTTTATTCTTAAGCGTACTGAAGTGTTTTCCGAGAGTAGGCTTTATAAGGGTCCTATGGTAAATTATGGACAAATCATCACTAAGCTAAAGATAGATTTACACGATTGAAATTTTCTTCAAAATTGCTCTTCAAAATGCTTCAAACTCGTGTAAACAGCAAAATTTCTTCAAAATTTATTGATAAATTTTATTTATGTAATGTAATTCATAAATTTTGAAGAAATTTTGCTGTTTACACGAGTTTGAAGCATTTTGAAGAGCAATTTTGAAGAAAATTTCAATCGTGTAAATCTAGCTTAAGTAGTCTAGTCTAACTACACTGTGCTAGTTGGAAAAACAAACAAGCCTGGCACCTGGCGTTTTAACCTAATTCGGGTACGCTGAACTCAGTGGTGGTAACCGTTTTTCTTAGGAAAGCACTTGTTTTCGAGATATACCGTAAATGGAGGAGGTCGCACATTTTACATTCGCGTTAATCAATAACGGTTCAGTTTATTAAATAAACAAAAAAAACTGAAATTTGACAAACAAAAATATTTTTTTAAGCAGAATTTCGAAATTTTTGTTTTTTAAAAAATCCATAAATCTATTCGCAACTTCTGATTTCATTCACAAAAACAAACAAAATGTTAATTTAGTTTAAGAATTTCATAAAACGCCATATTTGTATGGCAGCTTTGAGAAAATTTTAAGAAATAAAAAAATAGATATTGGGAATTATTTCTTTTTCATATTTAACTCAACTATTTTAACAAATAGATATTAAGAATTATTTCTTTTTCATAAGCAACTTTATTATATTCAACATTTTTCATTTTTCGAATTTATTCTATGAGTTAAATTTCAGTTATGTATTTTATAAAGCTTTTTGTAATAGCTCTATTCCTTAAAAAAAAATTTTTTTTTTAGAAATGACTTTATACATTACCAGACTATTATATTGTATTTTCTTGTTACATTTTACCTTAGCTTTCCGTTGGATAGCAATGAAGTATATTTATGTACAGAAAAATTTACAATTATTAGACACCAGCAGAATGTAATGCATTTTCTGGCCCGCTACGGCCTTCCTCAGCATTCTTTGTGTATAAAGTCATTTCTAAAAAAAAAAATTTGAAGGAATAGAGCTATTACAAAAAGCTTTATAAAATACATAACTGAAATTTAACTCATAGAATAAATTCGAAAAATGAAAAATGTTGAATATAATAAAGTTGCTTATGAAAAAGAAATAATTCCCAATCAAGTACCTATCACTATCCAGTGTGACACAAAGAATGCTGACGAAGGCTTTGATCTACTATAACTTAGGTATTTTTTATCCAATTAGCCACTATTCGACGCTTAATTTAGCATTCTTAAAACAAGATATAATAAATTTTAATTGAGCCAGCACTTGACTGTGAATGGCGGCTGCAAGAGAAGTATAAATCTAAAAACACAAATGTACCGTAATGTGATATTTGTGACGTGGTATATTGAAACGAAGTTTATATTTGCAACATATAGACCAACATACATATATATATATTTTATAATATTTTATGTAAAAAACTATATCATCGCAGTCCTGTGTAATTAATCTGTTTTCTGAGAGTGTAAAAAATACAAAATTTCCATTTTCTGGCAGAAAATCTTAATTTTTTGTTTAATAATATTGAATCTTGATCAAAAATAAAAAACCATTCATTTTTTATTTATATGTATTTTTAGTATCGTCAAAATTTGTAAAATATTAAGATGGACCAAAAAAAAAAAAAAATTTGATTACTTTAAATTTTTTAATTTTTTCCTTGTTAAAAAAAAAAATACTTAGTACATAAAAATTTAGTAAATTTTTTATAGTAACGAAAAAAAGAGATTTATAACTTAATATCTTCGAATTTTGGATGTAACCTCTAACATTTTTATAATTTTTTTTTTTGGTAACTTCGAAAATATGACTAAAGAAATTAACGCAATTTTTATACTTCCGGTAGAAAATTCTAGGACTTCTCTGCAGATTCTGTTAAAGACTCCAAAAAGTACTTAAATCTTAAATAAAAATGTAGGTAATCTGAAAAAAAAGTTAATTATACTCTACCAAACTTTAGCAATTTCGCGGAGTTCCAATAAAAAAATCTCAAAGTTTACGATAATACAAAAAAATATTTTTAGTACATAATATTGTTTACCAGCAATAATTTCCCTTTTTCCTGCGTTTAGTGGAAACAAAACTACTAAGTTTAAAAAGATTATATTAAAAAATTAATTGTTGGCAATTTTTTTAGTAAAACAGGTAACAATCGTTTTTTTATATAACAGTTTAGCTCAAAAATTGTTCGACTTTGGTGCCCTCCACTGTAAATAAAAAGTGAAAATGATGAATGATTGAAATGATATTTAAGGTACTTTGTTAGCTTTACAAAAATAAATATTAAATATATATTCTAGGCACTTTATTAATGCTTAGTTTTGCCTATGGGACTGAGCACTGTGCGACGTATCTATTTGAACGTGTTTCTTTTGCGCAGTCAATCCCGATAAGAATCAAGAAGTTGGGTATCTGAATGGCAGTTTTTCGTTCACAGTATTCGTTATTACACTACCAGCATCTGTTCAATTTACTAGTAATGCAACGCAGTTTAGGAAACGTATTTTTAATTTTAATTCCCCGTACTTGAAACTGTGCAATCTCTTGTATTTTAAAACACGTTTGAAAGTTTTTATGTTTAATATTGTATTATAGGGTGGGTCGATTTATCAATCGATATTGTGCCATATATTTTTCGATAGCTGTTGACATGAGGAAAAAATAAGTTCCTCTACGACATATCAGAAAAATCATTTTCGAGGCGCCCAAACTCAATTTTTTTACTTTTTTTCAACTCTTATTTTTAAGGTTTTTTTGTAGGTTTTGGCTGATTTAAATTTGTTTTGAAAGGATGGCGATAGCAGTTTTTCCAAAAAAAATAAAATGTTTTTCTTGAGGTTTTGGACGAGTTTTTGTCGAAAAACATTTTTGCGCGTTAATTTTTAAGGTTTTTTTTGGAGGTTTGTAAAAAAATCACCGTTTCCAAATTTTAAATATAAACCATCCCAGGTTAAATTGTACGCTTAAAATGATGGCGATATAATTTTTTTTATTTGTTTTTTTTTTTATCGAAAAAATCCATTTTTGCCCAAAACTGGTTCAAAAAATTTTTTTTCCCAAAAAACTATATTACAACCTCTTTAAACGTGCAAATTTCTTTAGAAATTAGCTATTTCAATAAAAATAACGAAAAAGTAAAAAATCGAAAAAAAAAGATTTTTCGATAAAAACGCGTCGAAAAACCCAAAAAAAACCATTTTTTTCGAAAAAATTATATCGCCATCGTTTTAAGCGTACAATTTTACATTGGATAGGATATATTTAAAAAATTTGAAATCGACGAAAAACTATCGCAAAATCAATGGCACAATATCGACAAATTTTTGTTCTTACAAATCGGCCCACCCTATTGTACTGCCCCTTCAAAATTTCCTTTATTTATTTAATTCTTTTATTTTTATGTTTAACGTTTCTTTTTTTTGTGTGATGCATATGTAATTTATACGAATTGCTTATCCTGTACTATAATTATATGACTTTAAGTTCTGTTGTAAAGAAATGTCCATAAATAAAACAAACAAAAAAAAAAAAAATAAATAAAAATAATACTCCATGCATTAAAAAAATATTTGGGTTAAATTTGTCAGTATGGGCGCAACTGTGCTAAATCCATTATTTCGGAAAAAGGTGATTATGTATTTGCATATATTTTCTCTAACAGTATTCTACTAGGTTTGTTTTAGATGAAAGTGAAAAAATTAGTTCAGAAATTATAAAAGGAATTCGAAAAATTTAGGTTTTTAAGTAAACATTTTAGATTAAAGGATAAAAATTAGTGGCAGTTGTGGTATTTTTCTCATATTTCAGTTATTTATGGAGTGATTTGGCTGATTTTCAAAACCAAGCGTTAACGAATTATATGTGACAACCTAGTCCTTTTCATTTCTGGGTTCATCGCTAAGATCAAAATATTGTAGGAATTTAAACGGAATGACAAACTTATATATAAGCGTAGCTAGACTGTTATTGTGCGGTTGGCAAGAACACCCCCTTCCCATAAAGAAAGAAAAATACTTTTTTTTTATTAAAACCAAATAATTTTTTATTAAAACAGAACGAAGAAATATATCGCTATAATTAAGTTTGCAATGAATGTAACAAAAAACAAAGTAAAGGTAACTAGTGTTTTCAAGCCAAAAATGTATAAATAATTATTATATTAAAATCAATTTATTACACTGTGCAAGAAATTGACACTTTTTTTCGTGACAAGCTGGGCTCCTGGCGTTTTAACATAATTCGGGTACGCTGAATCCAGTGGCGCTATTTTCAGATTGGCTCTGGTTTTCGAGATATACCGTTATTTCGAAAATGGAGGAGGTTGCACAGCATATGTTCGCGAAACTCAAAAACGCTTTAGCTTATTGAAAAAACTTAAAAACCGAAACTCCTCATAAAATTTCCTTTAAGAAAAGTAAAATTTCTTTTTAATATCCGCAGTCGTTTTAGAAACATAATTTTTTTTTTTTTAAAAAAAATAATTTTTTTATCAAAATTTTGATATTTTTGTTTTTTAAAAATTCATAAAAAATTAAAAAATGCAGCTAGGCTTCTAATTTTTTGCAGACATACAAAAAACGAAGCTGCAAACAAAACAAGCCATAAATGATTAAAATCTGTTAGCAACTTTTTTTTCACAAAAGTCGACAAATTTTAATTAATTTAAGAATTTCATAAAACGCAATATTTGTATGGGAGCCCCCCTAAGAAGTAAAGATAAGGGGCAAGTATGTCTCGAGAAAATGTTAAGGACAAAAAATTAATTGAGGTCGGTCATACGTTATATACCACTAGGGGCGACTTCTGGGAATTTATGGGACTTTTTCTTTAATATATATGAAGAATATAAAATATATGGAGCATTTCATAGGATTTTTTTTCATTATTAAATTCTTTATTCAACATTATGTATATATGAAGAATGTGCCAATGAAGAAAATTTATTTTCAATGACATTTTGACGTAAAATTTTTTAAATGCGGTTTTTGTGCCATTTACAATACAAAACAAAAGAACAAATATTCAAATTTATGCTATTCCAAAGAAATATGCATGTATTTCACTTTGCGGTAGGAATTTTGAAAAATCCACAGTTACCGATTAAAAAATTCTTAGAATTAAGAAATAAAGTCATAAATGCTTACATCTTTGTATTTTATTGTGCTTACAAAACTACACAAATCGGTATTTTATTGTGCTGTCAAAACCGCACTCATCGGTCTTGTAAAAAACTTACATTAATCGTACTGGCTTTGTTTTTTTTTTACAAAACATGGTCATGAAGGTCTCGACAGGTACTTTTTCTTAAAGGAATTTCGGTTTTTTAAGTTTTTTCAATAAGCTAAAGCGTTTTTGCGTTACGCTAACATATGTTGTGCAACCTCCTCCATTTTCGAAATATCGATATATCTCGAAAACCAGAGCAAATCTTAAAAAACCGCGGGCACCACTGGATTCAGCGTACCCGAATTATGTTAAAACGCCATGTGCCCGGATTGTCTGTTTTTTTCAACTAGCATAGTGTTATTAAAAGAAATATTCTAACGTTTTTTATTTTTTTTTTTTTTTTAGAAAATATATTTAATCCCTCTTCTGAATTAAAATTGTATTTGACTATTACATTTTCAATATTTTAAACTGATAAATTTGAAATCGTAACTGAATCATTGCACTACGAAACCGCGTTTTTAGCGCATAGCTGAGAGACTAGTAGGATAGCTGATTATGTTAATGTAAAGGAGAATTCGCCGTGTAGCGCTTACACTTCTGATGAACATTTACATGATTTTAGTGTAATTTCTTCTTTAGAATGTCATTAGAGATCCGAAATATGCTTATTCCCAATTTGAAAACTGACACGATTTACGCGAATAAAGTAAATGACAATAATTAAGCATTGGAAAAATAGTTGTTTTAGCGTTTAAAAAACTCAAAATATTTGTTATGAATAAGAAAGTTATACTTTTACATACAATTTTATTAATTTGTTTAGTTAAAATTGAATAGTTAAAATTTTATATTTAGCATCCAAGGAGTAATTGATTTCACAGTTTCAGTAAATCAGTACAAAATGCGGATTACTGTATGTACATATGCGTTATTTTACAGCAGCGGAGTAACGCAGTAATTTTTAGAAGCAAAAAAGGAACCGATTGGGTTGCAGTTACATTTTTATTGCTTCCAAATCTAAAAATTTTTTTGCTGGAACACTGAAATTTCTTTAAACGCAAAGTAAACATTTATTGGAAAGTAATTTTTTAAGGAATATTAAATCGGCCATTGAAAATCAATACACTTTTTAATTGGCGAGGACCAGCACTCAGTGGATGACACCTACTAATGCATTGTATTGTGTTGGAACTAAGAAAATAGGTTGTAGGAAGGTGAAAAGAGGGAGTAGTGCTTGTGGACATTCGACTTGAATTTATTCATGTTGAAAGTAAGAGGGAAGACTTCAGTAAGAAGGTTATTCCACATACGAACAGTCCGGTCAAAAAACGAATTTTTCCCTGTAATGACCACAAAAGGTGTATTACGAACAAAGGTATGGGTTTCGGGCACCAAATCCCTAATTTCATCAGAACACATCCCGTTGTAGAAACGATAAAACAGGCAAATACAACCCACATTGCGACGGTGCTCAAGGGAATCAATAGAATAGGATGCTCTACTGTCAGCAATGAGAACCTTCACCCTCTCCTGCACGCGGTCGAGAAGCTCCAAAATAGACTTTGAAGCACCGCCCCACACATGAGAGTTGTATTCCATTCGCGGTAGGATATATGTGGTATAAATAGTAAGGAGACCAGATGAAGTAAATTATATCTTACACCGTTTCAAAAAACCGAGCCACTTGAATTCTTCTTTCGACACCTAAAATATATGTTCTGTCCATCGGACATCACATTGTATTCTCATGCCCAGAACTTCAAGAGATTCTGATTCATCAATAATTATACCACCCATAAATACAGATGAGGCACCTTAATCCGTCGCGCGTTTATGCGTCATCACGCAACATTGGGTCTTTCGGGCATTCAACTCGGCTCTATTCGCACGACCCCATTCTGAGATTATGTCTAGGTTTCGGCCAAGCGTATCATTCATGTTCTGCCTCATAGCACCAACATCGGATACGCTTGGTCTATAGTCAAATGAATACGAATGGCAAAGGTTGCTGTCATCTGCAAAAGAATAGATAGGGTTGGAAGTTTGACATAGGAGGTAATGTAGTAAAATGAGAAATAGAGAAGGAGAAAGAACGGAGCCTTGGGGCATCCCTGAAGGAATCGTGAAACTTACAAAAAATGTCAAAAGAAAATAGAATTAAAAAAGGGAAAAGTCTGGGGTAGGCAGAAGCGTATCTGGGTGAGTTTTGCCCACCCCATCCCTCCCCTATCTACGCCAATGAACTTATATAAAATACATATTTCCACCTGTGGTGAAGGGTATAATAAATGGAACGAAAACTCTAGTTTATATACTGCAGGTACGTGTGAGAAAATTTAAACCCATATTACCACCAAATATTACTAAATAAAATATTACTAATCAATGAAACTTCTTGATTTCTTTTACTAATGCTCCCTATAAAGAATAATAAAGATATAAAAATGTAGCATAATATAGCAATATTTTAAACCACTAAAATTAAGTCATATGTAAGTGAATAACTTAGTACATGTATCATTAAGTCCAATGCTTAGCCACATTTAAAACAATTTTAGTTAGTAGTTAGAGGTTGGAAGACACATCAAAAAGCCGGTTTGTTTTAACTATGAATATTGCTCGTAAATCGGTTAAGGTATTAAAAAAAAAATTGCACTTTAAACTTCCATTAAACGAAGTACATTCCTACATACTTACATATAAATAATTATAATTCATCTCGGAGATATAGAGAGTAAAAGAGAATTCGGATGAATAGTAAGGTTGTTAAATGCATATACGGAATGGTTGGTATTTTTAAACTTATGGCCAAACAGCGAATCTGCACAATTCAAAGTAAAGTGTTGGGAACTGAAATCAAACAGCAGTCAATAGCTTAACTTCGACGGTTGAGCACGCGCAGTAATTCGTTTTAAAGAAAATCAGCACAGGTGGTTGGTTAGTTTATTTGTTGTAGTGAATGCAAATATACAAAAATATTTAGTGCAAAATAGAAATAAACAAATAATATACATACAATTTATTAACTGGATCAACAACGACTTCTGTTTACTGCTTCTATTTCACATCTTTTCAACTAAAACAAATTTACAATAAAAGTGTTAAAATTAAAAGAGTAGAAACCTGTAAATTGTTTAAAAAGTTTTTGTTATTAATATACTAACAAAAACATTGAACCTTTGTAAATAAAATAAAATTCAATCAAGATAAAAGATAACATAAATACATTCATTTATAATAATTTTATCAATGGCTCTAAGGTCGAAGTGACCTACTAAAGATTGTATAAACTTATGCTTATATTCAAAATTATTTAAATAACATAAACTTTTCAAAATTAATGTCGATAAAATATTGAGAAAAAAAAATTTATTAAATTGATTTGTTTATTCTTATTATATTTTTAAATTAGGGAGTTTTTAAGGAGACAGTGGGCAAGTTAATATCAAAAAGATTTGTTTCAAAAATAAAAATTGGATTTTCTTGTTCTAAATAAAGCTGTGCGCGTTAGTGGTTTTTAATTCACGATCATAAAGAGAGAAAAAGTAATCACCCGCGAGAAAATTCAAGTTTTTCACGATCATACACGCTTACTAACAAAATTATTGTTATTATTAGCAAATCATTTCCAAAATCTCACAATCACGTAAATTTGCGAAAGTTTTATTGAAGAAAGTATGTACTTTTTTCATTAGAACACAAATCATAAATTAGTTCTATTAAAATGTTTTTAAATATTTTCAACTTAAAATTTAGACAATTTTAAGTGCGTAAAAAATTGTGTGAGATTTAAAAACTTTTATCACGTAAGCAAATTTTATATTGCAATCACGCTAACTCTCTCACGCTTAATACATATCTAAAATAATTAAAATTAATTGATGGAGTTTGGAGTAAAAATGTAATTTTTCTAATTCTTTGTATGTAGTAGGCTGGGTTTTTGGATGTGGATTAAGTTTAAACCTAGTTTAACGTACTCTGAAACTCGGAATTTTCCAGCGAAATGTAATTTTATTTATTATTTCATTAATGACAAAAATTTTAAGCAAAACCAAGCTTTCTGTCAAAATTTTGAATACAAACTTGGTAATGGCAGAATAAATCTGTTTTCAGATTAACAAAGCTTACCTTAACTTTGATCTCAAAAACTCAGCCTTACAGTTTTGAACACAAAAATTAAAATCATTAGCGGCTTTAAATGTTTGTGTTAAGTCTATAACTCTGTTATATCTGAAAGGATTTTATACTTCATAGTGTGAGTGTATTTTTCGTAAGAAGTGTAAACTTATGAATCAGCTGACTTTTATTTGGCTTTCGTCAGTTTGAATGCAAAACGATTAGTTGCTTTATTATGGCAAATTTAGCACACGTTTACTAAAGATTTTTGTGTGATTCTTTAACCACAGCGTAGTTAATAATAGTGCAATACATTTTATTGTTGCTGTGCAGTAAGTATTAGTACTTTAACTACATTAATAAGGTAAGGTCTACAAGGGTACTTTACTACCAAGACTGAAATCCGCTATTATTTCTAAAGCGTCGGAACTAATCTTTTGGTGTACTCCTACCCGCTAATATTTTTTAAACTTTTATTAGGTCAGGTTAAAACTAAACAACCAATAAAATTTTTTAAGGCACAAAAAAAAAAAACAAAAGTTTTTTATTAAACTCTAATAAAAATCTCAGCTCATAATTAAAGTTTTTAAAAGCAGGTTTAAATTTGGACTACTTGGGCATACATAAATGTTATGCACAAAAAACGTAGCTTAGTGAAATTTAATGGTTCGAAAAAACTTAAATAATACATAAACTACATATTTAAATTAAAATAACTTTTTAATGGAATAAAGAATTAATTTCCGAAAAAAATTTAATTGATAAATTTTAAATATTTTTTGAAAAAAATCTAGAGTTTTTTTGAAACAACTAACCACTCAATTAATAACAGATACAAACATACATGTGCACATTTTAAAACAATGAAACTATATAAATGTTGGTTGGTGCCAGCAACATATACCATCATTTTAGTTGTAACAACTTATGCAACATCAACAGAGGCAGCTAAACAAAAACAAGCGGAAGTAAATTTACAACAAGTTGCTGTTGCTCCTCCAAGATCATTAAAATATGGTGATAAGACAACTAAAAAAATACCAAATGAGGAAGTACTTTTTCTTCCCACCTCTACTTCCATAGATAAATATGAAAATCAGAGCAAGAAACAATCTGTTTCACGTAATCGACCACGTTCGAGAATAGAACATATAGAATTGACAAATACACAAATATCCGGACGATATGAAAGTGGATCGCAACAAAATCAATTGGTTGTGCAACATAACATACCAATTGTACAAAAAAATCATGAACTTATTAATAAGCCAGTAACCCCAACAGTAGGCCAACAACGAACGACAACTTCAAATCGATCACGTTCTACAAATACTCTTAAGCAATATCAACAACAACATCAGCAACTACAACTCCAACCCACACAATATTCCCATTTAAATGATCAGTTCGAGCAAAATATTTCAAAGACACAATCCACAACAACGGCAACAGTAACAGCAGCAACACATAACAGTCGTCAACGTAAACCAACAACGACATCAACTTCACGTACAATACCTTCTGCAAATAATAACCAGGTCCCCTTATCCTCACCTAATAAAAATGTTCGTCGTACTCATCATCCAACTAGTAACAACTCAACCATTGTTAGTCATCATCGCAGCAATCAACAACACCAAAACAATAACAAGTCACAACCATTGTTAGCTTCTTCCAATGCTGTTGCTACTAGTGGTCTACAATCTAAAACTAACACTAGTTCAAATAGACAAAGAGGTAATATAACAGATAATAAAAGCGTTAGTAGTAACAGTACGAGTACTATTCGTTCAAATATTAGAAAATTCCCATCAAATGCATCAACCATCACTATCATTCCTCTTACATCTACATCAACTACTACAAGTAAGTAGTTTAAGGTTTCAGTTAATTTCATTTCATCTATTGGTAAATTTAAATATGTATAAGTGCTATAATTTTTTGTTAATTGAAAAAATAAGACTCTTTTGGATTAATATTTCGTTATTAAAATTATATAGCAAACAAGCTTTTACCCGTGACTTCATTCACGTGAAAATTACAGCAAGATTTAAAGAAAAGGGTTTATCCTATAACAAATTTACAGAAATTTAATATACGAGTAGTTTTCTACATCTCGTGAACCGTGTGAACTTGCAATTTTTGTTTGACAACGTTGTTAGAAAGAGCATTGTCAGTCAATTGTTAGACAATAATATTGATGGATAGATATCTAACAATCGTGTACACAATTTTCGTTGCCATTGGCAGATTACTATCAGACGTTGGAAGCTTATTTTTTATTGTCAGACGTGCGAAGTTTATACATCTGATAATGGCATCATTGTCAGAGACCTTTTTCTATTGCCTACGCTGAAAATACATACCTATCAGGGATGGAAATTTTAGTATGATAGAGTTATTTATTACAGTTGTAGGCGTACTAAGCGTTTTTCCGGGAGTAGGGTTTATATGGGGTCTAGGGTTAATTATAGACCGATCTTCAAAAAATTTTAGTGTGATTTCTGGTCCTTTAAAACTGTGACGTACCAAATTTTAGTACGAATGACAATCTTAGTATACCCTCATTCACCACTAGTGGTGGTGGAGGGTATAAAAAGTACACCTTCACTATAGTTTCCATCCCTGATATGCATGAGTGAAAAGAAAAAAACAAAAAAAGTTTAATTTTAATAAACATCATTGAAACCTGTTTAAAACAACATAAAAAAGCTAAAATTCTTGCTATTGCTTTTTCTCTTCAATAGCAATATTTCCACTTTTCAAATTTATTAAAATACACGCAATTTTAATTTTCATACAATGTCTTAAAACAGATCTGTCAATCCTTGCCATTCAATTATCTGACAACCGTGTGAACTGACAATTTTCGTTGGTAGATTAATGTATTGTCAGACAGTTGTCTGCCAATGAAATTTATGGTTTTCTTATAATCGTATGAACGGACAATTTATTTTTTGTGGCAATTTTGCTTTGGCAGTATATTGTCACCATATTGCCAGATCTTACATTATTGTACGATCTGACCGCTGTACGAAGCTTTATTTTATGTTAAAATATTTCTATAAACAAATTTATAGCAATTATTATTTTCGCAAACACATACATATAAGTTTTTAGCACTCGATACTCTTGAGAAACCGGCATTCAACTGTCAACTGGGTGTCAAAATATGTATATTCCGGGCACTGGACCATATATTAAAAAGATTAAAACTAGGAATTTTTTTCGTTTTTACATCATAAAAAGTACCCTATATTTTAATTTCGGCCATAAGCTATCTCTATCTCCATATTTTCCGAAAACAGAAAAAGTATTAAAGGTAAAAGAGTACCAAGAGTAGCAGCTTTTCCTCAATTTGGGACCTCAGAAAGTACACGGTATGTGAATGTAGTCTATAATCTGTATGTATATCAAATTTATCAAAAACAGAAAACGTACCTATTTCATCCCGTTTTTGCCCTTTAAAAGTGCCAATTTTATATCTTAAAAATACCACATATTTTAATCCTGACCATATGCAATCTGCATACCAAATTTATCAAAAAGAGAAATTGTAGCAAGTCCCCAATTTTCCTCTGAAAAAGTACCATATATTTGCATCTGAGCATATGCGTGATTGAGCCATAAACTAACAAACATCCAAATATCCAAGCATATACATTTATTTAGGAGGATATAAAATAAGTCAATTCTATTGATATTTGTTTACTTTTCCAGTAAAATCCAGTAGTTGAGTAAATTTTGGGCAATATCAAATTTTACTCTCAAAAATGGCTCTTGCACAAAAAAGTAAACGAACGGAAAAATTGCAAAAACTTGCAGGTTAATTCAAACAGCTGATCGCTAAAAAGCTTAGTGTTGTAAAATATGTGTTGTTTAGACTACCCAGTACATAATGTTTTTGGTACTTGATGAAATGCATTGTAATGATTATAAATTCGTAGCAAATTTATTTATTAAATGAGCTTCTGTGCAAGTTTTAAGACTTGTTTATTTTGTACATGACTTTTAATTTTGTTTCTAGTTGAATTACATACGAAACTACATCAATATTTGATTTTTGATATTTGGTACCCTCAATAATATGCAATAAGAAGTAATCATATATTCATTAGCTTTAAATCTCTAAAATATAAATGTAAACAAAAACAAAAATAAGTAATATTGAACAATTAACACAAATTTTACCATGGATGCCAAAAAAAGAAAACTTAATATTTCATGCTCTCCCGGAACATTTGGGAAGGTACAAAGTAGTAAGTAAAATTGTTTAGGATGTAATAAATATTTTTGGTTTTTGTTGCACTTTTAATTCAGCTATTGTTCTTTTAAATGTTTTTATTACAAATTGTATGCTTTTTGTTTGCTTACTTTTGTTTGTTTACTTAAATGAAACATATGTTTTTGTTTTCTACTGGTTTTTACTGGTAAAAATTTGTTCAGTAAAAATTTGCAGACTCGTTGCTTATAACTGTTACTTTACTCTCTCAGTAGATGCTCTCTTTTGCAAATTTTTGTGTAAGCGAACGCATTTCAGTAAAATCCAGTAAAAACTTGCACAAATTTGTGCAAATTTTGGGGTAAACGAACGCACCTATTATAAAGCCCGTTTTCTCTAATGTCATCAATCAAAAAAAGCAATAATAAATAAATATAGTTTAAAATTTGTTTAAAGAAAGTAAGAGTTCTGAATACACATTTTGTAACAAATTAAAATATATAAAAATATTTTAGAGGAGTTCAAGAAACACGGGTTCATATATTTTTCATAAGCTGATATACATATATACATGTACATTATATCACCCAAAAAATATATGGGATGCCAAAAATTAATACAATAACGGCAGTTTCCGATAAACTGGCCATAAAAAATCAAGTTTATGCAAAAATTGCGATGATAAAGTGAAAACAGGCCATGCGAACTGCACTTTTCACCCAAAAACTAGTCTGTCTTCACTATAAACTCGGGATGTAACGATACGTCTTTTGGCCGATACGATATCGATACTCAAAAAAGGAATATCGGCGATACCGATACGAGTATTACATTTTGATTTAAGGTAAAATTGACAAAACTCAAATAGAATAATTTTTTATTATACAAAATTATAGTGTAAGAGATTTTTAATATTAAGAATGATTTAAAAAAAATGATTTAAATTTTATAGTACCCAGCGTGGAAAAAAGCCGTACGGGTGCACTTTATTCACAAACGCTCCAAACGTCATTTTTAGACTTATCAGAACTTTAACTAAGTGTAGGTTGACCATGTCTTCTACAATTTCAGAATGCATAGTCATATTAGCTCAATAAGACGATTTCGATACGATTAAAGCCAATTGTCTTTTAAATATTCGAAGAATTTTAGATAAACAATATCTTTGATTATTCTCTAAACCGTAAAATCTTTCATTCAGAACTAATGCTAAGAAATTCGCCAATTTTGGGACTCTAAACTATTCTCTATCTCAGTTTATTCATTTATTATATTGTCTTATAATGTTCGAAGACTGTTAACTAGCGGAATAACGTCAGCCAATGTAGCAGTGGCCTTGCTTATGGATTTTGTAGCCTACTCGAACTAACCCAAAATTTTTAGCAAAATGATTTTTATTTTCACAAACATTCTATTAAAAATAAGCATAAAAATCTAAAAATTTACAAAATTTGTACGTTTTTTGTACTACAAATACAATAAAAATATTAGGCAGTGCGACAACAATTCACTACTATGGTGCAACATAAAATAGCTAAAGCTGGAGGTCCACTCGACGCGTTTAATTAGCTGATGCGTTAAAATATTTGTCAAAAAAGTAGAATGAATGTAAAATTTTATTGACAAGTTACACCACAAACGCGTATAATGCATATACGTATAAAACAAATTATGTGGGATTACTCTCCACATTTGCATGCGGGTAATTCCATGTCAAATCGACCAAGAGTGGGACCCGACCCCCTTCAATTTGAATATACAAAACTCAATCAATTTCTTGTTGACGTAACGTGACAAAAAGTGTACTTGTCTTTGAAGGTGCCCACATTGAGCTCCAACAAAAAATGCAACATATAAACATAAAAAACTGTTTCAATGTCGTAACTTTTTTTTAACACCTTAGACCACCCAAATCAGATTTAAAAAATACTTATTTCTCAAAATTACAATATTAAAATTTTATTTTAGTATTATTTTTTACAGGTTGCAGAAGAAAAAAAATCATATCTTAAAAAAGAAAAAAACACCTCCTTCCAAATTTTAGGATTTTTAAAGAACAGTTTGAGGAATTACATAAAAAAAATCAGCCAAAAAAAAATTAGGTTTTTGAGTTAGTCCATTTTTAAAATTTAATATTTTGTAGATATTACATTTTTACAAAAAAAAATTTTTTTTTAATATATTCTTTGCAGCCCCAAGTATTCTCTTTAAAATTACATACAAATCATCTTCGTATGTGCAGTACTTTTTGAGATATTAAAAAATAAACTCAACACATTCGAATTTCTGCCATTTGAGGCAAGTCAAGGGTTTTAGGTAGTCATCCCAGTCGACTTTATCTAACCAAATCTGTTGCATGATTAATTTGGCATCAACAATTACTGGAGCTATCCATCCGCAAGGGTCAAAGAATTTGGCAATTGTAGATAGAACTTCCCTTTTTGTGTAGTTTTCTTTCAATTTAACACCTGGGGCAGTGAATGTAAAAGAGTCTGAGGAAATGTTCCATTTTATCCCGAGTGTCTTGGTTCCGGCGTTCTCGGATAAGTTTAACCAGTCGAGCGGTAGTAGGGTCTCATTTGGCAAATCTTGAATAACTCGTGGATCATTTGAGGTCCATTTCATCAGATCGAAACCGGCAGATTTTAGAACAATTGTAAGTTCTTTTCGTGATTTAAGACTAAGACGTCATCTACGTACATGTTGTGTTGTAAGATGTTTGACGCCAGGGGGTGAGTTGTCCCGATATCTTCGGCTAGTTGAAGAAGGGTTCTTATGGCAAGAAAGGGCGCGCAATTAACTCCAAACGTCACTGTGAGGAGTTCGTAATCCTCAATAGGATCAGTCTCGGATTTTCTAAACAATATCCTTTGATATTTTGTTTGCGTAGGGTCAATGAGTATCTGGCGATACATTTTTGTGACATCTGCGTTGTACACAAAACGGAAGAATCTCCACTTCAATATTATGAGCACTAAGTCTTGTTGAAGTATGGGTCCTGGATACAAAATGTCATTCAAACTTCTCTTATTTGAAGACGGGCTCGATGCGTTGAAAACTACTCTAATCTTCGAAGTCAACTTTTCGGGTTTTATTACTGCGTGATGCGGCAGGTAATAATTTGGGTATTTACTAATTTCCAGGGGAGATATTTTCCTCATATGTCCTAGCTCGAGGTATTCTACAATAACTTGGTCGTATTGTGTCTTAAGTTCTGGTTTTTGGCTAAGCATGCGCTTGTAACTTTTGCAAAAAAAATTTTAAAATTTTTATTCGTTAATATACATATGTTCCTTATAGGATAAAAGGAACCTTCACACGAAATTTCATTCAAATCGAAGGGGGTCGGGTCCCACTCTTGGTCGATTTGACATGGAATTACCCATACGTCTTCAAAAAGGTCCAAGAAATTATCAAACACATAGAACGCGTGTTGTGGACCTCCAGCTACAGAATTAAAATCAACAATTTATTGTTCTGTCTTGATGTTATTGACGGCTCTCGGTTAAAATTCGCTAGCGATAATTATAATCCATTTTCACTATTTTTTAAGTAATATACATATGTATCTTATATAATATATATCGATGCCTTACTTTCTCAACCTCGTATCTTAAAAAAATACGGTTTTGACTTTTTCATATACAACGATTGATATTTTTGTGTTCTATTAATGAAACAACTTATTATTTCAATAATTTATTAGTATTTACAGAATTGAGACAAAGTATTGAAATAATAAGTTGTTTCATTAATAGAACACAAAAATATCAATCGTTTTATATGAAAAAGTCAAAACCGTATTTTTTTAAGATACGAGGTTGAGAAAGTAAGGCATCGATATCTTATATACATATAGGGCTGCGATTTCCAAGCAAATTGATTTTTTTTTGTAGATTTTCTATGAAAGATGTCGACTAATTACACTGTGCATGAAATTGACACTTTTTTTCGTGACAAGCCTGACGCTGAATCCAGTGGTGCCCGCGGTTTTTTCAGATTGGCTCCGGTTTTCGAGATATACCGTTATTTCAAAAATGGAGGAGGTTGCAAAACATATGTTCGCGTAACTCAAAAACGCTTTAGCTTATTGAAAAACCGAAATTCCGCAATAAAATTTCCATTAAGAAAAGTAATATTTCTTTCTAATATCCGTAGTCGTTTTAGAAACATAATTTTTTTTTTTGGAAAAAAAATAATTTTTTTTATCAAAATTTCGAAATTTTTGTTTTTTAAAAATTCAAATTTGCGGAATTTCGGTTTTTTAAGTTTTTTCAATAAGCTAAAGTGTTTTTGAGTTACGCGAACTTATGTTGTGCAACCTCCTCCATTTTCGAAATAACGGTATATCTCGAAAACCAGAGCCAATCTTAAAAAACCGCGGGCACCACTGGATTCAGCGTACCCGAGTTATGTTAAAACGCCATGTGCCCGGCTTGTCTGTTTTTTCAACTAGCATAGTGTTATCATTCCGAATCAATAAATTGGCGTTTAAATGTATATTTTATTAAAAATGCATATTTGTGCATATTATGGTTTTAAATGCACATTTTAACCTGTTTGAGTGAATTTTTTTAAAATTTTCTTATTGTACAAAAAAAAAAAAAAATTTTAAATCTTTCAATAAATTCTTTTGGAGCTCTGCTTAAAATACAAGATTGCCAATGGGCGTGGCACATGAGTTACACTGCGTTGCAAAGGAAATACGAAGCCAAATCGATAATATTGCAATTTTTAATGAAATGTATCCATTGGTTTCCCTTCCCCCGCAGCCAGTATTATCAGGATGGGGAGCCTAGCTATTTGCTTTAGAATTCTATTCAAAAAATTTTAAGCAATTTAAGAATGTTGTTGAAGAGCTTGTTGATACCGATGATTATGCAATTAAAAAAGTAAAAGAAATATTAAATGTAAATAATCAGAAACCAATTTGCATTTGTTTTTTCCAACTACGAATATATTGGAAAAACAATAACTAAATTGGAGGGGCTTAGTTCACTTAATACTCAAGTCAAATAAATTGATGTTGCAGAAAGTAAAATTAACAACGGAAGAATAGCCCGACAGTTAAAAAAATCCTAATATTTTGCTAACAAATGAAGGACTTCAAAAATAAAATGAATTTCAAATATTTGATCTGAAATTATAGTGGGATCTGAAAATGAATATTCTGCAAATGCATCCTTCAAGTATTCTCCTTTAACTTCGGTTGATGTTGAGTGACCATTTTCTATGCACAAATGTTTTTTGCGTCCGAACAGACAAAGTTTTACTTTTGATAACACAAGCAAACAAGGTTTTTGTTGATTAAGAACTGAATACTGTTTTCAAGGTTATTTGGGACAGTGCACTTAGTTGTTTTATACCAGTTTAACTAATCGCGATATACCGTTATGGAGCAATTCCATATGAAAACGATCAAAATTGGCAAATTTTTGGACGACCCCTCTCCGATTTTAAAATAAATAGTCTCAATCGATTGCACAGCAAAAAATAATGTACCTACATATTTTTTTTTTTTTATAGTGACTGGTTTAGTGGTGGTGTACACCACTGTCATGTGACAAAATTGAAGAATTCTTCATAAGGGACCTCATTGAAAGTTGTTTTAAAAAAAAACTACTAAAGCGATCGCAACGAGTGATAGCTCGTTGGAAAGGTATTGAATCAGGCTTTAATTGAAAAATAAAATTTTCCTAATTTTTCTTAGAAATTTACCTTTAAATTTTCCCAAGAAAATTTTTTTGGATTCCTCATAATTTTTGCTTTAAGAATCAGCAATAAAAAAATGGGCCCCGACTCCTTGTTTGGACAGGAGAAGAGCATTTAAGAGACCACCTTGTTAAAAATACATTTTAAAAATTATTTTACAGTTAAAAATACATTTATGAAGAAAAAATCTTTCTTATTTTGCTGCTTATACTTTATTACAATATTTATTAAAAATTTCAATTGTCTTGGCATCATTATAAAATTAAAGTAACTTTAAATTTAGCACGTCGGCAGACGAAGAGTACCGCTTTACATTAATTGACATATCAGAAATATTTGGTATGCAGCAATGAAACTTTTGCGTTCCAGTTATAGTTTTGACATTATTATATCTGTTTTGAATTCGTCGCTCCATGGCATCGTGTTCTTTTTGAGTGCATAAAACTGTGTTAATGGCAATTTCCTTGCTTTGAATCCACGAAAACAAATGTTGTACATTTAAGATCTGGTCAGTATATGGCCTTTGCAAACTTGCCTTAGTCGCCATGCGTTTTAGGGTTCCCCCTAACGCATCGCATGGGCCCTTACCGTGGGACGTCGCGAAAAAGTGCCCCTCGACCTTGCAGTTTTGTTCTTCTTCAATTATGCAAAGATTGTAAAATTTTTTTTTATTCTTGTACTGAGAAAAACGTTACTTTGTCGATTGCATCGAATTTTGATCTTAAGAATTCAAACAGTTTCATTTGAAATAAATAAACGGACACATAATTATGAGCTAAACTCTCCGCGACAACAACAAGGCTTACGGTCTGTAGTTCGTTATCTTCGTTTTTGAAATAAATGCAAAAAGGATGCACCGTGCACTGGTCGTTTGCCCAGTGATAAGCCTGAATTTCATCCTGAACGAGAAAAGTGTAATTCTCGGCAAAGTCGCTTATCACAATGAATTCATTTTGGGCTAATTTCTCCTTACTTTCCTTTAGAAATTTCGATTGCATCTCGGATATGAAATGGTGCGCCTTCAGTTCATTCAACTTGAATCCGAATTCCTCGATGAATTCCGGAATCTGCTTTACCACGGTCTCAAGGGAACATCTGCCGCTGCTAATTATCCACTGTTTGAAATGCACCTCCTGAAATAACAGCTGTTCAAACTTTTCCGCCAAATATTGCTCTAGCTCGTCAATCTTCGGACAATTGTCGCATTTGGACAGATGACAATTTTCCGTGGGGTATGCGCACAACGACTTCGACAGGAGGTCCCTATATGTTTCAATTTCACCGTGAAATACTTTCAATTTCTTTCATGGAAAGAAAATTAATTTGATGTTTTGATGAAACATGCAAACGCAGACTGAATGCGTTCCGTGCCTGTCTAATGCCAGCACGCATTCTTTTGGTCGTAGGATGGCAAACTTAGAAAATCCCACTTTTTCTGCTGGGTATTTCTCATTGAACTGATGGTATGCTTCGGATAGATTACATAATAATAATCGGCGCTGCTTGTGTACTTTTTCTCCATCTTCACGTGTGATAACATAGTCACGTGTACCTGGGCAGGCGCGGCTGTTGTCATCATTGCAGTAAAAATCTTGAATCAATTTCACCGTTGCTTCGCTGAGGGTCCTTGAGCCAAATTTCTTGGTGGGAGTCGCCAATATGCCCTTCTGTCGAATTAATTCTTTGCTTCTTCTCGCGATGTAAAAATATGTTTGAAACTGTTCAGAAATCTTGCGTATAGACCATGATTGAGGCAGCACAGATAAAATGAGATATTTCTCCGGAAAAGTGGTCGCTAAATTGAATTTTCTTTTCAACTGCTCAATCATTTGTTTGCCGTCATCAACGTCATCTGCTTGACTGCATTCGTTATCAGAGCCTTCATCAAATATTGTCGCGATTGCACTCATAACCTTGCCTTTTTTCTCTTTCCTGTATGTTTCACTTCGCAACTTTCTTTTTCTAATAGGCGTTTCACCTAAAGTGGTAATAGCCTCAAAGGACTCAAAGACATATTGACCATCGGAATGTCTGCCTCACTATCAGATGAAACATTTTGTTCACTTGTCATTTCACTCTCGGATTGTGGCTGCATTTGTTTCAATGCATTTGCTTGTTGAGACAAATCGATTTTACACTTGGGGCAAATGAATTCTGCTTCTTCACCGTATTGTATGTATATTTAATTCATTCATGTATCGCTTCGAAACACCAGTTAATTTTAATACTTTTATCTTTTTCGAACGATGTCCACTCTTGTTAAACGGATTGCAGCAAAATTTATTCATTTTACTTTAAATTGTCTTTACAGCTTCACTCTTTACTTTACAAAAAAAAAAAAACACTTTCACGTTTAGTATTCAACTGAAATTTGACTCAGAGTGTGTGAAGTATTTATATTTATATTTTGGTAAAAAAAATAAGCGATATTTGCTTTTCTTTAATAGGAAAATTTGCGTGAACTACTGGTCATAAAATGTTTTTTAAAAGGGACTTAATTGGTTACTGCCAATAAGCCGACCACAGGTCATAAAATGTTTTGCAAATTTTTTAAATTACCAGGTAATAAATATTTCGCCATATTTATGGAAAATCCGTGTTTTATGACTTGTTTCTGCACGTGTCATTTTAGGCGAAATATTTATTACCTGGTAATTTAAAAAATTTACAAAACATTTTATGACCTGTAGCCTCAGTCGGGTTTGGTGTGCCATTACATGCCACTGCTGCTATTATCCATGGATTTATGGCCGATCTTGTGAAGGCAGGCAGACCATATTCAATACACACTCAACTTGGGGCTCTTAAAAAAAAATCGATTTTTTCTTCATAAATGTATTTTTAACTGTAAAATAATTTTTAAAATGTATTTTTAACAAGGTGGTCTCTTAAATGCTCTTCTCCTGTCCAAACAAGGAGTCGGGGCCAAAAATTATGAGGAATCCAAAAAAATTAGCCGGAAAATTTAGGAGCTTCTGTGGAAAATCGGAAAATTTAATTTTCTTGGGAAAATTTAAAGGTAAATTTCTAAGAAAAATTAGGAAAATTTTATTTTTCAATTAAAGCCTGAGCTATCACTCGTTGCGATCGCTTTAGTAGTTTTTTTTAAAACAACTTTCAATGAGGTCCCTTATGAAGAATTCTTCAATTTTGTCACATGACAGTGGTGTACACCACCACTAAACCAGTCACTATAAAAAAAAAAAAAAAAATATGTAGGTACATTATTTTTTGCTGGGCAATCGATTGAGACTATTTATTTTAAAATCGGAGAGGGGTCGTCCAAAAGGTGATCGCTTTCATATGGAATTGCTCTATGTTCAAAATTAAGGCACTTCCGCTACATATATTGGAATTACTTAAAAACGGTTCACCATATTCAGTTAAAATCTAAAATTCGTCAACAATATTATCTTTAAGCCGTGCTTACATTGCTTTTAAATTTACTTTTTTGTTTTGAAATATCGTTAAAGTTTATTAAAAAAAGAAAAATTTAAAGAAAAAAAATTTTTTTTTGTTTTTTTTTAAATTTATAAAAAATCTAAATGTGACAAAAATCATTTAGTTAAATATATTTCAAATGATCTTTATTTCATTGTAATCGGTGCACAACTTTTGATTTTATTCACAATTTTCTGAGAAAACTGAATTGATAAAAATCGCGATTTCCATACAAAAATAATATCCCAGCGGGAAAAAGAAGGAGTAAGAATACCTTCTAGAAGGCCTCTGTACTCGTTTTTGGATGAACAAGGCCTGCTCGCTCCATTCCATACTCATATCTTTTTTAGACACGTTGTCATTGCGGGGTAGGCATTTCGCCCTCGCTGCTTTTACAGGTACATAAGAATGCCAACTGGATAAAAATATAATTCTTTTACTTTTGCTTGGCAATAAAAAACAAAACAAAAATTATACTCCTTCTCTTTCCCCTTCTCATAGAAGCGTGTGCGGAATGGGTATCTTATCTTTTATACAAAATATCCGAGGCCTTCTATGAAGCCTTCTTTATCAGTTATATCAGAATGGTAATTGAAAAAAAAAAAATTTTTAAGCAGGCCTTTAATAAGCCATGAAGAGAGAAATAATTCTTAGTTTTCCCGCTGGGATATTTTAATATGTGTGTGTTTGCTGCTGTTCTATTTATGGAAGTTTTTCCTTCACTTAAAAATGAGGTACCTTCACTTAATTGTGAATTAAAACCAAACGCGTTCATGGATTTTGATGATCTATGTCTCATATTGTTTATAGGCTATGTGACTTTACGGAAAAGTAATAAGACTTTAACTTTTTCCCATATTGGATTTTTCACGATTTATATATATATAAAATTTTTATTTATGTTTTTTTACGTAAACAACCATTACTCAGACATTTTTATTTTTTTTGTGATTTTCAAATATTTTTTTTTTGAAAAAAAATCGCTTAATGAAGAGGTTAAAAAAGTTATGATTTTTTGAACTTTTGCTTTTTGGAAAAAAGACAAAAATACGATTAGTACCTGCAACTTAAAAATGCGAGCTGATGGAGAAAAAGATTAGATTTGAAATCAGCGAGCTCAAATTAGTAAAAAATTACATCAAACTTTCAATTAACACAAAAAAGTGCAATTTTGTTCCCTTGTGTAATTTAAAACTTATTTGTATAAACAAACAAAAATAAAAATATTTTTTTTAATTTTTTGAAAGATATTTGAATAACAATAGACCAAGGCGAATTCATACAAGCGACATTTTCGAGTCATCTGTTTATTGTTTATTTATTTGTGTGTATACTGAGTGTCAAGCTTTGTTAACATTTTGTGAAAAATTAGTTTAAATTTAAAATTCAATAAAAATCTTAATATGTACTTGAAAAAAACTTATTTAAATTTTTTTAGAAATTACTTTATACACTACCAGACTATTATATTGTATTTTCTTGTTACATTTTACCTTAGCTTTCCGTTGGATAGCTAACGAAGGCCGTAGCGGGCCAGAAAATGCATTACATTCTGCTGGTGTCTAATAATTGTAAATTTTTCTGTACATAAATATACTTCATTGCTATCCAACGGAAAGCTAAGGTAAAATGTAACAAGAAAATACAATATAATAGTCTGGTAGTGTATAAAGTAATTTCTAAAAAAATTTAAGGAATAGAGCTATTACAAAAAGCTTTATAAAATACATAACTGAAATTTAACTCATAGAATAAATTCGAAGAATGAAAAATGTTGAATATAATAAAGTTGCTTATGAAAAAGAAATAATTCCCAATATCTATTTGTTAAAATAGTTGAGTTAAATACATTCAATTTATAAAAAGTATCACTATCCAGTTTGACAAAAAGAATGCTGACGAAGGCCGTAGCGGGCCAGAAAATGCATTACATTCTGCTGGTGTCTAATAATTGTAAATTTTTCTGTACATAAATATACTTCATTGCTATCCAACGGAAAGCTAAGGTAAAATGTAACAAGAAAATACAATATAATAGTCTGGTAGTGTATAAAGTAATTTCTAAAAAAATTTAAGGAATAGAGCTATTACAAAAAGCTTTATAAAATACATAACTGAAATTTAACTCATAGAATAAATTCGAAGAATGAAAAATGTTGAATATAATAAAGTTGCTTATGAAAAAGAAATAATTCCCAATATCTATTTGTTAAAATAGTTGAGTTAAATACATTCAATTTATAAAAAGTATCACTATCCAGTTTGACACAAAGAATGCTGACGAAGGCCGTAGCGGGCCAGAAAATGCATTACATTCTGCTGGTGTCTAATAATTGTAAATTTTTCTGTACATAAATATACTTCATTGCTATCCAACGGAAAGCTAAGGTAAAATGTAACAAGAAAATACAATATAATAGTCTGGTAGTGTATAAAGTAATTTCTAAAAAAAAAAAAATTTAAGGAATAGAGCTATTACAAAAAGCTTTATAAAATACATAACTGAAATTTAACTCATAGAATAAATTCGAAGAATGAAAAATGTTGAATATAATAAAGTTGCTTATGAAAAAGAAATAATTCCCAATATCTATTTGTTAAAATAGTTGAGTTAAATACATTCAATTTATAAAAAGTATCACTATCCAGTTTGACACAAAGAATGCTGACGAAGGCCGTAGCGGGCCAGAAAATGCATTACATTCTGCTGGTGTCTAATAATTGTAAATTTTTCTGTACATAAATATACTTCATTGCTATCCAACGGAAAGCTAAGGTAAAATGTAACAAGAAAATACAATATAATAGTCTGGTAGTGTATAAAGTAATTTCTAAAAAAATTTAAGGAATAGAGCTATTACAAAAAGCTTTATAAAATACATAACTGAAACTTATTTAAATTTTATAAAACAAAAAAGTGAATATAAAATCAAGGAATAAAAAGTGCGTAAGGAATAAGTGGAGCCACAATTAATTTGCATAGAGGAAAAAGATTTAGTCCCAATTTACATTATACGATTTTTGTCGTTGCGATTATTGTCGTTTCTTCTTTGAAGTCGGTCTTATGTTTACATTGTACGATTTTTGTCGTTACAACTTCTTGTGTATACATATGTATAATTCGACACTACGAATGAATGAACAAAACGAATCGTAGAGTACACTCGCTTGTGTACCCCTTTTAATTCCTCTCTCCCCTCTCGCCAATAAGGTAAGAATCGCAACGACAAAAATCGTATAATGTAAATTGGGACTTACCTGCTAAAGCAATTGTGTATATTTTATAGGCAAACTAAATCTCTAAATATCACATACCAGTTTATTAAATGTCAATAAGCTTTTCTATGTACTTGGAAGTTATTATACAGCTCGTGATTTATTGAATATATCCCAACAAAACTAGACACAAATATAGAATAAAGAGGGAAATTTATGTTTATAGGGTGTTTTTTTTAGCTGCATGAGAACTTAAAATGATAATACAAGACAGAAATATTGTTGGAATGAAATTTTTTTATTATAATCTGGTAGATAATTTCATGGTATTGATTTTTTACATATGATTTCCAGCATATTTCCGCCGCGGCTACGAGTTACATGGTCCATTCGATCAGTCAAATTTTTGACTACTTCCAATAAATCTTACCCTATGGCGTCAATGGTGGCATGAATTTTGGCATCCAATGCCTCAGCTCAGCAACTTTGAAGAAAGTCGTTTTCAAATCTTTCGTTAAAAAAAATTCATTTAGTTCTTTCGACTTCGGCATTTGAGTAAAGAAACGAAAGTATACGAATAATAAAGTTAGCTAGTTCTTGAAAATGATTTCCTCCAAAGAATTTTTAAAATAATAGACTTCAATGCAAACTGTATCAGTTCTTTCCTTATTTTGCGATTTTTGCAATAAAAGATAATTTACAGAACTTTCTATCTTATTTATTAGAGGCGTATCTTTAACCCTATGCGACCGACGTGGCTGTCTAACATAAAATAATGAAACATAAAAGGGATTTTGTAGTGTACCTCATAAGTTGCCACCGCCTACCCTTAAACTACTCTTAAATCTATACACACCAACCTAAATAGAGTAGGGTAATTATGCAAGATCAAATAACGGCATTTACCAATCGACACACATTGATTGGAATGCAAGTTAATTAGGGCATAAGTATGATAAAACAAACGAACAATTCTACTCAATAAGAATTGTAAATTGAGTGACAAATAGGAATGAGTGTAACCGCAAATATTCCTATTGGTCAAAGCAATTGTAATCAGGGTAATTATGCATATGTCCATAATATCGACAAAGACAGCTAGAACTTTATCGATAAGTAGAATAAGTAAGACAGGCTAAGTTAAAAACTCATGAATAGTATTTAAGTGCATGTAAATTAAAAATAAAGTAGACTTGAAATTATCAATCTATATCGGCAATAACTTGCCTTGCATTTTTAATTACAAGCTCTCCTATCTTTCGGCAGTTCCTTAGAACGCCTATCCAAGCAGCTGAAACCCTGACAGCTAGTTAAACTAACCAAGGGCTATAGGGAATAAAAATCCAATACACAAGGACATACTTTACACTAGAAACACCACTTCCAACACCACATGGCGATCCTGCCACCCCTTATACACCACATGGCGATCCTGCACTCGGACCACTAGGACCATAACAAATTTAATTTTCCTGACAAAACAAAAAAAAAAAAAAAAAAATAAATAAATAAATAATAATTAAGATTCGGTAGAAATTCCTACCAAACTAAAAAAAAAAAAAATGTTTAAGAAAAATTTTAAAAGATTTTTAAATTTTTAAAATAATTAAGAAGTTCCTGCCACTACATTTCACGCAGCACAGAAGATCCTTCACTTCATTCTATACCTATTCGGATCAAGAAAAATGGAATTCTGCGCTTCCTTTCAACCTGAAGAAGATCCTGCTGTCTCAAAGTTTTTAAGATGGAAAAAATTTTTTCGTTAAATTTTCGTATAGAGGAAAACGGAAAAATAGATTAAAACAATAGAAGATATAAAACAAAATTTTTTTATTCTAACGTTTTGATAGATAAAGGTAGAACTAAGATTGAATTAATTAAAAAAAATGGGTAAAATAAATGAAATGGCTTTAATAATAAAAAAGAAGAGAAAAAGGAAACCTTTTAATAAACACAAATTAAAAAGAAAAAAATAGTAAAACAAAGAAAAATGTTTTAAATATTATAAAAACAAAAGGAAAAATATTGTATTTATTTTAATTTGTTAAAAATATATAGAAACAGTAATGTTAAATAATTATTTAATTAAAATTATCAAAACATTTTTAAGCATTTATTAATATTTTTGTATTTTTTATTATCAATAAATATTTACTTAGTTTTTAAGAATATTTTACTATTTTTCAAAAAAAAAATTAAATAAAACTATAGCACTTTCAATGTAAACCAAAGCAATTGACACTAAAAAAGAAAAAAATTTGTATACAACCCTAAACAGAAATTATGCAATTATTAAAATTAAACCTTACCGATTATTACGTCATATTAAATAATAATGAATTAAAGGACGGAATTTTTTTTAAGTAATTCAATAGCACACAAAAAATCAGAATGACACATATTTAATTTTTAAAATAAATAAATAAGACGGAAATTTTGCAGGGTATTGAACTGCACGCTGACCCACTGAAAAACTACGACACATTAAGTTACACAAATATAAACAATGACGAACGTTTTGAACAAATACTAAATGACTTGCAATTAAATAATTCTGATGAATATGCAAAATTAGAATTAATAAACATATTCAAAAGATACCAAAATGTTTTTCATTTAGAGAATGAGAAATTGACTGTAAACAATTTTTATAAACAAAACATTACGACCTCAGATAACACTCCGGTGTACATAAAAAACTACAGACTACCCCACTCACACACGGACATAATAAATGAACAAGTACATAAAATGTTACATGACGATATAATAGAACCATCAATTAGCCCCTACAATGCTCCACTTCTTTTGGTACCCAAAAAGAATACGGAAGACAAACGAAAATGGAGACTTGTAGTGGATTTCAGAAAGTTAAATGACAAAATAGTTAATGACAAATTTCCACTAACTAGATTAGAGGATATTTTGGATAAACTAGGAAGAGCTAAATGGTTTATGACTCTTGACATGACTAGCTCATTTCACCAAATTCAGTTGGACAAGGACTCAAGACCACTTACAGCTTTCTCTACACATTATACACTTCATGAAAAATTAACACTATTGCGGACGCATTATCAAGGATAGAAATAAACTCAGACGTACTAAAACAAATGATACCGTTAGAAAATGATGAGAAAGAAAAAAGAATACTAATAACTACGAGGGCAATGACAAAGAGAAATGAAAAAGAGGCAAATAAAGTTACAAATAATGAGGCAAATGAAGAAATAGATATGAATAAAGCGCGCGCGTATAGAAATAATCCGGATAGAAGCAACGCGAATAGAAATAATGTGGAAAAATGCATCTCTCAGGAGTCTGATCAACTTCTAATATGGGAATGCACATCCATAAATGACGTCAAGAAAATGAAGAAAGTACAGTTTAATAAATTTGAAAATATAGAGGATATAGATATATATATAAAAGATAACGTTGTGCACATAGGGCGTGATGATAATTCATCGAAACAAGATTCGACTATGAAGAAATCACGTACCCAAGATAATAATCATATGAATAAAGGATGTAATGATAATTCATCGAAACAAGATTCGATTATGAAGAAGTTACATGCCAAAAACATACAAAATGATAATAATATGCATGCAAGATTCAGCGATAACTCAGCGAAACTAGATTCGATTCTGAGGAAACTGATATCTAAAGTGAACAAGGAAAATATAAAAGAATTAGCGCTAGCAAAGAATGATAAGATATTTAAAGTATATACAATGAAAGATTTTAAAGAAGCCTATACAAAGATAAGAATAAACAACAAAAGTCCTCAACTAAAAATATTAATTTACAATGCCCCAACAAGAATAACAGATGACATACTGAAATATAAACTCATCGATGAATTCCACAATGCCACACACGCAGGCCACTTAGGAATAAGAAAAACAATTATTAAATTAAAACAGCGATACATTTGGAAAAACATGAATAAGATGGTAAAGCAATTCGTAAAATACTGTGACAAGTGTACTATAAACAAACAAACCAAACACATTAAAGAACCACTTACAATAACGGACACACCGAGCAACAGTTTTGAAACAATATCAATTGATACTGTAGGACCTCTTCGTATTTCAAACGGTTACCGATACATATTGACAATGCAATGCGAGCTAACAAAATTCATTATTGCTCACCCAATGTCAACAAAAGACGCACTTACAACTGCCAAAACACTTGTAGAACAATTAATTTTAAAATTCGGTAAATTTAAGATGCTCAAATCAGACAACGGGACAGAATTCAAAAACGAACTCATGCATAACATATGTTCACTACTCGATATCAAACAAACATTTTCAACCCCTTACCACCATGAAACAATGGGTGCGGTAGAAAGAAATCACAGGGTTCTCAATGAATTCTTGCTGACAACAGCAAATGATTACGAATGGGATAAGTGGATAAACTATTTTACTTTTGCCTACAACACGGCTCCACACATAGACACTGGTTACACACCATTTGAATTGGTATATGGTAGATTGCCATGCCTACCATCAGAATTTTATGAAACTGATAATAACAAAATATACAATTATGATGACTATGCAAAAGAGCTGAAACAAAGATTAAAATATTCTTTGATTAAAGCTAAAGATTTCACAGATAAAATAAAAGAAAAAAGAAATTTAGAAGATAGATATAATAAAAGTTTAAATCTAAATATAGGAGATTTAGTTTTAATAAAAGTAGAGAATAGGAAAAAGGATCAAAGCCCGTACAAAGGCCCATATAGAATTATTAGAAAAAACGGTGTAAATACTATAATAGACTACCACGGAATTGAAAAAGAATTTCATAATAATCAATTAAAACCATATATAGGCCTAAGAGACAATAATTAAGTACTATAAGAATACTATTTTTACTACTATTTTTAAATAATTAAATAATTATAAATTAAATATTAATTACATTAAGAACTACTTTAAAAACTATAACTCATGTAAATACATATTATAAAACTATTAAAATATTAAATACTATGTAAGAATTACTTTGTAAAACTATAACATATGTAAATAGAAATTAAGAACTATTTTACAAATATTGTCGGTACTATGAATATATCAAGAAAAATCAATCCCCTAATTTTTCTCTTAGCGGTGAGGGTGTAGTGTACCTCATAAGTTGCCACCGCCTACCCTTAAACTACTCTTAAATCTATACACACCAACCTAAATAGAGTAGGGTAATTATGCAAGATCAAATAACGGCATTTACCAATCGACACACATTGATTGGAATGCAAGTTAATTAGGGCATAAGTATGATAAAACAAACGAACAATTCTACTCAATAAGAATTGTAAATTGAGTGACAAATAGGAATGAGTGTAACCGCAAATATTCCTATTGGTCAAAGCAATTGTAATCAGGGTAATTATGCATATGTCCATAATATCGACAAAGACAGCTAGAACTTTATCGATAAGTAGAATAAGTAAGACAGGCTAAGTTAAAAACTCATGAATAGTATTTAAGTGCATGTAAATTAAAAATAAAGTAGACTTGAAATTATCAATCTATATCGGCAATAACTTGCCTTGCATTTTTAATTACAAGCTCTCCTATCTTTCGGCAGTTCCTTAGAACGCCTATCCAAGCAGCTGAAACCCTGACAGCTAGTTAAACTAACCAAGGGCTATAGGGAATAAAAATCCAATACACAAGGACATACTTTACACTAGAAACACCACTTCCAACACCACAATTTTCTCCCTTCTCTTTCAAACATCGGATCTCACGCATTCCGTACCTTCTTTATACATTTTCATGTGTACGTTGGCTTGACGAACGCGATCAAATAGAGCGTACGCGTCGTGCTGAGCAGAAAAGTGTCTTCAAGTCAACCACGTCATTATTTTTGTTATATTTTTTGTGATATTTTTGTAGAGGCTCCTAAAGGTACGTTCAGACTGAATATTTGAAAGCAAACATCAAATATTTCATTAACGTAGTCTGAACACAAAATATTTTTGAGTATCAAATGATTTTGAACAAATAAAATTATTTGCCGGCAAACAAATATTTGTCCAATGTGAACATAGTGTGAACACAAAAAATCAAATATTTTAGTCATTTTTGAGCAAACATTTATTTGATATTACAAAAAAATTGTAAGAGCAAACATCGACAAATAATTTTAGCCATGTTCCGGATAGAAGCAATTTTTCCTGTAAGTTTTCGGATACTTTACAATTTTAAAGATTTTTTTTAAATATTAGACTTTGCTATATTTTTGCCATTCCTTATAGTTTTAGGCACTTTTACTAAATTTTATGGCTTGTTTGAAATATTAAAATGGTTCGCGAATTTTCGCTATTTTTGCAACATTTTTTTTTGTTTTTCCCCTAAATTTTGTTTTTTTAACCAATTTAGCAATTTCAAATATATTTTATGGTTTGTTTCCAAGTTTGCCATTTTTTGCGAATTTTATCCATGTTCGCAAAAGAAGCGATTTCTTTCTGTGATTCTTTGCAGCTTTAACTATTTTTAATAATTATGAGTACTAAAGTTTGGTATCATGCCGCTATTAGCAAATTTTTGCGAATTTTCGCTAATTTAGCAATTTTTACCTTTTTTTCGCCATTCCTTATACTTTTAAGGACTTTTAATCAATTTTATGGCTTGTTTGAAATATCAAAAATTTTCGCGAATTTTTGCTATTTTTGGGAAAATTTTTTTTTTTTGTTATTTTCCGACAATCTGTTTTTTAACCGATTTCAAATAAATTTTAGGGTTTGTTTCTAAGTTTGCATTTTTTCGCGAATTTTAGCCATGCTCGCAAAGTAGCGATTTTTCACTGTGAATCTTTAGAGCTTTAACGATTTTTAATAATTATTAGGCTAAAATTATTATAATAATTATTTTCTATCATACCTCTATTAGCAAATTTTTGCGAATTTCCGCTAATATAGCAATTTTTATCGAATTTTTGCCATTCCTTTTAGTTTTAGGCACTTTTAATAAATTTTATGGCGTGTTTGAAATATCAAAATTTTTCGCTATTTTTGCAACATTTTTTTTGTTTTTTTCTTGACATTTTGTTTTTTAACCAATTTCAAATATATTTTAGGGTTTGTTTCCCATTTGACGAAAATATTTGTTCTGATATTTGCTTCAAACTGTGTGAAACAAAAAAATATTTTGTTTAATGTTCAAACTAAGCTTAAATATTTGACAATTTTTGTTTGATGAAACAGTTGGCAAACAGTGTTAAATTAGATAAATTAATTCATGTTTGCCATGCGTTCAGACTAAAATAAATATTTGCATCAAATAACTATTTAATGAAAGTGTTCAAAAATAAAAATATATTTCTCAAATAGTAAAAATGAGCGCAAAAGCTAATTTATTTATTTTATTCTGTAGATCTGCATCTCTTATAGTGTTAGAACAGGAGAATTTAAAAGAAAAAAAAAAAAAATGAAAGCCACTGGGTAACGGGAACATGGCTAAAATTTGCGAAATGGGAAATTTTTAATTTTTTTTTTTTTGGGTTTTGTATAGATGTAAGTTCTTTATTGTGGTTTTGCTCTCTTAAATAAATTACAGCAAAAAACAAGCTATAACATTAATCTAAAATAAAGGTTTAAAAAACTGAACTTGGAAAATATAAGCCATCAAAATAGTGTCTAGTGTCCTACCACGTCTTTGGAATTGTTCTTACAAAGTCACGTCAGTCGCAGAGGGTTAATGACATTTTGTATAAAATCAATAATATCTGCTTCGTTTTTTTTTTAATATCAACAAAAAATAGCGATATTCCAGTACGACATATCTTGTTGCAAAAAGCACTTTAATTTAAAAAAACCAAAATCACATGGTTTTAACAAAAAGCCACAAAAAATGGAGAAAGCGTCAAAAAATGCCGTTTTTAAAAAGGGTATTCGGAAAAAATAAAAGGGTAGCGAGACCAAAAAAGCGTCATAAAATACTCGAAAAGCGTCAAAATGGCAACATTCGGGCCTGTTCTAAAAATCACGTGATTTCACGTGTGATTTTGTGGTGTTTTGAAAATCATTACGCATTGAGGTTCCTCAGTATGCTTTCGACTATTGAAAATCACACCAAGACGCATAATAAACGTAACACAAAAATATCACACGTGTGATTTTGAAAGGCACATGTGATTTGAAATCACGCTATCATAATTGAAATTTTGTCAGATGACTTTGCGTCTTTTGACTTTTACAGATGCAATATGTTAAAGGTAACACACGACATGTACATATGTATTGTACAGTGGGAAATTTGACAAGTCAGATGCAAAAAACATGTCGTCTAAGGGCACCTTAAGTGCAGAAATTGTACTATTTTAATACATTGAGATAATTTCTGTTCTTATGGCATCATGTTCAAGGTAGGGATGGTTAATAAATATCGAAATATCAAAATATCGATATTTAAAAAATCGATACATCTATATTTATCTACGACTATCGAATTCGATATTATTAAGATCTCTTTGTAATAAAATTCAACATTTTAACCGTTGCTCAACTGCTTACAATACTGTTGTTTTTTAAGAATTGCATCATATGTTTTTTTTAACTAATATTAAGAAAATAACGGCTCTTTTCCATTGTACATTTTCATAGATTACACAGTTCACTTTTGTCTCGTTTTTTAAGAGATGACAACAAAAAAATAAGCGCGGAAAAAATATTTTGGAAAGGGTTCCTAGAATTATGCAAAGAATCGCCTTAATTATGGCGTATTAGCAGAAATAGACTCATGAAAGTTGGAATGTTAATAATAAAAAAAAATATTTTTTTTATTTGAGCATGTTCTTATATATTAAAAATAAAAAATTGCCCAGTTTACTTGTATAGTATCTGTCACAAGTTTCGTTTACCGGCAGTATATAATCCGGCATTATATAATCCCAATAAGTTTTTTTTTTTTAGATTTCATAAAAAAAATAAAATTTTCGCATAACTTACCTTAAAAACTCAATTTTAAAATTGGTTTTTGTTTTCAATAAAAGTTAAGCGAATGAAAGTTTGGTAATTTGGTAATAATTTCAGCTTAATACGTTTGATACATCGATATATCGATATTTTTAATTAACAAATATCGATACTCTTAAAAAATATCGATACGATATATATCGATATATTTTTTCAATTTGCCCATCCCTAGTTCAAGGGTATAAAAGATTCGGCATAGCCGAATATTGTACTCTTACTTGTTTTTATACCCTCCAGACTTGTAAATGAATCATTCATTTTTGAATTAATTTGCGAATCATTCATGCACTGAATTAGCAAGTTTTAAATTAATTCGTTTCACACAAAAAAATTAATTGAATGAAATTTGATTCAATTCAAATGAATTGCAATTCATTTCCAATTCAAAAGAATTTGTATTCAAAGTGAATTGCAATTCATTTGAATTGAATTGATTTTGAATTAATTCAAATTAATAAGAAAAAAAGAATTAGCACTTTAATTCCAACACGTTTGAATTGAATTGATTAAAATATAAATTTATTTTGTAAGTAAATCTACAGTAAGCATCACTGTCGTTTTGTTATTCAACTACATACATACATTGCCATTTTTCCTGATTTTTGTTTATTTGTGAAAGATAGTTTTTTTTTGAAATAAATATAACATTAATATTACCAACAAGCTTGTCGTTGGGTGGTCGTGGGTCGCAAAATTTCAAAAATTATAAATTGCTTCTTGAATATTAAATGTGATTTCAAAATAAAAATCAGTTCTTCTTGAAGAAACAAACTCCAAACACCATGTTTCTTTGATAAGGCGCGGATCCAGGCCAAGGCTTTTCAATTTTTGTACCGAATATTTTCGTTTTGGTCGGAGAAATTTTCATGTTTTATTCCCCCTAGATCTGCTCTTGAATTTGATTGAATTGGAACTGAATTGCAATTTACTTTAACAAACTCATTTGAATTGGAAACGAATTGCAATTCATTTTTTAAAATTCAATTGAATTGAAAACAAATTGCAACTCATTCGTCAAATTCATTTGATTGATTCAAATTTCATTCAATTCTTTTTGTTGTGAAAATAATAGCCTATTTCCAATGTGCGAAAGAATTCTTTCGTTCGCTTAACTACATTGAAAACAAAAACAAAGTCTAAAAATTTATTTTTGTTTTCAATGTAGTTATACGAAAGAAAGAATTCTTTCGCACATCGGAAATAGGCTATAATTATTTCAAAATTTAGCTAATTTATAACGAATTAAATTTAAAAAAGAATGATTAATTTACAGCTCTGATACCCACACCACAATAGTGGAGAGGGTATTATGCATTTGTGCTGATGTTTGTTATACCTTAAAAAATATTCGATTCAGAATCACTTCTTGAGGCGATATAACGACGTCCATCCGACTAGATGTTCATAAAAACCTTTTGCGCAAAGTACAGGTCGCAATTTTGGATATCATTTGATGAAATTTGGTACACAGGTTCTAATTGGCACAGGCTACTACAAATAGAGCGATTCGGTCCATAACTTCATATATCCCCTATACAAGCTTCTTTCCGGAATAGGGTCCTTGTGCCCATAAACCTTCTTTTTATGTTGGTATTAGATTGAATTTGGCCCAAACTTATTTTATTGCAATCAAAACCATCTTAACAAATTTTATGGGAATCGGACCATATTTGACCATACAAATACTTCATCCGAAAATAGCTTTTAATGCCATAACTTCCTTATACAAATTGGTGACAATGACCTTTACGATGCCATGACAAAATATTGTGCTGGTTGGTCCAAAATTAACCATAGGCCTCATATAAGACCCCAAACTAACATCAGTTAAAGGCAAATAAATTTCATATAGATGAAGATATATAATAATATTCGGCACAAAGAACTTTTTATATCTTAACCTGGCGGGTCTATAATTGCCCATGGTTCCCAAATAGGGTATACTTGCAAAAAAAAATTCTTATATACTGTGGTGTAGGGTATCATTTGATCAGGCTTGACCGACTATACTTTCTTACTTGTTTGTAATGTGATATGGAATATGTACTTTAAATTAAACATTTTTTTTTGTTTAAAAATTTTACACAAAATTCACTAATTTTTACCAACTCTTGAATTGCATTTGTGTGAAACCATAAAATTTTTGCTGAAACAACTAAACAAAAACAAAATTTTTAAAACAAAAAATTTTAATTATCATTGTTATTTTATAAAAGCAACTTTTTTGCACTATTTCGAAAAAACAATGAAAAGTAAATAATTAAAAAAAATGTAAAAGAGAATGGTTAAATATAAGGAGGCCTACATGAAAGTGTATTACTTTTTTACGTTCTATTTACTTAATATACATACATACAACAAAAGAAAAAATTAAAAACGTTCAAAGCAAAATTAAACAAAATTATAAAGTTAACATGTTGATTATTTAACACGTTATTAAAGTAGAGTGTAAAAAGCCATTCGAGTTTTGTTTTTATAAATGTAAGACATAATTAAACCACCCATTTAGTATTTTTATTAAAATAATATAAATTGTTACAATAATCGTCTTAAATACAAACACACAAAAATATGAATGAATGAGCCGGTACTACTGACTGCAAGTTAGGCCAATGTCATTTACATTTTTTTTAATAACTTTAAGCGCAGTCTCACAAACTTATTGCTGATTTTTTTGTGCACTTTTCGTATTCTTGTTTAATTTTTAAGATATTTATCCATTGAAATAACTGATTTGTTCTGGCCAAATTGCACTTGGCTTTGTCTGGTGTTTTAACCATTTATGTATTTTGTACGCGCAAACACTCAAGTCTGAATAATACAACTACTCATGACTACTTAGATTTGAGATTTTTTAAAGGTTAACAACTTTTTGTAGTTGTTGCCTTTTTAATGAAGTTTAAAAAGTGCATCTGAAAATCAAACAGGTGGAGGTGCGTCTAAAGGCACAGTCGCTTAAAAAAATAAATAGAAAATCTATTTCTTACCCTCGTAATTACCTAAAGATTCCATAAAAGGATCTGTCTTAAAAATCATTTCAAATACATAATTTTCTTTTAAATGTATAGAGAAATGTCTTAAAAAAATAATCCCCCATAAAAAACAAAAACAAATATCGAACTGTTAAAAAAAATATTTAATATACATATAATTTAAAATATACTAGGAAACATCAGACGATTTTCAAGTGACACCAGAGGCTTTCTACGTGTCAAGGAGTCGGAAATTTGGATATGTTTACGTCTAAAACGGATACTTAAGTATATCTTGATATATAAATAGAAAAGTAGCCGCCCAGCGTATACAAATTGAACCTGCGTAACATTACATGTTTTAGCAATATAACGACCCAAAGCATAAAGCTTAAAACTCCACTGCATAAGTCCCATATAACATTTATAGGATTTATTGGATCCTCGTATTCGATAGCACAAAATTTATTCCAAGCAAACATTAAAAATTCGATAATTGAAGAATGGAACAAAATTTCCGTTCAAGAGACGTCGAAGGTAGTCGATTCTATGCCAAAACGTTTGGCGGAGATTCTCTAACGAAAAGGAATTTCAACTTGATATTAATTTTTTTTCTTTCTAAATTAAAATTTTGAAAAAAAAAACCATAAAAAAAATGTTTGTGCGCAGGCTTTTGCATATGCCTTTTTGAATAGGCTGTTAGTTTCCTTTGTAGTTATGAACTATCGTTCTTATATTCTAATAAACAAATAAAATTAATTTTTTTATAGATTTACACTAAATGTTTTTACTTTTTTAGTTCTGAAAAAGATATCAACTGCTTGTACGCAGACTTTTGCTGCTGAGTGTATCTTTCGTTGTTCGTGTGATAAGAGTGTGGAAACTCTCAGTTCCATATGAGGACTGTAGATTCAATAAGTCATTATCAAGTCTTGAGAAAATATTGTTGTATCAGCTTTAGGAAAAAACGATGTTTATTTCTACTGTTTCAGGTGTATTAGATTATTTTATCACTTTTAGTAATACTGCAAAAAAAGAGGGGAAGTGTTTTACATACACTGTAATTAGAATTAAAAAATAAAAAAAATTGTTAGTTTTTAAATTATAACTTATCTGTTGATATATACCTTTATATAAAAAAGTTATGTATGATCTTTTTATAAGCTAAGCCAATTGTATCTTTCGGATTAATTAGGACCAATGGGCTTGTGATCAAAAACGAATAAATAAATTAAATTTAAAACTTTTGTTAAGATGATATTAAGGAAATTTTTTTCCAAATCATTTGTTGATAATTTTAATCAAATCAGACAAATCGGTTTCAAGCCACTAATATTTCGCCCGCCTTATTTCGGGCGAAATATAAGTCATACCAGTAATAACAAAAAATTAATAAAATTAACATTTATCCACGGATTTTCATTTTTTTAGAAGAAAATTCCTACGAATAGGGATTTTTTCCTACGTTTAACATCACTGGTTATTAGATATATTTTTATTTAAAAGCTGCAGACCAGTGTTTTTCCTTATGCGACTAATGAATTGTAGGAACAATATATTTATCGGTTTTAGAGTTTTTTAAGCATTTTTAAGTTTATAGCTCATATTTCACCTTTTTGCAGTATATTTTGATATATGTTAAATGTTTTTAAATGCCTACAAAAATGCTTTTAAAGTGAATATAAATTTTTTTAACTCTGGTTTTATATACATATACGGCAACAAGACCGTTGCTTCAAATTCGCCATCTACATTTAATTTTCACTCTACAATTTTAAACCAAAGCCACTGCTGCCAACTTTTGCCTTAAGAATATCGCTAAGTCCCCTTTTACAATATGTCAAGTGAAAGGCAGACAGACGAAGCTTGTAGGCGAGAAAGGAAAAGAGTAAAGTGTGTCTAGCATACAGCGTCGCCCACTTACCAACAAACTTCATCTGTCTGCCTATCACTTGCCACATTGTAAAAGGGGACTAAAACAGAATGAAAAATTGCTAACTGTTTGATATATTGAAAAACTGAGCGATAAACCGCTAAAAAGAACTTTTTTTTTCAATTAAAGTTTTTGAAATATTAAATAATTTAGCGATAAATCGCTAAAAAAACCAATTTTGCAAATAAAATCTGTCATTTACGTTAAATATTATAAAATTATGAACGCAAACAATTTGATAATGCATCATCAAGTGCTATTAAAAAAAAGAATTAAGGACACATGTAAAAAATACATTCACGGAAAGAAGTTTATTTATTTAAAGTAATCAATTTCGTTTCTTAAAACAAGAAAATTTAAAAATAATTTCTTTATTTTAACTTATTTCGTTCGTATTTAGTAAATTTTCTTACCCGGTGTTTACACATGCAAGTGCATGTTCGAAATCACATTTTTCGTACTTGCAGCCAAACTTGCAAGAAAATTTGCTTGCAAGTAAATTTTTGACACTTGCAGCAAGTAAAATGACAAATAAAGAAACAGTGTTACCGTGGATGCCTTCGGTATTACTAGGACTTAGTAATATAAAAGTTATGTTTGTAGCTGATTTTCTGTGTATTTATAAAAATAAAAAACAAAGCCACACATCTTCATGGTATTTTAAAACATAAATTGCAAGCATTTAAAAAAAAGTTGTAAATCAAAATATTTTCTCAGAAATTTTATGATATCGGTAACTACGGCAATACTGGATTCACATATTTTAAAAATAAACATAAGTTTTTCATCAATATGGACCAAAAATGAAATATAGAAACAACTAAATAACTTATATTTAATAATAGTAAATAAATTTCGTGATAACATTAACATGATAATGGTTTTTAAACCCAAAAATAAAGCTTTTTCATATGATGTTTTCGCTTCGAGGACATTTGAAAAATAAACTTGCAACTGACTGTGTAAACACTCAAGCTACTTGCAAGACTTTCGGATATTTCTTCGACATTTTCATTGATAATACATAAACACTACTTGCAAGTAATTACTTGCACGTGTAAGGGCAGGGTTAAATAAAAAAAATATATTCTCATGATCAAAAAACTCACGTTTTTGGTATATGATAAAAAAATTTCTTAAACAAGAAATACAAAAGAAGCTTGTTTTTATTAAAACATTTATTTAATATTCGTCTGGTTTTATTGTTTTTTAAATAGAATCTAATTTCTTGCATTGAGAAACAAATGCTACGGATTTTTTAAACTTTTTCAGAAAATACTCAAGAAAACTTTGTTTGACTCAAATAATTTTTATTTGAATCGACATATCAAGAAAATCAATCAAAAGTTTCATAATTCATATTAAGATTTCTATAATACCATACGAGAAGGTAAACTACGATTTGCTTGTTTTCTGTAGACACAAGAACAACAACAGAACAAGAAGAAAAACGTATATACATTTTTTTCATTTTTAAAAAGTAGATGTATGCTGTTGTTAAAATTTTTATTAAAAAATTTTCATAAACGTTATTTAAAACTTCATATAAATGGTTGATTTAGTAAAAGAAAACTCACGCCTTTATTCATAAAAAATAAAACAGGTTTATAAAAGGTTTATGAAACGAATTTTCTATGATAATTTATAAGGGGGTACATTTTTAAACAAACTTTATGACAACTGAACTGAAGTTGAGTTGCCAGCAGCGAAATCAGGCGCATGTTAAAATATAAAATTAAAAATTAAAATGTTTGTATTTTTAACATGATCGGCGTTGCTTAATTCCGTAGCTGGTAACTGAACTTCAGTTGTATTGCCATCCGTAATTGATCCATTAGTAACGCTTTTGTATGAAATAATTTATATGAAACACCTGGGAAAAGAATAACACATATGCCGCATTTATTGTGAATGAGGCTTTAAAGTCAATACATTTTTTAGAAATATGATTATAAAGGATGTATGAATTACAATGAATTGGATGTAAATTTTAAGTTCTTGGCAAGGCGAACTCAAATATCAGGTGACGGCAATACTAAATAAAGTACAGCAATAACAACTCCATCTGACTTGGTTTTTAAGGGCCAAATAAACTACAGAAGCAGTTTCACAACAACAATAAGATGTTTGTGTGAATATAAAAAATATTTTTAATATTAACGCAAACAGGCTCCATACTTTTTTGATATGTTTATTTATTATGTGTGGTTTATTTGGACCTTTAGTTATTCAAAAAAACTCGTAAGCAATGTCATAACAAAAAATTATTAAAAACGTACAAAACCTTATGGCGATTTCTTTTCTGAGAAAAATGTTGCATAAATGGTACATGCTCTACACAAAACAGATAGAGCATGTACCATTTATGCAACATATTTCTCAGAAAAGAAACCGCCATTAAATACGCTAGCTTTACCGCTAATACCTAATTCACAAATGTTCTCGCAAAGTTTGATTAAAAATCGCTAGATTTGACGAGAAAAGAGCTGAATTGGCAGCAGTGGCCAATGCCATAGATGGGGGTAGTGCACTAATTTTTCAGTTTCAACTCACACTTTGGCCCGGAACAGATGGTGAAACACAACTGCAACGAAATCCTTTTGTAATTATTGGTTTGAAACCAGTTTCTTTCTATTCCCACACACTCTGCAACATAAATTGTACCACAATGTGATAAAATTATCACAATCATTTCGGTTTTCTTAAGGAACTGGTGAAACGCCAACACGAGTTTCCAGCACGACGGTTTCAATGCAAATTATATCCATTGCGTTTTAGATCGGTTTCAAAATGGTCGCATCGTGTGCGGTCTTTCAAAGGAGTCTATAGCATAAACTCAAATGAAACTTTAAAATAACAAGGAGTTTTAGTTTCATTGCAGTTTCGTTTCACCGTCTGCTCGGGCCTTAGTAATAGTGGAAAATTATTGCAATCATTTTGTGGATGTTGAGTGCTGAATTGAAACTTAGCAGTCTTACTAAACATAAGGTTTCTTCTTCTTATCTCCTTTAGTTCCCAGTGGAGCATAGGGCCTCTAGGTTACTTCGCCATTCTGCTCTATCTCGGTCGGGGATTTTTACCGGGCTTAAATTATATCCCATTTTTTTCAAATCATCTTCAATAGCTATTGAAGATAGTTCGTCTGCATGTATGCTTGGGCTTTCCTCGTTTCTTGCTACTTTGCGGGTTGCATTCGATAACTTGTCCGCATATTTCTGTTGGTGATTTCCTCAGGCTGTAACCAATCCAACTCCATCGTCTCTTTTTAATATCGTTTTGTACTAAAATTTTGCTGCATTTCTCAAGAAGTCATTTGTTGGATATGGTATTTTCAAAATTTTCCTAGGGCATTTATTTACAAAAATGTGAAGTTTATTTTCAAGTGCTTTTGTCATAATCCAGGTTTCACATCCGTATAAAAGCGGGTGTAAATTGATGAAGACCTCTAGATTTTCCAAAGTTGTGAAAAAGCACCTCGGCATGCCTTGATGACATCAGGCATATATTATCTGCATATGCCAGATCTTCCAATTGGCTTTGGAAGTTCCAGTTGATATTACGGTTTTTTCCATATATAGCCCGAGTTAAAACATCGTCCAGAACTATCAGGAATAGTATTGGTGATATAAGGCAACCCTGTCGAACCCCTGAAATGGTGAACTCTTCACTTGAAGCCATCGTATTGTGCCTTAATCAATCTTATAAGCTTCGGTGAAATACCCCTCAGCATTAAAGCATTCCAAATACAGTCTCTGTTAATGCTGTCGAATGCTGTGCTATAATCGACGAATACAAGTTAAAGAGCGGTTCTGAACTCCACAGACTGTTCTATTATTATTCTCAATGTATTATTGTGGTCGACACGAGCGACACACTTTCGACGCAATTGGCAGCAATATAATACCCCTGTTGTTGCGGGATTGGCTAAGATCACCTTTTTTTGGGATCGTTACCCGTAACCCCTTCAACCATTCTTCTGGTAGCTTTTCTGTCTCCCAAATTTTAACAAATAGCGGATACGGAAGTCGAGCTGTGGTTATGGGAGAGGTTTTTATCATCTCAGCTGATATATTATCAGCTCCCGGGGACTTCTTGTTCTTCATTGACTCTATAGCCTTTATAATTTCATCGTTTCGTGGTGGTTGCGACAAAAGTAACATGTTTCGCGTGGTCCTGTTATCTTTTTGAGTTACGGTGGGTATCGTAGATTTTCATGAGTGATGTTATAAAATTTAGCACAAACAATTTTATTTTATTAAAAACAAAACAATCATCAGTTTATACCAACTTATTTGTGCTTCACTCATTTGATTGCAACTAAAAATTTTGCAAAAAATTAGTTTTCATGATTAAAGCCAAGAATTATTTCGCTATCGACAAAATTTTTTTTGTTTAATTTCCTATGCTGATTAGGGATGCAACATCGTTCCGAAAAACATCGATATTTAAAAACATCGATGTTTTCACGATAAGTATCGATGTTAAAAAACATCGGTACAAACACGATACATCGATGTTTTAATTTCTTTTTCTTATTATTATTGAAAGATTTAATATGTACCCAACAAAGAAGTCAGTTAAGTGAACTTTTGAGGAATTTTCTTGACAAAATGACATGAAATGCAAAGTATTTTAAAATAAATATTATATAATTTCAGTAAAAAAAAAAACATTTTAATTAAAAACTTCATGGAACTTAGCGGGTGTACTTTTTTAACAATAGCAAAAAACTAAAAATGCAATTCTTAATATTTTTCCATGCCCTACACGATTTTACCTTGGGAGAACTGATATTTGCTAAAAATTAAAAAACTTATAACCCTACACAGTCTCCAAAATTGTTTTAATATTTCTTTAGTTTACAATATGGGAACCACATATGTATATGTAGTTATGCAATGCATATTATGCAGGTGTGTACATACATACATACGTACGTACTTTGTACACGCCGAGAAAAAAAATGATTAAATATGGTCACCTCCAAAAAAACTATTTTTAAAGAAAATTTTGAAAATATTATGTTTAATTTTACCATATTATTGTTACCGACAACCATATTATTGTTAAATTAGTCCTCCATCAAGAAGCCACAACCATATTATGGTTGTGCTTCGTTGTGTATTGGTTGTCGATGACAATAATTTGGTTAAATAAACCATAATATGTTTACAATTTTATTTAAAAATAGTTTTGTTGAAGGTGACCATATTTAAACATGTTTTTTCTCTAGTCGTACGTCTATACTTTGAAATACACTTTTTCATATTTTTTAATGAAGGGTTTAATTGAAAAAATAAATATTTAAAATGATAGAAATATTATGAAAAAAATTTAAATAATGAAAATATTAAATAGACGATGTCGATGTTTTCTAGTTTTGACGGCGATGTATCGCCGATGTATCGTCCATCAAAACATCGATGTTAACATCGGTGCTTATGACCAATAGATCGATGTTTTCTAAACATCGATGTATCGTTTGCTTCCCTAATGCTGATGCATATCATCACAAAAATCAATTATATTGCACATTTTAATAAACATTGACAGTATTTACTGTTATAGTCCTATTTAGGGTTTTTAATTTTTCGGTTTTTTCTAATACCCAGGAGAACATAAAATTCTTCAATTATCCTTGGGAATTCAATATAACAATACACATAAGATTCTAACAAAAATCGGTAAGCTTGCCTTTTGTTCAAAAATTGGTTGCATCGTTGTCAAATCTTCTCACCGCTTAGAGAAAACAAATTGTGTTGACAGCAAATTCTTAAATGAACGAATATAGGACCAGCTGCTTAAATTTCGCTGAGATGTGTTATATTTTGATCCGGTCGAAAAGTTATACCCTCTCGTTTTATTAAACATGAATACACTGGCAGTTAGTACCATTTAATGTCAAACCTGAGGTGAAAAACATCATTATTCCTATTGCAAACATCTTTTTATTATAAACTACATTTTAGAGAATGTAACATATTTTCCAAAAATAGAAATTATGTATGTATGTCAAAAGAGCAAAAGTTTTTCACGTCATACATAACTTCCTTATTTAAAACAATAAATTTACACATGGCGATAAACAAACTCATAATTAACACATTTGGACCTGATGATCATGAACTTGATATACTTAAGTTTTAAGTTAATCGTATACACACACATACACATTATACTTACCAAATTAATTAAATATGTATACTTAAATGCAAAAATTCGACCAAATATCTACAGAAAAACCATTTTTAGCACTTTGTTTTACAATAGTTATTTTAATTATAATAAAGCTGCGCATGATTCATTTGTTTACGAGTGCACAAGTTTGCGAATACAAAAAACAAATTCAAATACTAAAAGTCATAAGCATGACGTTAAACGAACTATGACTTGCTAATACAGATACCTAAAATTTTTGCTAAATAAAGTATTTACCAACTCTACACACTGTGTGAATTTATTTGGTCCAAATACATATATATAAATTACAACTAAAATTGTTCAAAGTGATGTATTCTATTGTTAGATTTAAATACACAAACAATAGACAACTTTAAAAAAAATTTTTACTCATATTGTTGTAATTGCAATATTGCATAACTACTTATTTGTGCCTTTTCTTAACCACTATCTGGTGTTAAAATTTCCCAAAAATTATTAATATCAGTGTATTATTAAACTATATCTTTTAAACAATAAAAATTTTAATATGTTTTTATTGTTTAAAAGAATACTCTCAAGCAATACGAGTATCTTTGTTTTTTATTTTCTCATTAATTTATATATATAACATTTTTTTTATATATATAACATTTTTTAGATTCATTTAATATTTAATTTTATATTTCAAAAGCTTTTTAAAACTATGCGTCTAGCAATTTCTTTTAAATTTAAAGTTGTTTATTTGATTTATTTGTAAAAAGTTGCAAATACAATTACAAATTATATTCCCAAAAAAAAACTTAACTTCTACTATAGCTGGTTTGTTAGGGAGAAGCTATGAATTTTATGTGGCACGTTCAGTGTGGCCATTCTGTCATTTTTGCAGCTAAATTTTGCATTATAATTTTTTATTTAGCTGCAAAATTTTTATTTGGCACTTGGCATTTTATTTAGCTTTTTTAGAAAATATTTTTAGCTTTTTTTAGCATTATTTATTTCAAAAATTTAAGCGAATAGTTCTATTGATTTCACTTATTTTTTTTTTATAAATTATAATAAATTTTGGCTTGAAATAGTTGTAACTAAATTAATTTCGTATGAAAAATGATAATTCTTATGTTAAGAACCTGTCTTGTTAAAAAAAATAGAATAATCAGGGAATATTAGAAATGCCCTTATCATATGGATATTAAATATTTTTTGCCCTTTGATTTACGATATAATAGTACAATCAAATGTTGCTTTGTATTAAGATAAAAATTCAATAGTGTAAATGTGTGAAAAAAATTTTTGCTCTAAACTGCTGAAAATAATTAATAAGACTTTGCAACGAGCAAAAATTCCTTGAATAACCACTATATTTTTTTGATCCGCTATAGTCATCTAACTACAAAAATCATCATTATTTCAAATTTTATGGTAATTTTTTTTTAAAAAATTTTTTTCTAAAAATTAAGATTACCCGTACCCGATTTTGGCATGCAATCCGTCAAAACATTTTAAATTACGCCAGATTTAAGTTTCTCTAATATCAGTTTTTAATTTAGCCATTGTTTTTGGAGTTATTTAGGCCAAAGTAGCAAAAAAAATATTTTTTTTTTGTTTTTTTGTAAAATTTTTGAATTCAAAATATTTATAAAAAATTTAAATCAACAAATACTTACCAGTTTTGGTACTTATGCTCAAAGCTGCATGTATTAGAAGTAAAATAAATTTTATTTCATGAAAATCCATGGATAAATTCATCATGTTTTACTAGCGGGCCCGTTGCCTGCTTCGCACGGCAAAACAAAATAAGAAAATAAACACACTTGTTTTTAATAAAGTTGGTTTTGTTCCCTATTATTCAACTTTTAATTCTAGTTTCTTACAATCTTAGACTATGTATCACTTAAACTATAATAGAGCTCTTTCGTAGACAACATTTTTGGTTTTGCCATGAGTTGTTGTGTAGATAAAGAGAACTGAAGGCTTGGCAACACGTGAGCACGAAACATATACATAACTGGCCGTGTGAAAAGCAAGGATATTCTAAATCAATTCCGCACAATTCCAACGATTGCCCTTGCGCTTTATTTATTGTAATAGCAAATGCAAGACGTATTGGAAACTGTAGTCTTTTGAATTCAAAAGGTAAATCTGATGGAATCATTGGAATTCGTGGAATCAATACATCTTCACCTTTAAACTTCCCCTTTAAAATTGTTGCTTCGATCAAATTGTTCATGACCTTTTAAGCCAGCAAGAGTCAATGATTGGCCTTGTGCTTTGTTGATGGTAATAGCAAAGGCAAGACGCAAAGGGAATTGGAGCCGCTTGAATTCAAATGGTAAATCGTTGGAATCGGTCATGCCGTTCTCCAGTTATGCGCTTAATAGAAAAAGTGGGCGTAAAAGTAGGCGTGGTAAATTTTTCTTTCGATGAAAACTTAAAGTTGATTAATACGAACATTTGAAAGAAAAATTAATCAACTCGATGGAGCCTTTTTTTGTTTTTAGGTAAATCGAAAAAAGTGGGCGTAAAAGTGGGCGGCGCAAAATTTTCTTTCCGTAAAAACCTAAGTTGGACCATGGCGATCGTTTTAAAGAAAAAATCGTTCAAATCGGTCAAGCCGTTCTCAAGTTATGGATTTTGCCACGCCCCTCCGCCCCCAGACCGAAAATTTCAATCAAACTTCATATAAACCATATATGGGCCACTGCCTACGTAGTGTATAAGTTTGGTTGAAATCGCACGACGCGTTTATGATTAGTTCGGCGACGTACATATACGGACTTATTTTTATATATATAGATTCCCGATGAAGTGAAAGTACCTACTTTGACATTTTTTTATCGCGAATTTGTGTAGAGCTAAAAGTTCTGTGATTTTTTAACGGGTTTACCGTGTTTATTGCACAGTATTTTGTTTAATCATTTATTTTTATTATTTGTTCATTAAGCTGTATATATTACAAAAAAAAAATAAATATTTTTTCATGTTTTATTCCCGATAAAGTAAAAGTACAAATAAAGTTATCAACTAGTTATTTTTTAGCAACAAGATTTACAAAGCATAATAGTAAAATAATTTCGACTTTTATGTTAAGAAACCAAATAAAATCTCCTATCATATTTTCATTTCATAGCCCCTGATAACGTTGCTCCGTTGCTCCGGAAAACAGTCCAGATGCGAGTGCAAGAAATGTATTGTTAGTGACATATTTACACCTTACACAGGGTCTCCACCTGAGATAATATCTGATATAATATCTGAGAGAACGTCGACAGAATGAGAGAATACATTTCTTCATGTTAATCTTAATATCAAACATCTTATCTTATAAGATTTCATAATCGACTTATTCTCGTACAGCAAACTTGTATCTTTTTTATACTTTTTTTATTCTATTTTTAGTTTTTTAGTTTAAAATATTATTATTTTTAACAATTTCCACAATATTGGTACTATTTGCATTAATAAATTACACATTTTAATAATGGTGGCTTATTATTGTTTTATATGTGTATGCATGTGTATTTTTGACAGCTCATCTTATAAGATAGTTGTTATAAAGCCTATAGTACACGGCATGTAAAAATACACATGCGCATGTGGTTCTGACGTAATTTTGACGTCAATGCAAAGCCACAATAAACATTGCGTGTTGTGTGATGACGTCAAAATTACGTCAGAACCACATGCGCATGTGTATTTTTACATGCCGTGTACTATAGGCTTAAGATTTCTTATAACAACTGTTTCATAACATTTATTATAATATTAATACTAACACTATTTGAGAGTCCACACGTAAGATAATGCTCTCTGCGATTGAATTTGACGTTTGCTGATATAAAAATCTTATATCTTATCTCAGGTGGAGACCCTGTGTTAAATAAGAAATTAGGAAAAATAAACAAATATGAATTAGAAAATTCATTTAATATTTACCGATTTTTGAATAGTTTTCAAGCAAATCACGGACGATTTCTTTATAATTTGGACTCCTGATATTTCCTAGAAAGTTAGAAACAATTTGTCGAAATGAAATTTTCGAATTTAAGGGCCAACGAAAACCCCTTGGAAATATTGTTTTCAAATAAACAAAGACTCTACTCTCCTTGTCTAGTGCTTTCACAAAATTGTTAACTAAGCCGAGCTTTATATGTAGTGGTGGTTAAATTACATTGTCCTTTTTAATCAACGCAGGGTACCTTACATTATGTAGGCCTAAGGTGCTTATGGCTCTAATTTTCCAATCCTTTTTTATGTAGTGATTTTTGCGATCTCGGCTATCCCAGAGGCAGAGAAAACAACAATACTTTGTATAGCCACCTTGAAGGCATGTTAAAATAGCAACAACTTTTAAGTCGCAACACACTTTTCAATTGTGATTTTCATACTTCAAATTTCCTAATAAAGTGGCCATAGTTTCTTTCATTTCATGGCATGTGGAATAGGTGTAGAAGGCTTCTCGTTGCCAATATGTAATAAAACAGCCTTAAGGCTCTCTCTGCTACTATCAACAAATAACCGCCAGTCACTTGGAACATATTTTTGGCCGAGCCTCTCAAAAAGACCTTTTATGTCATAACAAAAACACAAATCGTCTTTTGTTATATAAAAATTGGCATATGGCTTATGTCGGTTCGGGTACGCAGTTGACTTTACGTCATTTTCTAAGAAATTTCGCTCTCTTAAGCGTGATGCTAAAAGCTCCGATTTCTCTTTTGTTAGCTCGAGGTCTCTTATAAGATCATCAAGCTCAAGTTGATTGTAAAGATTCGGTGTTAGATCATCTGATGTACTACACATGCTCGAAGATAATTTGGGGGGGTGGTGATAAAAGGTAAGTACATGGTATATCACACGGATCGTCAAGAAGTCACTTTCTATCTTGATGTAAAACGGGAAGTGTGCATATGTTTTCCAAAACCGCTTTTACTACACAATTGAGAAATTGCGCCGTTTATTTTTGGTCATAAATTTGCCGCACACATAACAAAATACATCCGGCTCATTTTTACACGACATTTTTCTAAGTTTTTTGCCCATTTTTTTTTATATTAATACTTGTCTTTTCTACAATCACTTGTTGAGTAATGCAGATTGTGCAAGGTTTTGCCTTTATATACCTTTTTAAAATAACGAAATTTTTGGCTTTACACAAATTTACGATTAAAAATTTTACAAGTAGGTACTTTTACTTTATCGATCATAAAATAATTAATAGCCCATCGATTTTCATGTAGCTTTAAGAAAAACTAATAAAACTAATATGTACCGATTTCCATTATTCCAATAAAAATGAAAACAAAATAGGCAGGTAGTCACAACTAGAACATGGTATACCGATAGTCTCAAATAGGACACATGTAAATAAATTATATAAAGACAATACAATAAAAAGGATTAAAAAATACTGTGCAATAAACAGGGAAAACCCGTTAAAAAATCACAGAACTTTTAGCTCTACACAAATTTGCGATAAAAAATGTCAAAATAGGTACTTTCACTTCATCGGGAATAAAAAATGAATTTATCCATGGACTTTACAACTCTATCTTAAAACCAATTTGGTGCTACGGTATTCAGTTATGGGGCACTGCCTCGGCTTCTAATATCGAAATTCAAAGGCGACAAAATAAACTTCTTCGAATAATCACAGCCGCTCCCTGGTATGTTAAAAACTCAAATATTCACAAGGATCTCAATGTGCCGTTAGTAAAAACTATTATTACGAACTATGCAGTAAAATATTTAAAAAGACTTGAGTCGCACCCAAATCCACTAGCTCGAAATATTTTAAATTACAGCGGCCACTCTAGATTAAGGAGAAGAGATACAGCAGGACTCATCAGACAAGAAGAGCGCTAAACATCTACATATGTGAACAGAAACCGTGAAGAGAAACATTTTCGTCTAGCATTGGCAGGACAAAAATAAAGTATTAGTATAAGATTTGATTAATTATTGTTAGTTCATATTTAATATATGAAGATTCAATAAATAAATAATGAAAAAAAAAAAAAAAAAAAAGAAATCCATGGATATTCATGAAATAAAATTTATTTTACTTCTAATACATGCAGCTTTGAGCATAAGTACCAAAACTGGTAAGTATATGTTGATTTAAATTTTTTATAATTTTTTTGAATTCAAAAATTTTACAAAAAAACAAAAAAAAAATATTTTTTTTGCTACTTTGGCCTAAATAACTGCAAAAACAATGGCTTAACTAAAAACTGATATTAGAGAAATTAAATCTGGCGTAATTTAAAATGTTTTGACGGATTGCATGCCAAAATCGGGTACGTCGTTCCAAAGTTACGATAAGATGTAAAGAGCAGCCTTTTCAAAAATCTCAATTTTTAGAAAAAAATTTTGTAAAAAAAACCTTACCATAGAATTTGAAATAATGATGATTTTTGTAGTTAGATGACTATAGCGGATCAAAAAAATATAGTGGTTATTCAAGGGAAAAAAAACTTCCCATTTGTTGCATAGTGTAATAGCTTCAACTTTTCTTAAACTATTATAAATAAAATGATCTAAAAACATTTGTATATCATATATCAGGGGTCTGCGGGCCCCTAAATTTAAAATTTAGTCTCAACTATTTGTGTGTATCAAATGCTTTACCAAAATCTATCCACTTATTTAAATATAACTATTTATTTCAATTTCGTTAAAAAAATTCACTAAAATGTCTTAGATTCGAATAAATTTCATACTGGGTCTGAAAGGGGTCTAACTGCATCTCTGCATGCTTAATTGCGTAGCGCATAATTGTGCGCTTACTTTTCAAAATTTCCTATTAGTGCTTCGAAAAACCAGAAATGTAAAAGAAAATACTCCAAAGGTGTGTAGTGTATATGAATACCACTGCACTTTACCTCTTCACTTTACCTTACATACCACTGCACTTCAGTAACACTAAATTCCACACAGCACTTGACACCTGCATACCACCGTTATTACTCACACAAAATTCCATACGACACTTGCACTAGAATGCAAGTGAACTGAAGCAAGTGCAATGAAAGCAACAATCTGATTGGTCAACAATCAGTATGACAAATATAATAGTTTTGGTATAACAATTAAAAATTAGTATTTAAGAAAGAAATGTATGAATAATAAAACAGCTCTATAGCTATAAGTTTTCTATTCATTTTCAAAACTGAGGCTTTTTAGCTATAATATATTGGGCGTTGCTCGCCTAGGCCACTTTACCGTAGCAAAACATGAAATGAAGTGATCACCAAAATAATTTTTCAACAAGGTCATTGTTGCACGCGCTGTATGGCTCGTAGCGCCGTCTTGTTGAAGCCAGAGCTCACCGAAATCATGCGCTTGAAGTTCAGGAAGCACACAGTCCATTAGTATGTTGCGACAACGGCTACCATTGACGGTAACATTCTGATTTTACTCGTTTTTGAAGAAATATGGACCAATGATTCCACCAGCCCATAAGACACACCATACCGTTGTTTTTAATGGATGAAGTGGTACCTCTTGGTACTCTTCGGGTTGCCATTGAGATAGAAATGGGCATCATCATTGAACAACATTTTTACGATAGAACACGGGATTTTCATTGCATTTTTAAAGAGACCATTCACTAAAAATAAGACGCAAATTTAAGTCGCCTGGCTTCAATTCTTGCACATGTTTAATTTTGTACGCTTTAAGGCCGAGATCCTGCCGTTAAATGTGCCAAAATGTCGAATACGAAAGCCAAGCTGCTAACAACGAACACGAATCGCTTCGTTACGGGTTTCGCGTACAGTCTCAGCTACAGCTGATATATTCACTTCACTACGTGCCGGATGTGGTCTAACCGGTCGAGTATCATCCACTTGTGAAAACTGGGACTCAAATTTGCGAATGGTGTTAGCAACAGTGGTTTCAGTAGGTTGATTATGCGCACTTTAAGTTCCTCGAATCGCGCGAACAACATCTCTCAGAACGCTGATTTTCGTAAAACAGCTGAACAATTTGGATACGCTTTTGTGGTGTGAGCCTTTCCATGTTGACTTGCCACACGATACTGAACAAAATGACGAACCAGTTTGATATGACTCACGCGTGATCTGTAGAAAAGTATATTGAAAATCAAACCTCACGATGAATCACCCTTTATTTATTGCATTTTCATAATCTATACAAAAAAATGTTTTTTTGCAGCTGTTCTGCATAAAAAATCATTAAATTTTTTGAGGCAAGTGGGAACAACTTTTTTCATTTTAGTAAACAATATCGCTCTTTAAAACAATTTAAAATTATGTACATTTTTAATACTCTTCTTTTACTAGTTCGAAAGTTTAGATCATTGCCTTACTAACCGGATTTGAATTTACATACATCTACGTCCTGACATACTTATTTACAATTAAATCAGCAGTAAAGTTGGCATAGTCAAAAAAAAAAAAATCGCGGGATGTCCCGCACAAATTTCACGGAATTTTTTCCTAAATCCATTTAACTTGCATTAAAAAGCTTATTTTCAAATTTTGATAATATAATTTTTTTTATAATAATCAGGCCTGTTCTGAAAATCAATTTAATTCAAATCACGTGATTTTAAATCACATGTGCCTTTTAAAATCACATGTGTGATATTTTTGTGTTTCGTTTTTTGTGTGTTTTGGTGTGATTTTCAATTGCCGAAATCACACCGATACACGCAAAAATGGAATGGTTTTCAGAACACCACAAAGCCACACGTTTGATTTTAAAAGCACGTAATTTTCAGAACAGGCCCGAATATATATCGCCTTACGGATTAAGTTAATAAGAGAACTAATTTTTGTTAATATTTAATAAATTTTTAGCTATACGACCGCCTTTTCAATTGCCCAACAATTTTAATATATTTACACCAGAATTTTGGCAATTCTTAAATTCGAACTCTAGTCCAGCACCAAAAAATCAAACAACAACAACTAAGAGGCCTCCCAAAAAATATAAGCACCCTAGCCAAATATCAACTAAAGAAGAAAAACTTAGTTTGGTAAAAACAAAACAAAATATTTCATCTAGAACTACCACCACCAAACAGCCAGAATTAAATAGCAAGGAAAACCACGACAATAACGATCAGAAAAAGGATGACGGACCATTTCGTATAGCTTTACCTACATTTAATGTTTTAAGCTCTAAAAGGGATGTAAATGATGAAGGGGAAAAGGATAAACGAAATGTGGACAAGGAGAGTAATTTACGAGAACGTTTCGATTGCCCAAGAGAAAGTGAGGTGAGATTTCAATTGTTTCCAAAAATTTGTAAAATAGATGAAGATTGCAAAGTGTGGAATCGAGAGGAAATATGTTGTGAAATTTTTGGGGCAAAAAGCTGTGTAACGGGTATACCAAAACCATTGGAAGAAACTTCACATGCACGTGAGTTTGTGAAAACCAAGGCGAGTTCATTAAAAAATAACCGTTGAAACCCAGCTGACTATTTTTATATATTTAATTTACGTTTTGTTTCTATCAAGTGATGTTAATTTATTTACATTTTGAACTTGTTTTTGACAGTGCCGGGCCGATCGAATTAGCTTTATTTTACCCAGGCCACCCTAGATGAATTCGCCTTGGTTAACACTATATACATACACAGAAAAAATTATTGCTAAAATATTTTCAAGCAAACCCTTGTTTAAAAATGTTTTTAGTTTCAACAAATTTTGTTAACTGTTTCTATTAATATTTTTGCTTGATTTTTTTTTTAGCAACAAAAATGTTGACAATTATACAAAGATATGACAAACGCGCTATTGGTTTCAAGTTTTCATAATTTTATATGAAACTAGCTGACCCGGTCCGCGTTGCTGGCCCTAAGCAAACATTAGTGTTGTATTACCAGACGATTTAAATTGATCTTTAAACGAAATTTACGGCCTTTAAATAAAAATCCATGAAATACCTATCATAAAGTTTTTTGAATGAAAGTATGGCACATTGTTAAGAGGATAAGTGTCTATATGTGAGAGCATTAGAAAAAACGTCCTCAAAATAAAATTGATTTTATTTCACGACCGCATTCTCTGGCAAAATTTCATGTCAAACTGCATGTAAAACATCGTTCAGCCCCAGTTCTGTTTCATCATTATAATATTATAAATTAAAATGTTGTTCATATACATATTTTTAATTTACATTTGATTTGAAAATACATATGGTTGTATGTATGTATATATATGCTGTGAATCTTACGAAAAAAGTGAGCGTAAAAGTGGGCGGGGCAAAATTTTCTTTCCGTAAAAACCTAAGTTGGACCATGGCGATCATTTTAAAGAAAAAATCGTTCAAATCGGTTAAGCCGTTCTCAAGTTATGGATTTTGCCATGCCCCTCCGCCCCCAGGCCATTAATTTAAATAATAACTATCCTATCATCTAAGTTGAACCAAATTACATATATATGCCAATTTTCATGAATATCAGTTGACTCGTTTTTGAGTTTATTCGAAACATACACAGTGACACGGATTTTTTATATATTAAGATATTAAACGCTCTTAAAAGTGGTCGTTTTTTAAAATTTTTTTTTGATCTTTAAGTAAAAAATTAACTACAACAAAAAACACATACAGTCTAATTTTGGACGCATTAAAAAAGTACAACAATAAAAAAATAGCTTGGCGAAGGTTGTTATTAAAGTAAAAACAAAAGTAGGTAAAAACGATTCAATGCTTGTGTTGCCATAAAAACAAAACTAAAAAACTGAATGTTTTGATTGGTTTCAAAGTTGATAAAAAAGAATGTAAAAAAATCCCGTATTCTATTTCGTTAAATATTTTAGTTAAATACATCATATTTTTAAAGCTGCTGTTTTTAATCGAGATTTTTTCTGTAGCCAAGGAAAAGATACAGCGACAGTGAGGGGGAAAGCAACATTATGTACAACAGGACGAATTGTGTTCAGAAATTATTAAACTGATTCAGCAAAATTATTTGTTTTTAAATTTGTATAAATTTCAGTAAAATTCATTTCAAACAAATAATTGATTCAGCTAAATTATTTGTTTGAAATTTTTTTTAATATCAAACACAAATTAAACCAATATGTAATAACAATTATTTTTTTGAAAAAATCCGAGTTTTTTTTTCAACAAACAAAATGCAAAATAAATTGTTTGAATAAGCAAATTCGTTTGTAGGTCCTGTTTTAAGCAAAAAAGGTTTTGATATTAAAATTTTTTTGTTTGAATTGGAAAAATAATTTTTTCTGTGTATGTATGCATTTAAAGAATCTGTATTAATCTTCTATATTTTCAAATATTATAGCTATTTTAGGTGTTATTCCCCGTAAATGTCCGAGTAGACCCTTGGCTGAACTGTGGTGGGAAGTAAAGGAATGTGAAACCGATATGGACTGCTGGCCACGCGTCTGTTGTCCCGATGGTCGCAGACGTTATTGTCGCACGTCCCAGCCTGAACTGAATACGGTCCCTGTACCGGTGCAAAGATCTTTTAATTATTGTAAGCTCATTTAGAAAAATAATATTTATTTTCTTACTGGTTTCTTATTTATTTTTATAACAGTATCAGAGTATTTAGAATGTACAGCGCCTCCACCGCCCATTTTTGATTTACATCCAAAGACATGTACTTCAACACTGGATTGTTTCCCTAATGTCTGTTGCCAAGAAGCGGGACTACGCCATTGTCGACCACCTAAGAAATCTGTTCTGACAATGTTGGCTAATGTTTTTAATGTCGATTTTGTTAAACGACTTACACAAAATATCGTCATTAAGTGAAATTTTTAAGAAGAAATAGAAAATATATTTTATATGGAAAACACCATATAATGAATTTCCTAAAAATATACTAAAGTTTCGGTGATATTTTATATGACACATTGTATAAGCTTATATATTTTTTTATTATTTTTTGTTACCATGTTTTAAAATAATTTTTAGTGTTGCCATTTTTCAAGATCTTAACCTTTTTTTCTAATCGGAGACTTTATTCATCACTTAAGTAAAAAATAATATGCAGGTCTGTTCTAAAAATCACTTTAATTAAAATCACGTGATTTCAAATCACATGTGCTTTTTGAAATCACACGTGTGATATTGTGGTGTTCGGTTTTTGTGTTTATCGGTGTGAAGCTCAATTGCCAAAAGCACACCGATAATCAAAAAAACGGTGTGATTTTCAAAACACAACAAAATCACACGTGTGATTTGAAATCACGTGATTTTCAGAACAGGCCGTATAATAATTGATATAAAATTCGGCTCGTAATCCATCATTTCTCGTATAAAAGTTCCTTTCCACCAAATTATTTTGGGATCGAGGTAAACCTAGGCCCTAATCATGTCAAACGCAACGCCAAAGAATTAAATTGAAAGCACAAACAATGTCATTAATATTTTGTAATGTTGTTGCTGCTTTCTACAGAGATTCAGATTGCGTTTTAAAATTTCAAACGCTGCATAGCTTGAGGCGTTAAAATTTTTAAAACGGTACATGAATTTCTGTAGGAAATGACATTGTTTGTGCTTTCAATGTAAATCTTTGGCGTTGCGTTGCGTTTTACATGATTAGGGCCTTAAACACTGAAAAGCAGAAATTGGAAAATATTAAAAGATCCCAACTTTTGTCTATATATTTTTTTTCTAAATTTTTTAGGGCATAATATTGTCAAATTGTTTTTAAAGAAATATTTTATGGTAACACTGACCACTATGTTGTATCTTGCCTTTTCATTATCAATTCTATTCTAAATGTAGTATGTAGTTTGTATTTAGCATTGTAGTAAAAGAGCTCTTGCATTTATTTTATGTATATATTTTCTTACACATATACGTTTGTATAAATAAACATACATACATATAAACATAAATTAAAGTATCTTATGGTCAGCGTTGCCACGACCAAAAAAAAGAATTGTAACCAAAATGTAAAAAATAGTTACCAAATTTGAAAAAAAATTTGCCAAAATTTGTATTGCGTATTTAAAATACTATCGGGCCTGTTCAGAATATCACGTGTTTTCAAATCACACGTGCTTTTAAAATCACAAGTGTGATTTTGTGGCTTTCTGAAAATCATTGCGCTTTTATGTTTCTCGGTATGCTTTCGGCTATTGAAAATTACACCAGAACACACAAAAAACGAAACATAAAAATATTACACGAGTGATTTTAAAAGGTACATGTGATTTGAAATCACGTGATGTGAATAAAAGTTATTTTCAGAACAGGCCTGTATGTATATATCGCACTTAATAACCAAGAGATTATTTACTCAAAATTTCCAAATTTTCAACATTAATTGAAAATAAAATCAGTTATAATTAAAAATTTAATCAAGCGAATTAAATGTTTAATCAAGTGAATTAAACGTTTAATTTATACTCTTAATTTGTTTACTGGTGCAAATTTTATTAATTTTTTAATTAATATCACAAATTTTTTAATTGAAATCAATTTGCATTTTTTTCTCAAGCCAAAATAATGAGAAATAACAAAAGTGAAAATTTGTATTTGCCTTTAAGAGCTTTTACAAGTAGAAATTTTAAGTCTTGTTATGTTATTATGGTAATAAAAATGAGCGAATTATGCGGTAGGTCTTTTATAAAGGGTGATCAATCGTGAGGTTTGATTTTTAATATCCTTTTTTTACAGATCACGCGTGACTCATATGCTGCTCTGTCATTTCTGTTCAGTATCGTTTGGCAAGTCATCATGGAACGACTCAAGCCACAACAGCGTCTCCAAATTGTTTAGCTGTATTAAGAAAATAAGCGTTGTGTGAGAAATGACTTTCCTGTGATACGAGGAACTAACGGTGCGCATAATCAACCTTCTGAAACCACTATTGCCAACACCATTCGCAAAGTTAAGTCCCAATTTTCATTAGTGGATGATACTCGACCGGTTAGATCACATCCAGCACGTAGTGAAGTGAATATATCAGCTGTAGCTGAGACTGTACGCGAAACCCGTAACGAAGCGATTCGTGTTCGTTGTAAGCAGCTTGGCTTTGCGTATTCGACATTTTGGCGCATTTAACGGTAGGATCTCGGCCTTAAAGCGTAAAAAATTGAACTTGTGCAAGAATTGAAGCCAGGCGACTTCAATTTGCGTCTTATTTTCAGTGAATGGACTCTGGGAAAAACGCAATGAAAATCCGGTGTTTTATCGTCAAAATTTTGTTCAATGATGAAGCACATTTCTGTCTCAATGGATATGTTAATAAACAAAATTGTTGTATTTGGGATGATGAGCAACCCGAAGAGTACCAAGACCTACCCCTTCATCCATTAAGAACAACGGTATGGTGTGGCTTATGGGCTGCTGGAATCATTGGTCCATATTTCTTCAAAAACGAGGAAAATCAGAATGTTACCGTTAAAGGTAACCTTTATCGCACCATGTTAACGGACCGTGTGCTTCCTGAAATTCAAGCGCATAATCTCGGTGAGCTCTCGTTTCAACAAGTCGGTGCTACGACCCATACAGCACGTGAAACAATGACCTTGTTGAGAAATCATATTGGTGAGCACTTAAATTCACGTTTTTCTACGGTAAATTGGCCACTTAGATCGTGCCATATCACACCTTTGGACTATTTTCTCTGGGGATATGTAAGGTCCCCAGAGGTCTTCAGGAATAAGCCAGCTACGATTGACGCTTTGGAAGCCAATATTACTCGTATTATTCGCGTGATACCAGTCGCTATGCTCGTACGAGTCATCCAAAATTGGACCTTCCGAACGGACCACTTCAGAAGTAGTCATGGCCAACATTTACAAGATATAATTTTCAAGCAGTAAATGCTATAAATTGTTCTTTTAACCGATAATAAAAAATTTTAAGTTCACTTTCAAATTAATGTGTTTTATTTTACATTATAAATCAAACCTCACGATTAATAACCCGATATATATGAAGATGCTTTTAGCCCAGTGGAAATAATAGGAATCATATTGATCGGGATCGAATAGGGAAACACCTTTCACCTTATCGTTAATCTAGATAAGTCTTTCAGTAACACCTATAAAGCATAAAAAGTAGTAGATGGTGGCCATAAACACTTAAAACTATATAACTTATATGGTTTAGTTGATCGTTCTTAAGTAGATGCAAAAAAGGATTAATGCTGGCTACACCAATCCCATACACAGTCATTAGGGTCCAAAGAAAGCGAAGCAGTTAATGCTAATACTAAAACTAAAAAATTCGTTATTTGTAATGAAAAAATACTCATTGAATAAAGGTAACAGATTAAAAGTAACCAAAACGGCAACGCTGCTTATAGTATGAATGTTAGTAGATATACATTTACAGAAATATATATATATATATATATATATATAAATGCACGGGTTTCTTGCATAATTGTTCATATTGTAGATATTTAAAAAAAATTTGAATTATTTTAAAATTAATTTAAATAAATGTACATATTTAAAATTTAATAAAAAATCGTTAGAAAGAATTACATAAACTTTTTGATCTGCTGAAAATTTTTTTTATTTGTACATTTGTATACGCTTTTATGAATGTTAAACAACACAGGTTCTAGTTTGTTGACAGCTGCGTAGGTAGAGCGTAGAATGCATGGCGTGGACATCCAGCTTGAGCCCAATTTTATTTTATATTATTTTTTTTCCGAAATTAGCTTAGAGTAAACAAAATACTGTAAATGATTTGAAACATGATACACATAAGCTTAAAAGATACATACGTGTAAAGATCTGGCCATTGTTGTCGCATTGCGATACCGAAAGTGACTATTACAATAAAAGTTTTCCAACTTAGACCCATTATTTTTGGTTTTTAGCTGAAATTAGCCGACGTCTTCCTATTTATATTATTAAAGAGAGTATACAACTATAATAAGCCAGCCTACATTAATACGCCTAAAATCATACGTTGTGCGATATGCCATGTTAACGGACTAGTGCTTCCTGACATTCAAGCACATGGTCTCGGTGAGCTCATGTTTCAACAAGACAGCGCTATGAGCTATACAGAGCGCGAAACAATGACCTTGTTGAGAAATCATTTTGCGGAGCACTTAATTTCACGTTTTTCTACGGTAAATGGTCCACCTAAATCGTGCGATACCGCAACTTTTAACTATTTTCTCTTGGGATATGTTAAGTATGAGGTATCCACGATTGTCGCTCTGGAAGCCAAGATTACTCGTGTTACTCGCGAGATACAAGTCCCTATGCTCGAACGAGTCTCACAAAATTGGACCTTCCGAATGGACCACCTCAGACGTAGTCATGGCCAACATTTACATGATATCATTTTCAAACAGTAAATGCCATAAATTGTTCTTTTAATCGATAATGGAAATTTCAAGTTCACTTTTATATTTATGTGTTTTATTTAACATTATAAATCGAACCTCACGATGAATCACGCGATATAATTGACTATAGCCTTAACCCGTATAAATCTTTAAGAAATGTTAGGGAAAGGCTGGTGCAAAGTAAACTTCACACCCTCACCCGTGGACCAATATGGTCCATTGTAACGAAATTCAAGAATGTTATTATGGAAAAAATTTCAATCAAAAGTGATTATATATTGAGTTAGGATCTTATAATTTAATTTTTAAAACTTTCCAAACTTAAAATTTCCAGATATTAGAAAAATATCTTTCCAGGGAATTCCAGAAATATTTTTACCGCGTAGAAGCCCCCTATCGGAACTGCAAATGTTTAATATTTTAAAGGTGGCTAAAGCTTTTTGCTTTAATAATTACTTATAGGTTTCCTACATATGTATGTACAGGTGGAGTGCAATAATGCCTTACGAAATAAGGCCTTTAAGGCTTTATTTCACTTTCAATTGAGAAATAAGGCCTTTATTTGCAAAAAGGCTTTATTGCACTTTGAAAGTGAAATAAAGGCCTTATTTCGTAAGGCATTATTGCACTCCACCGTATGTACATACCAATCATTTGCTGCAACAACGTCATTTGTCAAAAATCGCAAATTTTTACTTAATATCACTAACACAGAGAAAAAATTTCAATGTTAAATTAACATGGCGCAATGTTTATTAAAAATCAAAGTAAATTTCTCCAAAGGCATAGCATTTATTTAAAATTATCACTGTTACATATTAATTTTAATTAAAAGATGTTAAAATTAAATTGTTCAATATCGAATTCATAAAAACCAGTTTTACTTGTCTTGTATAGAAACAACAACAACACTTCAAGAAGAAAAATAAACATTTTTTTAATTTTCGTGTTTAAAATAATTTAAAAAATTAAGAAAAATTCCCGAATTCTCTTTGTGGTAATTATTAATTAAAATACACATTTTCAAAGTAGAATGATGACGAAAACCATATTGGGCCATTCTGCTGGTGTTTTTAATTGTGAGTGCTTCTAAAGGGTGATTCAAGTAGAGATACTTTTTTCAATAGCCTTTTTTTGACAGATCACGTGTGAGTCGTGTCATGCTGTCATGTTTTTTTGTTTAGTATTGTTTGGCATTTGATAATGGAAAGACTTACGCCTAAACAATTTTTACAAATCGTTCACCTTTATTACGAAAATTCGCGGTCTGTGAGGAATGTGTTTCGTGCACTTCGCTCATCTTATGGTCAACATAATCGGCCTAATGAGAATACCACCATTCATTATTGGATAATATTCGACCGAATAGACCACGTCCAGCACGCTGTGAAGAAAATATACCGGCCTTAGCTGAGAGTATACACGGAGAGTCGATTTGGCGCCGTTTGCAGCAACTCGGACCGTTATCGTGCCATGATAACCGACTATTTGATGCCTGAAATTAAAGCGCGTCATCTCGGCGACATTTGGTTTCAGCAAGACTGCGCCCCTTCCCACACATCGCATCAATCAATGGATTTATTGAGAGAACACTTCGGTGAGCACATAATTTCACGTTTTGGGCCGGTCGATTGGCCACCAAAATCGTGTGATATCACACCGTTCGACTTTTTCCTGTGGGGATATGTAAAGTCTAAAGTTTATGCGGACAAACCCGCTTCGATTCAGGCCTTGTAGGAAAACATCACGCGTGTCATTCGCCAGTTACCAGTCGAAATGCTCGAACCAGTCATCGAAAATTGGACTCAACGGATGGACCATCTGCGACGTAGCAACGGCCAACATTTGATAGACATAATCTTCAAAAAATAGATGCTAAAGAATGTTCTTTCAAATGATAAAAACATTCCCCATTGAATTTCAATTTTCTGTGTTTTTTTCTTAAAAGAAGTAGGGAACCTTGAAATGGATCACACTTTTTAAACAAACGGGAATACAAAAAAAGTGAAACATGTGTTATAGGAAAATAAATTATTATACTCTCTCTCTCTCTCTCTGGTTCCGCGGGTAAGTGTTTAGAACTATTCTTAAATAAATACATAAATACATTGTGATTATTTCAAAGGAAAACAATTTTGTTTGCAAGTTATTATTAAATCATGTTAAATTAACAGGAAGTAACTATGAAGCAAAATCCCTACCGAAAAATGTAAAATTAAAGTTGATTTCGACGATTTTACATTGATTTTTTTCTGTGTGTAGTAAATCATTGTTATGAAGATATTGTAAAGATTTCTTATGAAGTCATTGTAAACTTAACTCTTGACAGAAAAAATAACGTTTTCTTTTCCCATATGATGTGTGTAAATTTAAAATGTAAAAATCGTTTTATTTAAAACTAATATTTTTGAGTTATGACGATATTGCAGCAAATGTACGATATATTCTACAATTAAATTTTCCTACAGCGAAATAGTATTAAATTAAACATTTTTATTTGGGTCGATTGGAAAACTGGCTTAATGTGCTCTTCTACAATACAGCCGATTGATTCTGGAAACCTCACCTGTCTTTAAAAGAAAGATATCGTTTCTATGTTTTGATTTTTTTTAATAAAAAAATAAACGAAGAAAATTTTTAAATAAATAAATATACATTCAAATGTAATATAATTGTTAAGTTATAAACTAAATAAGTCTTAAACTAATCAAAAATCGACACAATTAAAAAGATACAATATGCAAAAGGTAGTCTGTATGTATGTATGTATGTATCTAAATATGTACGTATAGGGAAAATCATCTTCTCATACGTACTGCAATTTACTTGCCACAGTTACCCTTGTCGCAGCTACCACCTGATCCGCATTTGCATGAGGCACCGCAACCACAACTGCCAGTTTGACTTTGGGAAGAGCATTTGCAACCTAAAAAAAATTAATTATTTTTAATAGAAAGCTATTAATATAATTAAACAATTTAAATTTATCAACAATACACATATACTTATTTTTTTTTTTATTTTTACTTACCAGTTCCACAGGGGCAAGGCATTTTGATTGTTTTTTTAAGTTGTTTTACAAATAAAAAAGATGCAAGAAGAAAGTGCTCAGATATTGTTGTTTAAGCAACTTCAGATACTGACTGATGACTGTGCCACGAATGTATGAGGTTTTATAGATATGTTTCGTGTATACTTTTCAGCTCAAATACACACCGCACGACACTTCTCAAATAAAAACACTTGAAATGCTTACTTTTTAAGCTGAGTAGTGCGGTGTGCATTGAGGTCGCCAGACTACACCAAACCATGCTGCCGTAGGTATCTTCAAAATAAAAAACGCACGAATCCAATGTGAGATTGTTTTGGTACCGTGTGCAAAACTTACTTTAGTAGATTAGCGGGTTAAAAGGTATATTAAATATGTATGCAAATGTGGAAATTTTACTTAGCGGTGAAAATTAATATCTTTAATTCAATTGAAAGTCACGATCTCTTTATAAATCTTGATTTTCATTACGTACCTATTTACCAGAATTTCTCATAATTTCTATAACAATTTTCATTAACGATATACAGCGTAATTGAAGCCGTGTGCAACGTCATAATTTGTTTTATTCTTAATTGTTTACTTTAGTTTTACGAACAATTTTGTATCACATCATGATAAGAATCGAACGTTCGTAAAACGAACAAATAAAAAAAAAATAAAATAAAAGAATAAACAATTAATATACGAGCATTTCGCTTCGGATTGTTTTTGTTTTAGGTTTTTTGGGGGTATTTGATTTTTAGAATCAAGACAGCTATTTTAGTCTGCTGTCAGCAGTTAGATGAATTATTTAAAATGTAATTAAGAACAGTTTGCGGTTAGTTTAACAGTTAATGATAATTATTGTTAGATTATCTATCTGCACACAAAAAATATGTACGTTTATTCACCGATTATTTTTTTTCGATTTTAGATCAGTGCACTCAAAATATTATGTAGCTAATTTCCACAGAATTTTACATACATTTTTTAATTTTTTTATTTTACAGTTGATGCTTTACAAAAATATAGTTTAACCGACAAAAAATCAAACTACATAACAATATGTGACCTTCTCCGAGAAAAGGGACCTAGTGTGTCAAAATACGGGTTTGGACTTAAGAGTGGATTCTGGTACCTAAAAGGGTGTAGAATAAGATGAAATGAGTTAGATATCTGATAAAAATTTATTTACCCCATAAACATGTACAAAACGAACTTGGGAAAATCGATAAAAATATAATATAATGCGTTATGAAACTGTAAATGCGTTTATCTCAAAACTTCATTTTCACACACTAGGTCCCTTTTCTCGGAGAAGGTCACATATACATAAGTACAGAAAAACAGTAACGGTACAAACATAAATGTTAAAAAATAAATTTATTCGTAATTTTATTATATTTTAATACAATTTTAACAGTACGAAAAACGAATTTAATAATCCACAATCAGTTACTGTAATAATTTTATGAGTGTATTTACATTAAATAATATTTATTATGTACCGACATATAAAAAACTTTATTATGGCCTTTTTTTTGTTTTTTTTTTAAATTTTTAGGAAACTATGGCCCTAATCATGTAAAACGTAACGCCAAAGAATCACATTGAAAGCAAGAAAAAAATCACAAATATTTTTTAAATTTTGTTGTTGCTTTCTACAGATATTCACATTGCGTTTTAAAATTTCAAACGCTGCATTGCTTGTGGCGTTGAAAATTTTAAAACGGTGCATGAATTTTTGTAGAAAGCAACAACAAAATTACAAATTATTTATGACATTGTTTTTGCTTTCAATGTAATTCTTTGACGTTGCGTTTTACATGATAAGGGCCTAAATAAAATAATTGAAAAAGATTTTAAGGAAACAATAATCATTTTTTATCTTGATTTATAAATAAGGTTAAATTTACATTTTTGCATTAGCGCCATCTGTATGTTAAGCAGAAGAGTTGATAAGTAGAGACAGAAACCCTATTATTGAATTAGAGACACTACATAAAGTGCAACTTTCACAGTATAATACCACGACTCCAAAATAGTTCGATGTTGTCTGAATTAGAAATTTCTGGCAAATGCCTGACTTTCTTATAGACTTCGTACACTCAAAATATTTTGTAGCTAAAAAGAAAATACATTTATATCAACTGAAAATTTATTAAAAAACGGATCATATAAATTTCACTTAAATTAAATGAATTTTTCAAATGTTTTTTAATGTTGATTTCATAACATTAATGTTCTTTAACAGTTGATGTTGTTTCATTTCCATTAACTAACATAAAAAAAATACAAAAAAGTAGAAATGAATATTTAATGAGTTATTTTAGCTACCTACCAAATTATTAAAATAACTAGATTTTCTATTAAAATTGTTTTTAAAAAAACCTTCCACAAACAGCAACAATTTTACTTTAATTACAAAAACATTTATTTTCTTATATTTAATGCAAACTTACTGATCTTCGGGAGACCAACCCCTCCGACACATCTTTTTCTTTACAATCCTTCCAAATAATACACACACGTATACTAAAAACTGTTATTTGAAGTTAAGTTCTTTAGTTTCAGGCAAGACAAAAATAACTGAAAATATTATCTGTTCGTAAAATCAGTATTTTTTTGTAGCTAAAAAATATAGCTAAAAATTAATAGTTAAAAAAATAAATATATTTGTAAACTAACTCTATATTCATTACTTTTTTACTTAACTGAAAACGATTTTATTAAACAATAATCAGTTACTGAAATAATTTTCTGAGTGTACATTTTGTTTTCGGTTACTTAATATGTATACTAATTACATGTTCGGATGCAAGCATATCGATATCCATATTGTAGGCAAGCATTAAAAACTTAGTCCGCCATATTGGGTTTAGAGTGACGTCACCTTATTTACGAAGTATTCTCAGAAAACCCTTTCATTTGATACCCATATTGTAAGACTGCATTAAAAATAATTATTCAGCCATCTTGGGTGTTTCACCATGTTGGACTTAGCACAACGTCACCCAGCTAAACATGTATTGTCACCCAAACTTAATGATCATACAAAATTTCAGTACAATCGGCTGAAGATATCCGCTTTAAAGTTGAGTTTAAAACTTTATAAGTCCGCCATATTAGATTTAGAATGATGTCACTTTATTTTTCGTGTTATTCTTAGCAAGCCCTTTCACTTGATACCTTTATTGTAGAAGTGCATTAAAAACAACTAGTCCGCCATCTTGGACTTGCCACCATGTTCGATTTAGAATGACGTCAAACAGATTTTCATTAATTGTCATACAAAATGAGCCTGTATATACAATTTCAACTTAATCGGTTGAAGATATCTGCTCCAAAATTGAGTTTAAAGATTCCACCAAAATACGAAATCATTTTAAACCAAAAATAAAAGTTGAATTATTTCAAATTTTATCGAGAGCCAAGAATACTATCTACACATTTTTGAAAATTTTCTTTTTAAGTTTTATCCTTATAACAACTCGTCTTGTTCCAAAAAAGCAAAGCTTTGGCCCCTGTGAATATTGGATTAAAAAAAATGTCAGGGATCAAATGTTAGCATTTTCTGAGAAGATTTAAGTTCAAGAATAAAAAATAAGTATCAGTTGTAAAATATAACAGAAAAAATTAGAGATTATAAAAAAATATATATTTGAAATATGGGCATTTCCTGGGATCACGAACGTACGTTCGTACGCTTTTTATGTACAAATAATATGGAAAACAAAACTTTTTCCTAGCATTTTTTTTGCAATTCGATAGCATCTTGGTAGCTCTATGTTTAGCCCAAAAGATGGAATTCATCGAGCTTAAGTTTTCATAATAATAGTTATAAACATGTGGTCACGAACGTACGGAAAATAGAAGTCAACTTTGGCTGACATTTGTGAAATGTAAAAATCTGGGAAATGGGAAGGAATATTCAAACGTGATTAATTTATTTTAAAAGTGTATTAATGTAGGTCTCTATCCAGTATTTACACAAGAAAATATCTCTATTGGTTTTTGTTTAATTGGCTTAAGCACCGGTCGCGAGCGTACGGGTCGCGAACGTACGATTTTTCCATATGTTTTAACCGTTAATTAACCGAACTTTTTATCTTCTCCTTACACTTTTCTCTTCTTAATTGATTGTAATAGAGAAATTTTAAAGAAAGAGTGCAAACACAACAAATTTTTTTGCATGTAAAATAATTAAACATAAAAATGTCTTTAGAAGTAGCTTAAAACGAAAATATTAAATTTTCCAGTTTCCAGCACAATTTCCTCAAGTATAACAGCTAAGATATCATATATAGCATTCTATTATAAAAACAAGGACTTTTTTATAATTATAAACAATAAAACACGATGATTATCAACATTTTATTTTTCCATCCCTTTTACTCTGAAGCTCAACAAAAAAAGGAAAATTAATTTTTTGTTCCTATCAGTCGAATTTTACGGTTTGTCGCGCAAATTAAAGGCTAAGATACCACCTATCGAGCGAAAAAAAATAACATAAAAATACCGTTCCAGTCAAAAGTTATGGAATTTTTACCGCCTTCTTGTGAAATAAGCCACTGTGTGTCGTACAATTTTGCTTGCTATGGAATACCATATGAGCCAGCTTGCCTTCACAGCTTCAGGACACGTAAGGACTTCTTTGTCGACATTTAAACTTTGGCATAAAAACATATCCAAGAAAGAAAGGGAGACGCTAACGAACTGTTCTTATTATATTTAAGGAACATTTTATAATATTTCAATTTACAGATGTGGATAATTGTTTCTGGAACGTATAACAAGACCAATTAAACTTAATAGTTAATGACCTTAAAGTAAATTTTCACGATATCGAAATTTTACTTTAAGGTCATTAACTATTTAGTTTAATTGGTCTTGTTATACGTTCCAGAAACAATTATTCACATCTGTGTTTAAATAAAAGTACAAAAGTTACATTTTTAAGTTTTTATTTTTTACTGGTTTATTAAAGCCAAATCAACAGAAGTTACTTAAACTAAGTAAAACATTTCAGATCTAGACGAAAATTAATAAAAAATTTTATTTTGTTAAACAAAGGTCTAAATTAAATACAGATTGGTCCAATTCTGCTAGTAATGTAATTTACTTATTGGATCCGCATTTGCACGAATTACCGCAACCGCAATTGGCAGCTTGGCTTTGAGAAGTACATTTGCAACCTGAAATTTAAAAAAAAAAATATGTACTATATGAAATAAAATAAGATTTTCTAAAAAGTTTCTTTTGTTTACAACTTACCAGTTCCACAGGGACAAGGCATTTTGTTGTAACAGTTGGCTTTGGGGGTTTTTTTGCAAGAAAAATATCTTTGTTGTTTAGGCAAGTTTTGCTTTTGACTGATGGTTTTACTTCGATTGCATGGAATATTATAGCTTTGATTGTTGTCAAACACTTTTTAGCTGACTTCAAGAGATTTTTCTAAATTTTGGGCTGAATGGTGCCGTGTGCATTTGCCATACATCGATCAAATACTAAATTTTGCGCACTACACTAAAATAATAAAAATTGTAAAGTGGTGACGTGTGCAAAAATTGTTGTAAACTGAAGGAATTAAAGATAAACATAAATTATATTTAAAAGAAATTGGACAAGAAGCTATATCTTTCTTAAAACATTTTATCATATATTTTAAACTATTTCCACGATTTCAAGCTGTTAATGTATTGTTATCTTTTTTTGATCGCATACTAACAGCAACATAACAGAAGTCGTGTGCAACGTCATAATTTGTTTAGCATGTATTAATTTTATTTCTGCTGATAAAAAAAAACAACGTAATAACAATAAACGATTCTTTAATACGAAGAAATATTATAATTACGGTGACCATATTTTCGAAACTTAAATACAGTGCAGCAGTTTAAATATTCGTTTAAGCACGCAGAAGTAGCTCAAAGTTATCCCCCAACCAAAAATGTTTTAATAAACATTAAAGCTATGGTCACTCTAAAAAATTTATAGTTTTGTTACAAAAACAAACATTAATTGTGGCATAAAGCAGGGATTGAAATAAGATTTTGTACAAATTTGTTCTATATGACTAGAAATCAGACTGTAGAATTTCGTGACGATCGGCCCATAATTTCCCACTGGACCCATATAAAGCCTACTCTCGGAATACAGTTTAGTAAGCCTAAGACCGTAAGAAATAGTGCTATTGTAATCAAATTTGGAACGTCAATGTTTTATAGGACTAGAAATCACACTGTAAGATTTCGTTATTTATTACGGTTTTAGTCGTACTAAAATAGTTTCCGAGAGTAGGCTTTATATAGCGCATATGGTAAATTATAGACCGATCTTCACGAAATTTAGCAGTGTGATTTCTAGTCCTACAAATTTGTAGCGTACCGAATTTAATTATGTTAGTGTTATTTATTACAGTTTTTTGGCGTACTAAACTGTTTCTCGTCCCGGGAATTCCCGGTATTTTCAGTTGTTTTCAATAACCACTTTCCCGGGAATTTATTGCGTGATTCCCGGGAAATTTTGAAGAAAATCTTTTTTTAAAACTTTAGTAAATTTATGTCAGACTTGTGTCTTTAGTATTTCATATTATGGTAAAGTCAGTCCTCCATCAAGAAGCACAACCATATTATGGTTGCCTCCGAACATGTTTTTGTTAATAATTACTAAAATATGTTAAACAATTATTATAGCATGGTTGGTTTTCAACAATAGCATGTTACTCTTGGAAAAGAGGAAAATACTTTTGTTAATTTCAAAACAAAATATAGATGCAACCACAATATGGTTGGCGCTTCATGATGGAGGACTAATTTAATAATAATATGGTAGGTGACCATATTTAAACATGTTTTATCTCTACGTGTGGCAGTTAGTATGTATACCCTCATTTACTACTAGTGCTGGAGGGTACAAACAAGACAAAATATTTTTGTTGTAATACCGAGGCCACCTTAGGTAAATACACCATGATAACTATTATGTACTCTGCTGCTGTTTTTAAAAGAACAAAACAGCTGTGTTGTGTGTGTAAACAATGCCTAAATTTTTAAAAAAGACATGTTATTAAACAAAAAACAATGTCTACCGTTTTCTTTATTATTTAAGCATTAAATTTCTTGTGAGAAATCTTATTGTTACATTTCTTTATTGTTATACCCTCCACCACCACTAGTGGAGAATGAGGGTATACTAAGTTTGTCATTCCGTGTGAAACTTTTTTATTATACATCTAACACCCCATAAAATATACATATTCTGGCTCCATGAGTAATTCAAAGTAGATTAAGCCATGCCCGTCTGTCTGTCCGTCTGTTGAAAACACGTTCACTTTTGAAAAATTCAAAAGAAAAGAACAAACTTGGTGTCAAATTGCCTAAGCAGTTTGGGTTTAAAATCCAGCAAAATCCGTTCAGTGGGATCACCACCCTAAAAAATTGATTTTGTTACAAAAACTAGCAGAAATAGTGGAATAATGCACGGAATGGTATACGATTGTGCACAAATTCGTTTCATACTGTAAAATTTCTTGAAGTTCGCTCAATAATTTACGATAGGTCCCAATAACGCCTACTCCCGTAAAAAGCTTAGTACGCCTAATAAATAACGCTATCATAATAAAAATTTAATACTTCACAGTTTTATAGCACTAGAAATCACTCTAATCAATTTCGTGATGATCAGTGCACTCTGATGATTTACCTTAGATCCCATATTAAGCAGCCTTATGAAATTCACGGTAAATGCTTAAACTAATTTCACTGCTATATTGAAATTGATTTTATTTACGTTTTATAATTCCCAGAAATAACTCTACAGAGTTTTGGGAATATTGGGCCATAATTTAAGTTCACCTCTTGAAAATCACTTTAGTCCGGCTTAAAATGTTACGAATCATGATATTTTACTCAAGCTAGTTGAAATTTATAGAAGAAAAGTGTAAAACTCTCTGATTGTCCAATTTAAATGCTGACGTCCGTTTTTATAAAGATTAACTAATAATATATATGTAGATGCCATATAGAGCCCACTCCTAAAATATTAGAGCTGTCAATAGAGGGGATCAAAGATTCGGCGCATCCGAATATAGCACTCTAACTTGTTTAATGTTAAAACCTTCTTACAAAAATTACAAATACTTTAATTTTTAAACGTTTTTTTTATTTAATAAAATGTACCATATATGCAATTGTACTTTTTAATATTCGATTGTACCAAAAACGGTAGAATTGTACCAACTTTTGCATCCCTTTAAAATTGCGTGCAGCCTACATCACAGCTTTAAATTTTTGTGAATTTTTTTATTGCATTTGGTTATTTTATTTTTACATTTTGGTTACAATTTTTTTTTGGTCTTGGCAACACTGACTGTAACCATCATTTTTTTTTGTGTTTAATATCGATGCTTTGATTTCACTTATACAATCCGTGAAAATATAAAAAAGTACTTACAACCAGGGCTGCCAGATAAAATTGTGAAAAAATCGGCAGTTTCCTGAGAAAAAATCGTCTTTTTCTGTTTAAACAATCGTCAAAAGAATCGGACAATTAAAATTTAGATTTCAAACAAAGTTTGTTCGATTTTTATTTAAAAACAAGCAAACAAAAACATATTATGTACATATACCACCGTATGTTTATGAAATTGTTTGTTAAATTTAGCAAACGTTTGTTAAGTAAAATTTTCATAAATAATTTGTTTTGTAAACCTTTAATTACTATATTATAATAATCTAAGGTTTTTTCAAAGTCTTAAGAATAAAAGGTACTCTCAATCGGGCCATTTTCTAAAAATTTCAAATTTGTATACCGTTCACCACAGAGGGTATATAATGTATACCAGAGATCAGCAATGAATCGCTTTTTCGCTACTCATACTGACTCATGAAATTTTAAGTATAAGTGAGTAGAAATCATTTAAACTCAACTACTCTAATTCACTCGAACTCACAAATATGAGAGTGACGTCGACTCATACTCACACATTTAAAAATGACCTCAATTTAATTTGTAATTTCAGGAAAATACTTATAATACTCACATTGATTCAGCTCATTTAACTCATCCAAGTATATTTACAAGTTTAGTCATTTAACAGTTTCTAACTAGTATAAAATGTATAAAAATATAAAAAAGCATAAAATTGTAAGTTTATACAGAAACATTTTGGGGAAATTACATTTTTTTATTATTATTGATATTTATGAGCAGGTTGTAAAAAATGGATAGAAATAGTGAGATAAAGGAAAAACTAAATAGCGGAGTTTTCCAATTAGTGAAAAAACGTAAGGGTAGAAGCCCATTGTGGACTCACATTTTGCTTCGCTTATACACATTGAGTTCTGTTGAATCTAAATCAACCACTACCACTAAGTATGAGTACGATGAGTAAAATCAAACTTCTGAGTGAATATGAGTTTCGATCGAATTACAATAAGTATGAGTGCGTATAAGTACAAGAAATTATGAGTCATGATTCGGCTCTACTCACTTTTTCACTACTCATTGCTGATCTCTGATGTATACAAGTTCGTTTTTTTATAAGTTTGTCATTCTTTTTGTAATTGCTACAACATTAATGTTAGGCCCTATAAAGTATATACATATGTATATTTTGAGTCCTTATGAATGGCAAAGTTGGTATAACGATGTCAATCTAACCATGTGTTTGTTGAAATAGGATTTCCGAAGACTCGTATATAAACACTGCTATACATTTATGTTAGATATAGTACGGAATAGTGTGCTATTATATTTCAGCCAGATCGGTCTACAAATGCCTAAGGTATGAACAAGCTGCCTGTAATTTATACCCATAAATCTCTCATTTTGACCTGTAAACCTTAACTTCTATAAATCTTTTTTAAATTTATTAATATTTTTTATTTTTTACCTGAAATATTCTTTCTTCACGAAATTATAGTTTTAGGATGATTAAATTTGGCCTACAAATGTTTCATATATATAGAGTATTAAATGTTAAAAATGAGCCAAAACAGTCTATAACTTCACCTGCTCCCCACACGAGTGAACTCTCAATCTCAAAATCAAGGTTTTGGTACGAGTTTTTACTAAAATTGACTTGACTCAAAATTTTGCTTTTGCCCATAACATTTTTTATGGAAAAGAACAAAAATGTTTTTTCTTCTGTGCTGCCTAATAACAAACATCAAAAGATTTAAAATTATCTTATTTTGAAGACTGAATAAAATCGTCACTTTTTAGAAAAAAATCAGCAAATCGGCACTTTGCATATTTCGGAACCAAAAATCGTCAAAATGACGATAAATCGTTAATTCTGGCAGCCCTGCTTACAACAGACTTTTGTTCTCTTTTCTTAAACACGAAAATAGTTGCATTCTATTTTCATTCTACAAAGTCTTATTTCTTTGTTTTCTATTAGTCAATTCACAAGGTATCCTAACATGTCATATTGTCAAAATGTCCTAATATTTCACAATGGTTTAAAAATATTGTTGTACGGCTCAGACGCTCAGCGCTGGACTTTTCTGATTAATTACGACAGCACAATAAACACAGCAAGCAACGTTCTATTTATTTAAGACACTTTTTTGTTAACAAACCAACAACAATATTTTTAAACCATTTTGAAATATTAGGACATTTTGACAATATGACATGTTAGGATACCTTGTGAATTGACTATATGTTAAATAAATAAGACCATTTTTTAATGCAAATACCAATTCGTGCGCCCTCTGGATGTAAATTACATACAAAAATCATTATAGTAATAACAGCTTTGACATAAACCTCATATTCTTTAATTATCTTCAGTGAACGCCAAATATTTTTACAAGTTCCAATTTACAAAAGTATATAATTTATTTCGTCATACATTTATTATTAATCACTTAAAAACTTATAAAAATTGCGGACCCGGTTCTGGAACGAATTTAAGTTAAAGTTATAGAAAAATATTTAATACAGGTTGGTTGAGTACTGTACGGATATCAATCGGAATCCCCAAACTTTAAAATACATAAAAAAGCCCTTAATATTTGTTGAAAACTTTTTACATATTAACAAAATAAAAACAAAGAAATATTAATTACTTTTTCTTACATATAAAATTAAATGTTTAAGAAAATGAAGTCTATTACAAAATTACAGCAAATAAGAGTTCCATATTCGGTTGCGCCGAATATTATAACCTTAAATTCGGCAGTAAATTTGTGTAGAGGCCTTGTGAAATTTTGGCCCAATTTTGTTAATTTTTATTATTTAATACTCCTTATACATAAAAAATATGTGAGCTTAATTTCATTGTCCAAGCTAATAAGGGCGCTATTATACGAAAACCACTAGTTTGGGAAGAAAACAGTAGTTATTTGCCTAGAACTCGCCCATATACAAACAGATTTTGGTAATTTTCCCTAAAACTATTCTACTAAGTTTAAAATAAAAAATAAAGAAATAAAAGTTCTTTTATTTATAAAAAATCAAGTTCTTTTATTTATAAAAAATAAAGTTCATAGTTGAGTTATAGGGAAATTAAAAAAATGCAAGGTTTATGGGTAAAAATTAGAGATTTATGCTAAATTAGAGAATGTTGTGGGTTTTTGCTCATATCTCAGCTATTGGCGGACCAATCTTTTTAATAGCAAACTATTCCGGTATATATGTGATATAGATATTTATTTGACAACTTAGTCCGTATCATATCTATCTATTGTCTCGAAGAAACCAAATTTGTACGGAAGTGAAAAACGCTTATTATAAAGGGTGATTCATCGTGAGGTTTGATGTATAATGTTAAATAAAACGTATATATTTGAAAGTCAACTTAAAATTTTTATTATCGATTTAAAGAACAATTTATGGCATTTACTGTTTGAAAATGATATCATGTAAATGTTGGGCATGACTACGTCTAGGATGGTCCATTTGGAAGGTCCAACTTTGGGCGACTCGTTCGAGCATAGCGACTGGTATCACGTAAAATTAAGTGCTAACCAAATTAATTTCTCAACAAGGTCATTGTTTCACGAGCTGTATGGCTCGTAGCGCCGTCTAGTTGAAACCAGAGCTTACCGAGACCACGCGTTTGAATTTTAAGAAGCACATATGTAGTGCGTTAACATGGCGCGATACCGGTTACCATTGACGGTAACAATCTGATTTGACTAATTTTTGAAGAAATATGGACCAATGATTCCACCTGCCCATAAGTCACAGCATATCGTTGTTTTTAATGGATGTAATGGCAGCACTTGGTACTCTACGGGTTGCTCTCAGCCCAAATACGGCGATTTTGATTATTAACGTACCCATTGAGCCAGAAATGTTCTTCATCATTTAACAAAATTTCACGATAAAATACCGAATTTTCCTTGAGTTCCGAATGGACCACCTCAGACCTAGTCATGGCCAACATTTACAAGCTATCATGTTAAAAAAGCTAATGCCATAAATTGTTCTTTTAGCCGATAATAAAAATGCTAAGATCACTTTAAATTTATGTGCTTTACTTTGCACTATAAATCAAATCTCACGAAGAATCACCCTTTCTCACCCTCTCTAGAAAATGTAAAACTAATAAAATGTTGGTTTTTTTTAAAGCAAAACAAAAAAGGTACAACTTGAAAATTGTGTAAACCTGTGACATACACCCAATTTTCACGGGGGCTTTTACGACGTAATTTTTTCTTCAAACCCTTTTGAAGCAACTTCCAAAAATCCTTTGCGTTTATACGATGATTTTTGGTTGCATGTCTTTTTTTATTTACTGTAGGGCCTTGATTATTCGTAATTCGTCTAACCGGTAGCATCAATTAACCGTGAAATAAACAGCATTTGTTGGCATTGGTGTGCATGTTCGGCTATAATAATTTGTTCCCCATATTATTTAAAAACACATAAAAAGATTGATAATCCAGAATGTTGCCGGTCCCATTTGTTATGGATAATCGAGGTCTCACTGTATTTTTAACCTGACACCAGAAAAATAATAAAACGTATCAAGAATAAGTTATAGAGAAATATAAAAAACGACATGAAAAATACAAACCGAGTCTTCTTTTCTCTCTTTCTTGTTTACACCGTCTGCCAACAAACAAAAAGCATAAAAGCCACCGTGAAAATTGGGTGATACTTGTATGTACAGAAAAATATCGATTCTTGCACATACTCGCAGTGCTAGGACACCTCGATTCTTGCGACATGAAAATTTTTCTAATGATATACTCAGTACTTTATTTTACATGTGAATAGTGTAGATTTATTTGTTTATTTATTGGCCACTCTAAACTTTCTCCGATCCCGGTTTTCATTGCGGGCAATAATCGAGCTGTTTACCGTTTTCACCTGTGGAGAAGGCTATAAAAATTCATTATAAATTATATGGTTTTCGCTGCAGATAAATTGATTGGCCAATAAATCGAAACTATTAACATCTTAACTGTTAAAAAAGTGAAAATTACTCCATTTATAGGCATTGATATTATTAGTTAAGGTCGATTTACAGTATCACACAAGTCTTACCTATTTTGACGAAAATGCATCTCTGATCTTATTATTGTTCGAAAATTTTCAAAAAACAAGTAACAACTTATCATTGTAGGGTTGTATTTTTTAAAAATACGTAAAATATGAATACGTTGTGTGAAAATGTAAAGCAGCTATAGGGAATACTTTTGAGCATTTGGTAACAACTTAGCGATGATTGTATAAAAATCCTCATAAAAATATTTTATTTTGTAGTTAGTACCATTCACCCCTATTATATAAGTCGTTGTCGAAGTCGACATTAATTTTTATTTGTTGTCACATTAAGTCGACGACTATATCACTTCGACGTTAATTTGGTATTTTATATGAAAGTTGTGTCGACGTCGACTAGTTATCGAAAATCTGACAAAAAAAAAATTCCATCTCCAATTATTTTTCTATTATTTTTATTCTTCATCATTGAAGCTAATTTTTTAACGCTATTTATGCTATTTGCCGATATTTTGTTTATTTTTAACCGACTTAGCGATTTCAAATTAATTTTAGAGTTTCAATTTAATTTTGATTTTTTGCGAATTTTTGCCATATTCGTGATAAGAGCTATTTTTACTGTAAGTTTTCTGATTTTTTATAGCTGTAACGATTATAATCGTTAAAATTGTAATGGTTACTAATACGACGTTGCTATCATGCCACTGCTAGCAATTTTTTGCGAATTTCCGCTAACTTTGCAGTTGTTACCAAATTTTTGCCATTCCGTATAGTTTTAGGAACTTTAAATCCATTTTATGGCTTGTTTGAAATATTATAAATTTTCGCGAATTTCTGCGATTTTTTAAAAAATTTTTTTTTGCTATGTGCCGACATGATTTTTTAGTCGATTAGCGATTTCAAAAAAAATGTTAGTGTTTGTTTCCAAGTTTACAATTTTTCGCGAATTTTGGCCATGTTTGCGATAGAAGCGATAGTTTCCGGATTTTTTTACAGCTTTAACGATTTTTAATATAATATTAGACTTTGCAATTTGCAAATTTTTGCGAATTTTACAATTTTAACCGAATTTTTGCCATTCCTTATAGTTTTAGGGGCTTTCGCAAACTTTTGCGGTAGTCGTCTTAAATTAAAATGTTCGCGAATTTTCGCTATTTTATCAAACTTTTTCGCGTTTAATTTCCTAATAAAATTTGTGCCCAAAACTTCTTTTAGATTTGCATTTTTTATTTTAACGTATTTAATAAATATGTTTACATTCTACCTAAAATCTCTTTAACTTTCATTTGAGTCGTCGCAAAATTTCCTGTTGACTAGAGGCAATTATATTCGACGTCGACTTAAAAGCGCCTTAGAAAATATTAAGTGACTGTCAATTGTAATCGATTATTTGTCAATAACTACTCAGAAAATACAATTACTGTTCCGGTGCCGTCGACTTTCATAATAGGGCTGATTATCTTACGGCGCCCTGTGCTTACGCCACAACTAACAATATCTTGCAATTTTTCAAACTTCTACATCTGCGCCTGAACGGATCAATAAAAACAATTGGCATAATTTTAAGTTTTTTTACTATTTCATATTTTTGACAAACTTAATACATTTAATGTAAGTGAAAGGATAAATTTAAATCCTAAATAAAATAAATTGGACAAATCGTATCATTTAAGACTGAAAAGCAATTTACTTGCTGGATCCGCATTTGCAGGAGGTACCGCAACTGCAATTGCTAGTTTTGTTTTCGGCAGTGCATTTGCAACCTGATGTAAAGAAATAAAATAAATAGATATTGGGAATTATTTCTTTTTTCATAAGCAACTTTATTATATTCAACATTTTTCATTTTTTTTCGAATTTATTCTATGAGTTAAATTTCAGTTATGTATTTTATAAAGCTTTTTGTAATAGCTTTTCATAGAATAAATTCGAAAAAAAAATGAAAAATGTTGAATGAAATAAAATAAAGTTAATTACTTAAAATAAAATTTTGTATCATAAAACTTACCAGATCCACAGGGGCAAGGCATTTTGTTTAATAGTTTGTTTAAAGTTTTGTTAAAAGAAAAATATCTTTGAATGTTTTTAAGCAACTTTTGTTACTGAGTGATTGATGTCTTTGCTTCAATTGTATGCTGTTTTATATAGATAGTTCTTGTTATGCACTTTTAAGCTAAGTAGTGCAGTGTGCACTTGCTTTACTACTATAAGTGTGCACACTACACCACATTGTGCGCACGAACGCACAAATTTACAACAACGAACAGTTTTTTAAGTAGTTCTGTATGTTACTGTAGTGCCTTGTGCAAAATTTATTCTAGATTTAATAATGTGTTTAAAGATTTAAGAAATGTTTAATATTAGTTTTACTTAAAAACTATTAACTATTTTTCAAATCCTTCTTTTTAGTTTTATGATTGAGCTAATTTCGGTAAAGCGAAAATAATTTTGCTCAAATATTAGGCATTTTTCTATATTTACACGAATCCAAGTAAAACGTAAAAAATTCGTGTGCAACGTCATAATTTGTTTTTTATTTTTATTTACTTTAGTTTTTTAAATCAATATGATAAGCAAAATATGATAAGAATTTAAAGATTCGTTAAGAAGGAATATATTGCTTTAGAAAATTCTTATTGCGCACTAATTTCATTCGTCTAAAACATTTTGGGTTTTAACTTTTTTAAATGACACCACCGTTTTAGTTAGTTGTTAACAGTTGAAATGCTTATTTAAAGAATAAAATTTGGTAATCGGATAAATGTACTCGTATGTGTTTTTTTTCAAAGTCTTATGGAAAATTTCACCAAGTCAAATAAAAATAAACTTATACGAAAAACTACATATACATATTTAAATATGAATTGATATTTAAATAGAATTATAGAATAGAATATTAAATAAACCGATCGTTTATTAAGTAACAAGTTCATAGGAAAATTTTTTGGCAAATCATTATTAAATTTAAAATATTTTTATATATAAATACTGATAAAATACTTTGCGTAAAAATATTAAAAAACATTTATTATAAAAATTCTTTTAAAAAATAAAAAAAGTAAAAGATATCTGTTTCAGAAATTACGCATAGGCCTGCAACTATACTTCGTTATGGGCCTTCGAAAACTCGTAAACGTTGAGGTTTTGCGTTTTTTTGTTGCAATTCAAATTTAAATTTAAAAAATGTATACGAAACATTTAAAAGAGTTACATCAAATTGTTGCCTGATTTAACATTCCGTGCAGTGATGTTAACTTCTACTTTTTCAAAAAAAATTCTCGTTTTTTAGAAGATATAACCGTACGCAAAAGTTTTTAATCAGAACAGTATTCTTAAATTTTTTATATGTGTTTTAAGAAAAAATTTGAATGAAAATATTTGTTTTAAGACACATTTTTAACCCAAGTTATTGTATTTTTTATTAATATGGCAGTAAAATATTCATACTGACTGACTGACTGACTGATTCATCATCGCACAGCCGTAACGACTAAAGTTAAATTTGGACCGGAGCTTGGTCTCTCGCCAAATCGATCCACTAAGACGACTCAAAATTTTTTTTTTTCATAACTACCCGCTGTAAAAATATCGGGCAATTTCGACTAATTTTTTGGTAATGAAACGATTGGTTTAAAAATCGTTTTTCGTATGCCTTTTATTCCATTTTAAATTAAAAAAAATTTTTTTTGCTTCTAGCACTCTTTATTTTATTAATATTTTTTCTTCTACTGAAATTTTTAAAATTTCTTTATGATCAGGTGCAATATGTACGTTATGAACATTAACCCCCATATTCATAAAAAATATTTAAGGCTTATAGCAGGTTTATGAAAAGAATATTCTATGAAAATTTTTTTAATAAACCTTTTACTGTAAAAAATTTACGGCCTAAGTTATAAAAAATTAAGCATGTCAATAAAGGGTTTATGAAACAGATTTTGTATATATTTAAAAGTAGGCCGTAAATGTTTTAAAGTAGGGATACCAATCGGAACTGGATTTCGCAAATCAAGGGATTCGGGATTTTTAAAAATTTTTCAGGATATCAGAATTTTTCGGGATTCGGAATTTTTGAAAGTCTTAAGATAAATGTTTTTATAGATATTTATGAAAAAAAAACATCTTTAAAATGGATTTACAAACAAAAGTTTTTAAATTCATTTAATATTATAAGCTTGTTTAATGAATATATTGATTACTGAAATTTGAAAAAATTAAAAATTGGGATCTTTTTCTTAATTAATGATTCATTTAATTAAAAATAGATAAAAAACAACAACGCATGATTTCCAACAATGTGTTAATTGGTTCAATTAAAAAATAATTAACATAAAATCTATATTTTACTCAATTACCTCAGTTGTTTCAAACTTAATAAAAAAAATTATTAATATAGTAATTGAATAGAGCAAACTATTAATTGATTTATTTGTAAGATTCTTTTAAAATTCTTATTAAATAAATTAAGATAAATAATTGAAACTTGAATTCGAATTTAATTAACAGAATAATTTTTTTAGTTATAAGAATCTTATTTTACCAAAAATACATTCTTATTCCAACCGCCACTAGTGGTAGGAATTATGTAGTGTATAAACAACACTAAAGTAACTTCGTGAAATCGCTCCATAAATTACCTTAGGTCCCATTGCCACTCTCGGAAAACACTTTAATAAGCCTAAACCTGTAAAGAGTACAGTTTAAATTTTGCATTTGGTGCACGAGTGGAATCAATTAGATAAGACCACGAAACTTTCGGCTTTTCTTTTTGTTTTGTGCATTTAAAAAGACATTTATTTCTTTAATTAATTTTCTTCTTTAATAATTTTCAGCACTTCTTACATTAAAATTGTTTTAAATTGTTGGGCACGCTTAAAAAGAATACAAAGTTTAACTTTTTTCTTTCGTTTTCAATGACAGTATTAACAGAGTTAATAAAATAAATATAAAATATTAACATTGTGTTCCCAATATTTCTCAAGGGAGAATGTGTTGATTAATTTCTTTGTATAAAAAAGGTAAAAATAAAATTAAGTTAACGATTTCGGGATTGACTAAATGACAAACTCAATATATCTTCATACCCCACTGTTAAGGGTTATAAAACTGTATAAAAATTTGTTATTAAGTATATTGCAAACGGTTACATACATATATGAATTTGTTAAACGGTAAATATGTTTTAGAATTCCTACTTCGTAATGTTGAGCTTTCAGTTCCTTATCGCCTTTTCAGAAATTTTATTCCCCTAATCCTAGGACCACAACTGGTTCGTACGTCGTTAGAACGCAAGACGTATCGCCGTAAATTTCTAAAACCACGCTCTATTTACACACAATTCCATCGTAGATGAACTTTGTTTTCCTTTGAAAATTATATTAAAACAAGTTAAAGTGCTATATTCGGCTGTGCCGAATCTTTGATACCCTCCACCGACAGGAGTGAGTTCTATATGATAAATACATATATATTATTAACTAAGCTTCACAAAAACGAGCGTCAGCATTAAAATTTGTTGCGGTTTAGACATGAATTAAATTATTGACCGACAATAAAAAAATTTTATGCGTTTCTTGTTAGGACTTTGAACAGGCTTGAGTAAAATATCATGATTCGTAAAAGTTTTAGCCGAACTAAAATAATTCTTGGGAGTGTAATTTGTATTGGACCTATGGTAAATTATGGCCTAATCATCCGAAAATTCTGAAGACTGATTTCTAGTATTACAAAAAATAAATTACAATAAATTTCAATACAGCAGTGTAATTAGTTTTAGCGTTAACAGAAAATTTCACAAACTTGCATGATATTTTTTCTGGCCATATGAATTTAAGTAAGATTTTACCGCAATATCTATATCTGTGATGGTTTAAGGCGAATTTTATTATTTTCCCAAAGTGAGCTTTATTTGGTTTTAGGCGCAATAAACTGTTTTCCGAGAGTAGGGCTTATATGGGGACTAGCGTAAATTATGGACCGATCTTCAAAAAATTTTACATTGTGATTTCTCGTCCTATAAAACTGTGACGTACCGAATTTTAGTATGATAGCGTTATTTATTATGGTTTTAGGCGTACTAAACTGTTTTCCGGGAGTAAGGTTTATATGGGAACTAGTGCAAATTATGGACCGATCCTCAAAAAATTTTACAGTGTGATTTCTGGTCCTATAAAACTGTGACGTACCAAATTAATGTATGCTAGCGTTATTTATTGCGGCTTTAGGCGTACTAAACTGTTTTCCTCGAGATGGGTTTATATGGGGCCTAGAGTAAATTATGGACCGATCGTCACGAAATTTACCAGTATGATTTGCAGTCGTACAAACCAAATTCGAGCAAAATTTTATGTCATTCCGTGCATTAATAAACCATTTATGTTAGTTTTTGTATCAAAATTATCAATTTTTTCAGGGTGGTGGTTCCACATTTTGATTCATAGTTCTGATCCTACTGAACCGATGTTGCTGGATTTCAATCCCAAACTGCTTAGGATAACTAGAAGCAATTTGAGGCCAAGTTTGTTCTTTTCTTTTGCGTTTTCAAAAGTGAGCGTGTTTTCAACAGACGGACAGACAGACGGACATGGCTAAATCGACTTAGAATTACTCAAGGAGCCAAAATATATATACTTTATGGGGTCTTAGATGTATAATAAAAAAGTTTCACACGGAATGACAAACTTAGTATACCCTCATTCACCACAGTGGTGGTGGAGTGTATAAAAAGTACTAAAATGTCATACGTATGTATATTGAATTCTATGATCCTATTGACATCAAAATAACCTCTTAAGTGCCTTAAAATAATTTTAATCTTAAATTTTTCGTTTTTGTTATATAATAGATACTATGTTTAATTATTTTAAGCGTAATAGCCAGTAAGAAATATTTGTTTCATTTGAGTAATAAGTAAATAAATAAATAAAAATTTTTGGGAGGGAGTCCCGGGAATTTTATTTTTATTTCCCGCTTTCCCGGGAATCCAAAAAGTGCGGGGAAAAAAAAATCTCTAAATACAACACATTTCTTACTTAAATTATTTTTTATATACGCAAACTGAGTCCATTTATGGTAAATTATTACAGGGGTGTGCTGGAAATCGAAAACGTAAAACGCAAGAATTTTAAAAGTCGTTTTTAATAAGATTTCTGTAATAAAAAAATTTTTATGACAAATATTATACAAAACTTTCTCTATTAAACAGAATTAAATAACAAAAATGATAAACAATAGAAGGTTTGATTTTAAATGCCATTTATATTTGAAACCGTTTTATAAACAAAATTCTGTTTTTCATTAAACTCTTAAATGAAAATTGATTCACCAATCTGCTACATTTAACACTAATTTAAGTTTCCATTGGGTATAACTAAGCAAAACAAAAACAACAGGCAAAGCAAAAATAAGCAGCTGACCTTGTAAATTACATAACATTCTTTTTCATGATAGCGGTATTCATTTTTTGGTGCGTTTTTAAGCAACTTTGCAATGCGAACTTTGCAAATTAGGTAACAGCTGATATTCAGAATTATCATTGGTCCTGAAAATTTCCAAAGAGAAGTTTGATTTTGTGAAATTGTTTTAAAATGCCACGAAGCAGTGCAAACAAAATACATATTGTCGAAAAAAGTTTTGGTATTACGGAAAAGCAATGATGTGTCAATTGAAATTCTGTGCATTTTGTTGCCAGACTGCAAGCAAAAGCTACAATATTTTGCATTTGCACTTTCGCAAGACCATTATCATCAAACAATGAACTCTGCTGGTATTTAGTAGTGCAGCCGTACTTTTGTCTTATGTAAAAAAAATTTCATTTTAATAACTGTAAAGAAATAATACTGTTTTTAAATACAATTTAATTTTGAATAAAAATGAACTAACGAACAATTTTATGGTTTGATTTTAAATCACGTTTCTATTTGAAATCGTTTTAAATGCCAAATTATGTTTTTCACTAAACCAGAGCTTAACAATTTTTTACAGCTAAGTCTGGCATTAGACATGGCCAAAAAATATTTTACAAAATGCTAAAAGTAATTCCAAAATTATTTGAATATTATTGCTGAAAAATTTTTACCAAATATTTTTTCGAAAATAAATACATTTTAATGACTTATTTTTTAACAAAATTTAAATAAGTGGTAGATTTAGGTAAAACATCAAATACATATCGCTCATTTCGTGCAAGACCGTCACAACTCAAAATTTGAAACTTTACAGGAGAGCCTTTTTAAGATTCCAACCTATTATTTTTTACCTTCTCTTTCACTAAAATACGGTTATGAAATCAAATGTTTCTTTTTTTGCTACAAAGAAAACCACATGTACAAGAGGAATCCCAAACACAAACTGGAATGTGGACTTGTTGATGTTAATTGCTCAAGTTTGTTACGAGAGGTCATAGCGTCACAAGCATCTGTATAACCGTTATTTTTTCGATAATTCTCTCCGTTCTTAGATCCATTTGTAGAGATTTAAGAGAAGAACATTTCTGCATTACTAACTCGAAAATGCCAAATTTTGAGTTGTGACGGTCTTGCACGAAATGAGCGATATGTACATAGGAATAAATAAGTAGCACACGTAGTTGAGATTAAATTAAGGGGCCCGCAAGCCTCTTATACATTAAAAATTGAAACGATTCTTTTCCATGCTATACAAATTTTTTAAGAAAAGTTGAAGTTTTAAAATAATTATTTGTTGAGCAGTTTGGAGCAAAAATTTTTTTTAAACATTTACACAATAGAATTTTTATCTAAATGCAAAGTCAAATTACTTTGTCTTTTATATCGTAAAATCAATTGCCAATTAGTTTTTACAATCAACATGAAGAAGGGCATTTCTAATATTCCCTGAGTATTCCATTTTTTTCAAAACATGTAAGATTCTCAAGAAAAAAATTACCCATTTTAATACCAAATAATAATTTATAAAAAAAATTTAAGTAAAATCTATAAAACAACTTGTTCAAATTTTCAAAATCATGCTAAAAAATGTTTGTTATCAAAGTTGTTTTTAGGAATACAATTATTTATTAAAAGATTTTGTTTGTTGTGCTTAATTCCCTACAACACCATTTAAGGTGAGGAGAATTCCAACTAATTGTAGTGGGGAATGTAAGAAAAGATAATTTCACGTTTTATTGTTGGTATATTGTTTAAGCTTTGCTTAAGACTTTTTGAGTGTATGTAGGTAATTCTCATTCCCTCCGTAGATTGTTTGCTGATAGCTTTGGCTTTTCTAAAATTATTTAGGAGAACGTTTCCTGATGATCTGTCTGGCCTAAGCAACCAGTAAAATGCGCATAGGAACAGCTTATCCTCCAACAAAAAATTTCATAATTTTTTTATCAATTATTAAAAAAAGGGAATTAAGCACAACAAACAAAAGTCTTTAATGCTAAAAAATCTAAAAACATTTTTTAATAATGCGTAATAAAATATAACAAGTGCAAACTGAAAATGTTGCAGCAAAATAAAAAAATTTTATGCTAAATTTAGCTGCAAAAATGCCAAAATGGTCACCGGCTAGAAAGTATTTAAACTCTTGGTGTTTGTAACATAACTGATGTAACACTTGCTCCTTTTTCCAAAAGTAGCAGAGTTTCATATTTTTCATTGATGGTTAAACACTTTAGGTTATTGTTAGGCATCCTTGTAAGTATATACTCAAAGTATGTATGCATGAATTGTTTTGATTTTTTATTCAATCGAGGGCTTCCCAAAATAAGAAAATATAAAAAAATTGCAAACATTTTTGTTCACTATTTAGAGCCATTAAGCTTTGTTCACTATTTAAAGGGTTAATATAAAAAAATAGGTGTTCACATTACTGGATAGTTCACTGTATTGGAAGTTCACATTACCGAGAGTTCACTGTAAATACATTCATTTAATTTCATTTGCAATTGTTGTTCCTGCAATTTTTAAAATTCTGCTGAATTGAAATTCTGAAACTGCATTACTGTACAGATTATGAAATAACAGTATTGGAAATTATGTATCTTATTTGGTCTTCCTCTTCTCCTATTTATCCATTCCGCAGAGTCACAAACCTTTCACTCTATATTACACTACTAAGCACGAGATGTCGCGTCGCATTTCGCTGCGTAAGTCAAGGGTTTCTGATACCTAAGATATTCCATCGTCATCTGGCGTAGTAATGCCACCTGTTTATTTCATCGTGGTGTAACTTTCTTATTCGGTCAGTCCCAGTAATTCAGCATTCCGCTTCTCACCACACCATCATCAATCATGGACAACCACCATGGTAAGAACAATAATACAATTCCCACATATGGATATATCGTAAATAAAAATGGGTTTGATTGTAATGTTTGTTTATTGCCTACAAACTCCTAAACTATTAGGAGTGCAAGTGGAAGTTGCATGCAAAGACAATACGAATTAGCAAATATTTGGAAAACGGTTACAAATAAAATCTGGGAATTTAAGTTCTGATGTTGAGTAACATCTTTTATTATTAATTTTTATATTAATTTTTAATTAATTAATGTGTATTCTAAGTCAAATTTATGAACCTTACATACTTTAATAGTCTTATTCCTTCAATATTTTCCAGGAATATTTTATATGCACTATCAGAGCTTTTTTTTTGCTTGTATATTTCTGTTATGAGGCTTACTTTAGCTATCCTTTGGCTAGCAATGAAGTAAACTGTACAATTTTGTACGACTATTAAAATCCAGCAGAATGTAGTGCATTTTCTGGCCCTTTCTGGCATTTTCTTTGTACCTTATAACTGGATTGTGTATTGCAAATTTTATGTATTTAACAGAAATATACAAGTAAAAAAAAATCTGTTAGTGCATAGAAAATATTCCTGGAAAATATTGGATGAATAAGACTATTAAAGTATGAAAGGTTCATAAATTGTAATTTGACTTCTAATACACATTCGAATTAATATGAAAATGTATAATAGAGAACGGTAAACAAACAACTTGGTTATCAGACACAACATCTGTCGGAAAAGTAGGCTGAATTGGATAAGTTGGCTTGACACTTCCCACACAAAGACAATATAGTTTTCTGTATTTCTGGAGAACGGTAACAGTAACAGTAACAGTAACAGTAACAGTAACAGTAACAGTAACAGTAACAGTAACAGTAACAGTAACAGTAACAGTAACAGTAACAGTAACAGTAACAGTAACAGTAACAGTAACAGTAACAGTAACAGTAACAGTAACAGTAACAGTAACAGTAACAGTAACAGTAACAGTAACAGTAACAGTAACAGTAACAGTAACAGTAACAGTAACAGTAACAGTAACAGTAACAGTAACAGTAACAGTAACAGTAACAGTAACAGTAACAGTAACAGTAACAGTAACAGTAACAGTAACAGTAACAGTAACAGTAACAGTAACAGTTTCCAAATACATAGCTTATTTATCAATTCGAAACATTCGTCGAAAAATGAGCTATATTGGAGAAGTGCCTCCCTCCCACATGTGGATAATATAAATTTCTATAAATGTATCTAGAGATCGGTAACACTGAAAGTATTTGAATTGTATGAGTAGTTTTTATAATTAATTCTCAATTGAAAAAGTGGGCGTGTTACCTCTTATTCAAAGACAATATTCTGTATATCTGGAGAACGTTTAAAGTAAAAGGTTTTGTATTTGGTACAAATTAATTTTTTCAGTACACGATATCTGTATTTTCAGTAGGTGGCATGTCATAACGTCCAGTGTCATAGTGTCCATGGACGTTATGACACTTTTGAAAGTGTCGTAGTGTCCGTGGACATTATGACACTTTCAAAAGTGTCATAACGTCCATCAAAGAAATGTCGTAGCGTCCGCGGACGTTATGACACTTTGCAAAGTGTAGAGGAGAAAATCCTTGCGCCCAAAAGTGTTTTCGTTATATATTTAATATAAACACCCAGAGAAAAAGCAGCAAAACCATTTAAAATTTTTTTTTTACCATATTATGTTTCATTTAACCAAATCATTGTCACCGACAACCATATTATGGTTAAATTAGTTTCTTTAAAAATAGTTTTGTTGACACTTTTGAAAGTGTCATAATGTCCATTTGCAAAGTGTCATAGTGTCCATGGACGTTATGACACTTTCAAAAGTGTCGCAATATGACACTTTTTGGAGTGTCATAACGTCCATGGACACTATGACACTGGACGTTATGACATGCCACCTTTCAGTACACGATATCGGTATTAAAAATATTTACTAATATTATTTCAAGGGGTCAGCGAAGCGCACCGTGTTAAGCTTTAAAAAAAATATGTACACATATATGTTGTTTGATTACAACCAAAGAAATAAGATTTCAAAAACGTTGGCTACCAAAATATAAATAAAGTAATATAAATAAAACAACTAAGAAAGTAGTACAGTCGGTCAAGCCTGATCATTTAATGCCATGCCACAGTATTTACAGAAATTTTTTTCGAGAGTATACCCTATTTTTGACCAATGGGCAATCATGGATCCAGCATAACAAAATTATGTTATTACGTTAAGATTCATAGAAAAAAGAGCTCTTTGTGCCAAATATTCTCATGTACATCTATATCAGATTTTTTCGCCTTAAAGTGATTTTAGGTAGGTGGTTTATATGGGACCTATGGTCAATTCTGGACTTACGAGCATATAATATCAAAAAAGTTTTCGTTGCGCTTGTACATATGTTACAGTCTTTTTAAAACTGTTTATAAATTGCTTTAAAGATATTCAAGAATCTTTGAAAAAATATATATTTGGGGGAATTTCAGTAAAATGTAAAAAATTTTGAGATTTTTTGCACTATTAAGGTACGTCAATTAAAACTGAGCCAAGTTAAATTAATTGAAATGAAATAATTATCATATTTATTTTTATTTGACCTTGCTTAATTTAATAAATGTTTATTTTTATTTTTTATGACAAATAGCTTTTTGAATTTAATTTATGACAAACATTTTTAAAAATTTTTTTTTAAATTTAATTTAATTTCCTGAAGATGCTAACCTAAGGTTAGCGAAATATTGAAAATAAATAAATAAATATTAAAAAACCTAGAGCATAAATATAAATAAGCATTTATGAAATAATTATCAAAACTGTTACATTTAGGGGGATTTTTTTCAAAATACGTTAAATTTGGGGGGCTTTTAAATATTTTTGGGGGAAGAAAAAATTTCCTGCCAACACTGCATTGAATTTTGTTTTGTTGTGGCCATGGCCCAATTAGTAGGTCTGCTCGAAACGCCTGCTGATTTTTTGTAGAGTTGTGTTTTTACCGTGCAATTGTTTTTTTAGCAATTGGACATCTTGTCCATTTTTTACACAAACAAATGCATTGTGTTTTGACATCTTTAACTTAATTTGCACAAACAAAATGCGTGTTGTTTTTTCTATTGTTGCATTGTTGTAGTTTTGCGCAGACCTACTAAATAAGCCATGGTTGTGGCTGTCCAACAAGTTAAAGTAATGTAATTCAATATTAAAGCATTTAAAAATAATATCGTACGTGAATGTTCTAGAAATCGAAATGAAGTGGATTTGAAATTTACAAAATGACTATTTCAACTTATTCCTCTATTTAAGAGTTGTTATTGAAAAGATTATCGGTACTCAAAGTATGAAATATATAAAAAGAAATATTTTTATGAACTTCCTTTACACGTTCGTTTTCAAAATTTGTTTGATTTTAAATTCACTTCATTTCGATTTATAGAACATGCCCGATAGTCTTGCGAATTCATTATTAAAAATTTATTTTGTGACAGGTGAATTGGTAAGATCAACAGGATTTACCGTCTTAACATCAACGGATGATTTTATTCCTCCTTTTTACCTTTTTTGGTTTTCTGCATGCTTTTGCCGTATTAACTTTTTTTGATTGATAAATTTTACAAATATTGACATTAAACATTTTTCCACCCAATAACACAATTATTTAAAGGCCTCACTCATGCAGTTAAAATCGTGTTCAGCATATCTCCAAAAATCGTTCTGACGGTTTTTTTAAACTTCCTTAAGTTTTGCAAGGAAATTTTTTTTCGGAAGAAAGTGAGAAATTTCCTGCGAAATTTCTTTATATTTGCAATAGGAGAAATGGGGAAAAGGAAAAATTTTTCGCGGAATTTTTATTCGTGATTGTGCTGATTAAAATGGTTTATGGGCACAAAGGCTTTATTCCGAAAGGAAATTTGTATGGGTACTATGTGAAATTATCGACCGATTTTCACAATTTTGACAATCAAATTACCAAATCAACGTATCAAAAATTCCTCAAATAATTTTTAAATTTGCTACCTGTACTTTGCGCACAAGGTTTACATGGACATGAAGCCAGCCAGATGGACGGACATCGTTAGATCGACTCTAGTCTAGGTCTAGGACAAACATTTTAACACACAGCTGCACAAACGCATAATACCCACTCCAATATGGTAGTGTGGGTATAAATATCCTTCAGCTTAATTTAACTGTCTGTTTTTAGACCGCGAGCGCGAAGGTTACTCCTTTCAAAATTAGTTTTTGTTTAAATGTTAGCAAAACAAGTCACTTTGCGCTCTTGTTCTAAAAACAGGCAGTAATTCTCTACATATTTAATTTTCTTTACTAAAATGTTTAGAAACAAGATTAAAAAATTTTATCACTAAATTGTTATCACTTGGAATATTTACGAAATAAACAATAAAATATTTTGCCTTGAGATATGAGTGAAAATGTGTTCCCTTTATTCAGCTGTTACATCATGCAACAAAATTAAAAAGAAAACGCGCAACATATTGTAATCTTCTTTTTTGTTGTAAATTTTGTACAAGTACTTTTAAAAGTAACTACATACAATGTTCTACTCTAAGTTGGTGCAATGTTTGCATAAAAATTCTTAAAACTATGTATGCAACATAATGCAACTGCAAGTATGTATGTTCAAATTTTTGTTGCAAGATAAACACCTGCTTAACTACAAACAGTAAATAAAATAATAGTAGTAATGGTAGTATTTGTGGTGGTGGCAAATATTGAAATTATACACGAACATTTATATGTATAAGTTTATTTTAGTCATGAGACCAGGCTCTGCTCTGTTTTTTTAATGGTGCGCCTGCGGTTTTTTGTGAACTGTCAACCAATGGAAAAAAGTCAAATTCTGTATTAGACACAATAAATCGTCCGAATTCGACATGAAAACATAAGAATGAATAAATTTATTAAGTGCCACTAAGTGTTAGAGAGCTGGTGTTTTATTTGTTGAAATGATAAGTAAAAAATACGACAAGCAAAAGTTAGCTTTTGGTTATTGTTAGTAAAGAACTTTAAATTTCGTTTTTTTAGTAAAAAGGAACCTAAATTTTTGTCATTTTATAATACAAAAGCGTTTTAATCGCATATCCAGAACTTTGAAAAGATTTCTTCTTTGGTATAAATCAACTAGAGACTTAAACTTTTGCATATCTTTTTCTAATAAGTTCGTATTTTATACGAAATTTTAAAAGTCAGTTATTAAGTTTCAATTCAGACTCTCTGTTTAAACCCAGCATTGCCCGAGGTCAATAAAATCATGTTCCTTATATTTGTAATATTTGTAAAAATAATAATTAGTATTGTGGTTATTTTATTGAGCTGTTAATGGTTTTTAATCTAAATTTCGATATTTTAAACAGGCTTAAGTTCATTGAATTTAATTTTCATTAAATTATTTTTATGAAGAAAGGAATTTTACAACATGAAATTAATTAAAATCTATTTATAATTTTTCATTCTTGACTGAGCTGGGAATTGAACCCAGGTTTTTACGGACAGGTTGCCCGTACTAGTTTCGTTTGTAACTACACAATCTCTTTAGAGGGGTTTGCCGTTTAACACTCACCGCCATTGACGACAATAGTCAAACATCAATCTTTAAACCAAATGGTATTTTAACTTGGTAGATCGAAATTTGCTTTGAATGATTGATTATCTATTTTAATTGATTTACATGTTCTTCCTTTCTTCTGTTCTTCTTACTTTTTTTCAAGAATTCTTCTTGAAATCCAAAGTACATTTTTGGTTTTTTCATGTTTTTTGTTTGTAAAAATATTATAGCATTGGTATACACTGAAAGAACTATGCTTCATAAATCTTATAAATCAATTTCTTTAAATTTATTTCTTTAATCCATTGAAAAATTTCTTTACGGGAACGAAATTTTACAAATTTAATGAAGCAATTTCGTAAGCATTGAATTAATGACAATTTAATATCTATTTTAAAAGAAAAATTAAACTTATTGTTATACATTACTTCAATAAATTTTTTTAACTTAAAAATGATTTGGGTTGTTCACGAAAGGCTGGTTATCAGGTTATATAATTATTTAGTTATATTCACAACAACAAAATTCATTTATTTAATTTTTTTAAAATATATTTCGTTGCTGTTAATATAACTACATAACCGTATAACCTGATAGTCCGCCTTTCGTGAACAACCCAACTGTAAGGCCATTATCATGTAAAACGCAACGCAACGCCAAAGAATTATATTGAAAGCAAAAACAAAGTCATAAATATGTTGTAATTTTGTTGTTGCTTGCAACAGAAATTCACATTGCGTTTTAAAATTTCAAACGCTGCATAGCTTGGGGCGTTGAAAATTTTAAAACGGTACATTAATTTCTGTAGAAAGCAACAATAAAATTACAAAATATTTATGACATTTTTTTTGCTCTCAATGTTATTCGTTGGCGTCGCGTTGCGTTTTACATGATTAGAGCCTTAATTTAAATTATTAAAATATTTTTAAAATAATGAAAAAATGAAACATTTGTAACTTCATATTTCCCTACAACAATGAAAACAATATAAAATTCTCTAAATACAAAATACTAATAACTAGAAAATAATGGGTGATTCAAGTAGAGATACTTTTTTCAATAGCCTTGTTTTTGAAAGATCACGTGTGAGTCGTGTCATGCTGTCATGTTATTTTTGTTTAGTGTTGTTTGGCATTTCATAGTGGGAAGACTTACGCCTGAACAACGTTTACAAATCGTTCAACTTTATTACGAAAATTCATGTTCTGTTGTGAGGAATGTGTTTCGTGCACTTCGCTCAACTTATGGTCAACATAATCGGCCTACTGAGCATACTATTCGCAATACAATCACCCATTTTGAGACCCAGCATTCATTATTGGATAATATTCGACCGAATAGACCACGTCCAGCACGCTGTGAAGAAAATATACAGGCCGTAGCTGAGAGTGTACACGAAGACCGTGGAGAGTCGATTCGGCGCCGTTCGCAGCAACTCGTACCGTTATCGTGCCATGATAACCGACTATTTGATGCCTGAAATTGAAGCTCATGAAGCCCACACATCGCATCAATTCACGTTTTGGGCCGGTGGATTGGCCACCAAGATCGTGTGATATCACACCGTTAGACATTTTCCTGTGGGGATATGTAAAGTCTAAAGTTTATGCGGACAAACTCGCTTCGATTCAGGCCTTGGAGGAAAACATCAAACGTGTCATTCGCCAGTTTTCCGTCGAAATGCTCGAACGAGTCATCGAAACTTGGACTCAACGGATGGACCATCTGCGACGTAGCAACGGCCAACATTTGATAGACATAATCTTCAAAAAATAAATGCCGAAGAATGCTCTTTCAAATGATAATAAGCATTCCCCATTAAATTTGAATTTTCTGTGTTTTTTTTCTTTAAAAAATTAGGGAACCTCGAAATGGATCACACTTTATAATACATGGGACACTGATTTACAACTGTTGACTTTAAACTACATATAAATTTAAGTTTAGTTCAACTAAACCAGCGTTTAACCACTCACTGATTTATTAGCCATTAGAGTTTGTGTTGCGCCGAATCTGTATTCAGAATTTCTCATTCATATTAGATGTTCGAGATATCTTAGCCTTAAGATAAAAAACCCTGTTTATCGCCATATTCGAGACGTTATAATTGCGCCAATTCATCTTAATTTATAAAACCTGATATTGCATCTAAAAGTCCTACCAATGACCTTTAAAATTAATGTTTAACCTTTGTAATATATTGTTCGTTCTCTGAGATATCTCAACCTGTAATTAGAATATTTTGTTTTGTCAGGTCCATAATTGCCTATGGGTCTCAACTAATGAACACTTACAAAAAAATAAATAAAAAAGTAAATGAATGCTTTATCCGTAATTACTAGCAAGTTTGGCACATTGACAGTATCCAGCAGAATAACCAGAATTATATTCCTCATATATATATTGAAAAGTCCCATAGCTGCCTAGAAGTCGCCCCTAGGGAGATGATATGTATGACCGGCACTCATTGGTTTGTTGTCATAAAAGTTTCACAAACATAATTCGCCGTTATCACCATTCATTAGTTTTTTGTCATTAGTTTGTTGTCATAAAAGTTTCACAAACATAATTCGCCGTTATCACGATTCATTAGTTTTTTTTTAGTTTATCCAATAAACTAAACCGTTTTTGAGTTACGCGAATAAATGTTGTGCAACCTCCTCCATTTTCGAAATAACGGCATATCTCGAAAACAACACGGTTAACTCCACTCAATTCAGCGTACTCGAATAAGGCACTCATTAGTTTGTTGTCATAAAAGTTTCACAAACATAATTCGCCGTTATCACCATTCATTAGTTTTTTTTTAGTTTATCCAATAAACTAAACCGTTTTTGAGTTACGCGAATAAATGTTGTTCAACCTCCTCCATTTTCGAAATAACGGCATATCTCGAAAACAACACGGTTAACTCCACTCAATTCAGCGTACTCGAATAAGGTTTACCCCCGGATGCCCCCCTTTACTGTTTTTTCTACAAAGAAATGTTAAAATATTGACCGCTAGAGGCGACTTGGCAATTTTAAAACCTCAATCCAAATCTCCCTTTAAAATGTTCCTGTATTGTTTTTCCACCTGCAGATCTTTAAATTTCAATAGTATGCATAAGCGTAGCTAAACTGTTATACAGGGGTGGGCAAGTGCAACCCCTTCCAAAAAAGAAAAAATTAGTTCTTTTTTTCATTAAAACAAAATAATTTTTATTAAAACAAAAACAAAAAATATATCACAAGAATACATTTGCAACGAATGTAACAAAACTGAAGTATTTAAGAAGCTAAAGGAAACTAGTGATTTCAAGTTAAAAATATAGCTGTGGCAATAAGAAGAAAGTGCTTAAGCCTATTTTTTAGTTTAGCAGGCAGGCATTTTTAGCTTTAAATATGATTTTTGAAAATTTCCTCCTTTTTTAATATAATCACTTATCAGCGGTTATAGTTTTTTAAAGATCCGTCCACCCTAGTAACCCCCCTATCTACGCCAATGATAGTATTTAAACACGAGTACCATAAAGAAGTATAAATTAGTTATTCAAAAACATAAATCGATCTTTTAAGTAACTGAAAATAACTAACACACCATGATGCAACACCTAGTTAGTCACGATGATCTTCTGCGAACATACAACAAATGACTACCCCATTTGTGTTGCATTTGTTTAAATAATACTTGTTTGTATACTTAAGTATGTCTGTTCAAAAAAACCATGTTTTGATGTTTTAGTTGTTGGTTTTTTATTTTCATTATTTGTTGGTTAATGAAGTTGTTATCTTTGTTGCAGGATCAACACTTTGTTTTTTAAACCATTTAACATTGGCCACTCACTACACACCAGGAATGGTATTTATTTGTGTATAGAAGCGAGGAGACAACCTGAATTGGAGAGTGTAATAAGCAGTCGTTTGTGACAGGACACTGGTGCGAATGATAAATTCTGATAAATTGATTTTAGGCGAGTTAATTAATTAAAAACCATGTCTCCCATGACATGGACCCTCCATATTTGTTTTTTTCTTTCTTTTTTGCCAAATAAATGCACTCACTAACTTACCCAAACCATAAAAAGGCTAAAAAAAAACAAATAAATGCCTTAAAATAATTTTATATGTTTTGCAAAAGTGAAAACACAAGATTAACGGCTGATGTTGTGTCACTGTAATGGAGGGGAATTTTTTATATTAAAAAAAATACTCCAAAATTTTTATATTTTAATAAATATGAAAAAAGTCGTATTTATATTAAAAAAAAGGTGTTGGTAGTTGTTGCGATTAATTAACGTTCATATAAATAAGGAAAGTGTGATAATAAATATTATTCGCATGTAAATTTATTAATTACTTATGCAATAGCGTGTGAAAAAAGAAATTAAGTATGGGTAATTGGAGAACTTTGTGACAACATTAGCATTTTTCTTGTTGTTCCTGTTAAAGGACTTTTTATTTTAGGCATTTCTTGTACTTACGAATTTAACCCACAAAACTAAAATGGGACGATAGAAATAGCACTCCTTTTGAAAAAACATGTTTACCATTTTATTTTCAATATCAAAACTTTGATTTGACACCTTCAAATTAAACAACAAAAACTGGAACGTTCCGCTGTAAAAAGTGCGCTCACCATGTTTGTGTTTAATTTGACAACGGTGGTGTCAAAATTTAAAAAAAACACCTCTCTGTCGATTTTTACAACATCAATTTTTGATTTGGCAGCATATTGCCCCGGTAGTGAGCTGGTAGTGAGCTAGTCTATCAGTACCGGGGTTGCGGGTTCGATTCCCGCCAGAGACTCTGGTCTCCTGCAGACAAGCGAAGAGCTTCGCGGGATTAGCGTAGGAATAAAAAATAAAAAAAAAAAATAAAAAAAACCATGATAACTTACCGTTGTTATCATGAAAACATATTTTTCTTATTTCCAAAGTATGTTGTTTTCATTATGACAACGCTCCCTATAACAATATGTATAATTTTTATTTGTTAATTTCTTTAAATTAAAACACTAATGGCCATTTTCTCAATGTATCGACAAACTTCCTGTTACTTAATGTCGACATAAATTTATTAGACCGATAAACTGATCGTTAACGATTTTGGTTTTCTCAATATTCCGACAAAAAACATTGGTTTCAGTTGGCAACACCTCTTAATATACATGTAGATAGTTGGGAGTCAGCTGATTGAATTTATCTGTACGGCAAATAAATAATTGGCAGATTGGAACAATAATAAATTTTATATTGTATTTTATTCGACCTTTATAATATATAAATAAAAGAATTTTGTTTTTTTTTTGAGCTCGAGGTCTTTTTTAATTATTTTTATTTTATAATAATTTATTAAATTTTGCCGATATTTCGTTTTTCATTGAAAAACATCTTCTGAGCTATAATTCTGAGTGATTGAGTTCACAATTAGACGATGTTAACACAACATAATAATTAGTCAATTCACAAGGTATCCTAACATGTCATATTGTCAAAATGTCCTAATATTTCACAATGGTTTAAAAATATTGTTGTACGGCTCAGCCGCTCAGCGCTGGACTTTTCTGATTAATTACGACAGCACAATAAACACAGCAAGCAACATTCTATTTATTTAAGACACTTTTTGTTAACAAACCAACAACAATATTTTTAAACCATTGTGAAATATTAGGACATTTTGACAATATGACATGTTAGGATACCTTGTGAATTGACTAATTAATTAAGTTTTTTCTGTTTAATAATTTTTTCAATATTATAGCCCAGAAAATGTTTTTCAATGAAAAACGAAATATCGGCAAAATTTAATAAATTATTATAAAATAAAAATAATTAAAAAAGACCTCGAGCTCAAAAAAAAAAGTTCTTTTATTTACTAACAATAATATTTAAAATAGAATTCCAATGCAAAAAATTGTGATGGTTCAACATAATTTTCCATTAATATGCATTAAAGTATAACATTTTTATATATTTTTTTTTAGATTATTAAAAATAATAACAATAAAAACTTTAATGCAAAAATCAATTAAATCGAATTTTAGATAACATGCTAAATTACATTTTTTTTAGTGGAAAAACGTTTCATATCCATAATTGCGATGTCATTTAAAACGTTTTTCCACTACGCAAGCGGCTTTTACAACGTTATTCCACTTTGCAAAACCATTTCGTTTGTATCATTTTGTTAGTAACTTACAACGTTCTGCACTGGCTGACTCTTTGTGTCGCATTTTGACGGCGTTTAGGTGCATAATTTTGGGTGAATTGACGTTTAAACAGTGTAAGAGAGTAATGTTAACGGTAATCTGCAAAAAAACAGTTTTTGCAAAAAGCGGCTTCAACTATTGATTAACTAACATTTCATATTTACAATGGATTGGTTAACTAAAAAATCTCATCAGTGGAAAAAGTGGTAACTCCTTAAAAAAGTACATTTCAATGTTGTTTTTGTTTACATTTTAATTATATCTAGGACCTCTTTCAGACTCGGCAAGTTACTTGTGCCAGTCTCTAGCGAAACTTTTGGTTTGCAGATGTCAGCGGTCAGGTCGGGTTAAACGGATACAAATTGAGTACTGTAGATTCTGCAAGGGGTCTAACATAGGGTCTGACAATTTTTTGTCATACCAAACGTCAAACTCTATATAAAAAACTCGTATATTTTTGTCAGCGTTTCATATATTTATATGAAGTTTGAAGTTTATTATGACTGGCTTATATTCTGGCTCCTGTAGTAATTCTAAGTCGATTTAGCCAAGTCCGTCTCTCTATCTGGCTGTGCGTCTCTTGAAAACACGCTTACTTTCGAAAAGCGGAAAAGAAAAGAACTAACTTGGTGTCAAATTGCTTATAGTTACCCTAAGCAGTTTGGGATTGAAATCCACCAAAATTGGTTCATTAGGATCAGAGCTATGAATCAAAATGTGAAACCACCATCCTAAAAAATTGATAATTTTGTTACAAAAACTGACATAAACAATTTGAAACAATTCGTTTTATATAACTGGAAATCATAGAATTAAATTTCGGGAAGATCGGTCCATAATTTACCATAGGCTCCATATAAACCCTACACCCGGAAAGCAGTTTAGTACGCCTTAAGCCGTATTAAATAATGCTATCATAGTAAAACTTAAAATTTCACAGTTTTATCGGATCAGAAATCTCACTGTCGAATTTCATGGGATCGGACCATAATTTACCCTAGGCCCCATATAAACCCTTCTCCTGGAAAAAAGGTTTTTTACGCCTAATAAATAATGCTATCATAATAAAATTTGGTACGTAAAAGTTTTATAGAACTTAAAATCAAACTGTTAATTTTCATGAAGATCGGTTTGTTCTCGTCAACATTTTATACATGTACCTTTTAACAAGGTGGTGGCCATACAAAATGTCATGGAATTTTGTGAAATACGGTCCATAATTTACCTTTGATCTAAAATTAATTTTGCAGCTGTATGGAAATTTAGTCTTATATATGTTTTTAATGCCAAAAAGGAGAAAAGCATAAAACTTTCCGATTGTCGGTTAACAATTTAATATAGGTCTAAGCCTCAAACGGCCGTTTTTATAAAGATTAATTAATAATATAAAGATATCATATACAGCCCACTCCTGAAATATTCCAAATGTCAGTGGAGGTTATCTAGTATTACGCACTGCCGAATTTGGCATTCTTACATGTTTTTTCTTCTTTTGAATGCCCAGCTTTAGTGTTTTAGTTGCAATGTGTTTCCCGTCTGTTATGATTTTATGTGGTGTAAAATAATTAATTCTTGAAATTCAGCTTTTATTGAAATTAAAATACAAATTATTCGAAAATTTATATATAATACAGAACGAAGAAGAAAAATTAAATTATTTTAAAATATTACTATTGTAGGACAATTAATAATAAGTAAAGCCATATGCAGAACTACTCGGCAAGAGTGGATCAAACATTTTTCCATGGTTAGAAAAGGAAAATGGGTGTACTTTTTGTAAAATATCAATAACAGGTGATTTCGATCATATTAAAATACATTATTTACGGTCTTAAGTATCATAGATGAAAACTTTTATACTTGAAGAGTTGCAGCAGCAATTTTGTCTATTCTACATTCATCGGCCAATGTAAAACGAAATGGACTATACGATCCTGCTGTTATCAATTTGAAACAAATGAAAGATTTATTTACAGAAAATTTATTATCTAAAATTTTTTTATAAATAATTTTTTTTTAATATGTAAGTGATCATTAGAACTGAAATGATTAATGTATGTATATAATATTTATTGAGCTTGTGAATTTTTATGCACATTTTGTTTTTATTAAATAATAAAAAACGGTACCGTCATGGTCTAAAAAATACATTTTGTTTTCTTGTTGGTACAAGAACATAAAAGCCATTTTCCATCCCTGATGTATGTAGTTGAAAATTCTGCTCCCTGATTGTCATAAAATTTTAGATTTTTAGGCAGCTTTAAAAGTAATATCATTTCGCTTAAAATAGTAGGGAAGTAGTGGCTATCGATGTACACGATTTTTAAGGAATTGTGTTTCCCTGAGTGTTTTGTGTACATAAATATTATTTTAAATAGAACCTGGGAATTTTAGTTCCCATGTTGAGTTCAATTTTTATTATTAATTTTCATATTCAATCGAATGTGTATTCTAATAGCCGTACCTAAACAAGAGCGGAAGGCGGAACGTTTTTTTCGCGTAGCTTTAACGCTGATATGCCATGCCGTTGTGTCACCAACAGTAGTGTTAACTTTCGTGCTTACTAAAACCCTCATAAAATAAATAAGAAATATAATAAAACTCTCTAGTTTGACCTAAAAATAGTTAATTTCCCGTTATTTATTATCAGAAGATAAAAACAGGGTTGTCAAAACAAGAAATATAACAACCCTGCTTATTTTAACGCGCTGTCAAAATTGGATTTTCCAATTGCAAAGCGTTGACGCCGCGCTATTTTGGGATGCTGCATACAAATTGTATGGGCATGAGGATTTTTAATAGCTAGAAAACGCGTTCCGCTCTTGTTTAGGTGTGGATGTAAGTTAAATTACAATTTTAAAAGCTTTCATAGTTTTAATAGTCTTATTCCTTAAATTTTTCCAGGAATATTTTCTATGCACTGTCAGAATTTTGTTTGTTTGTATATTTCTGTTACGAGGCTTACTTTAGCTATCCTTTGGCTAGCAATGAAGTAAATTGTACAGACAATTTATACAACTACAACAAACAAACAAAATTCTGATAGAAAACATTTCTGGAAAATATTAAAGGAATAAGACTATTTAAACTATGAAAGCTTTTAAAATTGTAATATGACTTAAGCCTCTAGAACACGGAATGTAAAAAGCCACATGCGCATGTGGCTCTGACGTAATTTTGACGTCAATGCAAAGCCACAATAAGCATTGTGAGTTGTGTGATGACGTCAAAATTACATCAGAACCACATGCGCATGTGGCTTTTTACATGCCGTGTACTAGAGGCTTTAGAATACACATACGAATTAATATGAAATTAATAATAAATATTATTCTCATAAAAAATATTGAAAATTGTTGCAAGATATTCTTCATTGTAAAGTTTATAAAATATCCAAACCCATACATACACATTTTTGAACGAAGAAGCCCTTAAAGAAACAAAATTTTAGCAATAAATCATTCTCAAATAAGTTGAAGTAGCAAAATCTTTTAATTGAATAATTTTTTGAAAAATTTATCCATAAAATGTCTAACTACCTTCGTTTTTCCAAATTTCAAGTGTTAATTAAACAAAGCTGCTTGAAACATTTCACGTTACTAATTATCGACACTGATAAGAATAATTAACCAAAAACGAAATAAAAAAAAGGAAAAGAAGAAGTTCTACCACCAAAATCTCAACCGTAAGTATTTCAGACAAATATGTACAATAAACACAAGATTAACGACGATATAACTGCTCCATATATCTTTCCACACAACAACACAAACTTACATACATATTGGAATATTGTAGATGGAATTCCAATACGACAAAGTCTTCTTTTTGAACATTCATACATACATGTATGATAAATTGGTAAAAAGTAAAAAATTAAGTGTTTTATTAAATAAAATTGGCATAAGATTTCATTTCATATACGCCTTTGGCTTTCGAAGTTTTTGGATTATAAACAACATCAAACAACAGAACAGATTGTTCATGACAACTCTTTGGCCATGGATTAATTGGAAGCTGTTGTTTTGTGATCTCTTATAAGCGATAATAATGACGACAACATTCAGTTTTAAGGGGGATGAGAATATCATCGTGTTGCTTTCGTCTTTGATTTTTTTTTTTGTATTTGGGTGAGATGCTACGAAACATTTCAATCAAGTCATGTTGTTTGTTTGTCCAATTTTTTTTTCTTTTCAGTCTGCTCTGATATGTTCCTTTTACGATAATGTGTTGTGGATATATTATGGTGTATATTTAACGGATTTACAGAGTGAGAGAAGCTTCAACATCCTCATCGTCGTCATCATTGTCGTCTAGATTTTTGCATTGGACTCTCGGCTAAAAATGGTGTAAAGCGTAAAATCGTTGACAGCAAAGCGTTGTTCGTAAAAGATGATTTATTGCTGATCGTGATAAGTTCACGAACCTCGAGACGACTGAAGCCAGCAATGAAGATTTAACGCAACATCTTAAACAGGCAACATTGTTTTTGATGCCTGTCCTGCAAAACAGTAACAACAACATCAATTTAAAACAAATATAAAAACTATCCACCAATTATGCATAAAAATCCTCTCAAAGGAATATAAAACAAATACGTATCCCATGAAAAAAGAAGCAGATCTTTTCTCTTATCATCATCGTGTGTCTGTATATGTCCCACATTGCAACAACGTTCAATTCAATGAAAAATAAATTAATAAGTCTGTAATTTTTTTTGGTTTGTTTTATTTTTGGCCAGCAGTGTTTTTTGGAGAAACAGCAAGTGAGACGACAGCGATGCTGGAACGCTTATCTTATTACTACATCAGCGCTTACAAAATTGTATCTTGTTAATTATCAATCAATCGCTAATTACCGATAGTAACGCGATTGTCATCTAGAGACTTGGTTGGAGCAAAACAAAAGAAAAAAAAAAAAAAAATACAAGGAAAATAAATACGAGTAAAAAAAGAGTTTTAAGTTACTCGTAACATCAAGAAATTGTTTTCAATTAAACTTTACAGCTAAGGAGAGCGATTAGTGAAATTTTTTTATTTTATTTTTAAAAAATATTTATGGGTCGATAATAATTATATTTCTGTGTTTTTTTTTTTATTAAATTTACTTATTTTCATTTGTTTCCGTTAATTACTTGCATTTTTGCGGCTGCCGATCTGTCAAATTGGCAACTTACAGAGGTTGCCTTACCTGATATAAATTGTTATTTCAGTTACGTTGCATTTTAATAACGCAACTGAAGTTCGGTTGCCATACATAATCGACCCATTAGACTTGCGATTTAAGTTATACACCCTTACAGCTGGGTAAAGCTTGTAACGCATCTGCGTTGGAAGAAGAAAAAAATAATTAATAAATAATGGATCAGTGCTGCCAGAGCTTGATGAACAAAAATGGCTAAATTTACAGAAAATTAGCTTTAAACTTTCAAATTAAAAACAAATTAAAATTCAATAACAAAACGAAAATAATTAATACAATATAAAAAAATGTAATCTTGGAATTATTTCTTTTCATAAGCTACTTTATTATATTCAACATTTTTTTTATTTTTCGAATTTATTCTATAAGCTAAATTTCAGTTATGTGTTTTATAAAACTTTTTTGTAATAGTTATATTCCCTAAAATTCATAGAATAAATTCGAAAAATAAAAAATGTTGAATATAATAAAATTGTTTGTTATTTGTTACATTAAAATATTAATAAAATAAATATATTTTATTTTAAGCTCACAGAAAAAAATATGTCTAGAAAATTTTGAACACAGTTCGCTTAAAATACAATTTTAGGTACACAAACTCTTTATTTGATTCAATGAAAACATTTATCAAAGTTGCACTTTACAAAATAGCACTCAATAAAACATATTTAATAAAGAGTTAATCAAATATTTCTTCATATCCAATTTAAAAAATATTTGAATCACAGTAAAGACAGTATTTTTACAACTCTTGTTCGTTTTTTAATAGCTTTGATATCGTGCAAATAAGACACCAGTGTTTGTAATTCTCATATGCTTTACAGTTTTATTTGCATAACCAAAGTCTTTTGAAAAATGTTTCCTAATGATCTGGCCAAAGCAACCAGCGAAATTCGCATAGGGACTTGCTTATCCCCCACAATAAATCTTAGTTTTCTTATCAAAAATAAACATTGGGAATTTAGCACATCATAATTAATGCATAAATAAATAAAGATTTGATTAACATTTTGTTTGCTTTATTCCACATTTCCAAAAATTTATTTTAACAAATCACGTAAAAATTTTGTTAAAAAAAAAAATTATTTTGGGCAACATCTTTTTTTATTGTCTCAATAAACTTGGTTGTGAACTAAAAATTCAATAACTGTATGTACCTACAAACTTTTTTATCAATACCGCAAAAATCGTCATCGCAGAGAATTCAAAAATTTTTTTTAATCAAATATGAGTCATTTTACATGGAGGGACGTGTTACCGCGAGACTGCCTGCGTTCTCTTTTGGTGTCCATTCTTAAATCTTCTTGCGTTTACATGAACGATTTCGTTTCAGCAACAAAGCGATTTTTTGACGCACCGGTCATACATAACATGGCAAGAATACAAGATAACGAAATATGTAAAAGAGAAATGTCAAAATTGTCGCTTCAATTCGCATTACGTGCGACACTTATTACCCCCTACTCTCCACCGCAGCTATCACCCTAAAACTCGTGTCGCAAGGGACATTTCGCAGCGACATGTCCCTTCATGTAAACAGGCCCTATACGATTTTCGTTTACATTTTTTTTCCTGTGGCTGTGATGTGGGCTGCACTCAATTTTAAAGCAATTTTTTTTTTGCTCGTAAATTTGCATAGTGCATTTAAGTCTAAAACATTTCGTTGTGGCAGTGTTATAAATGTTAGTACTTTAATTACATTAATAGGATTAACAAGGTCTGCAAGGGTTCTATACTAGAAAAGGAAGAAAACCGTTAATGAAAATTATTACTTATCTACAATTCTTGACACTCGGTACAATGCTTGAATATTTCAATGACAATCGACTTCAATCATATCGAAAAAACCACTTATTAAGCTACTAAACATGTCTCGGCACTCCGAAAGTGATGAAAACACGGTCACCCCTAGAGGTGGTACAAGTTCTAATAAGTCTAAAAGAGCTGGACTTTTGAGCATTTTTGAAAAATTTACAAGACTTAAAATTGCACATACTCCAAAAAAATAGCGCAAAAATTCATTTCAAATTAGTTTTGTCGCATCTGAGAGACTATTTTCCACTGCAGGTCTGGGTCAAACGGACTTGCGAAATCGCCCAACTTAGTTTGTTATTAAATACGTCATGTCGGGCATGATGCTGGTGTTGTGTTATTGAAATTATGAAGGCAATACAACAAAAGTGAAACAAATATGTGTAAAACGGGTAAGTTAATCAATTATAAGAGAGAGTTTACACGGTGTCTTTTTAGACATGTCTAAAAACACGCTTGTTTTGTTTTTAGGCGATCCGGTTAGAGAAGAAAGAGGGGTTGTCAAACAGACACGAAACGAGTTTTCATGTTTGTTTTTTTTTGAATTTTCATGTTTTTTAATTTTTATGTATATGGATATTAGACATGAAAACAGACATATTTAGAAAGACATCGTGGAAAGACAATAGATTTTTGGAAGAATGTTCAAATAAGAATGAATAAGACAGACATGTCGGAAACGACACCGTGTAAATGCCCCCTAATATTATTCTCCTTCTGTCTCTGGGGTAAGTGTTTTAGGTTAATATAAATCTGATCTCACTTTTATTTCAAGTACGAATTCGGCATTAAATCAACTTTATAATACTTGAATCAAGCGCATTTTGAGATTCATTCAATCTTAGTTTTACTTAAAGCAATAGACTAGCTCACTAGCAACTAGACTACCGGGGCACCCAAATATGAATGAGTTAAGTATTTCGCACTTGAATAATCCGTTCTTGAATCAATCTTTCTGTACTTGATGCAAGAAAATCCGTGCTTACCGTACTATGATACCGCTACGGATTGATTTAAGTACGGATATATTGAGTTTTCTTTTCAGTGTACTTGCCATCTTTTGGAAATTATTTCACTAAGGTGGGTCGAAAAAAAAGTTGTGCCAGTCATCCCCTAGAATGACAAATATGTCAATGAAGTTTCTAAAATAGAAAAAGACTATTTTTGCCATGACCCAAAATAGAGCACTTTTTGTTCTTCAAATACAGAATGCTTGATTCAAACACGAATTATTCAATTGCCAAATACTTAACGTGGTCATGTTAAGTCCCTGATCCATACTTAAAAAAATCCGAAAACGGGATTGACTTCATTAAAAGTGAGTTAAAAATTAATCTCAGTCTGTGCTTGATTCAAGAACTTCAAAGTTGGTTTAATTCGTACTTGAAATAATCCGAAAGTGAGATTAGTTTCTAAGTTAGTTTCTACCTAGACACTTACCTCAAAAAACCAGAGATAGAGAGAATATTATTATTTACTTACCGGTTACACTGGTTTGTTTCACTTTTGTTCCGCCCTTTGTTTGCAGAAGAACTCTCAACTACAAGACACCTGCAGAATGCCCGATATGGTTTTCGTAATATTTCTACTTTGAAAATTTGATGTATTTAACTAAATAATTTTAACAAATAGAATATGGGAATTATTGCTTCTTATTTTACTTTTTAAACATGAAAATAATCTGCATTTTTCTTCTTGCAGAGTTGTTGTTGTTTCTACAACAAACTTTTACGCTTATTGGTTTTCGAAAGTAATCCCATTTTTGATTTTTTTAAGAATTTTTTAGTGTTATTTGTACTTAAATTTTTAAGAACGACTCGTACTAAAGTAAGTAGGAAAAACTTAAATTAAGTACGAGTTTTTTCTTTCTGTGTATATCATTGATAAGCCACGGTCAAGCTATAAACAATTTTATGCCATACGACGAGACCGGTGTATAAATGGCGGAGATATATAAAAAACAAAAAATGCTGTATTTAAAGGCTTGGCCAAACACATTCCTGTTTTAGAAAATTCATTGAAGTTTATTTGAATCTAGAGGGTGACTGGCACAACTTTATGGAGGGCGACCCGCTTTAGTATTTCTCTTTTTTTTTATTCATTATTTAGTCTGCGAAAACGCACGATTAGGAACTGGTTCCAGATAGTTTTAAAATGGTTTTAGTAAAATCATTTTTTAACTGTTCACATTTCAAACGAATTTGACTGAGCTCAGTCTTTACTATTTACTTGTACTTAACCTAAGAAACATTTTTTGGTATATAGATATTTTTTTGTTTACAGGATGAATTGAAGTTTAACTAAGATATTGTACGGAATATTGGTAATGGCCGCCTTTTCAGAACTTTGTTTTTTTTTTGGTCTCGTGAAACTTTATGGGAAGTTTAAATACAGATCGTTTAAAAAAAACCTTCAACAACAACTCAAGTCGGCTTTTAATGAAATTTACAACAAAAAACAAAAGAAAAAAAAAACCATGATGACGTTAAAAAAGACGACAAATAAGACCTACCTACATGAGACGTAATAGCTGAGCCTTTTTTGTGTACCCTTAAACCATATTTTAAAGCCGTTCAACAAAATTCTACGTTTTACCTTTGGCATCTAGTCGTTGCCATCATCATCGCCGCTGTCGTCATCATGATCATTAAAAATGTGTGGCTTATTGCCTCAGTGTCATCCCATGGTGATAAATAATTAAAGTTCTATGGATTTTGCTTTAAACTATTAAAGGGTTTGGTGGTTTCTAGTTGTAATACGTTTTATCCTAAGAAAAAGTACTTTTATTCTTTAAACTATTAAAGTTGAGAATATTTTGTACTTAAAAGTTCTTCAAGTTGTTATTTTCCGTTCCATTGATATTTTAGACTAGTTATCTTGATGTGTCCCATTGTAGTGGAAATGGGCTTAGAAATTTGCCACACCATTTTCGCACATAAATGCGGAGCTTTTAAATAACATTTCAAAATGAAGAATAAATATAAGTATATAACGGATGTTACCATTATTTTAAAAGTACTGAATCTTATTTTAATCTTTAATTATTTGCAACAAAATGGAATCATTTGCACAGAAAAAATTCCAAATTGCCTCTAATCACAAAATTCATAGAATCAAGCAAAAAATTCGTTGATCTTGCACCTATTACCCAAATGATTAAGTTGATTACTAAAAATTTTAATAATTGAAGATTTTGAATATTTTTTCTTCAATAAATGATGTTTTTAATTTTATATTATTGTAAATTATTCGACCATTCACTATATTATTTTTAATTTCTATTTATTAAAGCTTATGGTCTATTTTTTATTTTATAAAAAAGTTAATCTTTATTTTTCTTTCGAATTTTCGTAACTCCGTTGTGTTACGTCTTCAGGATTTAAATTTTTTTTTTTTTTTAAATATTTGTTTTTAAAAAATTTTCCATCCTGAAGACGTAACACAACGGAGTTACGAAAATTCGAAAGAAAAATAAAGATTAACTTTTTTATAAAATAAAAAATAGACCATAAGCTTAAATAAATAGAAATAAAAAAGTTTTTAATTTTAATTAAAAAAATTACCAAAAAACTTTGCGTTTTCAAACAATGTGTTAGTTGATTTAATTAAATAAAGCACAGGTTTAAATAATTCCTAACAACAATTCTTTAATTTTAAATTATATAATTTTTAACGGAAAAAATCAATTAAGATGTTTTGTTATTTAATTAATATTTTACTTAAAAATTTATTTCAAACAACGAAAATGTTAATTAAATCAAAATTATATTTTTAATTTTCTTTCAACTAAACAAATAATTGATTCATTTGCCACATTAATTAAATTTAAATACTGTTTAAAAAATTTTTTAATTGATAAAAAATACCGAAAGCTTGCGGATATTTTTGATCTTGATTATTAAACTTTAATTTAAATTATGAAAATAATTGACTGCATCTAAATTCTTTGTTCAAATAGTCGTTATTTATTGATAACAAAAGCTTGTAATATCTTTTAATAACTTAAGATTCTGAAAGGTTTTTTTTATTCCCACTAAAACACTATGATGAACAAGTTCCAAAAAAACTTAAATAAATATAAAGAAAATTATCGCCACTTTACAACTTCTAATGAAACAAGCAAACAAAAACTAAATCTAAAAAATTAAATCATGTTCCAACATGTAACTTGTCCACTTAAATCTCAACTGGATAAAAGACCTAAGCCGCCTTCACGATCTGAACTCCCCAGCAAGTAACTACGCCAAAAAACCAAAAAAAAAAAGAAATCGCAAATAAAAAGGAAACAAAGCAACACTTGCACTATTTAACTCTGCATAATAAACCTTATGGATCTTTTTCTCCAGTTGTTTAGACTTTCAACAAAGTGATTCTAAAAAGTCACAAAAAAGAAGAGCTGAGCAAAAAAAAAAAAAAGACTAAACTTTTGCAATTTAAACCTACTGCCCATGTTATTCCATTTTAGATAACATGGCCAACACACAAACAAACTCTGGGCCACCAAATCGTCCTTTAAACATTTTACACCCAAAAGACAAAAAGTATATTTGTCGTATTTTGGAAATGGGCAAAAAAGCATCCAAGCAAAAAGCGTATAAAATTACAACAACAATTGAACTAACACCAGTTGTTGACTTCTGTACTTTTGGGCAGCATTATATTGCACTCGTACCATGTAGATTTAATGCTCATGTTCAATGATGCTAAAGGGCGCTACGAAAATCAACAAAAAATTAAAACACATCGAATGAAAATTTGCTTCATTGCAGTTGTTAGAGGGCAAAAATTTCATTGTCAGCCTGAAAGTTAAAGTAGAACTCTAAGAGTAGTTGTTGGCTGTTGTATTTTAAAAGTTATATATTTTTACACTTAACAAAATAATTTTTAAAATATGTATGTATTTAAAAAAACCGCGAATCAATTTAATTCTTATTTAAAATCATATCAAGGACTCAATTTGATCTTCAAATACAAATTTAAGAATTTCAGTAATATTTCATTTCCACTTAATATCAATAATAAATTAATATTTTTTGTTAGAATCAGCACTCAGGGGATGACCCCACCTAATGCATCGTATTCTGTTGGAACAATGAAAATAGGTTATACGAAGGAGGAAAGAGGGAGGAATGCTTGTGAACATTTAAGAGAGTAAAGTCATCCATGCCAGGCAGGAAGAAGTATTTTCTAGAATCTCATTGGGACAAATGTATAACGGAGTTATACAGACGAACATCGCTAGATCGATCCAGAAAGTGATTCAGAGTCGATGGGTATACTAAAAGGTGAGACCAGGACTAATATAATTTAGTTTCACACACACAGCAAAAACGGATAATACCCTCTCTAATATTGTGGTGTAGGTATAAAAAGGCGTTACAAAATCTAACTTTTGTGTATTCTTCTTCGGGAATCTTTTCCAGGAACCGTTGGTCTATACGATGGCGTTGATATTCATATTTCAATGTCATATTCCTCTGATCAAAAAATTTTCAGAAAAAGTAATAACAATCTGCTCGTATCACGCATGTTACTTTATTACGCATGTGTATTTCTATGTGTTCTACGAAAAAATTTACCGAGTTTGCTAGACAAAAACTATCGCAAATTTTTTTTGCGATATTTTATTATCTCCGCGTGGATACCGTTGTGACAAAGTTGTTATTCCGGACGGACAATGTGTATGTATCGATTTTAATACTCAATAAACTGTGAACAAAAAAAACATTTTGCATATATTTCAGCATTCTTAAAACGAAAATGTTTTCAGAAACTTTTGTTCGATAGCGATGTGCAATAATAAGCCAATTTAGTCCTTTTTAATACAAACTTCTGTGTCGTATAAAAAAGATTTCTATCCCTCTAGAAAAAGTCTTGCCAATTCAATGTAGGCAACAAAAGACCGGAATAGTTTGATCGTCTCAGAGCTTTGCAATGATCCAAAATATAAATTTTTTTGAGGTCCTGATGATATGTTATAAAGCAATAGCAAAAGAAAATATATCTTTTTTGGTATATATCGATTGGTTGACAATGTCTCTAGTATACTAGTATATTAGACATCAAAATCATTATCAAATCTGAGTCTTAGGCCCGTTTTCACCACTTGCCGATAGCTAAAGGTAGGATTTTATCGGCCGTATAAAAAATGGTCCTTTATTGCAACTGCTATCGACATACTGTGGCCAATTTTGGCCTTATTTTATGTGAAAATTTTCTAAAAATTCTTTTGATTTGTGCTATAATCGATAATATTATTAAAAACACTTGAAACACAATTTAATTGCTCTAGAGGGAAGCGAAGTGATATAAAGGTAGTCCGGAAATAGGTCTTTGGTGTTAGAGACCGGTTCCCTTTATATGAATGTGACATATCACTTTTATATGGGGTTGTCATTGAAGGGGGTCAAGTGATACCTAACAGCCACCATATGACAAGTCACACATCTTTTCTCAATGAACGTTGTATTATTTCAATAAAACTAGTCCTAGAACTAAATTTGTAGAAAGTCCTAAAAAAATGTATTACACCACCGGTGAATACTGTAATGTAATTCATTACTTTTTCTACATTTTGGTTCTTCATAAACCAGTTAAAGGATTGGTTCTCCTTTCACTTGTCATGCGTTTTTTTTGTACTTGTTCTATTTTCACAAATCCCAGTACCAGTCTGCTGGAACAATTGACACAAATTTCTCGCAGGGTACTTGCAAGTAGTGTATATGTATTATCAACGAAAATGTCGTAGGAATAGCCGAAAGTCTTGCAAGTAGCTTGAGTGTTACACTGTCAGTTGTAAGTTTATTTTTCAAATGTTCGCGAAGCGAAAACATCTTATGAAAAAAGCTTTATTTTTGGGCTTAAAAAACATTATCATGTTAACGTTATTACGAAATTAATTTAATAATATTAAATATAAATACATAATTTAATAATTACTTTATTTTATTTTTGGTCCATCTTGATGGAAAAATTATGGCCCTTATCATATAAAACGCAACGCTAAAGAATAACATTGAAAGCACAAACAATGTCTTAAATATTTTATAATTTTGTTGTTGCTTTAAATTTTAAACGCAATGTGATTTTTTGATGCTTGCAATTTATGTTTTAAAATACCATGAAGACTTGTTACTGTGTGGTTTTGTTTTTGTTTTTTTTTTATTTTTATAAATACACAGAAAATCAGCTATAAACATAATTTTTATTTTACTAAGTACTAAATAGTAAATTGATACAAAAGGTATCCAAGGTAACACCGTTTCTTGATTTGTCATTTTACTTGCTGGAAGTGTCAAAAATTTACTTGCAAGCAAATTCTCTTGCAAACTGGGCTGCAAGTACGAAAAATGTGATGGTGTTAGTAAACATGTGTGAGTGTATTGAGTTTTTTGAACTTGCATCTGTAAATCCGGGTTACGGTTTGGTATGCTTTTTTAACCACACCATCATATTGGAGGGGGTGTTATGCGTTTGTGCTGATGTGTGTAAATCATAAATTTTGATTCAGCCCACCCCATACAAATTTCTTTCCGGAATATAAATACGGTGATACAAACAAAATTCTACAAGCTTCATTATATTTTTACCTCCAAAATTTTTTTCTTTGAAGAATCCAAAATGTTCCATCTATATTTGATCAACTGATTGATGTTTCATCTTTTCTTCACTTCTCACCCAATCAAAACGTTACATTTTTGTTATCACTGTAGCCCATTAATTTAAATCGTCAATACGGCTGTGGGAAAAATCGCCCAAAGAAAAATGGCCCAAAGAAAGAAATGAAAAATCGCCCAAATGAAGAATCGCCCAACAGAACATGAAAAATGACCCAAAAAGTTATATATGAAATTTTGCCCAAAAGAAACGAAAAAGGGCCCAAAAAAAAAATGGAAAATGACCCAAAAAGCAAAAACGAATTTTTTCCCGGTGGCATGTTATAACGTCTAGTGTCATAGTGTCCATGGACGTTATGACACTCCAAAAAGTGTCATAGTGTCCATGGACACTGCGCTAACTAAAGCTTCTCTGCACAGCCGGCCTTCGGCCGGGCGCAAGGATTTTCTCCTCTATGGTATAACAAACACCGGCTTCGCTAACTAAAGCTTCTCTGCATAGTCGGCTTTCATTTGGAAACAAGGCAGATTTTAGAAGCTTTACTTAGCGAAGCCGGTGTTTGTTATACCATAGAGGAGAAAAACCTTGCGCCCGGCCGAAGGCCGGCTGTGCAGAGAAGCTTTAGTAAGCGAAGCCGGTGTTTGTTATACCATAGAGGAGAAAATCAAAAAAATGGGCCATTTTTCATACAACATTTTGGGTTAAAAAACGAAAAATCACCCAACAATAACGAAAAATAGCCCAAAAATTTTGGGTCACTTTTCATATGAATTTAGGCCCAATTTTACATGGAATTTTTTTGGGCGATTTTTCATTTCTTTTTTTGGGCCATTTTTCTTTGGGCGATTTTTCCCACAGCCCGTCAATACAGAAAACTACATGCCAACTTAGTATGCCAAAATGGTTTTAATAACCAGTCGTAAAAATCATATTCTTTGCGTGCAATTCATTTTAATGTAAAGACCTTTAAAGAAAGAGCGGCCTCAGGCATTGAAATATGTTGTGGCTCTAGACGACAAATATATTTATGGAATATAAAAGCTTGGATATGTGCCAAAAGTAACCAAAATTCTGCACATGGTTCATCAAAATATTTTTTACAATATCATCGGGCACCTTTGTTGATAGAGAAAATATTCTTTCAATGGCACGAACAATTCTAGAATTCAATCTAACGCTGGCATTTATGTAAGACAGCGTGTTTTGCTGTATTAATGTTAAAATTTTGGGGTTTTGGAAAAAAACTTATAGTTTTTGAGTTTAAAGAAAAAATGTGAAAATCTAACAAAAGAACAATTCACTCAAAAAAGGACAAGCTACTGTCTTTTTTTTTGAAAAAATTTTTTATCGTATCAAAAAAAGGGACGAATGGTCACCGTAGTGATAGTGTAAACTAGTCTTTAGGAAGCTCAGTAATTTTTTTCAAAAATAATTTTTGTTTTATGATAATATCAATTTAAACTAAAACCTCCACAACTCAGTTCATAAAGAGTTTTTGAAAAAAGTGGATTTAGCTGTGATCATCTATGATCACTGTTAAAAAGAAGAATTGATTTGAAATTTGAGTATTTCTAACTTTTGATTCTTCTATTAATAAACAAAAAAAAAAAAAAAAAATTATTGGTAAACTTATTTCTCTATGTGTAATCTAAACTATATCAATGTGTTTTTTATTTCTTAGGCTTTTGTTGCTGTTATTACTCGTATTATATTAAATTTTTGCCATTGATGGTGGTGCATGCATCTTCTTAGCGGCAGCATAATATTATTGTTGATGCTGGTGTGGTGTGTTTGCTGTAGATGCTGTTGCTGCTGTGTGCTGTTTGTCTTAACTGATAATAGATCGGCATTCAGATGGTGAAAAAAATTTGCCTCCTTGTTTAACAAGCAATGAGGCCAGAGGACAAGATACCTAACACGAGCATTTTTTAACATCAATGATATTGAGGTATGCGTCCTGTATTCACATTTTTTGTCTTTTAATTTTTTTTATTTTTTTTGTAGTACCACAATGTGGGGGAGTCGTAAAAATTAATTTGAAATGGTTTTCTGAGTTTTATCTTTTGTTTTTGTTGTTGTTGCTACAGCAGTTATGTAAACACAGATTGCTATAGTTTCATGTTGTTGTGAAGCTTGTTTAATGTTTAATTTTTGTTTTGTTTTGTTTCTTATCATTTACTTAGTTATTTTATTCTTCCTTTGTTTTGCTTGATTTTCTTAAGTCAACCTTTAATTTACCGCCCTCAATGTGAATGAAGTAGATATTTATAATGAAAACAAAAATCTCTAACAAATATTTGTTCTTACTTTTCATTATTTTCTTACAAGTAGTTTTTGGTATTGTGTTCTGATCTTGTACTTGCAGCTTCTTCCTTTTAGTTTTCTTTTCTTTTTGGTTGTTGTCTTTAAAGTTAAAGAGATTTTGTATTTGTTTGTGAAATTTCTTTAATTTTTTTTTTTTTTTTTGATTTTGGTTTGTATTTTTCTCATGCATTTTGTTGTGGCAGTGTTAAAATTTGTTGCAGTTGTTACTGCTTCTTTTTGAATTCTCCTTCATTAAGTTTTTTACGCCTGGCTTATCAATGGAACATATCTTGGAAATTTGGATAATAATTTGTTTGAATAATGATGTGTGTTTTATAAGGCAGTAAATACGTATGTATGTATGAATGTAGTACATTCAGTATCATGTTCATTTTCACATACAAACAAACATTTAAAATTTTTATTATATCTTCTGCTCCTGTTGGGTTCCCACAATATATCTATAACGTTTATAAATGAATACTGCTAGACATACATATGCACATACATAAATGTGTATAAAGGAACGAGGGCATTTGGAAAAAACAATAAAAATATCAAAGTATGTATTAAAGAATATTTATAGAAAATATTCCAGAGTCAAAAGAGCCAATAAGGATCGCAGGTCTATTGCAATATTGAAGTTTTCAAAACAACTTCTGAACCTGCCCTCGTACAGACTTTCAAACGTGTAGTTTTAATTAAAGCAGTATAAAAGGCAACAACTAACGAACGATGTTTGATTGGCAAATATTGCTGCTGATTTTTGTGTAAATATTGAGAGGCTCATAAACATTTTTATTAATTAGTCAACATAACTGATATTACACATTTTAAGATGTGTGAAACTCTCGTACATATAATTACAAGAAATCTGTGACCACATATATCTATCAACAAAAAAAAAAAAATTGTTTTATAGATATTAAAAAAAAGAAAAGAAACTTAAAAATACTTAATTATAAGTATATAATTATAAGAATACGTATATTATCATATTTAACTTCTATTTTATTTGAAACTAGTCGTGCCCGCAGCGTTACCCACCCAGAGCTAATTTTTGTATGACTAAGGCCGGGTTTTGAGATGTAGATTAAGTTTAAACTTAGTTTAACGTAGTCTGAAACTCAGATTTTTTCCGGCGAAATGAGATGTTTTTTTATTATTTCATTAAAGACCAATATTTGAAGTGAAACTAAAGACCGCTTTAGCCGACCGTAAATGTAATGAAACGCAGTGTAACGTACCGTAACGTACTGTAGGCTAGTTTGTGCACTTATAGAACATGTAAGAATGTGTCATCTGTTTTTCAAAAACATAAACAAAGAAGCATTGGTATACATAAAACAACACACACAGTGATGGAAATTTTAAAATGTTCAAATGGTGACTGCTTTGCAGGTAAAGAACCAAGTAATTTAAATGGTATTAAAAATGTATTTATGTATGTATAAATACATAAATAATTTAATTTTTGTTATTTATATTATAGAATAAAGAAATAGGTATTATAGCATATATATACACGTTTTCTTACATTATTTTGAAAATGTGCTTACACAAAACTCGGTTTTGATACCATTAAAAAAACACAGTTTTTCTTGTTTGTGCATACGTATGCATTTTTTTATTTTATACATCTAAGCATATATTTGTATAAATGATAATAAAAATGTATATTTGTGTAATATAATTGTAAGTTATTTTGTCAAAAGTCCACAGATATTATTACTGAAAAAAGTACCAAAGAAAAAGAGTGAATTTACCCGCATTCCATTTAAAATACAAGCAGCCCATCACTGTCTACAACTGTCACGTAACCTCGTAATGAAATTCTATTTTCTACAGGTTGGCACGTTACAGTTAAGTGACATTACAGTCAGTTAAGCATTTGTATTGCTTTCCATATAACAGAAACGAACCGCTGTTTACATTACATTTACATTTCTACATTAACGGTCGGCTAACGCCGCCTTAAGGCCTTAATCATGTAAAACAAAACGCACCGCCAAAGAATAACATTGAAAGCACAAACAAAGTCATAAATATTTTGTAATTTTGTTGTTGCTTTCTACAGATATTCATGTACCGTTGTAAAATTTTCAACGCCACAAGCTATGCAGCGTGTGAAATTTTAAAACGCAATGCTTTCAATGATATTTCTAAATTCTACCGTCAAAATTTTGTGTGGTAGTGGAGGCACAAGTCGATTTTCTAATTAACTAAGCCTAGTTTAACTTAGATCGCAAAAACTCAGCCAAAAAAAGTTAAGCTAAAATCGGTGGGATAGAGTCGGAGATGCAGAAATTGCTTTTCCATCTCCTGTTGGTCCAACGTTTGAAAAAATAGAAGGGGTGTGTGTTTTACTGTATGTAGATCGATCTACATAAGTTTTAAATTTCATCAAAATCGGTAAGGTAGTTTCGGATAGTCCTTCATGCCCGTCTGTCCTTCATATTCCTAGCTTTGAAAACAAAAATATAAACCCTGTGTGTTTTATTACGCTGATCTTTATATTTTATATATTCGGATAGGCAGTGATTTTCCCTATGTCCCCCTCTTCCTAGTTCCCAGTTTTAAAAAAATAAAAAGGCCTATATTTCCAATTTCATCAAAATCGGTTCAGCTATTTATCTTATTTAGATAAAGCATAGCAAACGCAAAAGTCAGGAGACGGTCGAGCAGACAGATAGACTGGAGGCGGAATGACGGGGAACATCGTGCTGGCATTAAAATGGATGTTTTTTTTTAGCTCTTAGTCCGAATCTGAGGTCCCTTTGGCTCGTACATCCACAAACTTTGGAGTAAATTGCGAAAAACTGCAGAACTTCGAAAAACTTTAAATTTTGTGGGTGGACTAGGCAAACAGACCTCAGATTTTGATTAGAGCATCGAAATATATATAGGTAGGTTCGTCTGGTTCGATTTCCATACCACTTTTTCACAATGTATGGGGTTACACATAGAAGTGGGCGGAACACGCCCACTTTTCTATAAAGCTTCACTTATGTATAGATATTATCCAGACCAAATTTCATTTTGATAACTGCTCCGGAACGGCAGGTTTTAATTTTAGCTCCCTAAAATGGCAAAAAACTAGACTGTGCTGATGTTGCTAAGTTGGTCCTTGTATGATAATAAAGAGCATTCTCGAAGAATGTGGTCGGTTGTTTGGACTGGAGCTCCATATAGACATTTGGGATCGTCAACAAGACCACATTTGTAGAGTTTCTGGGGTTCTGCCGGTACCTGTTCGCAATGTGTTAATATTACACCGTGCTTTCCTGGATAGTTGTAGGTCGTCGTCACTGCTACGTTCATTGAATACAGGAATTTAACAGCCTGAATGGATTTACAATTGTAGCTAAAAATCATTTTGGCAAGTTCTAGAAGCGCCGGTCTTGATTTAAGCCTTTATCTAGGTTAGTTGCCTAGGTTGCACTTTAGAGGAATATCATCGTTGTTTTGAATCTTATTGTATTCCCGTTATAATGCCTAGTTTCTTCTTATCTGTGGTTGCGTAATGTTACATAATTTTGTTAGCTCTTCTGTTGGAGTTGGGCGCAGTGTTTTTGAGATCGATCTCGTCGTAGTGTTGAGCTGGGTGTCCATTTAGCCACACAAAGTCCGCTGTTTTACAGCCTGAATTTGTATAAAAATTTATTTTATAATTTTTGTTTTATTCAACCTTTATTTTTTTAATTGTTTTATAATTTATTGAGCTTGAGGTTTTTTTCTTTTTTATATACAAATTTTTATTAGATTTATTTTATAACTCCAATATTTCGATACAGCAATGTGTATCATCATCAGGGAAACAAATTAAACAATTAAACAAACGTTTTTTTAAATAATGAAAAAATAATAACAATTGTCACATAGAAAAAATTATTTACAATTAAAAAAATTTTTGTAAAAATAATCTATTACATTCTAAAAAATTTTTTAATTTCCTGTTTTGTTTTTATAAACTAAATGTCTATAAATTTGTGCTACATTTTCCGTGTCCGATTTAAAATTAATCCTTAACAATTCTGGTACATTAATGATTTGTAACATTTCTAGCATATAACGGCGCTTATAATTTTTTTCTGTGTTTAAAATTGATACTTTCTCAAAGTCCGGAGAGTGATTTAATCTAGCACAATGGGTTGTTAATGCTGTTTTTTGTGATGAAAAATCCCTAAATAATAATTATATGAATAAAATAAGACTGAATAATAGGGACAAATTCATTCTGGAAAAGATAAAGGAAACGGAACAATTTTTGAGACTTAATAGGGACATTCTTATTTTAAATGCTGACAAGGGCAATACTACAGTAGCTATGGACAAATGTGATTATGATATGAGGATTAATAATATTGTGCAGGACAATTTGACATATAGGAGATCAAACAAATATCCAACAAATAAATTACAAAAAATTAATAATGATATTATTCAAGAACTTTTCATTAAAAACATAATCACATCTTCGGACAGGAACAGACTTAAAACTAATGTGGCAATTGCACCAAGATTGTATGAAGTTCCTAAAATTCATAAAAGAGAATATCCGTTAAGACCAATTTGCTCAAGTATCAATTCTCCATCATATGACCTTTGTAAATATATGACAACAATTCTTAAGAACGTAACTGTAAGTTCTGAATATAACGTAAAGGACTCTATTCAATTTAAGGATAGAATAAGAAATGTTATGTTAACTAACAATGAAAAATTGGTTTCTTTTGATGTGATTTCATTATTTCCAAGTATACCAGTAGATCTTGCTATGGATATAATAGGAGAAAAATGGAATATAATTAAGGAATTCACTAAAATTGAAAGGGAACTATTTTTACGTATTCTTAGATTCTGTATAATAGATAATAGATATTTTCAATTAGATAATAATATATATATTCAACAAAAAGGACTTCCAATGGGATCACCAGCATCACCAATTATAGCAGATATTTTTATGGAGAAATTATTAGATACTTGTATTTCAAAATTGACTATTAAACAAAAAATTTTGACAAAATATGTTGACGACTTATTTTGCATTATTGAAGAATCGGAAATAGAAAATGTTTTGAAAACTTTTAACTCATTTCACCCGGACATTAAATTTACTTTTGAGAAGGAGTGTAACTTAAAACTTCCATATTTAGATACTTTGTTGATAAGAAGAAAGGAAAAAATATTAATGGATTGGTACCAGAAACCTACTTCTTCTGGTAGAATTAATTATTATTTCTCCAAACATCCCAAGAGATTTATAATTAATAACGCAAAAAATCTTATAGAGAGAATACTGAGAATAAGTGACTTAGAATTTCATAACAAAAATTTGAAGAGAATTAAGGATATTTTGAGGGATAATTGCTTTCCAATGGAACTGATATTGAATTTAATAAGACAATACAATAACCATAATAATAACCATAGGGCAAAAAGGTCGGGTATAATTACAGAACCGAAAATTTACAAATCACTAACTTATACTCCTAAAATATCGGAACGTTTAGAAAAGTCGAAAATATTTGATACAAAGACATATAAAATAGCACATAAATCGTATAATACCATTGGTAAATTATTCACTAAAACAAAAGATAAAGTACACAAGTTGGAAATGTCGAATGTAGTTTATAAAATACATTGTAAGGGAAATATTAATGAGCAATGCAATAAAGTATATGTAGGTACGACAAAGAATAAACTGAAAACTAGAATTGCAGGTCACAAATCAAATCAAAAATTTAGGGATATTTCATCACAAAAAACAGCATTAACAACCCATTGTGCTAGATTAAATCACTCTCCGGATTTTGAGAAAGTATCAATTTTAAACACAGAAAAAAATTATAAGCGCCGTTATATGCTAGAAATGTTACAAATCATTAATGTACCAGAATTGTTAAGGATTAATTTTAAATCGGACACGGAAAATGTAGCACAAATTTATAGACATTTAGTTTATAAAAACAAAACAGGAAATTAAAAAATTTTTTAGAATGTAATAGATTATTTTTACAAAAATTTTTTGAATTGTAAATAATTTTTCTATGTGACAATTGTTATTATTTTTTCATTATTTAAAAAAACGTTTGTTTAATTGTTTAATTTGTTTCCCTGATGATGATACATTGCTGTATCGAAATATTGGAGTTATAAAATAAATCTAATAAAAATTTGTATATAAAAAAGAAAAAAACCTCAAGCTCAATATATTATAAAACAATTAAAAATTTCTTTTGCCAATAAAGAATTTTGTTTCATAAGGAAAACGAGCTCTTCCGATAGGTACAAGCTACTTACGACCTTACACCTGAATTAAATTTCCAAATACTTAAATTTTTAAGAAGTTCTTTTAATTTATTTACAGAGTCGAATGCAAAATTGTTTTCGTTAAAAAGTTCAATACACAACGGAATTTTTAACATTAATGTCAACCAGAGCTGCCAGTTAAGGGGGGTTTCTCTCCAGTTTTACTTCATTTAGGGGGCACAAATTCAGTTTTAGAGGGTTTTACGTCATTTATGCGCTACAAAGCCTTAGAGGAAAAATATATGGGGCCAAAAATTTATATTAAGGGGTTTTTAGGGCGTTTCACTATTTGCTTGTCAGAACATAATAATAACTAAGTAATACTATATTTAACAGCTTGTTTTTGTTTGAGCATAAATCGCTCCACTACCGCTAAATGTATCGGAAAACTTCTTAATTTCACGGGAAAATAGCTAATTACCATCATTGAATATAAAAATTTTGTACGATATTTTTTTTTGCAACTGCTAAAGTTTGTCTTCGTAGTAGATAATTCCGTAAGTATCAACATTTAAATTTTTTTTTCTTTCTTATTCAAGGGACAGATTTTCTGTGTTTTGTGGAATTTAAAAAAGTAAAATATTTAAAGAAAAGCTTTTTAAAAGATATCAAAAGAAAGCTTTTCAAGGGTGAAGTATTCATAAAATGATACGTGTCACAACTTTAATCCAACACCTGATATGTTCAAACTTTTTAATTCCGATAATATGTACGTAAGTAAAATCAATATTTTTGAAGAAACTTCATTCCAATATTTATAAGAAATAGAATAGACTCTGATCAGATAAATATATAACTTATATATGTACATATGCCACAGACTTTTTTAAACTGTCCATTAATTGTTTTTTTTTTAGATATTTTATTAAACAAAAATATTCAAGAAACTATAAAAAAAAACATTTTTGGGGGAATTACAGTAAAATGTTTAAAATTTAGCGATTTTTGCTTTATTTAGATAATAATATTAGTAAAAAAATTATTTATTTTTCAATTAAATTTTCCAAATGTTTGTTTTTGAATTTACAATTCTGTTAATAGATCATATTTAAAATAAATTTGTGTTTAATTCATTGAATGCCTTTATTGAATCTAAAAATTTTCTGTGTATTTTCCATCTCCGGTTATTCATTTATCATATTTTCTAATAATATTCGAAGACTGGCAACTTGCGGAATATCCTCTTTGAAGTTGCCAAAAATTTTCAGCAAAATGACTTTAACTCCCACAATCATAACTGAAAATAAGCACAAAAATCTTAAGACGTACAAGGGCGATTTAGTAATAAGAAAAACATATTACTCCTATGGTGATATAAGATGGACTATATTTATTTTTTTTTGATTTTCCAAAAATGGGATAAAAAACTTTGACAAAAACTTGAGCTCGATCAGTTAAAAATTTGCGTTATAGTCCGTGATGTATAGAAAAATGCTCGTAACTACTCAGGATTCATCCCTAGAGAAGTAAAATGTATGAGCAAACCCCATTGCCTTTGTTTCTCCAATATTTTTCTAAAACAAACTTACTCTCCTTAACCAACCCTTCCGGGAGTTCACTACAAAACAGTTTTTTTTATCCTAACCCAAGCCGAATTCATGTATACGGGGGTGTCGATACTACAACAAGTTACAACACCAAAAACACAACAATATATTTTTTTGTTGCTTACGTTGATCAATATGTCAAAAACACAAGCAACTTTTGACGTTTCTCTCTCAAAGTAAGAAAAAAAAGTATCACAGCTGTGCTTTCAACGCCACCTGAAAAATGAATTCGTCTTGTCCTAACCTCATACAAAATCGCCCTTCGTTTCTGTAACAGATAAGGTTTTAATTTTTTCATACATCAAGGGTCAACCTTAATAGTAAAAAGCAAAACGGAGGTCTACACCACGTGATAATGCGTTAAAACATCTGTTAAAAAATGGAATCAGCAAACGCGTAGAATGCATATACGCATCGAACGCATGAAGTTGCATTACTCTCTCTGTTGCCTGCGTCTTGAAAAAAGGTGAAGCTCCTGGTGTGGACCTCAAGCTTAAGAATTAAAAAAAAACATGAAACCAAGAAAACAAGATATCGCATTGCGCAGGTCCGTTAACTTTTTACTCTCATTTTGACGTAAGTTTTACGCCACTGCCAGCGTTAAGAAATAAAACTGATTTTACTTAAAAAAACTGCACATAAAAATACCCAAGAAAAAATATGTAATTAGTAATTAGTTTTTTTCAACATATGTACAGAACAAACTCAATATCATATTAAGGTTTTTCATGATATCGCTTAAAATTGCAATGGGCAATCTTGCGAGACTCGTATCATGAAGACCGTTTTTAATTTGATTGTAATTTAAAAAATTAATGTCAGTTTATAACAAACGGCAATACAAAAAGTAAAAAAAATTTTTAAGGAATAGAACTATTACAAAAAGCTTTATAAAATACATAACTGAAATTTAACTCATAGAATAAATTCGCTTGAAAAGAATTAATTCCCAATATCTGTTTCAAAAAATAAAAATAAATAATAAATAAAAAAATAAAAATGAAATTTGTGTTTAAAATGTAAAATATGTTTTTAAAAATGCATAAAGAACACCAAAAGACTTATTTGCTCAAATTATTGCAAAATTTATTTTTTGTGATTTATAAACACTTGGGCAGGTTTACGAAGTTTGTGTAAATGAACAGATTGCGAGACTTTTGAGCGATATCATGAAAACCCTTATTATTAAAGAATATCGTTACTTTGTAGGCCAGATAAAAGAGAGTGGAATTAAGAGTACACAAGTACATGTAGTCTTGCGATTTTTTTTTGTTTCCTCATTTGATACAAAGTTTATTTTAGTTCTGCGCCGGTTTTCTATTTGTGAAGGATACATGCATGAAAAATTGCAGCAACAAAAATTTTACAATGTAAACCCAAAACAACAAAAATCACATAATGTAAACAGGGACAAAATCAAGTTTTTTTTTTTGTAAAATACTTAAACGGGTTAGCAATCATTTCAAAATTTTATGTTTGTACAATCCTTTTGCGTTGTTAATTGGGGTATTTGACAAACGATTAAAAGATGTTTGTAAAGGGTGGTTCAACCAAAACGCACGATGTTAATTGTCAATAAAAAAAGTTTTCAGAGAACTATAATTGAGGTTCAATGTCATTAATGTACCGAATTATATCATCCTTTGCTCATGAATTGTTCTTGGCTTATTGCCGTACACTTTTTCTTTTTAATATCCCCAACAGTGTCAAATCACATGATCGTGGCGGCCAATAAACAACGCCTGATGACGCAGTTAGCCCATAAGCATGCGTAGGTGTTTTCACATTTCCTACAGACCCGGTTTGCTGAAATTTGCGCACAATTCTCCCGCTTGTGGACACATTTGGTCGATTATGCTGACCAAATAAATCACGTAAAAGGCTGCAACAATCTTAACTTCAAATTAATTTGGGTAAAAAACTTGACGTTAAGGTGTGACCCACAATAAACATCGTTCATTATGGCATGACCACCCTTTAGAAAAATCGAAATATTGAATATCTTCCAAACCTAGTGCAAAATTTAATCATTAAAGTTAAAATTTAGCAGTCAAGAAGGAAAAGACGAAACATAATACATTGAAGAGAATACTATTGTCGTTTATTTGTTAACGGAATGTCGTTTATTTGTTAACGGAAAGTACGTGTTTCCCAATACGTTTGTATGGTTTGTTTGGCTCTCGTCACTGTTACACGAGTATGTTTTAAGCAAATTAGGTAAGATTATTGCTTAAGAAATAAAAAATAAAATAATAAAATTGAAAGTAAAAAAAATTTAGGTAAAACTGCAAAATCTGCACAATTTACAAAAAAACTTATTTTTTAAACAAAAAAATTCAAAACTGATCAATGCTTAGAAAAACTGCAAAATTCAGATAAATCTGCACATTTGGCAACGCTGGCCGCTGCAGTAAGGCGATTTAAATGTAAACAAACATTCAGCATACCACATACACGTGTTTGTGTGATCATGTTTGTGCTCATTTACTACTATGACATACATGCGCAGAAAAATAATGTTTTTTAAATGCGCTTTAAAGGCGAATTCATACAAGGTGATCTTATTTTGAAAACGGATATAATACTGTAAAATACTTTAACGTTCTGTCAAAATAATACAACACTGTAGTAAACAATTCAACCAATTTATTTTGTTTTGAAATGTAATAATTTAAAAACGTTTTAAATTTCATAATTGTAAGTGAAAATTAAAGAATTTATGAAAGATGCCCCAGAAACACCAAAACGGTATACCATTTTGACACATGGTTAGTTATCAGCTGTTGCTTACATAGCAATCCAATGTCACCTTGTATGAATTCGCCTTGTGCGCTATCTTCTTTTCTTTGTTTCATGAAAAAAAACTATTTATTATTCTGTATTGATTTTATGCTCTGCTTTTGAATATGTTATTTACTCTCAGTTGTTATGCAAAAAATTCAAATATCGGCGATACAGATATATTAACAAGCTTGAAGTATAGCGATATTTCGATATCGATTCCGTCCCTTACTTTAACTAACAATCGTTATGATCGATTAAAATTTAATTTTTTAATTAATATAAATTATGTATGTAGATTAATTTTTAAATACTAATTTTTTTTTGTTTTCTTTTTACGACTTCTAATTCGTGATTAAAATCGTGTTTGATATGTAATACTGAGTTTAATTAGTTTTAAAATTAACGGTTTGGAAGATGTAATTTGTTAAGATTAACATCAACCTCTTACAGGAAAAACAGTTCAAGCAAAAGTAATGCAATAATTTCATTAAAAACTGAAGAAGCAAAAACAAAAATAAATATGTTGCCACATTATATTAGCCACAAAAAGTTGCACAACAAAAGCAATATGCATGCAATAATAAAAAAAAGAAACTTAACAAATATTACGAGTAAAATAATAATAAGTTACTATTCATACTTATAACTGCAACTACTGTAAAAATACAGACAACGTTTTGTACGTATATTTGCAGCATAAACTGTAGCGAGCAACAATGACAACAACAGCAACAAAAAAGATAAATCGCCAGATGAAGGATAATGATATAATTAATGCTACTATTTCAACTGCATTGAATGAGCAGCAACTCAGAAAACCGAACCAACAAAGTCTTTAGAATCTGTGATACTTCGACGGTTGGGTGGGTGTTATGAGTTTCATGGTTATGTTTGTAACATATTTGATAATATATATTATATATATCGTTAGCTAAATTGCAAAAAGGCGCAGCTAACAAAAATAAAATATTACAGGAGAAGCAAAAAGCTTTGTTAAATGAAAACTATAAACGTTTTTAACGAAGTTTTTTCTCACGTCAGAAAAACATGCATTGATATGTGAAATGCTTCAAACAATTTTCAAAGAAAACCATTTCATTATACAATTTTGTTAGAAAAAAATGTGTAATTACGTCGTTTTGCATATATCACATAAACACACTTATAGTTACGTCCCTTTGTTTTTGTTAACAAAAGCGTTATTTTTGAACGCAGAAGGGAACATTTTTGTTTAATGACATTCATAATAATCAATCAAAAGCTCGATTTTAAATTTTTTTAGTAATGCCTTTTTGCATTTTAGCTAACGATATATATATGTACAAAATAGGGGGGTTCTCTTAAAAACAGAGAAAAGTTTATGTAAGTATGTAAAATTTTGTTTATAATATTTATGTATTAAAAACTCCGCTTTGTAGGCATGCAACAAAATATTTTCTGTATTGCATCCCTTCTGTTTGCTTTGTGCCTCTAATCAAGCAAAAAAGGAAACTTGAATCTACAGGGGGTGCTATAGTTTGAAAATTTAAAAAAAAATAATAACAACTTATCATGTTTGTATTTTTTTCAAAATACGTAAGACTTGTGTGAAAGTGTAAATCAGCTATAAGCAGGACAATTTGTTTTTAATTTTAAAAATAATAATAAGTCAAGATTTTTAGAAAATACTTTAATTGCATATAATGTCATGTTTTCTTACCACAAATACTACACTAATAGAAATGGCGTCATAACGCTGATGTATTTTAACATCAGTACTCGGACAAGTGTCTTCGTTTTTTACCCCATGACTCTTTATATCACTGAAATGTCAGCCTTAACATCACTTGGCCAAATTGTCATCATGGTCAAAAATTTTAATTATGTCATCAATGGAATGACACATTGGCATCACAGAAATGACGAATCGGAGTCGGTTTTATAAAGCATGCCATCAGTGCGATGACAAACTGTCATCAAATTGAGTCATTGTAATTGACCCTAAGTTAAATTGAGAGAATATCATTATTTACTTACCCGTTACACATGTTTGTTTTACTTTTGTTTTATTCCGCCCTTTGTTAACAGAAGAACTCTCAATTATAAGACGCCAGCAGCATACCCGATATGGTTTTCGTAATAATTCTATTTGAAAAATTTGATGTGAGTTTTGGCTTCTAATTTGACTTTTTAAACATGAAAATAATGTTAATAATGTATTATGACATGATATATTATGTCATCGCACTGATGACAGTTTGTCAACGCACTGATGACAGTTTGTCTGTACTGATGTCAAAATACATCAGCGTTATGACGCCTTTTTTATCAACGTACACAAAATGTGGCGGCGAAATGATGTCACTGTAGTCATAGCATATATGACGCATAAAATATGACAGAATTTTTCGTTCGCCATTGGATTGATGTCACTTTTTTCCTCATTGATGCCATTTGTAATAACATTGATGTCACAATTCTGATGTTAGAGCAACATCAATATGATGACGCATTTGTCTATAAGTGTAGTTTTTGCCATAAACGACTATAGTGGGATCTAAGGTCGATTATACCAATTCTAGTAATATAGTGTTTGAGCACACATTCAAATCATTGAAAAGTTTTCAAGCTCTATACTATAGTGTCGCTGTCACAAACAAGTACTGAAGAGAAGTATATACAAACAATTTACGTAACTGTGTGAACGTGTAGAATCAAAAAACCAATCCTTTACTATAGTGAAAGTGAGCGTGGGGAAATTACAAACATTATTTATTTACAGAATGTGAGAATTATTTATATCTAAAGCCTCATATTGAAGGAATATGACCAACATATGCGGAATAATATATGGACTGAGACATTAGCAGTATCAAAAATTTTTAATCGTGTATTAAAAATCAAAGTTAATATATAATTGTTAAAGTACACAACTTTAACTTATTTTAAAAATAGATATCTAGCCACATCGATGGGCACTCTACGCATAGCCACTTATTTTATTAATCACACACACAGTCTAGGTTCATATCACTTTTTAGAGAAATTTCTTTTTAAATTCACCTAAAAAGTTTCAATTGGTGTCAATTCGTGACCTTCCATTGTAAAGTTGCCCCCATCATCCATGATACCATTCATGGCGAGCCTGCAGAATTTTTTTTTTGTAACAAAGCCCGTACTAGATGTATGACTGACAACTGACTGTTTTTCTGAAATAGCTAGAACGGGGTTCTTTGCCCAGTTGGCTACTCTCATATATTCTTCGTATTCTCTTCCAAATTGTCCTTCAAACTGCATTTACTTGCCAACGCACGGTAAGATTTTGCAGTAAATCCAGCAATTTCTTCCTTCGACTTAACTCGAGTTGCATTTAATCAAATATTTTTACCGGATTTTCGTTTCGGTTTTCCACTTTCGAAAGTTTTTATTGTCTTATAAGTAAACGTTTTTATGATTTGGATTTCAGAAAAGTGGGAAAATTTGTTTTCACAAAATTTACAAATAAATTTACTACGTTCTAATTCGCTTTATGATATTTTTTTTTTACTTATCAATCAATATATTGAACTGACCTTTAGCCAAATAACACTGTACAACAAAATGAAATTTTTTCCAAATAACAATGTTCTGCGAACTGATTCTTGTAGAGAGGTCTAAAAGTTTACATCGGAAACTCATTTTACGGCCTATTTAAAGTAGCACCCTTGTGCAGTAAAAAAACATAGAAAATCGCGTGATACTTATGGTTTTGATATATTGTGTCTTCAGAAGATTTATTCAGAACATTACAAGCAATATTTTGCTGGTATACATTAACCCTCTAACTCGTCTGAAAATGGGTCTTTTTGCATTTTTTTGAAAAAAAGCAAAAATCACATTTAAAACAGGGATGTAAGTAGTGGAAATATTCTGCGAAAATATTTGTCATGACATTTTACTAAAGGTCTCCGAACACATTAAGCAGTGATGCCAACTTAGTGCTTTTGACACTATTTATGGTGCTTTTTGATGCCTCGAAACGCCAAAATTTTATTTTCAGTGCCAAACTAAGAAAAAGCACTAACTTGGTTCTTTTTCAATTTTACGTTAGTGCCCTAAGTGCTTTTTAGAATTTTTAGTTTTCCTACAATTTCCTTAATTAATTACAGAGTAACAATTTTGTTAAGTGTAAAAACATTCTTTTAGTATGACAACTGTTTATTAAGTAAGCTTACGACAAAGGCATCGCCCGGACATGCAATTTTTGTTGTAGCAATTCTTAAGTTTATTGGTGAGAGAGGTGAGAAGATTGGGGAGGAGTACTCAGTTTCATGTACTGTGCAATCCTGCTTTGTTTTGTAAATCGATGTAATTTTTTTCGTTCCACATTTTATTAAAGAAAATTTCTTGGAAAATATTCAGAATTCTAAATGGAAAAATCAACAACGAAAAGATCTTTTTGGATAGAAGTCAACGATTTTAAAGATTCAATAGGACAAAATCCATTTAAGATTTGTCCAATTTTGTATTAAGAATTTTAAGTTTGCCATACTCTAATGCGGAAGATGAAAGAACATTTAGTTCGATGAACTAAAGTAAATCCAAAATTAGAAATAAATTATCCTTGAACTCTATTAACACGATTCCTCACATTAAATATGAACTTCGTCGACATAATTCATGCTGTAATAATTACACTCTACCACCTAGTGAGTCTGCAGGGATATATTTTCCAATGAAAAATACAAAAAATCAAAATATTACTTAAAAACTGTTTTATGACCCAATTCAAACTAAACTTATGATGATCCAAATTAAAGTTATGTACGAAAATGGTCCTCCAACAACGCCTTCGCCATTTTGTTTAAATATTTGGTAACTTGCTTTGTGTTCAATTATCAATTAAATTGAAAAATGGCTTAGTACTTTTTTACGTTTTTTTTGTTTGAAATAGTGCCTTTTTTTAAATTTAAAGGTGCTTTTGGTTCTTGAAAAGTTGGCATCACTGCACTTAAGTCGAAAATTTAACTTTAATAACAGAAATAAGCAAAAATTTAAAAGGTGGTTTAAGGTCCAATTAGACGTGACATAACCATAATGCCATTGCCGTAACCATGGCCGTAGGAACCAAAATTCAATTGGTTTATATGGTAATGGCGTAATGGCTAGTCCCCTATAATGAAATACAGTGTTGCGCATACGGTTGCTGCAAACAGCGGTTTTGTATGGTTATGGTTATGTCACGTCTAATTTGAGCTTTAAGGGGTAATTATATTCTTATGCCAACATGGCAATAAAATATCGCAGAATAATTATGTTACAACAAAATCAAAACTGGTCGCTTAGGCCAGATCATCAGGAAACATTTTCCCAAAAATTTTTAGAAAAGCGAATAAGACTACAGAGTGAATGAGAATTACAAACACTCAAAAAATCTTATTTGCAACTATATCAAAGCTTAAGCAATAAATTTCAGTGTATTTAAAAAGAATAAAGATAGGGAATTCAGCACAACAAACAACATCTTATCAATGAAAAATGATGTATCCCCAAGAATAATTTTGATAATAAATTTGCAAGTGCACGTGCATAAAAAACTGAGCTGGCAAATTGTTTTATTTTGATTTTCTTGCGAAGCCAATAGATTTCAGTGTTTTTATCAAAAATAAAAATTGGGAATTTTGCACGTCATAGAGAAATCTTATTAATAATAAATTTTTAATTCCCAACAGTAACTTTTGATAATTTGTTTTTGTTTTTTATATTGTTTTTTCTTAACCCACTTACAACTACAATTAATGCTGGGAGAATTCCAACAAATCGTAGTTGGGAGTGTAAGAAAATATAAACTTTCTGTTTATTGTTGGCATTTTGTTTAAGCTTGATATTGCTGCAAATAAGACTTTTTGAGTGTTTGTAATTCTCATTCACTCTGTAGTTTTATTTGCTAATATCTTGGGCTTTTTAAAATTTTTTTTGGGAAAATGTTTCCTAATGATCTGACCTAAGCAACCAGTGAAATTCGCATAGCAATTAGCTTAATACAACGATAAATTTCAGTGTTTTTACCATGAATAAAAATATGGAATTAAGCACAACAAGCAAAATCTTATTAATAAAAAATTATGTATTCCGAAGAATGAATAAATTTGATTTGATAATAAAAATGACTTATTATATATCTGTTAGCTTTATGTTCTGTCCGATCGAAATACCTAAGTGAGAGCGGAAAGCATTTCCTAGCTGTCAAAAGTTTTCATGCCCATACAATTTGTATGTAGCAAACCGAAATAACGCGGCTTTGCAATTAGAAAATCCGATTTTGACTGCGGGTTTAATATTGAAGTTGGCTGCTATTGTTGATAAATAATGGCAATCTAGCTGTTTTTAGGTGAATCTAGCGGTTTTATCTCCATTTTTTTTATTAATATTGTATTTGTTTTATTAAACACTACTGTTCTTGCCTCAACGTTGACGTTTTTATTTAGGTATGGTATTTGAGCGTAAGAGCTAAGCGGAAGAAAACGTTCCGCCTTCCGCTCTTATTTAGGTATAGCTGTAAGAGAAAACTAAGCCCTTACTTAAATCTTAATTAGTAATAGGGTACCCAAATTTCAATATTTACCAGCACTTCTTTTCTTTACAAGGTTTTTTTTAGCAAAATATTTTTTTCAAGTTTCCTTAACGTGCTGTTGCTGATGATGTTACAGATGATGACAACGATCATAAGTGCAACAGAAGCCACAGTGTACTTGCAACATAAAGTTAACTTGCTGGTGGCATCAAAAGCTATAATGCCGCCAAAATGGGTGTGTATTTAAAGGAGCACTGACAACAGCCAACTAAGGTAACTTCTTAACTTCTGTTATACCAGACGGAATGACTGCCACCACACTATTATTGGCTACTGTTGCCATTGCCACTGCGATATCGCTACGCCAGCAATGGAGACAAATGCTACTTAAACGTTAATAATAATACGGAATACGGCCAAAAGATTGTTGGCTGTGGCTTTAATAACAAAGGCAGGAAAAAGCGGAGTTATCTGATTAAACGCAGTTTAGGCTAAAACGAACAAAAGCTTTGGAAAATGCCCATACCAAAGAGTTTGAGCTGTGTTCCATTCACATATTGAACAAAAGCAACAACAACAAAAAAAAAAAATAAACTTTGCAATTGTTAAAACTATGGTAAAAAACAATGGCAACAAGGACGGTTCCTTACAAAGTCATTTTTGTTATTTTCTTCTTCCTTAATAATCTCCTGTGTTTTTTTTTATAAATGTCTTCTTGGCGGTGGAATCATCATCATCATCAGGCTTCATCATCAGTTTATATTGAATCGAACCGTACCGAAATGGAAAATAAAACAAAAGAGGAGCCTTAAAACGAGTTAAAAGTTGATCAACAAAATTTTGATTGCGATTGAAAAGCCAACAACAAGAACACATTTTTCACTACACTCCAATCCAATCCATTGGATCAGTTAGTTCGAACAGTATCCAACTGTGAAAGCGAGAGCGACATGTGCCCATCCTTTGGAAGGGTTTATTATTACGTTGTGTTTCTGTTCAGTTCTGTTTAGTTTAATTTAGTTTGAGAAAAAAAAAAAACAAATAATAAAAAACACGATTTTAAATGGGATTTTCTTCATCCAACTATTTAAGTTGATTTTGGGACAATTGTTAGCAAAACCGAGAGTTAGTTTCATTTTGGAAAACAATAGCTTATGATTATAGTTATCATCATTATTTCTTCTCTTATTTCTGGTCATCTGTTGGTATGGTCTGTTAAGTATTTTTTTTTTTGGTATAAAGGTATTATTATTTTTAATATGAAAAATAAGAGACATTCCATAATGCTTTATTAGGCTAAAGATGTCCAAAACGATAAGAAATAAGTCAACAAAAATTTTCTTTTTATATATTTTTCCCTTAGAGTTCAATAAAGTTATAAAGTATTATTCAAACGAATAACACTCATTAAAGAACATATTAGAAATACAAAAAAATTCAACAGTTAGAGTTATAATTGATTGGCAACTGCAAAGTTTAGGCCAAATCGTTTGCTTTTAATTTCTTCTATGCAAAGTCAAAACAAATGTCGGCCATTATAATTTTTTTCAATAATTATTATTACAAATATATGTATACAAATTAAATTAATTCTGAAAATCTGAAATAGGACCGAGCAAATAACCTATTTATTCAGATCACGAAAGTTGATTTATTCCTGGTGGATAAATGGAATTTCATGCATTTATTATTGAAATATATGACCAATAATGTGCCTCAACAAATAAAATATATAACTTGGATATTTTTTAATCGATTTGACAGATATATATATATCGGCGTCGCCTTCATAAATCCCGCCCACATTTTTCAGATGCTGTGTATTGATAACAAAGATGCTTCTACCTTATTTGAAAACTTTGCTTCTTTCCTTTCGACAGATATACAGAAATTATAATGTATATGTACGGGAGATATCACGCCCACTTTTCCAATTCCCCCCATATTTTGTGGGATGCTGTGTATTGATAACCGATATGTATGTACCTAGTTTGGGTACTTTCTTTCTCTAGATATACAGAAATGTGTAATGGGTTTGGCTGAGAAGTGCCACACCCACTTCTCCAATTCCGCCCATTCATTTTTAGAGAGTTGGTGTATTGATAATCAAATTGCTTGTACCAAATTTGAAAGCCCCGGCTAGTGCCGTTTTCCAAATATACAGAAAACAGTAATAAAAGCAACAACAACATGGCATTTATGGGAACAATTAGAGGTAGTCGTGGTTTTTTGTTCATATCTCAGTCATTTATGGACCGATTTGGCTGAATTTCAATAGCAAAATTAAAATGAGTATAACTGACATAAATATGTACTAACAAAGTCCCCATCGTTTCTAGGGTCTTCGTAAAACCAATTTCGACTGACGAACGGACAGACGGACAAACGGATTTGAACTTCCGTTCCCATAAGGAGCCAAAATATATAATACACTTTATACACAGAACAAATTTAAAATTTTCTCCAATCACCAATTTTATACCTTAAACATCAATACAATCACAAAAAAATAAATTCACACAAAATTTAAACACTTATAACTAGGGATGCGATTTCCATGCATATGCATGTTTTTTATCGATAGTCTAAGAACGATGTCGACCAATTATCTTTCCAAATCATTAAATTTGCGTTAAAATAGCATCGATTTGTTTTTGCATATTGTTGCATATTTATGTCTTAAACGCATATTTTTGCATATTTTTACAGTTTTGAGGGAATTTTTTTAATTTCCATATTATAAAAAAGTAAGCAAAAAAAAACTTTCTAAAAAAATTTTTAAATAATAAATAAATAATTTGGAGCTTTGCTTAAAATACAATATTTTTTTAACACATGGGTTATACCGCGTTGCAGAAAATTTAGAAGCCAATTCAATAATATTGCAATTTTTATGAAATGTATCCCTTGATTCCCTCTCCACCGCAGCCAGTAGTAGCAAACTGGGGGCCTGGCTAGATGCTTCAGAATTCTATTCAAAAACTTCAAGTAATTTAAGAATGTTAGAAGAGCTTGTTGATGTCGATGATTGTGCAATTAAAAAGTAAAGAAATATTAAATTTAGATAACAGCAGAAGTCAATTAGCATTTGCACTTTCCAATAACGGATACATTCGTGAAACAATAACTATAAGGGACTTAGTTCACTTTATGCTCAATTCAAATTAATTGATATTGCAAAAAGTAAAATTTACAATGTGGAAGGAAGAATACCCCGACAAATTAAAAAAAAATCTAAAACATTTTGCAAAAAAAAAAAAAAAAATTAAGGATTTAAAAAAATAAAATGAGTTTCAAATATTTTTGATCTGATCTGGAATCAAAGTGGGATCTGAAAATAAATTTCTTCAAAATGCATTAGCATTCTTCTAGTGCAAGACAAAGTTTTCCTTTTATAAAACAGTACATATTTATTTCAACAAACAAAAATTAGTTAAAGATATTTGAACAACAATTACTGAATTTTTTATATTTTTGTTTTTAGTTAAATTAAAAATCTATTTTTTATAGAAATTTTCTTAGTTTTTGGTGCATTTTTTTTTACATTTTGAATGCATATTTTGGATTTTTTAGTGCATATTTAAAGCGCATATTTTAGATTTTTTAGTGCTTGAAAATCTCATCCCTAGTTATAACAATAACAACAAGAACTTACTAAATTATTAATAAAAATCACAAGAAAATTCCTTATGTAAGTCTATGTAATGTAGTGTTTTTTTACTACCATCGTCATGATTGTACTAAATTTGAATATTGCTTTGTCTTATTAACTAGAAAAGGTCGAATAAAACAAAACTAACGTTTATTATTAATAGATATTGGGAATTATTTTTTGTTTTCATAAGCAACTTTATTATATTCAAAATTTTTTCGAATTTATTCTATGAATTAAATTTCAGTTATGTATTTTATAAAGCTTTTTGTACCCAGCAAAAACTTTACTTACAATGCTACTTTTAATGACTTCCTGAATTCTTTACATTGTAGCTTTATTCGCCACTTTTTGCATTATTAGTTGTATAGAAAATAATAACTTTATTATTATATCTTAAATCAGTCATAATTATACATTACAAAAAAATACATTGGTGTAATGACTTACATAATTTATTATTATATGGTTTTAATTAATTTTTAAAATCAATATGCAATATATGATATTAATATTTGTTAGATATCCGGTAATATTATAACATTTTTAGAATAATTTCGATGTGAAATACATGGATAATCCAAAAATCAATCAAATGCATGTAAATATGTACATAAATATGTTCCAAAATTACCAGCACAATATATTTTCGTAATAAGAATACTAATAGTGATATCAATCTAAAGTTAAGGATGTGGTTTTTGAAGAACATAAACAGGCCCGTCACAGAAATTGTTCGGAATTGTTTTGAATCCGTATTTTCATTTCAATCGATTTTCGTTATTCCGACACCAAAACAAAAACTTTTTCGATCGAAAAATTAAAAGTGATTTATTTCATTCCGAGAAAATTTGTCGGTTTTCGTTTTCTGAATAAGCTTTCTCGGAATTAAAAAACTTTCGATCGAAATTTATTTCTGAGACAGGCCCATATATTAACATATATTAATACACACATTGTTATTACAGTGTTAGAGCTATAAATGATTTTGTGCAGCAAAAGCACTCTTTATTAAATAGGTTCTTACATTTCGAAAAATTTATTATTGTGTACATTTTTCAACATAAATTCCATAAGATTTCAGAGCAATTTTAATTAGTGTGTTTTAACCTTTTTGAAAGTTAATTTTAAAGTACTTATTTCTTGTCTCTTTTGGTAACTACATATTTTTATACAACTTTTAAGTATAAAGTAAAGGTATTACTTTTTAAGTTGTAATTGGCCAAATTATAAAGAATTACTTTTGGGTCATCGCGAACAAAAATAAGTAATTTTTCTAGTAGAAAAATAAGTACTCCTTTCCTCAACTTCTCATTATTTTTCTGCTTATTTTGAAAGCAAAGCTTTTGCTGGGGTAATAGTTCTATTCCTTAAAATTTTTTTTTTTTTAGGAAAAAATAAAAAAATGTTGTTTATTATTAATGCTAAAAAAGCTAAAAACATTTTATAAAAATGCTAAAGAAAATGGCAAGTACTAAATGTAAATATTGCAGCTGATTAAAAAAATTTAATGCTAAATTTAGCCGCTAAAATGGCTACACTGTAAAAATATAAAGAAACTAATAACGATTGTAATTTTTTTTAACAAGCTCCTTAATCGGGAAAAGGACGTTAATTTGTGATCGCATTTTATTTTCTACAAGAAAAACGATTTTTTTTTGTACACATACAAACATACACATGTACATAAATACGAAAAAATTAAAGAGTAATGTAATTTTTTTAATAATACTTTAATTGGTAAACATTTTAGTTATTTATCCTTAAACAAATTTCACAATTAAGACATTTAATTAATCCAAGTGAATTTCACTGACATTTAAAATTTAATAGTCGTAATTTGAAAATCTCACGAGACACATATAAAAAAATTTTAAATTCGAATTGAAACCAACTAAAATTTAAGAACATTGGCGGCTTAAATCCACTTGAGTAATTTTACAATAAGTTAAACCCAATAACAATCAAATTGACCTGACAAATATTGACAGGAATCAATCAATATGGCGCCCTGATTTGGCTTCATGTTAAAACCCAATTCTATGTATTCCTGTGATTTTAAAACTTCTTAGGCCTTTTACCAATTTAACCTAAAAAAAAAGAGAAAACATAAGAAAAAGAAATATTTAAATGAATTCATTGCATACACTTGGGACCAATAAAGGAAACAACTACAACAACTATGAAATAACCACCAGTGAACAATGTGTGATGGACATTTACGCATTAAAAATGTCATTGAAAATTTATATTGAAATTTTGAATTTTTCGTTTTGAAATTTATTCAAGTTGAAAAATCTGAAATATTCTTTTATTTTTGTTGAGATCTTCTTCATTTGGTTTTAGGTTTGAAGGAATAAATTAAATTAGTTTAAAAATCGTATTTGCCCTTAAGAAGGCAGCAGCAGCAACAATAAGTAAGCGTTTGTGTTGCTCAAATAAGTATCATACAATGTGATGACAAAAGCATTTATACACCGACTGACAAAAAATGGTTTCGTAAAGCGAAATCAGTGTGAATATTTTCAATAAATGTGGGATTATTTTGTGGTGCCTCAATTTTGCTTCTCTCAGTCGTCTGTTTGTGCGCCAATCTATCTTAAAGTCAAAGTATTTGTCCGTCTGTCGGTGTTCAGTTTTTGTTATCCTTATTAATTTTTTTTCGTAGTAGGAAGTTGTTGCTGCCTGCTTAGTTGCTACCGCGCTATGTCAGGAATTTGAATTCAATTCAGTTGGTTTTTATGTGACATAAATTACCAATGACATGACCAAAAGGTAACGTACTCCTATACTTTTCATTCACACACACACACACACACAAATCGCTTATAAATTAAATACGCTCGTTCAATTCACTCTTACATATAAAAATAAAATCTGCGATCTTTGAAGGTAAAATTGAAAATCATAAACAGCAGCAGCAGTGGTGCGTTAATTTGGTTTTGCGTGCTCATAAATGCCTGCAATAAGTTGAAGAGGGATTTGTCTGTTCAAAGTGAAATGTTCGGTGTTAGTAGCACCAAACGATAAACGTTTATTTAGTATGTCAGTCATTTGTTCGTTCGAATGTTAAAGTGCGGTTTGCTCGCTTCCAAATCCGTCCATCCGTCCATCTCATCACATTTAGTGAAAAATGACAGTTACTTTGATTGCCAACAGTTTCAGCTCAAATTTTTTATTGCTTCGTTTTAGCAGTAACATTTTTAAATTTAATTCGTCCATGTTGCAATGACACTTTTCCTTGTGTTAACCCTCCCTTGAATTATTGACAGCTAAAGTGTGCTTAAAATGACATTTGATATGAAGGAGGACTCACACACACTTACATATTTTTCTTTTTTATCTACACAAATACCTGGGCTTTATTGGGTTTACAATTTAATTGTTTGAAAGTATATTTTTCACTTTGTAATATTAGAATGTACGCAGACTTGGGCGATGCCAAATACATTTTGTTTATAATTGCAGGTCCAATTACGTGAAATTGGTAATGGATTTTTTACATGTTCTAGGTTGATTATAAATCGGATGCCATGGAATCACGATGGGACCCAATTTGAATAAAGCTGACAAAAAGTTCTTTTAGAACCCGTGCAAATTATATGAAACGGGTTTGCCACTCAATAGCTTTCCCACTGCTCAATCACAGATATAACCGGTAGGAGAGTATAATCGGTCCAGCCCGACCTTACGATACCCTACATACATCATTTTGGTCTTTAATATGATTGCAGTTTATAATAAGTTGTTTGTCCAAGATCTCGATACCAGAATTTATGAAACCGGGACATATATTTGAAAGAAAATATAATTTTATATTGGACCCAGCAAAAACTTACATTGCAAAGTAATGAGTTAAACAGCTAATAAAACTACTCTTCACTACTTATACATTGGCATTTTAACTCATTATTTTAACACGGTGATGTCATTGGAGGCAAGAACTTACCACCCTCGCTTACAAATAAGGAGTTAAATATGCCATTACCATATTGGCTTACAAAAAGGGAGCTAAATAAATCATTACCACGTTTGCTTACAAATTAGTACTTCACATTGGTATCAACCAAACTGAATTTGCCAAACAAATTGTGTTTTTAGTTTAATTTACTTTCTAATCCAAAATTTTACAACCCTGCACATTCATATTTTTATATTTTCACAGAAAATCGATATTATAAGGAAAGGTACAATTGAATTACTATCGTTTATGATACAAGATCGATATCATATATTATAATTTATATCACCTAGACGATATCGTTGCCAGTATCGTTTGGTTGATTGGACAGGTGTAGTATTTATTCAAATTTTTAATTTTAAAATACATATAAAAATTAATTAAGTATTAAAATTTTTCATATTCAAATCTATTACAAATTGTTCTTAATTTTTAACAAATAAACAAATTTTTAAAATCAATTTGTATTAGATTTGAATAAATGAAAGCTAAAAAGCATTTTATTATGAATTAATTATAAATTTCGTTAATCAACTCATAAACAAGTGCTTATGTATCAGATTATATGTCGGCCATTACTAAACTACTTCTATGTAATGCAGATGGTATGTAGTAGTCATTGAAAAGTAAGTTTTCAGTAAGTGCAAATCATTACTAATTTTTTGCTGGGGAGCTATTGTAATTTATGAACTGATGCCCAAAAAGGTGAAATGTTTACGTAAAAGTTTTTGATACTGAACTTTGTCTCATAAAGGCATTTTTTTTAGGAATTATCTGTGTTAAAGCGATTTTCGTTAGTAGATCCCTTAAAACTGGACTTATACGAATTTCGGCATTGTTATATTATTTAGATTTAACGTAACATGGGAATCACCTTCAATATTTAGTTTCGGTACAAACATTTTGCTGGGTTAGGCGATTTTTGGAATTGAACAGATAGAAAAGATATGATCAGTTAAGGACCTATACAAACAAAATCTTGTCGTGTTATTATATTAAAGACATACGTGATGAACTTTTGAGGGGTTTATGTAGCCCTGAGCGATTTAAACAAAAAGAAGTCAGGTTGTAACTTTCACCTGGTTATCTTTTAAATTGTGGCCTTTAGATTGATCACAAGCTACATCCCTATTCGAATAACCATTTGCATAAGGGCTAGGTAAAATAATGTCAGTGCAAACACAATACAATATTCTCTAATATGCACTTTATGGTATCTCCATTTAAACATTTTTAAAAATAATTATATGCTAATCAGGCTAAAGTTCATTAAATTAAATTTTCATTAAATTATTTTTAGGAAGAAAGGAATTTTACAACATGAAATTTATAAAAAAATTTATTGATAATTTTTCATTCAAAAATGAAGATTTTATGTTAAGCATTGTAGCTTTTATATTATTTTTGCGCTAAAGCGATCACAAACAATTTTAATTAAACTTTTATAATTTACAAAAAAAAGTTGCTGTTTGCTTTTATTTGCAACTGAGCAAATATGCACTCCTACTTTTGCTCAAGGTTTTTTTTAGTGCAAACAAAGTAAAATGAAAAAAATTGGAAATACGTACATTTGGTTGTTGCACACTTTGCACTACCCATCGTGATTACCCTAATTATTTTGCCATTTTAGATACCTATTTTTAATATTAACAATTTTCATAAATCGAGAAAAAAACAATATATATGAAATATCCACTACAGCACTGGCCTTAAAAGTTGTTGGGTGGATAGAAGTTTAAAAAAATTTATTTTCAAAAAAATCGAAGAACACATTTATTTTCAAAAACACGATTTAAAATTTCAAATCCAAAAAAATCTTATTCAAGAAAACTTGAGATAAACTTGAAAACTTAAAGGTCCAATTGGACCAACTTTATGAAAGTTATCAACAAAAAAACTAAAACAAGAGTCCTTTGAAGGAGTAATCAAAAAAAATGTTTAAATTAATCAGGAAGGCCCTTTGGAAGTGTACTAAAAAATTATCACAAGATTGGTGAAATCGGAAAATTTTTTTTGAACCATCCAATTTGAGTTTGAATGCCTCGATATGTATTCAACTATTAAACATATTCATTTTGGGTGACAATGATAATACTTATCATTACAAATGTTTTTTCATTTGCCATCTAAATTAAAATCGTACACTTGAAGAAAACAAAATAAGTTTAATAATACCCATCATTGGAAAATCATAAATTTTATCGAACATTTTAGCTCTCGAATATACGCAAACGTTATTCAAATTATTTTCCCAATATGTGTGTGCATGTGGTTGTTTAAGAAAGAGGGGTTTATCCTTGTAATATCCGTTTTAAAGTTGTCCTTTCCTTTACATTCATCAACATTAACAAATACAAGAGTATGATTTTTATTTGTTTGGATGATGTTTTCATATCTATCAGTTTAAACTTTTTTTTTCTTCTTTAAAACAACAAAGAGTAAAAAATATATATGTATTTCATATGGAAAATTGTTACGGATATGTTGACAGTTGTAAACGGATATGTCCGCCTGCTTACCGGAGATATCCTTCATATCCGTTATGATTTCATACACATGCAACAATTCATTCACAATCGTTAAAGGGGATTTTGGATGTAACTGTAGAGAATATTTGTTGGTTATGAAAAAGGGGATAATATTTATAATTGAAATGTTGATTATATTTATTATAAAAATAAATAGATTAAATTTTATGCTTTAACCAGTTATTGAAGAGTTTATTTTTATGCCTATCGCACTTGATCAACAAGAGGTTGATTACTTGAAATTTAAGAATTTTCAGTTAAAGCAAAATAATTTTTTATTTTTTATTTAATTATTTAATATTAAAGGGATGTGGAAAATAAATTTAAAATCAACCGTTTTCTTACCAAAAATCAGACAAAATATCACGGCATTTTTATAGCGGGTAGATATTAAGGTATTCATTTAATCGTGCTTTTGCTTTAATCGGTTAATTGCTCGATTAATTAACCGAGGCTTTGGGTTAATCGGTTAATTTTGTTATTGATCGGTTAACAGTTTAATAAAGTTTTTTTTTTATAAATTAAGTAATTTCAATAAATTAAAATTCATAAATGATTTATTATTTGGAGTTGGTTAGTAAAAAAAGCGATAACATAACAAATATAACAATTATTGAACTAAAACGAGCAAACAAAAAAATTATTCATAAATATGTAATACATATTTTTTACATTTTATATATTAATTAAAAAATAAACTGTAAGATAATTTTATTAGTTATTTTAATAGTTTAAGGAGATCTTATAAAATTATCTTTTTTACAAATAATTTGGTTAAAATGTTTAGGACTTAAGCGATTCTTTTCTTTTGTTTCGATAAAACTGGACTTGGAGAAAATTCTTTCATTTAACGTAGATGTTGGAGCAATCAAATGCAAGCCATAATACAGAAAATCTCATTTCTCCGCCCTTTTACTGGATTTCTGTGAACATATAAAATCTTCACAGAAATCTTAGTCCTGGCCACAGAGTACCACAGAGGTGAAAAAAGTGACGTGTGAAAAAAGGCCCAAATCAGTTGCGAGGGCAGCTTTCGAAGAAAGAGACAAGAAGTTTTTATTGTAGTGAAGGGGTAATGTGTAAAAGCAAGCCGATATAATTTGTACACAAATTTCGTGATCAAAACAAAATTAAAAAACAAACCAGTTGAACAAAAATATCACAGAATCTGTGAAAAATATTTTTTAATGCCAAATAAAACCTTTTCTGTTGAAATCTACATGAAAAAAACGGAAAAATATTTGTTTTAACCCTGCTAATATGTAAGAAAAAAAAAATACACATGTTATGTTCGGGTCATATTTCGACCCAACATTTTTTTTATTGAGAAAATTAAAATTTGTACATTTGAAAAATATTTTTAAGGATTGTAATCAATGCAATATGTCGTCGTTAGAGTGATTGTGTGTCGGTATGACGGACAAACAGGTAAAGGTCTTTTTTTCCTTTTTCGACGGGCAAAATTTGCACCTTTTCCGTTCACTAGCGCATTGTCGTTTTGGAGAAGGCGAATTTGTAGATGGTGACACACTGTCTTCTTCTCTAATTCTTAGTACCAATAATGCAGAGGCATCTGCGCGAGGAAGCCGACTACGCCTCTTGATATGTTCTTGAGCTAAAGCTTCGCCGAGTTGCTCTAAAAATAGGCGCCTTTTGTGCACTTTATTTTTTTTTTGCCATTCAGGATATATTTCGGTCCATATTATAAAAACTTTGAGAGCAGAAATATCTTATAAATTAGAGAACAGGGCAACTGGCCACCGATTGGTTTTCTTTTGCACGAATATGTAGGAACCATTTGGTCCAATGTGTCGATTCCGCCTTTTGTCGAGTTGTAGTACTCAATTATATCCTGAATTTTTTTTGGATGATCTTCCAAACTCTTGCTGTTATGGTGAAGAGTGCTAAGCAAATAATCCATTCTGTATTTTTTAGGCACATACAAGCTACAGTTTCTTTTTCATGAAAAAAAAAAAAATTACTTGAGTGTATTGGAAGCTTACGCAATTCTTGTGTTGTTGCACGAACCGGCAAAAAAACATTTGTTTTTCCTCACTGTGCCAACAATAGTATTTTTTTGCTTTAGCATTTCTAATGCAAGATTATGACTCGTTTCACCAGTTCGAAATATGGTAATGCTAAATTCGATTTGGGTCATCAAAAGACCCTAACGTAGTAGCAGGGTTAATAAATAAATAAAAATAAATAATGAAAAATAAAAGTTCTTTTAAAATATTTAATATTTTACCAAAAAATTTTACTTACCTTCACAAAATCTAGAAAAGAATGAAAAATCGTTTTTCGATTTTGCTTTGTGTTCATTGTTTGCGCCACAAAGATGATGCAAAGAGAAATGCAAAAAATGCAGAAATGCAGCTTTCGTAGAAAGAGACAAAAAAAAAAAAAACGCAAAATCTTCCGTCTCGTGACATATCTGTGTGTAGTAATCTGTGGTCCTGCCATCGTGCAGAAGACGGAACTAAGTCGACTTTAATAAATTGCAAGATCTTAGGTGCAATGAAATCGCCATGATTGTAACTAAACCTAGAGTATTAATGTAACGTTATAAATGAACTGGGTGAGAATTATTAAACGAACTGGTATAAAAATAAATAACATTAGGGGGTTTCATATGTACTTGAAACTAAAATAAAGTATTGTATTGAAATTAATTATCGTATATGGTATTTTATAAAACTAAAATATAAAATAAAAAAAAAAATATATATAAAATATAAGTTGCGGGGATTTATGGGAATGTAAATCTACGTTACAAAAGGACTCTTTTTTTAATTTTTTAAAATGTTTAACACATCTAATTGTTTCGGTTAATTGTGTTTAAAGATTGATAAGAGAAGATATGAGAAGAAACCACTAACTAAACACATACATACATATAAAAAGTACGTGAAACAAAAAGCTTTTGACAACAAAAACTTATTTGAAATTAAGATCACCTTCTTTCTTGGTATGATAAAATAGTTTCTAAACACATTCCTTTTGTATATGAGACGAAGCAAATATTAAAAACATAAAAATATGTTAAACGACTCAAAAAAATTAAAAATTTTGTTACATCGATTAATCGACTGAAAGTTAACGGGTTTAATCGTTAGTCGAAAAAAACAATTTTAAAATAACCGATCAGTTAATCGGGTAGCATTTAATCGGTTAAAATTAATACCTTAGTAGATATTAATAATACGTATTGTTTTTATGAAAAAAGTGAATGTATAAAATTTTTTTTGTTAATACCCTCTTGTTGATCAAATGCAATATATATAAATGAAATTAGATATTCGTTTAAACTATAAAAGCAATTTAGCAAAACCATTTGCATTTTCACACCAACTTAACATTGTGCCATTAAAAATCATTTATCATAAATTGGCATCATTTTCATGCCATATAACGCCCACAAAATTACAACAAAATAACAATTAACTTCAGTTTAAACAAAAATATATGTTTTTTTTTCTTTACCAATATTCCTTACAAAACAATCAATATTCTATAGAAAAACTATTAATATTTCTCTCTTATAGCCATATCAAGACGAATACGTTTCTTTTTCTTTCTTTTCATTTCATTTCATTTTTCATTTAATTTGCATGCAAAACTAAATTGAATTTCATATTAAACAAAGTCATGCTCAAGACCTAAGGCCATCACCAACATTAGGCCAGTTCAGACCAGACCAGACCAGGCCAAGCCTATACATGATCATGATACTCTGCAGCGACATGGTAAAACGTTGTACCGATTGTCCAGACAGTGAACAAATACAAACAAGAATGCAAGAATCCTTTTAGCAAAGTTAAATTACTTTTTGAATGTAAAACGATTACAAAACTCCTACTGTTTCATCACAATACACAATTTTTTATTAAAAATTTTCTTAGTTTTTTTTTTTCTCAAAAAAATAATAAAAAAATCATCAGCTTTTAAACAGGAATATGAAGAGAAGTAAAAAAATATCAGACACAAACAGCGAAACATTGCAAGCAATTAAGACAATGTTATAAATTAATCAGAAAACAAAAAAACGATGACTACTAACTAAATACTTACTACTACAACACATTGAGAACAACAAGAACAATACAGACACTGCAACAACTGAATGCAACATTGATGATGATGATTATGATTTCAGTATAAAATAAGAACAACCAAATCCTAGAAGGAATTTAAGTGAAGGTAATATGGGAGAGGATTGATCGTAAATGATTGAAAAAATTAAGTAAATGAAGTCTATTATCAACTATTGATTGGCTACTCATAGCAAGATGTTAAAAAAGAAAAAACAAAAATTCGAACAAAAACTTAATTTATTAAGGGGATTCACAATAGACAATACAAAAAAAAAAAAAAAAAAGAAACAAGTAAGAGTACTATATTCGGCTATGCCGATTCTTATATACCCCTCACCATGATGCGTTAAGAACAGAAAGTGATTTAAATACCGCTCTTTAGATAAAAATAAATCTTTTTGTGTCACGCCCACTTATCCAACCCAGCCCACATTTTGTCGGATGTTGTCTATTAATAACCGAGATGCTTTTATCTAATTTGAAAACTTTGGCTCTTGCTGTTCTCCAGATATACAGAAAAAAAAACCAGAACAAGGGATTTGTGCGTAAAATTAGAGACAGTCGTGGTTTTGTTCATATCTCAGCCATTTGCTAACAAAAAGAAAAGAAAATTTATTCTATTCCTTGAACTTACAATAAAATATTTAAATACCAAAAAAAACAGCCTGGAAAAAATAATAGGGAAGATTCAGTTTTTTTTAGGATTTTAAATTTTACTGTCCGTTCAACAAATATTGAAATATTGAAATTTTGTTTTTGTTTTAAATGTAATTTTCTATGCGAACGTTAACGTTCGAAATCGTTGAACAGGCATTTAATCCATCACATACCTTAATATTTTAGTGTTATATTAACATTTGGTAGATAATCCTTTCATTTTAATTACCGCCTTGCATCATAGATCAAACAAGATTAGCACAGGTTTTCGTTTTTTTTTTAATCCAAAAAAATGGACCGACGGCAGATGACGTCCAATACTGTATATACTTTATAGGGTCTAACATCAATATTGTAGACATTACAAAAGGAATGACAAACTTAAATATAACCCTTCCATCTGTGGTGAAGGATATAGAAAGGGGTTGTTTGTGGTGACCGTAAAATAAGAATGCAATAAGATTATTATACCCTACCTATGAAGACCCCCTAGATATACCTGAAACTAGGTTGTTGTATATTTACGCTACATATAGACCGAAATAATATGCTATTGAAATTCAGCCAGATCAGTCCATAAATGACTAAGAGACGGACAAAACCCCACGACTGTCTATAATTTTTAAGCATGCATCTCTTGTTTAAACCTTTAAAATTAAATTTAGGCATTTCACTTTCACTTTAAATAAACGTAGTAGAATACTAGTATTGACAATCAACAGAATCGCTTTATAAATAGCTGAATTATGGACAAATAACTAAATTTGTCTTCTAAAATGTTGGTTTTACCACAACAGCGCCTTTACTATAGACGCGAGGAGAACTAAATTTGGCTTAGATATTTATATCTTTTATATAAGGAGTAACAACAAATTAAAATTAAATGAAAAAATTCAAGCAATAAATTGCGGAAATCTGCAGAATGTTGCATCTACCTTAATTAAATACAAGTTTTTTTGCAATTTTCTTACATAGTATCATTTCGCCCTTTACCAGGGATGGAAGTTGGAGTAATTTTATGAATTTGATTTTAATTTGTTTAATTCATATGGACAATTACATTAATTATTTCTTTCAAGCATCCACGTAAAAAACATTTTATGCTGAATAAAAGAAACTTAATATCGAGGATATCTGACAAATAATAAGAAGATTATACGCAATTAAGTAGAAAAATACGATTTTATTTCCCACATAAAATTTATTTTATTTAAAAAATGATTATTCTTTAAACTGAATTAAATGAATTTGATTTTTCCACTTAATGGCTTATATTTTTCCAAGTTTTGTCCAAGCTTACAAATATTATACATCTTAGGCTGGGTTTTTGAGATCTCAGATAAACAAGGGGTAGTAAATATGAAAAGAGATTTGTGCCGCCATTACCAAGTTTGTATACACCATTTTTACGGAACAGAATAGTTTTCCTTAAAATGTTGGTCGTAAATGGACTAATAAAAAAATCCCATTTCGATGGAAAAATTAGTTTCAGAGTACGTTAAACTAAGTTTAAACGTTAAACTAAGCTTAAACATAATCCACATCCCAAAAACCCGGCCTTAATGGAATAATTTAAAATGGTTGTTTTTTACAAAACGTCAAGAAATAATATTTTGAATTTTGAATGTCTGTAACTCAGCACATTTTCATCCGATCTGCACAATTGTTGTATTGTCTTAAAGGGTAGGTTGATAGTAGGGTTTCCAAACGGGAATGGTGTTCGCAAATCCCGGGATTCGGGATTTCAAAAAACCGAATCCCGCGATTCCAGGAATATTTAGGATCTCGGGATTTTACAGGATCCCGGGATATTTTGGGATATCAGGATGTTTCGGCATTCGGGGTTTTTGAAAGTTAAGAGATAAATGCTTTTCATGTATTTGTAAAAAAAGTCTTAAAAAAAAGGTTTACAAACAAAAGTTTTACAATTCATTAAATAATACAAAGTTAAATATAATGATTATATTTATTACTAAGCAATGTGTTAATTGATTCAATTAAAAAATAATTACCATAAAATCTATATTTTATTCAATTACCTCAGTTGATTCAAACTAAACAAAAAAATAATTAAAATATGTAGTTATTAAATAGAGCAAACTAGTAACTGATTTATTTGTAAGATGCTATTTTTTTTAAGTGAATTAGGATACATAATTATAATTTAAATTCGAAATTAATTAACAAAACAAATTTTTTTAGTTAACCATAAAAATATAATTTTAACAAAAACACTTTTTTATACCCACCACCACTATAGTGGTAGGAATTATGTAGTGTATAAATTACACTACTTACTTTCGTGAAATCGCTCCATAAATAACCGTAGGTCCCATGCCCACTCTCGGAAAACACTTTAATAATCCAAATCCTATAAAGTTTAAATTTCGTATTTGGTGCAACAGTGGAATCAATTAGAAAATAAAACCCACACGGAACTTTTGGTTTTTCTCTAGGTTTTGTGCATTTAAAAAGGCATTTATTTCTTTAATTATTTTCACCACTTCTCACATTTAAATTTCTTTACAATTGTTAAACACGCTTAAAAATTATAAAAAAATTTTAACTTTTTTTTTTCGTTTTCAATGACAGGATTAATGGAGTTAATTAAATAAATGGGGGATTTCATGTCAAGTGACCCAACTTTTGAAATCGATGTCTTCCGATTTGAAGACACCAAGGCACCAAGGTTAGTCCTATTGGATAGTAGTTTAGACACAAATTTTCAACAAGATCAGTCAAAAAGTTTCTGAGTTAGAGGGGATCAAAATTTGACATTTTGGCCAAACAGGTGTTCTTTCTCATCCATGTAACTTTCTTATCTATTGGTGTTAGCAAAATTTGTCCCAAACAAATTAGATAGCTATTTCTTCAAGCTTTCAAAAAATTTTTTTGTTGTTTTTTTTTAAATTTAAAACTTATTTTTTATTGTTTTTGAAGCGGGTATTTTTTTTTTTTTTGCTCAAAAGACGGAAGAAACATAACCTTTGCCTAGTTTCTCAGCATAAGTTTTATTTTTAAGATTTTAGAAACACTTACACACAATTAGGAAGAAATTCAAAATAGTGCATATGCTAGGGAGATCGATTATTCTACTTTTTTCAATAACCGGTTTTCGAATATTACGAATAGTTGCTATTTTCAAAACCCCGGTTTTCGGTTAAACATTTTTAAAATAACCGATTAACCGGTTTAAATTCGAATACATAAAAACACTAAAATCAAATAAGTAAGTTTTTGTAATAAAACGTTAATATGAATAAAAACAAAACAATTCAAAAAGGTGCGGAACCAACAAAATACATAGATATGATTTTAGATATGTTCAGACCTAACAAATATTTGATTATAAAATCCAAGAAAAGTATGGCCAGTAAATAGATCAAACTTTAAACTTTTTTTAAACAATTTCTATTTATTTACTAAATTTTTTTCGTAAGAAGATAATTGTATAATGTAATTTTAAAACTATTAAATGATGTTTGATCTAGACAAATATTTTCCAAAAGCAAATAAAAAATTATAGGAATTTAATATATTTAAATACGAATTTCAGTAACCTAACCTATGGACCTTAAAACGGCTAAGAAGTTTCTACCAAATTTATTTGAAATGCGTTTTAATTTGTTGGGAGTTAAGCATGTCTATATGAATCAGTAGGCTTCAACCATATTTTTGAAAGTTGCAAAAAAAAATCTCAGCCAGGATTATATATTTCAAATTATTTTGAGGGTATAAGAAAGACGAATAGTAATATGAACATGGTTTTTGTATGAACTATTTGTCTATTCGTCGACCACAATTTCAGAACTTCCATGACATTGTTTGATTTCTTAAATTTAGTTTTTTAGCTCTTGGTATTTTAATAAGCAAAATTGATGAATTTGTTCAATATCGTTGATTCCGCCGGAATGTTGTAGTGCTAAGTATGAATATATGCTAGACCTTATTAAGATTTCTTAGTGCCTTTACAGGCATTCCGTCCTCGGCAACACAACGGGCTAATATTTTACCCAGTGATTAATTTTCGGCAGCGTCTTTAAGTTAAGTATTATTTTTTGTTTCTTTAGAACTACTTCGAATGGAGTTAATTTTTATTTGGAGTACATTAATGTCGAGCATGCGGACTAATTAAAGGTGGAATAGTGCCAATACCAAAAACTGATTCTGAATTCAGGAAAATAGCTATTCTTTGCTACTTGTCTAAAGTACTGGAGAAAATTCTTTATCTACAAATGTCATCATATATCAGTGCCAATAATTTGTTGTCTGATAAACAATCAGGGTTTCGTACTAATCATAGTTGTGTTTCTGCACTTCTGGATGTATCTGAAAATATACGGCGTGAACTGGATGATGGCAAGCTAAATTTCCTAGTTCTTCTTGATCATTCAAAAGCCTTTGAAACGGTTGACCACAGTATGCTTTCCATGAAACTTGTGCACTTTTTTAACTTTTCAGAAACATCAACACGGCTTTTATTTTCCTACCTCTCAAATCGTTCGCAATTTGTATAATCAAAGAAGGTGCAATCTTCTTCATTACGTTTATCTAGAGGTGTACCTCAACGGTCAATTCTCGGACCATTGCTTTTTACACTTTATATAAACGACTTGCAAAACATCTTGTTCACTGCAATATACATATGTACGCAGATGATGTGCAGTTGTACTTAAGTAGCCCAGTACAATAAGTTTCGCAAAGCATCATGAGACTCAATGATGATCTGGATAAAATTTATCGTTGGGCTACGTCTAACGGACTTTGTTTAAACCCGAATAAGTCGAAGTGCATAATAATACGTAAGAGATCACTTAGTTCTAATATCGGTCATGATATTTTAATTAATGGGGAAAAAATCAATATTGTGAATGCTGCCAAAAACCTTGGGCTAATTTTTAATGATAGTCTTACTTGGACAAATCATGTCAACACACTGCTGGTCAAACTTATATAAAGTTAAGGTGCCTTTGGTCGACACAATACTATACTCCTTTAAATATTAGATTAATGATTGCAAAATCTTATCTTCTTCCAGGTTTAATGTATGGTTGTGAACTTTTTGCAAATTGCGATTCCATTAGTAGAAGGAAGCTAAATGTTTTATATAATAATATTGAAAGATTTGTGTTTGGCCTTGGTAGATATGATCATGTGTCACATGCCTCTTTAAAACTATACGGCGTTTCATTTGACAATCTTTTAAATATTCGTGTACTCTTACTATAACATAAACTTATCTATTCGGAGACTCCACGATATCTTAGCGATAAAATTAGGTTTGCCAGATCACTTAGAGGTAAAAGAATTATAATTCCCTTGCATAGCCTTTTTGTATCTGAACAGAATTTTTTTATACATGCGTCACGTCTATGGAATTGTCTTCCTCAAGTTCAGCAACTTAATAGCAACGCAATTAGTTTTAAGAACTTCTTATTTAAATACTTTGCACCGCAGTAGATAACTGTTATCATATTATATAAATAATTTATAGTTTAATTTAATGTAATTTCATTTAATTCAATTGTATGTGGTGATCTCTTAATGTAATTTATGAAACTGCTTTCCTGTACTTTAAATATAAGATTAAATCTTGTTGTACAGGAATTGAATATATAATAAAATAAATAAAAATAAAAAATAATAAATCGTGACGTGGAAAACCCTTTACAACATAAATTTAAGGATACTTCAAGCACTTAACTTTGTCTTTTTAATTCCGTTCAAAATATCTCTAGAGATAAAACTACATAAAAATATATTTAATATTTAGAATACTCCCGCACAAATTACTATTTACTTTTTAACTTACAAAAACACTCGCTTTTATAAGATTTGTATTGACATTGTTCAGAATGTTTTTTACTTCTGTTATATTTTGCTTTCACATTCTTTGCAAAAAGTTTAAGTTTGTCCAATATTCTATTAGAAAAATACTTAAATTACGGGTACATTTGCAACAAGAGTAAGTAAAATTTATATAAATTACACATTATTAAAATAGCCGGTTTATTATACCAAAATAACCGGTTTATTCTATATTCGAAAAATGGATTTTTTAAAATAACCGACTTGGGCAAAGTTAAAATAACCGGTTAAAACCAGTCGAATAATAACCGTCCGATCTCCCTAGCATATGCTAAAAATTGAAAAATCCTCGTCTTGGACAACTGTTTGGCCAAATTTGTGCCTAAACTACTATCCAATTTATTTATTACGTTATTTTCAATTTTTTTTCTTTACTTCAAATAAATTTTCTATCCTAAAGCGCAATTTTTTATACCACCCTAGTGATTAGGCCGAATATGAAATGAGAGCATTGAAAATCAACCACTTGAAGGTTTTGAGTAAAAGAATGAAACAAAAAAAATTCAAATAAGAAAACATCATTACATTTTTTACAACACAAGTGATGCCTGTAAAGATCTCATATAAAGTTCTTTTAAATATCAGCAGTAAGTGGTGCGAGTAGTTGTTGTTGGTGATGATAATCCTTCGGAGATTGGTGATGACGGTGGGGAGACTATATATTTGAACATTTTGCTTCTTTTTATTTTTATAATTTATTTCGCTAATTTGTGGCAATCGACATGAGATCTTGTTTATTAAACGTTGCACAAATACTACAAGAGCAAAATGCGTTTTAAGCCATGCATTTTATTGGAAATGCAAAACAACAGCAACAAAAAAAAAAAAAATACGAAGCATGTTCAATGCATCGTCATCATCAGAATAAGAATAAGCATCAGTTTTAGCTCTAAACTAAGGAATAAAATATACAAAAAATATATAAATAAAACTAAGAAAAAAAGCAAATCGGTGTGTCCTTTTCATCTCTAGCATTTGTCTGCCAGCATCAACATCATCAACATCATCAGCAACAAAGAGCCGTGATGAGAGTTATTTTTATTTTGTTTTTCATTTTCCTTTAACCATTTTTGGTTTTACAATATCCAACCGACCAAAACAAAAAGTACAAACCAACCGTTCATCTTTTCTTTTTTCGTAAACGTTAAATGGATTTCTTTTCGATTTTTCTTGTAGTAATTCGCTGCATTTTCTGCGTTTGCAATTCATACGAATTTATCGAGTAGGATGCAAATGATTTGACTTTGGTCACTTTTAAAGATTTATGGTCTTGTTTGATGTGACGTTCCGACAATGGTTGAGACACAAACGCGTTTAGTTAACAATTTTCTTTTCGCTTAACTTACAAACTCTTAAAGATTTCAATTTAAATCTGTTTTTTTACTTTTAGTTTTTTTTTCTTTGTTGATTTTGTATTTATTTAATTTTTTGTTTTTTTTTGTAGACGTGTTGTTGATTCGTTAGCCTGAAATGATTTTTTATTTAGTTTAGATGATTGAGTACAGTAATGTGTTCAAAAGTTGGAAGATTTACACCCTTATTTTCTAAAACACATCACCTCACTTAAAAATTTGTTTCATATAAATTTTTAAAAATTCGAAAAATTTCTTAACGCAAGGTGAAGTGATTTTCAAAATTACCCCCTTAGTCCTACAGGTTTTTGAAGTCAGATTTGATCGTTCTTTTTTTTTTTTTTTTTTAAATTATGACATCAATTTGAAAGTAATTATAAAACTTAAGGAAACGGTTTCTGTATGCGTCCAAAAAAGAATAGTTGGTAGTCCACGGCTTGCGTGAGAAAGTCGAACATCATTTAACCAACCACTTGGTGCTCTCTGGGGAAATAGGAACTGCCTTACACTCCTTATAACTTAAGTTTGTTTGGGTATTAAAATTGGCCTTATAACTGAAAGGGCAACAATGCTCCTCTCAAAATTTTAATAAGTCGTTGAGGGAGTTTACATGTCTAACAAACACGTTTATCTTGTTTGTAGGCGATCGGGTTAGAGAAGAAAGAGGGGTTATCAAGCAGACACGAAATGAGTTTTCATGTTTGTTAATATGATTTTTTATGTTCTTTAATATGTATATGTATGGATATTAGACAATTAGACATGAAAACATACATGTTTGGAAGGACATCGTGAAAAGACAATAGGTTTTTGGAAGCATGTTCAAAAGAGAATGAATAAAACGGACATGTCTGAAAAGACATCATGTATATGCCCCCAATGAATAAAACAGATATGACTAAACAGACATCGGGGGTATTTATACGATCTCTTTGCAGACATGTCTGATTTATTCTTTCTCTTTTGAACATGCTACCAAAAAGCTTTAGCATTAACACAATTTCTTTTCCAACATGTCGGTTTTCATGTCTACCCAGTTGGCAAACTATTTATCAACTATTTATGCACGTCATGTCCTGTATCACTTAGGATTTCCGGAAGACAATTTTAAAATACTCGACATTGTCTAGTGCACTGTCATCTAAAGAAGCTTATTAACCATGACATGACCGACATTGTCTTCCGAGTTGTCTTTTATACAAGCCTATCCACGAAATCGTGACCGACATTATCTTGTAAGGTGTCTTATATCAACATCTATGCACAAAGTATGAGCGACATTGTCGTCCATGTAATCTTTCGATCGAATGAACAACACGAAGAGCGACACTGTCTTTTTTTGTGTCGTGCACGATTCTCGCGATACTTCTTCGAAAATTTCGTTGACGATTTGTTCTGGCTGTCCCTGACATGTCGTGCATGAATCTTAAAGACATGGCCAACTGGGTAATTGTTTAATATACATATACAAACATATTAAAACACATAAAAACTCATATTAACAGAAGACATGTTAATATGAGTGTCTAACGTGTTTGTTAGACATGTCCGAAAAGACATCGTATAAATTACCCCTTAAAAGAAAAATATCAGAAAAAAATAGTCAAATATTTATTTTCTTCAAATTTTATATTAAAATTAAAAAAAAAATAATGCTTATATAAAGTAGCTAAAATTCGTTAATTCTAAAAAACCCACAATCGTTTTTAACCCCGCCCAAAAAAGGGATGTTACAAGAATCTAGTGTTCATCTGTTTATATTTGTGTGTATCCATGTATGTGTCCGTTCCATCGTATAGTCAAAACTTCTTAACTGATTTTGATTTTTGTTTGTTTGAAAGGTGGCGATCGAGTGTGTTCTTATCTTTGTTTGAAGAAAATCGGTACAACCGATTAGAAGTTATCTCCTCTTTTCTAACCGTATCCTCTCGAATATGTGTATTTGTGTCACCACTGCTCCCAACCGCCGAGTTTAATTTAGTTTTTGTTGTTTGAATGGTGGCTTTATCTAAAATCTTCTTATACTAATGAATTCAAAACACAGGATGAACCATCCGTTAACTTATCGCTCACTTGGGGTTAAAGTAAAGTTGTTAAACTAGAAAACTTTTAATACGGCCGATAAAATCCTACCTTAAGCTATCGGTAAGTTGTTAAAACGGGCTTAAATGTGAAGATAAATAAACTTTTATTTTACTATTATCCTGATATGATTTTTTCTTACAAACCAATTTTTATTAAACATATGTATTAATGTAAATTTTTTCATCCGATAAAAAAAGTTGGAAATAATTTTACATTTTTGTGATAAAAATCACGAACAATTTTTATTAAAATTTGTTTCGAAAGGAAAAGAAAAAAAAAATAATTTGTTTCAAATAAAAAAATCCAGATGGATAAATAAAATTTTTTAATCACAAGTTTTTTTTATTTTTAATGAAAAAAAAAACAAAAAAGATAGTTTTAAGCAAGGCGAATTCATTCCAGGTAATCTCGGTAGTACAACTCGTACAAAAACCACATGCAATTGGTTTTTGTAAAATCATTGTACAATGTCAAAAACCGAAGCAAATTAAAACAGAAACAAAGATAATAAGCAAAATTTTAACATCCAACTATTATAAAGCTAAAGAAAAAAAGTTATGAGCAGGGATTTTAGGTTCACCTGTAATGAATTCGCCTTGGCTTTAAAAGTATTAAAATACGGTCTCTTCTTTTAAATTAACTTTTTTTTTTAATATAAAATAATAATAAAAAACTCTAAACGTCAGAAGAATAAAATAATTATAGATGGAATTTTTATTGTCAGATTATCGATAAATATTCAACCTCGACACAACATTCATTGAAATTTATGTTATGTTATGGGTGTATTTATAAAAATATTTTAAATTTAATAAAGATTTACAAAACAAATTTTCTATGAAAATGTTCCTTAAGGCTGCTTTACACTATCACACAAGTCTTAAGTATTTTCAAAAAAATACAACTCTCTCATGCTAAGTTGTTATTGGTTCATGAAAATTTTCAAACAATAATTAGATCAGAGATGCATTTTCGTCAAAATACGAAAGACTTGTGTGATAGTGTAAAACGGCCTTTAATAAACATTTGTTAAATTTGATAATGGTTTCTGAATACGCTGCACAGTGTAAGATTTACCTTTTCTAGGGAGACAAAATTAAATATCTTGGAAAAAAATTAAACTAGACTTATGAATTTTGGTACAAGGTGTTACTAGGCTATAATATACCATTGTCAAAAAATGGGCGAAATGGGAACACTGCCACGCCCACCTCCCATATAAGTAATATTTTTTGCGTTGGACAATCAAAAAGTAAAAAAGCAGCGATTATGCTTGAGAATGTTTAAAATAAATAATAAAGAGGTATAAGTTATAATAAGTGTTTAATTTTTCTTCATTCATTTTAAAATCAGAATATATTTCATATGTACATATAAATTAAAGTAAGAATAAAATGTTAAAATTAATGGTTATCTTCTGGTATTTCTGTAGATTGCAATAAATGTAGTAATTCAGTACTTCCACAAATATGGTTTACGGAACGGTCAAGCCTTTCATTTTCGGGTGTTTGAAGCCATATATCAAAAATTTCGTGGTATGTGGTATTATCACTCATTATTTGATTATTTTTTTTTTATCGGCAAGTCTCGGCAGATAATTTTATATGTGCCTTAAAGTAGGTACTTCAGACGTTCGTTTAAAGCTAATTTGGTGTTGAAGCGTTATGAAGAAAAGAATTGTTCGATTATAGAATTTAGTTTTTTTTTTCTTTACTTAACGGAAAGAGTAATTGTTTAAATGAAATAGTACTAAAAGAATTTTCCAGTTCTTAAAATAAATTCACATGATATTAACAGCGAATAAGTTGAGCTTCAAAACAAACAAAGAATCGTTAAAAAATTCTATTCCAATAAAAAGTTACAGGCTTTTAAAAATGAGCAATTTCATGTAAGTGTTTATGTTGTTTTTAATTCACTCAAAAATATCCTAGTTTAAAGTAACGTTATATTGTTATTGTTGACAAATAAGGCAAAGTTTTTGCATTTTCTTATTTTATAACAGGTGCTCTTTCATATTTGATAAATATATTTACTCAAATTTAAACTCAATAAAACGACTTTTGTCCAGCTAGATTAGCAAAATCTTACACTGTGCGCTAGTTAAACTTTATGTGATAACATTTTAAAATTAACGTCGACAACGACTTACATAATATGGGTGATTATGTTTGCATTCAGCAAAAACCGTTTTTTAACGAAACAGTCCCTTATTTCGATATTTCACTGTTATTTTCCTGTTTCTTTATTTTCAGTGTATGTGTAATTTTGTTTTTCCTTTTTTTCGTCTCTATTTACTCCGATTTAAAAACGTTTTTTTAATTAATTTATTTATTTTATAGTGTCTATGTTCAAATTTCGAGTTTTTGGTGGTTTTTTGTGGTTTAACAACTACATTTCTGAAAATGAAACTAAGATTGAATGCTTTGGCAAAACATTTTCATGTAATTGACATTTTTATGCAATTAGCGAAAGAGTGTGAATAAATGATTTAAAAGTTTTTAAATGATAACAAAATTTGGGTTAATAATTTGTACTTAAACGCTATTGAATGCGAACAGGCAAAAATGGCTATAAGAATATCAAATTTTGTTAAATTAGAGAAGATTTATTAAAAACACAAGAGTATATTGAAAAGAGCAAAAAAAAAATTTTTTTTTGGCTTATATCAAGAATGATAGAAAAAAAGATTACGACATCAGGCAGGAATAAAATTATTTTACTGCGCATGAAGTAACTTTGACGTCACACAACCTGTGTTTTTATTGGCTAAAATTGTTTAGCTCTCAAACTTATATATTTATGGGTAAACATAACAGTGGTACAATTTATAATTTTTCTATTAAAATTATTTAAAATAAAAGATTTTTTAAGGTTATTTTTTCATAGTTTTATTTATTACATAAATGTATACATACATAATGTACATTAACTTTATCTTTACTACATAAATTAAAGCAGACAAAAAAGGGAAAATATTTTTATATCAAGAATTTTAGTTTCTAATTTTATTTAGTTCTCTCTTTCGCTTATTGGAATTTTAAGCAATCTCGGCATTTAGTACCCTCATTCGAAAATACTTCCTACATCTAAAAAATTTTTCATGCCTTAACTTACTTCAATTTCCTTTCCTTCTAACAAATGATTTTGCAAATATATTGCTTTTAAGCAACAATGCTTCCTATTTAACTGCAAGAAGATAGCATCACATGATCTCAACCTATGAATAATTTAGGCTATCTTTTTTTTGGTGCACGACGATTGCTAAATCTTATTTAAAATAATCTAGTAATGAATTGCAAAAATTTAATTTTAGTTAACTTACCCATTTAAAATTTTAAGTTTTTTTCAAAATCTTGTGTGAAATGTATAGCACAAATTTGTTCTTTATTGAAAACTACTGATTTCTCTCGCTAGCAAAATATTGCCCGTAGCTTAGTTTGGGCTGCATAGTCAAAAATTTAAACGCTAAACGTTATTTTTTACACAATTTCTCACTTGTTTTTTTTTTGCTGTTACTTTATTTGCATTTGCCCACCGCACAGCACACTCTTTTTTATTACTCTCTTCAATTTTTAAAATTTTGATTCTTTTGCTATACAGAGTTTTAACGTTTTTAATATACATTTATTATTTTAATAATATTTTTAATATAACATATTTATTCAATTATTAGTTTGTTTGATAACACTATGCTAGTTGAAAAAACAGACAAGCCGGGCACCTGGCGTTTTAACATAATTCAGATACGCTGAATCCAGTGTCGCCCGCGGTTTTTTAAGATTGGCTCTGGTTTTCGAGATATACCGTTATTTCGAAAATGGAGGAGGTTGCACAACATATGTTCGCGTAACTCAAAAACGCTTTAGCTTATTGAAAAAACCGAAATTCCGCAATAAAATTTCCTTTAAGAGAAGTAAAATTTCTTTCTAATACCCGTAGTCGTTTTAGAAACATAATTTTTTTTTTTGGAAAAAAAAATAATTTTTTTATCAAAATTTCGAAATTTTTGTTTTAAAAATTCATTAAAAAATGCAACTAGGCTTCTAATTTTTAGCAGACATATAAAAAACGAAGTTGCAAACAAAACAAGCTATAAATGACTAAAATCTGTTAACAACTTTTGATTTTATTCACAAAAGTCGACAAATTTTAATTAATTTAAGAATTTCATAAATCGCAATATTTGTATGGGAGCCCCCCTAAGAAGTGGTGATAAGGGGCAAGTATGTCTCGCGAAAATGTTAAGGACAAAAAATTAATTGAGGTCGGTCATACATTATATACCACTAGGTACGGCGTCTAAAATTATCTCAAAGACAGAGCATTCTCTTGACAAAAGAGCTAAAACGAGCTAATATTTTAGCACCAGGTGTACAAATATACGATTTACGCCATAGACGATTTACGACTTTTTTTAAATCTATTGAGAATAATTATATCGCGTATTATACTGACATCCGCGGCTTGGTTTTAACAATGCAAAATGAATATAATCTTGGAGATTGGCGCTTATTCATTGCTTATTCCAAAAGTAGCTTAAAAGCAGTTTTGCCACATGTCACCAATTTAAAAAGTCCTATTCCCATAGCACTAAGCACAAATACTAAAGAGACATACGCATCAATGAAAAAAATAATACAGTTCATTAAATATGAAGACCACAAGTGGAAAATATGCGCAGATTTTAAAGTGGTAGCTCTTTTAAGAGCCATGCAATTGGGCTATACTAAAAATATGTGCTTCATGTGCTTATGGAATACGCGTTTCGATGGCGACCAGTACAATACACGGGATTGGGCTTTACGTGAGGAAAGCAGATTGCATAGAAATAATGTTATTGAATTACCACTTGTGCCGATGGAAAAGATTTTGCTTCCTTCACTACACATCAAACTGGGTATTGTAAAAAATTTAATAAAAGCATTGAGCCCAGATGGTGTTGCTTTTACCGAATTGCGCCGATTTTATCCACGATTAAGCGGCATGAAAGTAAAAGAAGGTATGAACTCTAACTATATTAAATTAGATTTATATTTCATATTATAATGTTTTTATTTTACAGGAATTCTTAATGGACCGGACATTCGTCGTCTTATGAAGGACCATCAATTTGAGGTTGCATTGAATTATATCGAGTTATTGGCCTGGAATTGTGTGAAATCAGTAATAGAAAATGTATTAGGAAATCATCGGCCTGAAAACTGGCGAATTTAAATCAAAAATATGCTAACCGCATTTAAAAACTTAAACGTTAGAATGTCATTGAACATACATTTTTAGCATTACCATTCCGAAAAATTTAATGAACAATCACCAGCCGAGTCTGATGAACATGGCGAGAGATTTCACCAAGTAACAGCCAGGCTCGAACACTGGTATAGCGGCAAGCAACTTAATTCGGTATTAGGGGATATTTGTTGGAATCTGCAGGAGGAAGAAGAAAAAATTACTAAATAAAAACTTTAACTTTAACTAATGAACAACAAAAATAAATGTTTTGAAATTTTTAAGTTTGGTTATTATAAAAAATAAAAAAAATTTCATCTTTTCTGAAAAAATCAAAAGTTGTAGACAGACTTTAATCACTTATAGCTTATTTTGTTTGGAACTTTGTTTTTTATACCTGCAGCGCCTGAGATACCCCTAGACGGGGCAAATGTGTGACCAGCGCAACTTTATTTTTCATTCCCATCATTTGTTTCTAAGGCCTAGGGTTCACTCCTAGGGGGATAAAATGTATGACCGACCTCTAATGTTTTTTGTTCTTAACATTTTCTTAAAACATAGTTGCCATATATCTCCACCCCTTAGGGTTTTTTTTAATTTTTTATGAATTTTTAATAAACAAAAATTTCGAAATTTTGATAAAAAAATTATGTTTCTAAAACGACTACGGATATTTGAAAGAAATTTTACTTTTCTTAAAGGGAATTTCGGTTTTTTAAGTTTTTTCAATATGCTAAAGCGTTTTTGAGTTACGCGAACATATGTTGTGCAACCTCCTCCATTTTTGAAATAACGGTAAAACCGCGGGCACCACTGGATTCAGCGTACCCGAATTATGTTAAAACGCCAGGTGCCCAGCTTGTCACGAAAAAAAAGTGTCAATTTCATGCACAGTGTAATTAATATAAAATTTTTTTGAATTTTCTCTAAGAGGGAGTTTACACGGTGTCTATTCAGACATGTCTGACAAACACGTCTGTTTTGCTTGTAGGCGATCGGGGTAGAGAAGAAAGAGGGGTTGCCAAACAAACACGAAATGAGTTTTCATGTTTGTTTTTATGAATTTTCATGTATTTTGATTTGTATGTATATGTATATTTAACAATTAGACATGAAAACAGACATGTTTGGATAGACATCGTGAAAAGACAAAAGGTTTTTGGTAGCATATTCAAAAGAAAATGTCAAAAAAAGACATGTCTGAAAAGACTCCGTGTAAACTATGCCTAAGTAAATTTATTGTAGGGTAGCCAATTTTCACGTAACACATAAATTTTTTCCAAGAAATGATGGATTTCACATATGAAAAAGCCTTGGTAACCTTTATAAGGGAACTACTACGTCATCACATGCGCAAGGCGTAATCTTTATTTCTATCATTATTGCCTTGTACTTATTCTACCATGGGTTAGTATAATAATTTTTTAAAATAAATAAATTTTATTTGTTTTGTTTTTTTATTTAAAATATTATCCTCTTTTTTGGGGTAAATGTCGTTGTTTTTTGTGGTTGACGTCCACATTTTTTCAAATTGGAATAGTAACCCTGTACCATGCCCTGTACATGTACATACATGGTGAAATTACATATACATAATTTTTTTTTTAATTATTTATATTTTTGTGTGTTAAATGTTATTATAAATTTTCTTTGGAATTTTTTGTTACAAAAATTTTTATATTTTATTGTGGCAATTGCTTTTGGCATATCTTTTCAAACTGGATAATAGTTCGTTCCTCGTTATCGTTCTCAGAATATTTACATAGGACATTAAGTCACGAGTCGAACTCACCATCATCGTAGGTATTTCATTTTAAATAAAGTAGAATTTGATCGCAATATAATGGATTTGCATGAGAATACAATTCAAGAAAGTCAATCTGCTGGATTGATATCTAACCTTAACACATCCAACTGTACAATGGCGGCTAGCCTTGTACCTTCACCGCCTACGAACTGGTGTTACACACAGGTGAAAGTGGTTCAATTTAGTTACATGTGGACCATAAATAATTTTCGGTCTTGTCGTGAGGAAATGGGTGAATATTTAGTATCCTCCACATTCTCTGCCGGTCCTAATGACAAATTAAAATGGTGTTTACGAGTTTATCCAAAAGGTGAAAATATACAAAATAAAGATTATGTATCCTTATATTTATCATTACTTTCCGGCGATAAATCAGTTAGAGCCAACTTTAAATTTTCAATATTAAATGCTAAAAGAGAAGAAACTAATGTCATGTACGATAAGGAAACAATATCTTTTGTACAAGATAAGCTTTTGGGTTATCCAAAATTCATTAAACGAGAACTTCTACTGAACGAGGCCAATGGTCTATTACCCGAAGACACATTGACCATATTTTGCGAAGTTAATGTTCTACCCGATAGTGTTAATATTTCTCGTCAATCAATTATACAATTCAAAGAATGTAAATTGAGCGAAGATTTGGGTAATCTCTTTGAGAATGAGAAATTTTGTGACGTAACGTTAGCCGTGGGTGAACTTGAATTCCAAGCACATAAAGCTATATTGGCAGCTCGCAGTGATGTATTTGCTGCCATGTTTGAACATGAAATGGAAGAGCGTAAATTAAATCATGTCATCATAACGGATATGCATCATAAAGTTTTAAAGGAAATTTTAAGTTTTATTTATACTGGAAAAGCGCCAAATTTAGTTAAAATGGCCGATGATCTCTTAGCAGCCGCTGATAAGTACGCCTTGGAATATCTGAAAGAAATGTGCGAGGAAGCGTTGTGCGCTAGTCTCTCCGTCGAAGGAGCAGCTGACACTTTAATATTAGCCGATCTCCATAGTGCAGATTTATTGAAAGCACAAACGATAGATTTTATAAATGCTCATGCCACCGATGTTATTGAAACTGAAGGTTGGCAAAATATGGTCACAACACATTCACATTTAATTGATGAGGCATTTCGAGCGATTGCAACACAGCCACCGATCGAAGAACCACCCAGGAAACTAGTAAGAATGGGCTGAAATTTAAGTTTTATCGATAAAATTAACTATAAATACTTAGATATTCATCACAACAATAAAATTAATAATAAGTATTACAACAACAAAAACAAAAATATAACGATTTTGTTATTAAGAAATGTGTTCTCCTTGTTGTTAATTCATCCGCACGATAATTTTAAAGAATTTTTTACTCAAACCACAACAGTGAATAGGGTATAATGCGTTTACGTTGATGTTTGTAACACCTTAAAATAATTGTCCGTCCGTCTGGCTGGCTTGCTGTTAAACCTTTTGGCGCAATTTTGGAGATGAAACTTGATTGGGGCACAGGCACCAATTCTATTGGTGAGAATCGATCCCTAATTTCACATAGCTCCCAAGGAATTTTCTTTCCGGGTTAGAGTCTTCGCGCAGAAACCATTGTATAATGCTGGTATTTAGATTAAATTTGATCCAAACTTATTTGATTGCAATCTAAATCATCTTCCAAATTTTATTGCAATCTGTCAATTTATGACTATAAATAACTCTCATACAAACAGTGATGTTATACGTAGGAAAAAATCCCTATTCGTAGGGATTTTCTTCTAAAAAAAAGGCCGTACGGAAAAGAAGGACAGATGTTTTGAAATCATTTAAATGTAGGGACTTGTGGCGAAACTGTACAAATTTGGCAATCTTTTTCGATTTGTGGCAGAATAGTAAAAAAATTGTTGATACGGCAACATTACAAATTGTTAAATTGATTTGGGTGAATGCTTGTCCCCATTTCAACTTTGATTTTATGCTAAATTTGTAAAACTCTCTTTTAGAAGAATTAAATTTTTCAGAGAGAACTTGTTTAATATATTCATAAAATAATATTTAATAATACCAAAATGAAAAATTTAAATAAAAATTAAATTTTGGCTTTCCTAAATACAGCTTGATTCTTGTAAGCTTTCACCTTAGAAAATGGCAAAAAAAGAGGGAAAACCTAGCTCAGCTTTAAAGCAAGCAAGAATCTATAGTCGGTAAAGTCCGAACATTCAATATCATACACCACAGTATTAACAGAAAATTTTAGAGAGTGTTCCCTATTTCGAACACATGGTCAATCATTGACACGGAAAAACAGAATTTTGTTATGGGCTTAAGATTTATATAAGAGTTCTTTGTGCCGCATATATTATCTAACTAAATCTATATGAGATTTTCTCGTCTTAAAGTGATTTAAGTATGGGGGTCTATATAGGACCATTGTCAAAAAATGGGCGAAATGGGAACACTCCCATACCTCCCATATAAGTGATATTATTCGCGTTGGACAATCAAAAAGTAAAAAAGCGGCGATTATGCTTGAGAATGTTTAAAATAAATAATAAAGAGGTATAAGTTATAATAAGTGTTTAATTTTTCTTCATTAATTTAAAATAAGAATATATTTCATATGTACATATAAATTAAAGTAAGAATAAAATGTTAAAATTAATGGTTATCTTCTGGTATTTCTGTAGATTGTAATAAATGTAGTAATTCAGTACTTCCACAAATATGGTTTACGGAACGGTCAAGCCTTTCATTTTCGGGTGTTTGAAGCCATATATCAAAAATTTCGTGGTATGTGGTATTATCACTCATTATTTGATTATTTTTTTTTTATCGGCAAGTCTCGGCAGATAATTTTATATGTGCCTTAAAGTAGGTACTTCAGACGTTCGTTTAAAGCTAATTTGGTGTTGAAGCGTTATGAAGAAAAGAATTGTTCGATTATAGAATTTAGCTTTTTTTTTCTTTACTTTACGGAAAGAGTAATTGTTTAAATGAAATAGCACTAAAAGAATTTTCCAGTTTTTAAAATAAATTCACATGATATTAACAGCGAATAAGTTGAGCTTCAAAACAAACAAAGAATCGTTAAAAAATTCTATTCCAATAAAAAGTTACAGGCTTTTAAAAATGAGCAATTTCATGTAAGTGTTAAGTTAAGTTAAGTTATCTTTATTGAGCCTTTTCCAACGTTATAAAAAGTACAGGTAAACAAAAAAAAAAACAAAACGAAAACTTAAGACTATAATGTAACATCTTAAAAAACTAGAGTGTTTATAGCAACAAGCTTACAATAAAAAGTAATTTATATAAAACACATAAAATATTGTTTTTTCCGCCCTTGCTCCCGAGGCTTCCATAATTTGAGAGGAAATCTCCTAAACCAAAATTATCAACTTAAAACTAACTTAAAAATAAACTTAAAATAACAACAAACAAAAATAGCAAAAAAAAAAATAAATCAACCCCTATGTGTTCCTAAAGAACTTTTAGAGTAAAAAGAATGTCTAATTGATAAATTCAAATCAAAAGAAGGTGATTCATTAATAAATCCAATAGGGGACAAATAATTTGTATTTGACCAGGTAAAATTTTTCTGACTATTAAAAATATCATTAATAAATTTATTTTCATGAAACCGTGATCTAGTTACAAACCTACTCAATATATCACAAACGTATAAACCAATAGGTGTAACATTAGATTTTTTATAAATGTAAAGATTTGAATAGCGCTTCGTAAAAGACTCAAAATGTTTCCCAACACAGCAACGTAAAAATTTTCTTTCCAAAATTTCCAGTTCCTTAATTATTATAGGAGAGATGTTGAACCAAATAGGAAAGCCATATAAAAAAACAGGTCTAATACAAGTTTTATACAATAAAAGTTTGGAACTTTTCGATAAATGTTTATTATTAAGAATTTTACTAAAAGAACCTATTATTTTATAAGACCTTCCTATCACAAGTCTTGCATGTTTATTAAATTTTAAAAGCTTATCAAAAGTTACACCAAGATATTTTATCCGATCCTTAAATGGAATTTCAATACCATCAAGAAAAAGATTTAAATTTTTGCTCTCAGGAACCACAAATCTTCGACATTTACCGGAAGCATTTCGTATGCATATTGCTTCGCATTTTGAGGTATTAAGCTTAATACCCCAATAATCATAATAGTTTTTAACTAAAGTCAAATGATTTGACACCTGACTTAATGCAGCTTGTGGAGATTCACTGTGAGAGTAAAGCAGTGAGTCATCAGCATACAATAAACCAATAGATTGAGCATTAAAGTGAGGAAAATCATGTACAAAAATATTGTAAAGATGAGGTGCCAAAATTGAGCCTTGAGGAACTCCACAGTTAACATTTCCAAAACTACTAAAACTTGTATTAAACTGTACACAAAATTGTCTATTAGAGAAAAAACTATTAAACATTTTAATTATAAAAGAATCAAAACCCAATTGAATCATTTTATATAAAATACCCTTGTGATAAGCATGATCAAAAGCTTTTTCGACATCTAAAGATACTGCTACTGTGCATTGCTTAATGCGGAGATGTTTAACAACATCATCATGAAACTTCAGCATAGCATCAACTGTTCAGTGATTTTTTTTGAATCCAAATTGTAAATCTGGGATATACGACTCAACAACTCCGAAATCCATTTTTTCTCGTAAAATTTTCTCCAATAATTTTCCTAAATTCGAAAGCATTGAAATTGGTCTTAAATTATTTATATCAAAATTATTTAGTTTTTTCTGAATCGGGACTATTTTGGACATTTTCCAAACATCAGGAAAATAGGCATTATTAATGCAATTGTTAAAAATGATTACAAGATATAAAATGGCTTTTGCTGGAAGCTTTCTAATAATAAAATTCGAAACGTTATCCAAGCCATGGGATTTTTTACTATTTAAATTTTTAATAAAACTTGTTAGATCATCAAAAGAAGTTAACCTCGAACATTTTTGAACATTACTTGCCAAAAAGTTGTTGTCGAAAATAAAAAGATTATCCTGTACATCAGAAATTGTGGAATTAACCACGTCATCCATATTTGAAACATCTCGATTTGGAATAGAACCACTATAAATTCTAGAAAAATGGTCTTTTAAACAATTCAATTTTTGTGATTCCTCTTCCAACAAAACACCGTCAACAGTAATTTTTTCAACAAATTTATTTTTCCTATGTCCAATAATATTATAAATCGTTTTATGTGCAGTTGGACCAGGTTTAATTTTTTTTAATTTCTGTGAAAATATTTCTATTTGCTCTAACTCAACTTGCCTTTTTATAATAATAGATAACAATTGGACTTGTTTTGATAATAACACATAGTCAGGATCCCTTCGATTTAAAGTTCTTCTATAAATCTTCTTCATATCTCTTTGCCATCTATATTTAATTTTGAACATATTTTTAATGGTCTCAGAAACTTCAATTTTTTTAGAATTTAGTACTACCTTTTTGCAATTAACCATTGAAGCAAAATTTACTGTTGTTGTAAATTGGTCAATAAAATAGTCAATCTCAGAATTTAACAAGTTTTTATTTTCAACTGGAAAATGATTTAAAAGATCGTAAATTATATCGTTTTTAAAATTATTCCAGTTTGTATCTTTGAAGGATGTATACGAAGGGAGTGGATTTGAAATAAATTGAAAATCATCAAAAAAAAATTCTAATTGTATAGGAAAATGGTCAGAAAATGTTGGAAGTGAAGAAATTTTGTAGTTTGGATTAATATTATCTATTAAATTAGAACTAATTAAGAAGTGATCAAGATAAGAAGATCCATTAGGAAATGAAGGAAATGAATTACAAATTCTAATAAAATTAGTAGAAAAATGTTGAAGCCAATTAAAAAATATATTACGATTACAATTATTTATATTGTCACCCCAAGAAATATTTTTAGAATTAAAGTCTCCACCAATAAATGTACCATCAAATTGCTCAGAAAAATTTGCTATTAATGAAAGACCATTGTAAATCTTATGCTGATTAAAATTACATGGTAAATAAATAGAACCAAATAAAAGGTGATTTACAGAATTATTAAATAATATCTCTACATTCAAAAATATATTTGGAAATTCAACTCCAGGAACTTCAATCCTGGCACATTTAAATTTGTCCCTGATAATAACAGCAACGCCTTGACTACTACTGTCCTTAAAAACAGTATAACCTGCTAAATAAAGGGTATGCTCATTTCTCAAATGAGTTTCCTGAATACAAGCAATATCAAAACAACTAATACTTAATAAATTAAACAAGTCAATTCTACGACTCACTTCAATCAGCGATCCTACATTAAAAGTTACTAAACTAAATCCATTATGGACCATACACTTTTTTTATTTCATCCATTAAACAAATACATTGCTTCCTAGCTTCCTCTTTAGAAAGAACTTGAGAATTCCTCATAAATTGTGCAATTTTCTGTTCCAACGAAAAAGGCTCAGGACCAAACAAAGAAACAGCAAATTTTAGAAATTCTTGAACAAATAAAGGCTTATTAGAAGAATTAGCTTTGTCTGAATTGAAATTTCTTAACTGACTTGCAAAAGAAACATTGGGTGTTATAAAATTTGATTGATTTCAAGAATTTAAAACATTATTTGTTGCATTTGTCTTTCTCTCCTTAGCTGTGTTTTTAATTTTTTCTTTCAAAAGAACATACTTTTTAAATGCTGGACAACCCCTGAAGTTTGAAGGGTGTCCTCTTTGACAACAGTTGGTACAATAAGGCAAATTAACATTATCTGATTTAAATTGGCATTCACCAGGTCCATGGTTTTCATCACATTTAATACAAGCGTAAGGTCTATTACAATTGCGTGAAATATGTCCCCACTGTTGACAATTCCAACACTGAATCTCTTTTAAATTACTTTTAGGTGATTCCCAAGAAACTTTTTGATTTAAAATAAAACGCAAAGCCGTTATTTCATTAATTTTTCTTCCAATAAAAAGTGTAAAATAAAAATAAACCAGTATCAAGATCATTTTTCCTGGAAAATTTTGTTGAAAACTTGGAAACCAATTCTACTGTATTAGGAACTAATAAATCTAATTCGCTTTTTATCTCATTCAAATCTGATTTATAATACAAACCACGTAAAACTAAACTAACTCGTTTTAATTCTTTAGGGGTATATGAATAAGATTCAATTTTCTTTTCTTTAAGAGCTGCATCATTTCGGAATGAGCAGTAGCATCCTTTAAATACAATTTACTTTTGTGTTTGTTTTTGTTAACAATTTTAAAGACTAAATTTTTTGAGTTCAATTGTTCCACTAACTTTTTTATGTTTACATTATATAAAAATATTGGAGGACAAAACAATTTATTGTTTTGTGTACTTATCTTAGAATCTTCTTTACTTTTCCTAGAGACACTTGGTTCTTCTTCTATGTTCAGTTCTCCAAGTAATGCAAACCTATTCTGAGAGTTCGAAAGGGAATTTTCTTGAGGCTTCTTTGTAAAATGAATACTTGACAAATCTATTTCGACATCATGGATTCTTTTCCTTTTGTGACCGTATAATTGAAATTCTTGATCTACAGATGCAATAGATATATTCGACCCATCGAAATCCATTGAAGTTGGTTTTTGCTTTTGAGAATGAACATGCTCAAGTAATGCACAACCTTTTCGGGGAATAGCACCCAATTTATCTGGAGGAATGTTTTCATCCAGGGAGTTATCATTTGAATCCATATTAAATGGAAAAAAGGTTTTAATAAATTTTAATTTGTGAAGAAAATTAAATTTATTAATGAGGTACAAAATTTTATTTTTTATTTTCTATTGAATTAAGATACGTCTGCTCACTACGTTATTTCCAAAATCAATCACCACAACCTGTGTTTTTTTTGGCTAAAATTGTTTAGCTCTCAAACTTATATATTTATGGGTAAACATAACAGTGGTACAATTTATAATTTTTCTATTAAAATTATTTAAAATAAAAGATTTTTTAAGGTTATTTTTTCATAGTTTTATTTATTACATAAATGTATACATACATAATGTACATTAACTTTATCTTTACTACATAAATTAAAGCAGACAAAAAAGGGAAAATATTTTTATATCAAGAATTTTAGTTTCTAATTTTATTTAGTTCTCTCTTTCGCTTATTGGAATTTTAAGCAATCTCGGCATTTAGTACCCTCATTCGAAAATACTTCCTACATCTAAAAAATTTTTCATGCCTTAACTTACTTCAATTTCCTTTCCTTCTAACAAATGATTTTGCAAATATATTGCTTTTAAGCAACAATGCTTCCTATTTAACTGCAAGAAGATAGCATCACATGATCTCAACCTATGAATAATTTAGGCTATCTTTTTTTTGGTGCACGACGATTGCTAAATCTTATTTAAAATAATCTAGTAATGAATTGCAAAAATTTAATTTTAGTTAACTTACCCATTTAAAATTTAAAGTTTTTTTCAAAATCTTGTGTGAAATGTATAGCACAAATTTGTTCTTTATTCAAAACTACTGATTTCACTCGCTTGCAAAATATTACCCGTAGCTTAGTTTGGGCTGCATAGTCAAAAATTTAAACGCTAAACGTTATTTTTTACACAATTCTCACTTGTTTTTTTTTGCTGTTACTTTATTTGCATTTGCCCACTGCACACTTCATATTTTCACTCTTTTTTATTACTCTCTTCAATTTAAAATTTTGATTCTTTTGCTATACAGCTTTAAACACACGAGTTTTAACGTTTTTAATATAAATTTATTATTTAAATAATATTTTTAATATAAAATATTTATTCAAATTATTAGTTTGTTTGACAATTAATATACAATTTTTTTGAATTCTCTCTGAGTAAATTTATTGTAGGGTAGCCAACTTTCACGTAACACATACCATTTTTCCAAGAAATGATGAATTTCACATAAAAAAGCCTTGGTAACCTTTATAAGGGAACTACTACGTCATCACATGCGCAAGGCGTAATCTTTATTTCTATCATTCTTGCCTTGTACTTATTCTACCATGGGTTAGTATAATAATTTTTTAAAATAAATAAATTTTATTTGTTTTGTTTTTTTATTTAAAATATTATCCTCATTTTTGGGGTAAATGTCGTTGTTTTTTGTGGTTGACGTCCTCATTTTTTCAAATTGGAATAGTAACCCTGTACCATGCCCTGTACATGTACATATGTATGTATACATATTTTTTTTTTAATTATTTATATTTTTGTGTGTTAAATGTTATTATAAATTTTCTTTGGAATTTTTTGTTACAAAAATTTTTATATTTTATTGTGGCAATTGCTTTTGGCATATCTTTTCAAACTGGATTATAGTTCGTTCCTCGTTATCGTTCTCAGAATATTTACATAGGACATTAAGTCACGAGTCGAACTCACCATCATCGTAGGTATTTCATTTTAAATAACGTAGAATTTGATCGCAATATAATGGATTTGCATGAGAATACAATTCAAGAAAGTCAATCTGCTGGATTGATATCTAACCTTAACACATCCAACTGTACAATGGCAGCTAGTCTTGTACCTTCACCGCCTACGAACTGGTGTTACACACAGGTAAAAGTGGTTCAATTTAGTTACATGTGGACCATAAGTAATTTTCGGTCTTGTCGGGAGGAAGTGGGTGAATATTTAGTATCCTCCACATTCTCTGCCGGTCCTAATGACAAATTAAAATGGCGTTTACGTGTTCATCCAAAAGGTGTAAATATACAAAATAAAGATTATGTATCCTTATATTTATCATTACTTTCCGGCGATAAAACAGTTAGAGTCACATATAAATTTTCAATATTAAATGCTAAAAGAGAAGAAACTAATGTCATGTACGATAAGGAATCAATATCTTTTGCAAAAAATTCATCTGAGGGTTATCCAAAATTCATTAAACGAGAACTTCTACTGAACGAGGCCAATGGTCTATTACCTGAAGACACATTGACCATATTTTGCGAAGTTAATGTTCTACCCGATAGTGTTAATATTTCTCGTCAATCAATTATACAATTCAAAGAATGTAAATTGAGCGAAGATTTGGGTAATCTCTTTGAGAATGAGAAATTTTGTGACGTAACGTTAGCCGTGGGTGAACGTGAATTCCAAGCACATAAAGCTATATTGGCAGCTCGCAGTGATGTGTTTGCTGCCATGTTTGAACATGAAATGGAAGAGCGTAAATTAAATCATGTCATCATAACGGATATGCATCATAAAGTTTTAAAGGAAATTTTAAGTTTTATTTATACTGGAAAAGCGCCAAATTTAGTTAAAATGGCCGATGATCTCTTAGCAGCCGCTGATAAGTACGCCTTGGAATATCTGAAAGAAATGTGCGAGGAAGCGTTGTGCGCTAGTCTCTCCGTCGAAGGAGCAGCTGACACTTTAATATTAGCCGATCTCCATAGTGCAGATTTATTGAAAGCACAAACGATAGATTTTATAAATGCTCATGCCACCGATGTTATTGAAACTGAAGGTTGGCAAAATATGGTCACAACACATTCACATTTAATTGATGAGGCATTTCGAGCGATTGCAACACAGCCACCGATCGAAGAACCACCCAGGAAACTAGTAAAAATGAGCTGAAATTTAAGTTTTATCGATAAAATTAACTATAAATACTTAGATATTCATCACAACAATAAAATGAATAATAAGTATTACAACAACAAAAATATAACGATTTTGTTATTAAGAAATGTTTTCTCCTTGTTGTTAATTCATCCGCACGATAATTTTAAAGAATTTTTTACTCGAACCACAATAGTGAATAGGGTATAATGCGTTTACGTTGATGTTTGTAACACCTTAAAATAATTGTCCGTCCGTCTGGCTGGCTTGCTGTTAAACCTTTTGGCGCAATTTTGGAGATGAAACTTGATTGGGCACAGGCAACAATTCTATTCGATCCCAAATTTCACATAGCTCCCAAGGAATTTTCTTTCCGGGTTAGAGTCTATGCGCAGAAACCATTGTATAATGCTGGTATTTAGATTAAATTTGATCCAAACTTATTTGATTGCAATCAAAATCATCTTCCAAATTTTATTGCAATCTGTCAATTTATGACTATAAATAACTCTCATACAAACAGTGATGTTATACGTAGGAAAAAATCCCTATTCGTATGGATTTTCTTCTAAAAAAAAGGCCGTACGGAAAAGAAGGACAGATTTTTTGAAATCATTTAAATGTAGGGACTTGTGGCGAAACTGTACAAATTTGGCAATAATTTTCGATTTGTGACAGAATAGTAATAAAATTGTTGATACGGCAACATTACAAATTGTTAAATTTATTTGGGTGACTGCTTGTCCCCATTTCAACTTTGATTTTATGGTAAATTTGTAAAACTCTCTTTTACAAGAATTAAAATTGTCAGAGATAACTTGTTTAATATATTCATAAAATAATATTTAATAATACCAAGATGAAAAATTTAAATAAAAATTAAATTTTCCCCCTTTAGACGAAATTAGCTCTCTTTGATTTATCACATGATAATACAGATAACGATCTTAAAAAGTTTAGTAAATCAATAGAATTTGTTAAAAATGAAAATGATTTAGTTCATTTACTGGTCATGTTTTTTTTTTTTTTTGATTTTTTCGTCAATTATTTGTTAGGTCTGAACATATCTTTAGTCATAAAATTGTATCTTAATTTTGGCTTGACCGAAAATCCTGTACTATTGTTAGGAAATCACAACGGTTTTATTTCCATTGATATATTATCGTTTAAAGGTTGTAGGGACAATTCTTTGAGCACGTAGGGAAAAATAGGGATTATTTTCGCGCTGCGTAGGGACTTTTCAAAATAGTCTATAACATCACTGCATACAAATACTAATCCCGAAAATAACTTTTAATATCACAACTTCTTTATAAATGTTGGCAGTAACTATACTATATTTTTTACGACAGCTAGGTCTATAATTAACTTTAGGTCCCATATAAGTAAACCTCCTATCCTTAAATCACTTAAAGGCAAAAAATCTCATATAGATGAAGATTTCTCAATAATATTCGGCACAAGCAACTTTTACATGCATCTTAACCTCATTACATAATTTTGTTCAGGTGAATCCATGATTGTCCATGGGTCCCATATAGGGTTTAGTTACAAAAAAAAAAAAAATTTTAAATTCTCTGGTGTAGGGTATCGGGTATTCGGGCCTGACCGAGTATACTTTCTTTCTTATTTTTATGGTTTTTCTTCTCTAGACGTTTCCCTAAAGCCCACGCTACCTACACAGTGGTAGATTTTGGAAAAAAAATACAAATCAAATTTATATTTTTGACAAAAAGTCATAAAACTAATGGTGTTTTCTTTTCTACAATAAAATGTGACATTTTATTTAAAAAATTCCATTTGGTGTTTGTTTCTAAAAATGTTTTGCTCTCTTAAAGGGCGGCATATTTTATTCTGAAAAAAATCACACTTAATAATGGCATAGGGCATTGCACTTTAGGCCCCGTATAAATCGACAGTTTTAATAATGCCCTGTAATACAGATCACTTCTGCTTATATATATGGCTAACAGACGCTTCGAATCAGGGCAGTACAAAGTTAAGCTTTTAAAGTTATTTTTTCAAATTTTTTTTATAGAAAGACATAGGAAAGTACTACATTGATAGCGGCAGGTTGCCAGTTAAGTAAAATCTAAGTGGATTCGGTGTTATTAAAAACTCTTCAAATGTAAAACGCGAGCGCAAAACTGAACTGAACATTTTTGAGTATTTTTAAACAATTAGTATTGTGGTTATTTTGTTGAACTGTTTATGGGTTTTTAATCCAAATATTTAATATTTTATTCAGGCTTAAGTTCATTAAATTGAATTTTTCATTAAATTATTTTTATGAAGAATGGAATTTTACATGAATTAAAATTTATTGATAACATTAAAAAACAGAAAAATGTACTTTGGACTTCAAGAAGAATTCTTCACAAAAAGTATGAAAAACAGAAGTAAGGAGGAGCATGTAAATCAATAAAAATAGATAATCATTCAAATAAACAAATTTCGATCTACCAGTTTGGTTTAAAGATTGATGTTTGGCTTTTGACTGCCAGCTGCCTTCGATGGCCGTGAGTGTCAAACGCCAAACCCCTCAATTGAAACATGTCAGGGCAACCTGTCCGTAAAAACCTGGGTTCAATTCTCAGTGAAGAATGAAAAATTAACAATAAATTTTAATTCATGTCATGTTGCAAAATTCCTTTCTTCATAAAAATAATTTAATGAAAAATTAAATTTAATGAACTTAAGCCTGAATAAAATATTAAAAATTTAGTATTTTTAAAATTTTTTAAAGGATAAAGCTAAAATATGGATATTACTAAAATAGGGATATATATGTATGTCCAAAAATGACAATAAATCAATTATTGGATTCATCCTCGTCATCTGTTAGGATAAAAGGATAATTATCAGGTATGTGATGAAAATCGATTGATTTCAAAACGAACGTTTTTAAAAGGTGTGATGAATTTCTAGCGATTTTAAAATCCATTTCTGATTTATAGTCTTCAATTTTTGTTCAGAATACACTTCAGTTAATATATATAATATAAAGTTTTAAAGAATAAATACAGAAAATAAAACGAATATGTATTAAAAATCCATTTTAAAAGATACTGAAAACGATATTTCCGGTTTCAAATTGTTTCGTTTTTAAAATCGAATTCCATCACATACCTGTATATTTAAATTTTCACCTAAAAGCGTCCACTAGAGTTGCCAATATTATTTTAAATCTAATTTTTACTTACATTGAACTGTTTTCGAGCAAGCTGGAATTGGCCATTCATTTTTTTGTTGATGCAATGAACAAATTTCAAACTATTTTTTTTTAATTTTGAAGAACCAACTTTTTGCCAGCTGTTGAAAACAGGGCATTCCACTGTTTGATAACTTGTGTTTACCTTGCAGCCACACGATCAAGATTTTCTTGATAGTGTTTTACATACACTGTTTGTGAAAATTTATATAAATTGAAAGTTGTGACGTAGGCTGCACGCAATTTTTAAGCAATTTACTTTCAGGATGTCATCAACAAAACAATTTATAAAGGCAAACTAAAAATTTGCTCACTAAACTTCTAATCAGCTGTTAAATTGAACGTAAAATTTCCAAACAAATGGAAAGGTAAAATTGAGAGCAATCTCTTGGTCAAATTGAAAAGTTTGAGTGTGTTAGTAAAAAAAGTAAGAGTGAGAGCAAACTAGGGTTGCCATTCGTACTGTTTTTATCAGTACATGTACTGTTTTTTGTTTCAAGTACTGATTTATGCATTACAAGCAAATCAGTACGCAAATGTACTGATTTTTTCATTAATGTACTGTTGTTGTACTGTTATTATATATTAACATTGTTCAATATATAGTTTGTCATATTGTTTGCGATACAAATATTTATATAGATGTTCTTATCGATAAATTATTAACATTAAAGGTTTTTGCGAATCAGTGCGAAAAGAGAAGACAGTAGAAGAAAAATGGAGTTTCTAAATGGTGGTGTGTTTACGAATTTGGGGAAATGTGTACTTTTATTTTTTTCCATTCCACATTCAAACGCTTTTACAGAATGAGTCTTTAGTTTTCAAAGTGAAGAAAAGAGAGAAACAGGCTCTTAATATAAAACCTAGAGAGTGAGTTGCAGATAAAGACAAACTTTGGTTATAGTTGAAACGAGTTACTTGAAGACTGAAGACAGGAAAAAAATTATGAACAATGTACAAAAAGGCCATAAATATTTGTAACTTGTACTTTAATATTTATGTCCATACATATGCAAATATATTATTTATATAAATCTATAGTGTAAGATCGTCTGAGAAACGATTGTGCCTTTTGCAATAATTACAATTATTAATACTCGTATTGATTAGTTGCAAATCACTTTTAAATAATTGTTTTAATTATTTTGAAGATAAATTCACGTGTTCAATTTGTTTTTTAACATTGTTATCCTTATATCTGTAGCTTGGTGCTAAAAAGGCCAATGTCAAATAATTAATTTTCGAGAAAAATTGAAATTTTAGTTTTTTATTTTTATTAAGAGGTGAAATTGGCTAGCAAACCCCTTTTGAACTCGGTTAAATTATACATTGGCTGTTTCCGCAAAATAAAACACATTTAGCATGACCTTTTAATTGCAAAATGAAATTAATTATGCTGGTAGATATAGCACAAAAAATTTTTTATTTAATTTTATGTTGACTAATATTCAAAAAATATAAAAGGAGCAAGGAAATAAAATCTCAGTTCACATACGTATTTTTCGTCAAATATTTGATATGATCGTAGCTTAAGAAGACCTAATGCAACAATTAACTCAAAACATCAGAATATTGACATTGACCCTTTTAGTACCAAGCTACAGACATAATGAACTCAATGTTAAAATTAATATAAAACCAAACAGTAGCCAACAAGGAATTAAGAATCGAATTTTTGTTGTGTTTCAGTTTTTTTTTTGTTATTCACTTTGTATTCCCGCTATAAATATATACGGAATTTAATTATTGTTTCAACAAAATTCAGTTTTATTATTTAAATTTTGTCATGGTTCAAATTATAGAATGAATAAATGTTTTGTTTTAAAAAAGATTAAGGCTTTTTATGTTATTAATATGTAATTTTATATTAAAAATTATATGTACTTCTTTTCATGCAATTCTACTGATTGTTTTTCTCTTATGTACTGATTTCTCTGATTTCAAAACTGGCAACCCTAGAGCAAACTGAAAGGAATTGAAAGGCAAAACTTGATCGTTTGGCCTCCAAGTTAGTTCTCGTCAAATAACAAATATCATTATTACACGGTTGGCAAGACCTTTTATACATGCACCTTTTAACAACAGGTGTTATTATTTCTGTAAAAAAGAAAGCAACATAATTTTTTGCACTGTTAGCAAATTGTCTTCAACGAATTTTACAACTATTGAAAACTTATGGTGTTTGTCCAATAGGCGGGATTCGACCATAAATTTTTATGTAAATATGAAAAAAACATAGTATATACATCTAAGTATATATGCATTTACATGTTTATAGCATTAATTTTTTGTTGTCTTAGTCGATCGATTTGGCGAGGGACACATGCCATATCCCACGTGAGGCCATGAATATTTAATATTAATTTCTAAGTTTAATATAAAAATATCAGAAAATACAAATTGAAAGACATAAAAGTATCAAAAAGTCTTCTCCTATATGTTCTCATCTACTTAGAACATTGTTTATTTAAGTATATGTTTCTATGTCTAAATTTGATGAAAGTAAATCAAAGTACCAGATGTAGAACAAAACAGTACCAAAATTCTCCCCCTTACATACTCTTATTCAATCAGGACTATGGTGCTCAATTAATCTTTTTTTTGTTTGATTAAACGATTAATCGATATTTGGCATATTTGACTTGTTCGATTAAACGAATAAAATTTTTAAATTATTCGATTAATCGAATAATTCAAAATCCAGAAATTTTATAAATTAATAGATTTTTTTTCGATAAAAAATGGTACTTGTGCAAATAAACATTATTAATTACAAGTATTTTAATATTTTATACACAAAAAAAAAACCTTACCAATTCATAATAATTGACTAAACCAATTGCTTTAGTTGAAAGCCACACGATCAAGTTTTGGCCTTCCTTTTAATTTGCTATACTCTCTCATTTTTTTTACTAACGCACTTATACTTTTTAAATTGACCACGGGATTGGTCTCAATTTTACCTTTCCATTTGTTTGCCAATTTTACGTTCAACTTAACAACTGACCACAAATGAACTTTTGCGGTTTCCTTATAAAATATATTTCTTAAAAAATATATGTGCTTTATTAAAAAATTATTTTTTCCAAAATACTTTGAGTCATGCTACTATTTTGAGTTGTTTCTTCATCGGGGGCGTTTTTAAAATGAAATTGATTATCAAATTGAGTGCAGCCTTTGACACAGCTGTCAATTCAAAGAAGTTTGGACATGCAGTTTTTGTGAACAACTTGAAAGTGATTTATTGAACGTGTGGGTCCAGGGTTACAAATATTATTTTGCATTTGTTTCAATAATAAGAATAAATTAATGGATTACTGAATTATTTTAGTAATCAGTAAAAAATTACTGGTTACTGAAATTTTTTTCAGTAAGTAGTACGCCCATGAATGTGAATTACTCACTAATCATGACTGTTTTTTTTTAATTCCAACGGACACATACATTTGGCTTGTTTATTTCACATAAAACTTTAAAAAATTATACATTTGACAGAAAAACCATATATGTATTGTTTTTCAATTAATCGGCATAAATTCTTCGATTAATCCTTTAATCGAAATCAGCAATTTTAAATTAATCGAACAATTAATCGTCTAAAATTGTTCGATTAATCGAACAAGAATAAATCGACTGAGTACCCTAAAATTTACAATAAGGCGAGAGGTTAATGACTTAAACGTGAAACGCCGGACCTCGAACTTGCAAAATAGTTTTTGTAAATTATGGCTTTCCTAAATACAGCTTGACGCTTGTAAGCTTTCACCTTAGAAAACGGCAAAAAAGAGGGAAAAACCTAGCTCAGCTTTAAAGCAAGCAAGAATCTATAGTTAGTAAAGTCCGAACATTCAATATCCTACACCACAGTATTAACGGAAAATTTTAGAGAGTGTTCCCTATTTCGAACACATGGTCAATCATTGACACGGAAAAACAGAATTTTGTTATGGGCTTAAGATTTATATAAGAGTTTTTTGTGCCGCATATCTAACTAAATCTATATGAGGTTTTCTCGTCTTAAAGTGATTTAAGTGTGGGGGTCTATATAGGACTTATATTAAATTTTGGATCTACTAGCACAAAACTTTGTCATGACATAATAGCTATAATAAAAGTTATAGTTGCCAAATTTTATATCAATGCTAACCTTTACGAGGAAGCTAGATTTTATAGGGAAGTTAGGAGAGTGGTATTTTTAATGGAGTTATGGTTAAATATGATCCGATTCCGATAACATATTGTAGGATGATCTAGGTTGTAATAAAATATTTTTGGGCACAAAGACCCTATTCCGCATGGAAGTTTGCATGAGGGCTATGTAAAATTATGAACCGATTCTCACCATTTTCATTGATCCTTTAAGCACCTATAGCCTATGTACAAAATTTCAGCAAATTATCTCCGAAGTTGCGACCTGTGCTTTGCGCTCAAAGTTCACATGCTAGACAGTCGGACGGACGGACATCGTAGGTATACTTAAAGCTGGGTAAAGGACCAGTATTTTTAGGTGCTACAAGCATCATCAAAAACTCAAAATATCCCCTCCACTGTGGTGGTTTGGGTACAACAACTGATACTCGTAGAAAAAGAACTGACAATTTTATGTTGAACTGTGCTTTAGACTAAATGGTGTTTGTTTAAATTAATGTTATTTAATTCCTAATTGTTATATATTCATAGGGTTGCAATCCGTTCTCTTTTCCCTAGACACTTTTCTAGGGCGTCCGGGGCAGTCCTCCTTCTTTTTTTAGGAAGTGTCAGAGGTTATTCTACTTTTTACTTTCTACAGATATTTTTTTAATTTTGAACAGTACTTCAATATATTCAGGATGGCTGATGAATTTTGCGAGAATTTTTCTACATGACGAAACTGGAATCTTTTTTTGTGTTGCATGGAATTTATTCAATCCTTTTTCATTTAAAAGCCCATTGAATTGTATTAAAAATAGTTTTAATAGTCTTTAAGATAATTGAATTTAAATGCCTTTTAGTTAGGCGACCTCGAGTGCCAACGGAAGGTTGAGTTTCTTGAAATGAGCCTGTTAGGAAAGTTTCTGCGTAATTTGGCCATAACCGGCTGAGCTTTATGTGCAGTTGCACCATCTTGTTAAACCACATATAGCTAAAAGGGATTCTCTTTCCGCGTAGTTCCGGATAAAAAAAAAACTCAAGTAACGATCTCCAGTAACTGTAACGCTGTGTCCGTTTTGTATAAAGAAGTATGGCCCAGGAATACACCGTGAAGAAACTGCACACCACACTGTGACGCGAATTGGATGCAATTTTCTTTCATGCAGTATTTCTGGGTTGGAACCACTACATATGCGACAATTTTGTTTATTTGCCTTGTGGTCACAAGCGATAACCGCCTAAGTCGACTTAGGAAACAATTGAGTTTATATTTGTTTTTATTAAGTACTAGCGGGCCCGTTGCCTGCTTCGCACGGCAAAAAAACGACCAAAATGTATTCAATACTAATGAATGCTGTATGCGGTACAAAAAATGCCTGCGGCAAAAACACACTCACTTCATATACGCACCGCACACACATGCGTTATCGGATGTCAACCAAACTTCATATAAACCATATATGGGCCACTGCCTACGTAGTGTATAAGTTTGGTTGAAATCGCAGGACGCGTTTATGATTAGTTCGGCGACGTACATATACGGACTTATTTTTATATATATAGAAGATTTCTGAAATAAATTCAACTTTCGTTATATTTTTTTTATATTAGCATTGTGGGGATAAGAATCTTTGATTCTGAATTACTTTTATTTTAATGCAATCAATTTTTTCAGAAACACATGCATAAATATAAAGTGATTTTTCTCAAAAACTATTGTGACTTAGGCGGTTATTGCTTGTGACCACAGATATATGTATATACGAGTATATCCTTTATTTCTTAGATTTATCTATGCACAAAAATACATATAGATAACATAACAAAGGTTAATGTTGAATATACCGCCTGGTCGTATTTGGTTTGGTCAGCTGGTCCCGAGCCCGTAAAAAGTAGGAGAGTGACCTGAATGGCCGGCGTGCGCCGCATGATTAAGAGGATGACCGTTAACAAATTTCCTTTTAAACTCTGCACCCAAAAAAAAAATGTTACCCTCACCTAGAAAAGCAGGATTTTCGTGGGCTAATAACCCACTCAAGTAAACAAATTATTACAGAAACGTCTTTACATTACCTTTTAAGAACTTAGAAGAATTTGCATGGTTATTTTTTGAAAATGCTGGTACTGTAGATCCCAGCTGGTGCTGTTAATTGGTCTCAAATTCAAAAGCCTGTTGAACTTATAAATACAAATTTGACATTGATTTTAGTGATTAAAATTTATTTAATAAATTCCTTGTCCTGAGAAATTATGTAAAAAACTTAAATTCAATTAAAATGACTGATTTTGGTGCGATTTCTTATTGAAAATAATGTATAACGTATAATTTTTAATAATCAAAGCACCCCAGTGGACCCCAGAAAGAAAGAAATGAAATCCAGTAACTATTTCTGATATTATTATACTTAAATATAATTCAAAATCAATTTTTATCGACGTCGTCATCAATTCGATACAAAACTTGTATTCTATAGCGGCAATGTAAGGCTGTCGATTGTTTGTCATTTTTTAAAGCAAATCTCTTATAATTTACACAGTTGGTTTGTTTTGTTTTCAGTTTTTAATAAAAAAGTGTTGTGCTCTCAAAAAGGAAAGCTTGATTTAGAGCAACAAAGCTTCGCAAAAATTGCAAAAATTTGCACAAATAGCGAAAGTTCGCGAAAACTTTAATGTTTCAAACGAGCCATAAAATCGATTAAAAGTCCCTAAAACCATAAGGAATGGCAAAAATTCCATAAAAATGGCAAAATTAATTGTTATGTTCTCTTTCGGTTTATTTGTGTATTATGCAGTGTTGGCAATGAACAATTCGGAAATTACACATGACTTTGTCCCAAACTACACATTTGAAGCAAAATTACACGTAAAAAACGAAAAAAATTGCTTTGATAGAATGAATTTGCCCTGCGTCACGTTTTTGTTATTCCCAGTTTGCAATTCAATAGTTGTGTTTAAAAAAGAAGGCAAAGCGTACCGATTCCTGAAGTAAAAAAGAAATGGGTGCACATTTTTAGCGGCACGTTTCGAATATAAGCAATAGCGTAGGCAGAAGAGCAGTACACAAATGCTTATGTTCAAGCTTTAGCAACATGAACTCTTAAAATTCTCTGTAAATTGTTCTATTTAATGGAAATAAATTTATTGCCTTGCACAAATACCTCTTACATTCTATAATCTATAGAATGTAAATACTCTTTTATATAAACTCGAACAAATATCAAATGTCAAGAAAATGACATTTAATTAATTAATTAATGAAAAAATAGAACTCGAAGTAAAATTACACACAGATTACACATGAGCAACACATGCAAGTAGAAATTACACACAACATGTGTAATTACACACGGATTGGCAGCACTGGTGTTAGGTACTTATTTTAAGATGATTTCATAATGATTTTAATGTTTTTTGTTATTGTAATAATTTTTTTAAAAAATAAATTTTCTTTTTTTTTCAAATAATTCATTTAAAAAACTATGAGCCTCTTTTTGGGCTAAATGTCCTCGTTTTTTGTGGTTGAAATTTTCTTTTTCTCAAATTGGAAATGGCAGCCCTTTATACATATTAGGGTATTCATTTGGTTAACCGATTAATTACTACCCGATTAACTGCTCGGTTAATTTAAAATTGGCGTTTTTTGATTAACGATTAAACCGGTTATTTTCAGTCGATTAACCGATGTAACAAAATTTTTAATTTTTTGTAGTATTAAAACATATTTTTTTGTGTTTTTTATTATTTGTTTTGTTTCATATTCAAAAGGAATATGTTAAGAAAATATTTTTTCATACAAATAAAGAAGATGTTCAGTGATCTTCATTTAAAATTACAACAACAGATTTTTGTTTCACGTAATCTGTGTTTAGTTATATTTTAACAAAATTAACCGAAACAGTAAGAAGTGTTAAAACTTTTAAAAAATTTCAAACAGGACTCTTATGGAATAATTGAAAATTTTATATGCTTAGAGAAATCCAGGAAAAGGACCGAGAAATTTTATATTCTGTATTATGGGTTGTTTTCGAGTGAAGTGATAGATTTTTTTCCACGTCAAGTTTTAACAAAACTAAAGAAAATAATCACTTAAATCCTAAACATTTAAACCAAATTATTTTAAAAAGATTATTTTATAAGATCTCCTTAAGCTATTGAAATAACTAAAAAAATTATCTCCCTGTTTATTTTTTAATAAATACATAATATTTATGTATTAGTTAAAAAATATTTATTACATATTTATGAATTTTTTTTTTTTGTTTTTTTTGCTCGTTTTAGTTTAAGAATTGTTATGTTTTTGTTTTTTTTTTACTAATAAACTCCAAATAATAAATACTTCATGCATATTAATTTATTGAAATTACATAATTTAAAAAAAAAACATTATTAATCGGTTAACCGATCAATAACAAAATTAACCGATTACTAACCGATTAAACCAAAACCTCGGTTAATAAATCGAGCGATTAACCGATTAAAGCGAAAGTCCGAGTAAATGAATACCCTAATACATATGCATACCCACAGACATACATTTTTTTAATTATTTATATTTTTTGTGTGTTAAATTTTAAATTTTATTATTCCCAGCAAGCATTTTGTATCATAATCGAATCATTTAGGAATCATATGAGCTTATTTTTCAATCATAAATGATAATCTTGTTGTTAGAAAATGGTACCTTACCGATGAATAACCTGAAAGAATCATTTGTGATACAATTTTGTGATTCCTTTCTAATCAATTTTATGGTAGTTTTAAAAATCATTAGGGAGTATTATTCGGCTCATTTTTCAATCGTTAATTATATAGTTTTTGTATTTATATTTCAGATCATTTTTAATCGCTGTGATAGTTGTTAAGGAGCTCTTTTTTAATCAATTTGAAATCGTATTCTGTTTGCTTGCGAGTCTTTCGCAGCGTGTATTGAAAATGATTTTTCCGCGCTCGGTTTCGTGGTATTCCCCTTCCACGTATATGAGGAAGCTAGTTCATCCGTGAAAACTTTTTGCACAGCTGATCCTGCGATTGAATTGTTTCAAATTATTGATACTATCAATTTGATAGTAATTTTTGGGCTTCTTTTTAGCCAATCTTTTTATTTGTTTGGCAGACATCACTTTCGTATTTTACTTACACAAATTTTATTGAAGTTTTATAGACAATTAATGTTTTCACTAAACTTAGACGAAACGCAGGAACAACTCAAAGTTTTTAAAAATATTATTTACAATTTTTTATAAATTTTCTCTATGACTTTGACGATACGAATGAAAAGAAATTAATTTTGTTTTTAATTTTTACAAATCAATCGCTTAAGTGATAAATCAGTTTTAAGTTCAAAAAATGTAGAAATCATTTTTGATCATATAAATGAATCATATATGAATCCTTTTTTAATCGCTCAAGTGATAAATCGGGTTTTAATCATCAAAACTGATCTCAAAAGATTAATTTGGGTGATTTTTAAAAAATATAATCAGCCAAATGCCAACTGGGTTGGAATTTTTTGTTATACATAAAAAAATCATGTATGAATTTATAGCAATTGTATTATTTATTGTGGCAGTTGTATCCGAATATTTTATCAAACTGGATAATAGTTCGTTATTGTTAAAATTTTTATTTTCTTCGCCAACGTCACCGTATTCGCCTTCATCTTAATCGTATTCCTTACAATTTTTATCTAGTACATCCAGTCCCAAGTCGAACTCATCACCGTCGAAGGTATTTAATTTTAAATAAAGAAGAGTTGGATCGCAATATAATGGATTTGCATGAGAATAAAATTCAAGAAAATCAAACTGTTGGATTTACATCAATCCTTTACCCACCCAAATGTACAATGGCGGCAAGTCTTGTACCTTCACCGCCTACGAACTGGTGTTATACACAGATGAAAGTGGTTAAATTTAGTTACATGTGGACCATAAGTAATTTTAGTTTTTGTCCTGCGGAAATGGATGAATGCTTAGAGTCCCCCACATTCTCTGCCGGTCCTAATGACAAATTAAAATGGTGTTTACGAGTTTATCCAAAAGGTGAAAATATACAAAATAAAGATTATGTATCCTTATATTTATCATTACTTTCCGGCGATAAATCAGTTAGAGCCAACTTTAAATTTTCAATATTAAATGCTAAAAGAGAAGAAACTAATGTCATGTACTATAAGGAAACAATACTCTTTAAACCACTCGTACAAACAACTTGGGGTTACAAAAAATTTATTGAACGAGATTTTCTACTGGACGAGGCCAATGGTCTATTACCCGAAGACACATTGACAATATTCTGCGATGTTAATGTTCTGGACGATAGTGTTAATATTTCTCGTCAATCAATTATACAATTCAGAGAATGTAAATTGAGCGAAGATTTTGGTAATCTCTTTGAGAATGAGAAATTTTGTGACGTAACGTTAGCCGTGGGTGAACGTGAATTCCAAGCACATAAAGCTATATTGGCAGCTCGCAGTGATGTATTTGCTGCCATGTTTGAACATGAAATGGAAGAGCGTCAATTAAATCGTGTCACCATAACGGATGTGGATCACGAAGTTTTAAAGGAAATGTTACATTTTATTTATACTGGGAAAGTGCCAAATTTACTAAAAATGGCCGATGATCTCTTAGCAGCCGCTGATAAGTACGCCTTGGAATATTTGAAAGAAATGTGTGAGGAAGCATTGTGCGTTAATCTATCCGTCAAAGCAGCAGCTGACACTTTAATATTAGCCGATCTCCATAGTGCGGAGCAATTGAAAGCACAAGCAGTAGATTTTATAAAAGCTAATGCCACCGATGTTATTGAAACTCAAGGCTGGCAAAAGATGATCACAACACATTCACATTTAATTGCTGAGGCATTTCGAGCGATTGCAACACAGCCACCGATCGAAGAACCACCCAGGAAACTAGTAAGAATGAGCTGAAATTTAAGTTTTATCAATAAAATTAACTATAAATACTTAGATATTCATCACAACAATAAAATTAATAATAAGTATTACAACAACAAAAACAAAAATATTACGATTTTGTTATTAAGAAATGTGTTCTCCTTGTTGTTAATTCATCCGCACGATAATTTTAAAGAATTTTTTACTCGAACCACAACAGTGAATAGGGTATAATGCGTTTACGTTGATGTTTGTAACACCTTAAAATAATTGTCCGTCCGTCTGTAAAAAAAAAAAAAAAAAAAAAAGTATGAAAAACAGAAGTAAGGAGGAGCATGTAAATCAATTAAAATAGATAATCATTCAAATAAACCAATTTCGATCTACCAGTTTGGTTTAAAGATTGATGTTTGGTGTTTGGCTATTGACTGCCAGCTGCCTTCGATGGCCGTGAGTGTTAAACGCCAAACCCCTCAATTGAAACATGTCAGGGCAACCTGTCCGTAAAAACCTGGGTTCAATTCTCAGTGAAGAATGAAAAATTAACAATAAATTTTAATTCATGTCATGTTGCAAAATTCCTTTCTTCATAAAAATAATTTAATGAAAAATTAAATTTAATGAACTTAAACCTGAATAAAATATTAGTATTTTTAAAATTTTTTAAAGGATAAAGCTAAAATATGGATATTACTAAAATAGGGATATATATGTATGTGCAAAAATTACAATAAATCAATTATTGGATTCATCCTCGTCATCTGTTAGGATAAAAGGATAATTATCAGGTATGTGATGAAAATCGATTGATTTCAAAACGAACGTTTTTAAAAGGTGTGATGAATTTCTAGCGATTTTAAAATCCATTTCTGATTTATAGTCTTCAATTTTTGTTCAGAATACACTTCAGTTAATATATATAATATAAAGTTTTAAAGAATAAATACAGAAAATAAAACGAATATGTATTAAAAATCCATTTTAAAAGATACTGAAAACGATATTTCCGGTTTCAAATTGTTTCGTTTTTAAAATCGAATTCCATCACATACCTGTATATTTAAATTTTCACCTAAAAGCGTCCACTAGAGTTGCAAATATTATTTTAAATCTAATTTTTACTTACATTGAACTGTTTTCGAGCAAGCTGGAATTGGCCATTCATTTTTTTGTTGATGCAATGAAGAAATTTTAAACTATTTTTTTTTTTAATTTTGAAGAACCAACTTTTTGCCAGCTGTTGAAAACAGGGCATTCCACTGTTTGAAAACTTGTGTTTACCTTGCAGCCACACATTTACATACATACACCGTTTGTCAAAATTTATATAAATTGAAAGCTGTGACGTAGGCTGCACGCAATTTTTAAGCAATTTACTTTCAGGATGTCATCAACAAAACAATTTATAAAGGCAAACGAAAAATTTGCTCACTAAACTTCTAATCAGCTGTTAAATTGAACGTAAAATTTCCAAACAAATGGAAAGGTAAAATTGAGAGCAATCTCGTGGTCAAATTGAAAAGTTTGAGTGTGTTAGTAAAAAAAGTAAGAGTGAGAGCAAACTGTTTTTATCAGTACATGTACTGTTTTTTGTTTCAAGTACTGATTTATGCATTACAAGCAAATCAGTACGCAAATGTACTGATTTTTTCATTAATGTACTGTTGTTGTACTGTTATTATATATTAACATTGTTCAATATATAGTTTGTCATATTGTTTGCGATACAAATATTTATATAGATGTTCTTATCGATGAATTATTAACATTAAAGGTTTTTGCGAATCAGTGCGAAAAGAGAAGACAGTAGAAGAAAAATGGAGTTTCTAAATGGTGGTGTGTTTACGAATTTGGGGAAATGTGTACTTTTATTTTTTTCCATTCCACATTCAAACGCTTTTACAGAATGAGTCTTTAGTTTTCAAAGTGAAGAAAAGAGAGAAACAGGCTCTTAATATAAAACCTAGAGAGTGAGTTGCAGATAAAGACAAACTTTGGTTATAGTTGAAACGAGTTACTTGAAGACTGAAGACAGGAAAAAAATTATGGACAATGTACAAAAAGGCCATACATATTTGTAACTTGTACTTTAATATTTATGTCCATACATATGCAAATATATTATTTATATAAATCTATAGTGTAAGATCGTCTGAGAAACGATTGGGCCTTTTGCAATAATTACAATTATTAATACTCGTATTGATTAGTTGCAAATCACTTTTAAATAATTGTTTTAATTATTTTGAAGATAAATTCACGTGTTCAATTTGTTTTTTAACATTGTTATCCTTATATCTGTAGCTTGGTGCTAAAAAGGCCAATGTCAAATAATTAATTTTCGAGAAAAATTGAAATTTTAGTTTTTTATTTTTATTAAGAGGTGAAATTGGCTAGCAAACCCCTTTTGAACTCGGTTAAATTATACATTGGCTGTTTCCGCAAAATAAAACACGTTTAGTATGACTTTTTAATTGCAAAATGAAATTAATTATGCTGGTAGATATAGCACAAAAAATTTTTTATTTAATTTTATGTTGACTAATATTCAAAAAATATAAAAGGAGCAAGGAAATAAAATCTCAGTTCACATACGTATTTTTCGTCAAATATTTGATATGATCGTAGCTTAAGAAGACCTAATGCAACAATTAACTCAAAACAGCAGAATATTGACATTGACCCTTTTAGTACCAAGCTACAGACATAATGAACTCAATGTTAAAATTAATATAAAACCAAACAGTAGCCAACAAGGAATTAAGAATCGAATTTTTGTTGTGTTTCAGTTTTTTTTTTTTGTTATTCACTTTGTATTCCCGCTATAAATATATACGGAATTTAATTATTGTTTCAACAAAATTCAGTTTTATTAATTAAATTTTGTCATGGTTCAAATTATAGAATGAATAAATGTTTTGTTTTAAAAAAGATTAAGGCTTTTTATGTTATTAATATGTAATTTTTTATAAAAAATTATATGTACTGTTTTTCATGCAATTGTACTGATTGCTTTTCTCTTATGTACTGATTTCTCTGATTTCAAAACTGGCAACCCTAGAGCAAACTGAAAGGAATTGAAAGGCAAAACTTGATCGGTTGGCCTCCAAGTTAGTTCTCGTCAAATAACAAATATCATTATTACACGGTTGGCAAGACCTTTTATACATGCACCTTTTAACAACAGGTGTTATTATTTCTGTAAAAAAGAAAGCAACATAATTTTTTGCACTGTTAGCAAATTATCTTCAACGAATTTTACAACTATTGAAAACTTATGGTGTTTGTCCAATAGGCGGGATTCGACCATAAATTTTTATGTAAATATGAAAAAAACATAGTATATACATCTAAGTATATATGCATTTACATGTTTATAGCATTAATTTTTTGTTGTCTTAGTCGATCGATTTGGCGAGGGACACATGCCATATCCCACGTGAGCCCATGAATATTTAATATTAATTTCTAAGTTTAATATAAAAATATCAGAAAGTACAAATTGAAAGACATAAACGTATCAAAAAGTCTTCTCCTATATGTTCTCATCTACTTAGAACATTGTTTATTTAAGTATATGTTTCTATGTCTAAATTTGATGAAAGTAAATCAAAGTACCAGATGTAGAACAAAACAGTACCAAAATTCTCCCCCTTACATACTCTTATTCAATCAGGACTATGGTGCTCAATTAATCTTTTTTTTGTTTGATTAAACGATTAATCGATATTTGGCATATTTGACTTGTTCGATTAAACGAATAAAATTTTTAAATTATTCGATTAATCGAATAATTCAAAATCCAGAAATTTTATAAATTAATAGATTTTTTTTCGATAAAAAATGGTACTTGTGCAAATAAACATTATTAATTACAAGTATTTTAATATTTTATACACAAAAAAAAAACCTTACCAATTAATAATAATTGACTAAACCAATTGCTTTAGTTGAAAGCCACACGATCAAGTTTTGGCCTTCCTTTTAATTTGCTATACTCTCTCATTTTTTTTACTAACGCACTTATACTTTTTAAATTGACCACGGGATTGGTCTCAATTTTACCTTTCCATTTGTTTGCCAATTTTACGTTCAACTTAACAACTGACCACAAATGAACTTTTGCGGTTTCCTTATAAAATATATTTCTTAAAAAATAGATGTGCTTTATTAAAAAATAATTTTTTCCAAAATACTTTGAGTCATGCTACTATTTTGAGTTGTTTCTTCATCGGGGGCGTTTTTAAAATGAAATTGATTATCAAATTGAGTGCAGCCTTTGACACAGCTGTCAATTCAAAGAAGTTTGGACATGCAGTTTTTGTGAACAACTTGAAAGTGATTTATTGAACGTGTGGGTCCAGGGTTACAAATATTATTTTGCATTTGTTTCAATAATAAGAATAAATTAATGGATTACTGAATTATTTTAGTAATCAGTAAAAAATTACTGGTTACTGAAATTTTTTTCAGTAAGTAGTACGCCCATGAATGTGAATTACTCACTAATCATGACTGTTTTTTTTTAATTCCAACGGACACATACATTTGGCTTGTTTATTTCACATAAAACTTTAAAAAATTATACATTTGACAGAAAAACCATATATGTATTGTTTTTCAATTAATCGGCATAAATTCTTCGATTAATCCTTTAATCGAAATCAGCAATTTTAAATTAATCGAACAATTAATCGTCTAAAATTGTTCGATTAATCGAACAAGAATAAATCGACTGAGTACCCTAAAATTTACAATAAGGCGAGAGGTTAATGACTTAAACGTGAAACGCCGGACCTCGAACTTGCAAAATAGTTTTTGTAAATTATGGCTTTCCTAAATACAGCTTGACGCTTGTAAGCTTTCACCTTAGAAAACGGCAAAAAAGAGGGAAAAACCTAGCTCAGCTTTAAAGCAAGCAAGAATCTATAGTTAGTAAAGTCCGAACATTCAATATCCTACACCACAGTATTAACGGAAAATTTTAGAGAGTGTTCCCTATTTCGAACACATGGTCAATCATTGACACGGAAAAACAGAATTTTGTTATGGGCTTAAGATTTATATAAGAGTTTTTTGTGCCGCATATCTAACTAAATCTATATGAGGTTTTCTCGTCTTAAAGTGATTTAAGTGTGGGGGTCTATATAGGACTTATATTAAATTTTGGATCTACTAGCACAAAACTTTGTCATGACATAATAGCTATAATAAAAGTTATAGTTGCCAAATTTTATATCAATGCTAACCTTTACGAGGAAGCTAGATTTTATAGGGAAGTTAGGAGAGTGGTATTTTTAATGGAGTTATGGTTAAATATGATCCGATTCCGATAACATATTGTAGGATGATCTAGGTTGTAATAAAATATTTTTGGGCACAAAGACCCTATTCCGCATGGAAGTTTGCATGAGGGCTATGTAAAATTATGAACCGATTCTCACCATTTTCATTGATCCTTTAAGCACCTATAGCCTATGTACAAAATTTCAGCAAATTATCTCCGAAGTTGCGACCTGTGCTTTGCGCTCAAAGTTCACATGCTAGACAGTCGGACGGACGGACATCGTAGGTATACTTAAAGCTGGGTAAAGGACCAGTATTTTTAGGTGCTACAAGCATCATCAAAAACTCAAAATATCCCCTCCACTGTGGTGGTTTGGGTACAACAACTGATACTCGTAGAAAAAGAACTGTCAATTTTATGTTGAACTGTGCTTTAGACTAAATGGTGTTTGTTTAAATTAATGTTATTTAATTCCTAATTGTTATATATTCATAGGGTTGCAATCCGTTCTCTTTTCCCTAGACACTTTTCTAGGGCGTCCGGGGCAGTCCTCCTTCTTTTTTTAGGAAGTGTCAGAGGTTATTCTACTTTTTACTTTCTACAGATATTTTTTTAATTTTGAACAGTACTTCAATATATTCAGGATGGCTGATGAATTTTGCGAGAATTTTTCTACATGACGAAACTGGAATCTTTTTTTGTGTTGCATGGAATTTATTCAATCCTTTTTCATTTAAAAGCCCATTGAATTGTATTAAAAATAGTTTAAATAGTCTTTAAGATAATTGAATTTAAATGCCTTTTAGTTAGGCGACCTCGAGTGCCAACGGTAGGTTGAGTTTCTTGAAATGAGCCTGTTAGGAAAGTTTCTGCGTAATTTGGCCATAACCGGCTAAGCTATATGTGCAGTTGCACCATCTTGTTAAACCGCATAGAGCTGAAAGGAATTCTCTTTCCGCGTAGTTCCGGATAAAAAGAAACTCAAGTAACGATCTCCAGTAACTGTAACGCTGTGTCCGTTTTGAAAAGTATGGCCCGGCAATACAGCGTGAAGAAACTGCACACCACACTGTGACGCGAATTGGATGCAATTTTCTTTCATGCAGTATTTCTGGGTTGGAATCACTACATATGCGACAATTTTGTTTATTTGCCTTGTGGTCACAAGCGATAACCGCCTAAGTCGACTTAGGAAACAATTGAGTTTATATTTGTTTTTATTAAGTTTTTCTGAAATAAATTCAACTTTCGTTATATTTTTTTTATATTAGCATTGTGGGGATAAGAATCTTTGATTCTGAATTACTTTTATTTTAATGCAATCAATTTTTTCAGAAACACATGCATAAATATAAAGTGATTTTTCTCAAAAACTATTGTGACTTAGGCGGTTATTGCTTGTGACCACAGATATATGTATATACGAGTATATCCTTTATTTCTTAGATTTATCTATGCACAAAAATACATATAGATAACATAACAAAGGTTAATGTTGAATATACCGCCTGGTCGTATTTGGTTTGGTCAGCTGGTCCCGAGCCCGTAAAAAGTAGGAGAGTGACCTGAATGGCCGGCGTGCGCCGCATGATTAAGAGGATGACCGTTAACAAATTTCCTTTTAAACTCTGCACCCAAAAAAAAAATGTTACCCTCACCTAGAAAAGCAGGATTTTCGTGGGCTAATAACCCACTCAAGTAAACAAATTATTACAGAAACGTCTTTACATTACCTTTTAAGAACTTAGAAGAATTTGCTTGGTTATTTTTTGAAAATGCTGGTACTGTAGATCCCAGCTGGTGCTGTTAATTGGTCTCAAATTCAAAAGCCTGTTGAACTTATAAATACAAATTTGACATTGATTTTAGTGATTAAAATTTATTTAATAAATTCCTTGTCCTGAGAAATTATGTAAAAAACTTAAATTCAATTAAAATTACTGATTTTGGTGCGATTTCTTATTGAAAATAATGTATAACGTATAATTTTTAATAATCAAAGCACAGTGGACCCCAGAAAGAAAGAAATGAAATCCAGTAACTATTTCTGATATTATTATACTTAAATATAATTCAAAATCAATTTTTATCGACGTCGTCATCAATTCGATACAAAACTTGTATTCTATAGCGGCAATGTAAGGCTGTCGATTGTTTGTCATTTTTTAAAGCAAATCTCTTATAATTTACACAGTTGGTTTGTTTTGTTTTCAGTTTTTAATAAAAAAGTGTTGTGCTCTCAAAAAGGAAAGCTTGATTTAGAGCAACAAAGCTTCGCAAAAATTGCACAAATAGCGAAAGTTCGCGAAAACTTTAATGTTTCAAACGAACCATAAAATTGATTAAAAGTCCCTAAAACCATAAGGAATGGCAAAAATTCCATAAAAATGGCAAAATTAATTGTTATGTTCTCTTTCGGTTTATTTGTGTATTATGCAGTGTTGGCAATGAACAATTCGGAAATTACACATGACTTTGTCCCAAACTACAAATTTAAAGCAAAATTACACGTAAAAAACCAAAAAAATTGCTTTGAAAGAATGAATTTGCCCTGCGTCACCTTTTTGTTATTCCCTGTTTGCAATTAAATTGTTGTGTTTAAAAAAGAAGGCAAAGCGTACCGATTCCTGAAGTAAAAAAGAAATGGGTGCACATTTTTAGCGGCACGTTTCGAATATAAGCAATAGCGTAGGCAGAAGAGCAGTACACAAATGCTTATGTTCAAGCTTTAGCAACATGAACTCTTAAAATTCGCTGTAAATTGTTCTATTTAATGGAAATAAATTTATTGCCTTGCACAAGTACCTCTTACATTCTATAATCTATAGAATGTAAATACTCTTTTATATTAACTCGAACAAATATCAAATGTCAAGAAAATGTCATTTAATTAATTAATTAATGAAAAAATAGAACTCAAAGTAAAATTACACACAGATTACACATGAGCAACACATGCAAGTAGAAATTACACACAACATGTGTAATTACACACGGATTGGCAGCACTGGTGTTAGGTACTTATTTTAAGATGATTTCATAATGATTTTTATGTTTTTTGTTATTGTAATAATTTTTTTAAAAAATAAATTTTCTTTTTCTTTTTTTTTCAAATAATTCATTTAAAAAACTATGAGCCTCTTTTTTGGGCTAAATGTCCTCGTTTTTTGTGGTTGAAGTTTTCTTTTTCTCAAATTGGAAATGGCAGCCCTTTATACATATTAGGGTATTCATTTGGTTAACCGATTAATTACTACCCGATTAACTGCTCGGTTAATTTAAAATTGGCGTTTTTTGATTAACGATTAAACCGGTTATTTTCAGTCGATTAACCGATGTAACAAAATTTTTAATTTTTTGTAGTATTTAAACATATTTTTTTGTGTTTCTTATTATTTGTTTTGTTTCATATACAAAAGGAATATGTTAAGAAAATATTTTTTCATACAAACAAAGAAGATGTTCAGTGATCTTCATTTAAAATTACAACAACAGATTTTTGTTTCACGTAATCTGTGTTTAGTTATTTGTTGCTTCTCATATCAATATTTTAACAAAATTAACTGAAACAGTAAGAAGTGTTAAAACTTTTAAAAATTTAAAACAGGACTCTTATGGCATAATTGAAAATTTTATATGCTTAGAGAAATCCAGGAAATGGACCGAGAAATTTGATATTCTGTATTATGGGTTGCTTTCGAGTCTAGTGAAAGAATTTTTTCCACGTCAAGTTTTATCAAAACTAAAGAAAATAATCACTTAAATCCTAAAATTTAAACCAAATTATTTTAAAAAGATTATTTTATAAGATCTCCTTAAGCTATTGAAATAACTAAAAAAATTATCTCCCTGTTTATTTTTTAATAAATACATAATATTTATGTATTAGTTAAATAATATTTATTACATATTTAGGAATTTTTTTTTTGTTTTTTTTGCTCGTTTTAGTTTAAGAATTGTTATGTTTTTGTTTTTTTTTTACTAATAAACTCCAAATAATAAATACTTTATGCATATTAATTTATTGAAATTACATAATTTAAAAAAAAAAAACATTATTAATCGGTTAACCGATCAATAACAAAATTAACCGATTACTAACCGATTAAACCAAAACCTCGGTTAATAAATCGAGCGATTAACCGATTAAAGCGAAAGTCCGAGTAAATGAATCCCCTAATACATATACATGCCCACAGACATACATTTTTTTAATTATTTATATTTTTTGTGTGTTAAATTTTAAATTTTATTATTCCCAGCAAGCATTTTGTATCATAATCGAATCATTTAGGAATCATATGAGCTTATTTTTAATCATAAATGATAATCTTGTTGTTAGAAAATGGTACCTTACCGATGAATAACCTGAAAGAATCATTTGTGATACAATTTTGTGATTCCTTTCTAATCAATTTTATGGTAGTTTTTAAAATCATTAGGGAGTATTATTCGGCTCATTTTTCAATCGTTAATTATATAGTTTTTGTATTTATATTTCAGATCATTTTTAATCGCTGTGATAGTTGTTTAGGAGCTCTTTTTTAATCAATTTGAAATCGTATTCTGTTTGCTTGCGAGTCTTTCGCAGCGTGTATTGAAAATGATTTTTCCGCGCTAGGTTTCGTGGTATTCCCCTCCCACGTATATGAGGAAGCTAGTTCATCCGTGAAAACTTTTTGCACAGCTGATCCTGCGATTGAATTGTTTCAAATTATTGATACTATCAATTTGATAGTAATTTTTGGGCTTCTTTTTAGCCAATCTTTTTATTTGTTTGGCAGACATCACTTTCGTATTTTACTTACACAAATTTTATTGAAGTTTTATAGACAATTAATGTTTTCACTAAACTTAGACGAAACGCAGGAACAACTCAAAGTTTTTAAAAATATTATTTACAATTTTTTATAAATTTTCTCTATGACTTTGACGATACGAATGAAAAGAAATTAATTTTGTTTTTAATTTTTACAAATCAATCGCTTAAGTGATAAATCAGTTTTAAGTTCAAAAAATGTAGAAATCATTTTTGATCATATAAATGAATCATATATGAATCCTTTTTTAATCGCTCAAGTGATAAATCGGGTTTTAATCATCAAAACTGATCTCAAAAGATTAATTTGGGTGATTTTTAAAAAATATAATCAGCCAAATGCCAACTGGGTTGGAATTTTTTGTTATACATAAAAAAATCATGTATGAATTTATAGCAATTGTATTATTTATTGTGGCAGTTGTATCCGAATATTTTATCAAACTGGATAATAGTTCGTTATTGTTAAAAATTTTATTTTCTTCGCCAACGTCACCGTATTCGCCTTCATCTTAATCGTATTCCTTACAATTTTTATCTAGTACATCCAGTCCCAAGTCGAACTCATCACCGTCGTAGGTATTTAATTTTAAATAAACAAGAGTTTGATCGCAATATAATGGATTTGCATGAGAATAAAATTCAAGAAAATCAAACTGTTGGATTTACATCAATCCTTTACCCACCCAAATGTACAATGGCGGCTAGTCGTGTACCTTCACCGCCTACGAACTGGTGTTACACACAGATGAAAGTGGTTAAATTTAGTTACATGTGGACCATAAGTAATTTTAGTTTTTGTCCTGCGGAAATGGATGAATGCTTAAAGTCCCCCACATTCTCTGCCGGTCCTAATGACAAATTAAAATGGTGTTTACGTGTTTATCCAAAAGGTGCAAATATACAAAATAAAAATTATGTATCCTTATATTTATCATTACTTTCCGGCGATAAATCAGTTAGAGCCCAACATAAATTTTCAATATTAAATGCTAAAAGAGAAGAAACTAATGTCATGTACTATAAGGAAACAATACTCTTTAAACCACTCGTACAAACAACTTGGGGTTACAAAAAATTTATTGAACGAGATTTTCTACTGGACGAGGCCAATGGTCTATTACCCGAAGACACATTGACAATATTCTGCGATGTTAATGTTCTGGACGATAGTGTTAATATTTCTCGTCAATCAATTATACAATTCAAAGAATGTAAATTGAGCGAAGATTTTGGTAATCTCTTTGAGAATGAGAAATTTTGTGACGTAACGTAAGCCGTGGGTGAACGTGAATTCCAAGCACATAAAGCTATATTGGCAGCTCGCAGTGATGTATTTGCTGCCATGTTTGAACATGAAGTGGAAGAGCGTCAATTAAATCGTGTCACCATAACGGATATGGATCATGAAGTTTTAAAGGAAATGTTACATTTTATTTATACTGGGAAAGCGCCAAATTTAGTAAAAATGGCAGATGATCTCTTAGCAGCAGCTTATAAGTACACTTTGGAATACCTGAAAGAAATGTGTGAGGAAGCGTTGTGCGTTAGTCTCACCGTCGAAGGAGCAGCTGAAACTTTAATATTAGCCGATCTCCATAGTGTGGATCAATTAAAAGCACAAACGATAGATTTTATAAATGCGAATGCCACCGATGTTATTGAAACTCAAGGCTGGCAAAAGATGATCACAACACATTCACATTTAATTGCTGAGGCATTTCGAGCGATTGCAACACAGCCACCGATCGAAGAATCATCCAGGAAAGAGCTGAAAATTTAGTTTTAGCAATAAAATCAACAACAAATATACACACTTATGTATAGATAATTATCATAACAATAAAATTAATGATAAGTATTACAAGATCAAAAACATTTAATTATAATTATGATTATGTTAAGCTTCGTACGCACTGTGGTCAGTTCTTACAATAATGAAAGGTCTGGCCATGTGCTGATAATCTGGCGTGTTCTGAAAATCACTTTTTTGAAAGTGATTTGAAATCACAAGAAAGGTGTTCTGGACAAAAGCTTTTTTCATAATTGTGATTTAAAACCGGTCAGCTAAGCGGCAGCCGATTTAAAATTACTTGCTTATTTTTTCCCACCATTTTAAGCCCAGTTAAAACTTTTGGGGTTTTTAAAACACCCTTATTTGACAATTGTGATTTTAAAATCACAAGTGAGTTGAAATCTTGTGATTTTTAGAACATGCTTGCTTGAATATACTGCCAATGAAAAATTGCCACTAAAAGTAAATTGTCAGTTCAGACGATTGAAAGAAAACCGTACAGTTTCATTGGCAGACAACTGTCGGACAATAAATTCATCTGCCACCAAAAATTGTCAGTTCACACGGTTGTCAGATAATTGCGTGGCAATAATTGCCAGAGCTGTTTTTAAACAATGAAAATGAAAATTGGGCTTATTTTTATAAATTAAAAATATGAAAATATTGTTATTGAAGGCAAAAAGTAATAGGAAGGATTTTTACATTTTTATGTTGTTTTAAATATGAAGGTTTCATCGATTTTCATTAAAATTGATTTTAATTTTGCAAAATTAAACTTTTTTTGTTTGTTTTTTTTCTAAATATATACTCATGCATATCAGGGATGGAAACTATTGCGCAGTTGTACTTTTTTTTGATAGTCATCGTCCAAACTTGCAATTTTTGTTGCTGCAGTTTTTTAAAATTCTGCTTTGAAATTGCATTAGCGTCCAGATGATGAAATTATAATTTTGCTATTTTTGTATTTGTCTGCCGTCTTTTACTTACTCCTTTTTATATTTTCTATATAAATACAAATACACCTACATAAACTCATAAACTCAAGATTTGCTGCAACAAATATTCCAAGGTTTGTTCATAATTAACCATAGGTCCCATATATACATATAAACCTCCCATCCTTAAATCACTTATTTATTTTTTTTTATTTAATTGAAGTCTATGGACAAATTCCTTACAGACTATCTTAGTGTAGTATTCATTTAAAAATAAGCAAAGTTAGTTCGGCATGTCCTGACGTATAGAAGTGAGCGCTGAGGAATATTAAAAGTAACGTTACATAATAAAACTTTAGAATGTGTGCTAGCATTTATAAGACTGAACATAAAATATATATTAAGCATCATTTAAAGTTGGTAAATTAATTTCAGCTAGTCTTGTTGAGTATGAAGGTAGTACCAGGCGTCCTCTATAATTATTTCTTAAGCAGAAAATAAGAAATTGTTTTTGAACTGATTCGATATGATCATGGTGGATATTATAGAACGGGTCCCAAATTATGCTGCCATATTCTAAAATTGGTCAAACGAGCGAAGTAAAAAGGCTTTTTGTGGTTAAGGGTTCATTAAATTCCTTTGCCCATCTTTTAATAAAAGCCAGGACGCTGCGTGATTTATTTACAGTCATCGTTATATGTTGAATAAAATTAAGTTAAAGGCAAAAAAATCTCATATAGATGAAGATATCTCAATAATATTCGTCAAAAAGAACTTTTACATCCATCTTAACCTCAATACATAATTTTGTTCTGATGGATCCATGATCGCCCATGGGTCCCATATAAGGTTCAATTACAAAAATTTATTTTTTAGTTCTGCGGTGTAGGGTATCGTATATTCGGCACTGGCCGAGTATACTTTCTTACTTGTTTTTATTGTTTTTCTTCTCTAGTCGCTTTCCTATTGTATTAACAAAAAAAAAAAAATAGTATTTTTTAAGGAATTTTAATTGTTTTTTTTTTTTTTGTTATAATTGCTCCTCATAAAACGTACTTTAACTTCCTCATTTCTCAATCGATTTCAACAAATGACGTCTCATTTTACTCAGAAAAATACTGTCTTTAATATATTTGTTGTCTTTAAACTAAATTCGGAAAAAGTCTCGTAGAAATTTTAAAAGTTTAAAAAAAATTAAAAATTTTCCATATAATTGAAAAAATCTTTTCATATTTGTGTAATATTGTATGAGAAGTATATATATTTAAAAATAACAATTAATTTGCTTTCCAAAATAAAAAAGTTATAAATGTTTAAAAGTAGCAGCCTCAAAAAAATTTCTTTGGTCCATAACTCGGGAATTTTGAGGTATATTGAAACTTTTAAAACCGGTTTTGTAATACACTCATCTAGACCTTTACTTTCACTTTGTCACTTGAAAGTGCTTGCAAAAAAGGAAATTTTGTAGCATCGTGTAATTAATAAATATATAATACATATTTTGTTAATAAATACATTTCATGTATTATATTATAATACTACAAAAAGTGAAAAATTTTGTTACATCGGTTAATCGGTTAATCGACTAAAATAAGCCGGTTTAATCGTTAATCGAAAAAGGCCAATTTTAAGTTAACCGGTCAGTTAATAGGGTAGTAATTAATCGTAGTAATTAATGAATGAATGAAGGTAGTAATTAATGAATACTCTAGTATTTTGTAAATGGTTAGGATTGGAATAACATTTCATATGGAAATTAAGGACTTGCTTTCAAGTTTTGGATTTGGGATCTATTGGCATTTTAGGAGAGCCACCATAGGTTCCCATATGAGGGCACCTACGGCATACCAAGATTTAAAGACGATCTATAATTCTTAATTTAAGCCCGATTTTTAAATGTTTTATTAATGAAATCTTCCAGTCGAGCTCTACAAAAAGCTTGAAAGCCACTCAGTCGGACGGAAGGACATCGTCGGATCGACTCAGAAAGTGATACTGAGTCGATCGGTATACCAAAAGGTGGGCTTAGGAGCAATATTTTTGAGTGTTACAAACATCAGCAAAAACGCATAATACCCCCTCCACTGTGGTGGTTTGGGTATAAAAAATGATGTAAAAACTGTACATTTTATATAAAAATGTGCTTTAGACTAAATAGTGCTGGTTTAATTTAATGTTATTGAATTCTTAATTGTTGTACCTACGTAGGGTTCCAATCCGTCCACTTTTCCGCGGACACAACCATCTTTTTTTTCTAAGGCTTCCAGGGCACTTCTCCTTTTTTTTTTAGCAAGTGTCGTTCATGTTTTTCTTGATATGTAGACTTTTACATATACTGTGTGTCAAAATGTACAAAAAAAGCTGTGACGTAGGCTGTTTCAAGATGTCATCAAGAAAAAATTTATAGAGATAAATGAAACATTTGCTCACTAACTTTGAAAGCAGTTGTTTTCTAAAACGTTAATTCAAGAACTGAACTTGAAAGGAAATTTTAAACGCAAGTTCCCAGTGCCTGGATGAAATATATTATTGCGGCAAAAATCGATTTTATATTGCGGAAGATACTTCATTCGGGAAGAAATGTATTTCGATGGCAATACTCCTAAACAAAACGATAGATGATTAACTAGCAATATCCCTATATAACCACTTATAAGAAAATATAAAGATATCGCCAAAACATCATTGCAATTATAAAGACAAGATTTTACATTTTGAAAAATATTCAGTTATATGCAAATAAGAAAAGATTTTTATTTAAAATTAAATTGTCAATTATATACACATATAATATAATTTATAACTAAACATAAGTAAAATAATATTATTCACCCCTATTATGAAAGTCGACGTTCACATGAGTCGACGGTACCACAACAGTAATTGTTATTTCTGAGTCATTATTGATAATAATCGATTACTATTGACAGTCACTTGATATCTTCTTAGGCGCTTTTAAGTCGTCGTCGAGTAAAGTTGTCTCTGTTTTAGTCGACAGGAAATTTTGCGTCGACTCAAATGAAAGTTAAAGAAGTTTTAAGTAAAATGTAATCATATTGATTAAATACGTTAAAATAAAAAAATGCAAATTTAAAAGAAGTTATGGGCACAAATTTTATTAGTAATTTTTTTTTCATTATTTATTTATTGAATCTTCATATATTAAATATGAACTAACAATAATTAATCAAATCTTATACTAATACTTTATTTTTGTCCTGCCAATGCTAGACGAAAATTTTTCTCTTCACGGTTTCTGTTCACATATGTAGATGTTTAGCGCTCTTCTTGTCTGATGAGTCCTGCTGTATCTCTTCTCCTTAATCTAGAGTGGCCGCTGTAATTTAAAATATTTCGAGCTAGTGGATTTGGGTGCGACTCAAATCTTTTTAAATATTTTACTGCATAGTTCGTAATAATAGTTTTTACTAACGGCACATTGAGATCCTTGTGAATATTTGAGTTTTTAACATACCAGGGAGCGGCTGTGATTATTCGAAGAAGTTTATTTTGTCGCCTTTGAATTTTTTCGATATTAGAAGCCGAGGCAGTGCCCCATAACTGAATACCGTAGCACCAAATTGGTTTTAAGATAAAGTTGTAAAGTAGAAGTTTACAATCGAGACTAAGAACAGAGTTTCTTCCAATAAGCCAATTAAGTTGAATTGCTTTCAGTTTCATTTGTGTTAGTTTTGCTTCTATATGCCATTTCCATGTTAAACGCCGATCTAGATGAATTCCGAGATATTTTACATGCGATTGTTGGGGCACTAATTGATTATTGATTTTAATAGGGGGACATGACTCCCGACGCAAGGTGAATGTTATATGTACGCATTTTTGCTCATTAACCTTTATCCTCCATTGTTTTAACCACTTTTCCAGTTCAAATATATGATCCTGCAAGTAGCGAGGAGCTTCATGACAGTTTTCGTGTACGCTTAAAAAAGCTGTATCATCAGCAAATGTTGAAGTTAGGGTGTGGTTGTTTGTTGGCATGTCTGAGGTATATATTAGGTATAACAGTGGGCCCATGATGCTTCCCTGAGGGACTCCAGCGTCAATTGGCTGAGGAGAACTTATAAAAGCACCTTCTTTAATAATAAACTTTCGACCGACTAAGTAGCTTTCTAACAGCTTGTGTGTGTTTACTGGTAAATTTAGCTTCAATTTATGTAATAAGCCTTCATGCCAGACTTTATCAAAAGCTTGAGAAACATCGATGAAGAGGGCGGAACAATATTTTTTTTCTTCAAAGGTTTTTCTTATGGCGTTTACTATACGATGGGTTTGTTCAATTGTGCTATGTTCTCTTCTAAAGCCGAATTGATGGTTTGGAATACATTTATTTACATTTAAAATTGGGGTTAATTTTGACACTAACAGCTTCTCAAACAGCTTTGATATATTAGACAATAAGCTTATAGGTCTATATGACTCAACTTTTGTAGGATCCTTTCCTGATTTAGGTATCATGGTAACTAATGATACTTTCCATTCCTGAGGGTAGTATTCAAGGCGTAAAATAGCATTAAAAATAAAGAGAATAATTTTCTTTGCTATGCTGGGTAGCTCCAAAAGCATTTTGTTACTGATCTTATCAAAACCAGGGGCTTTCTTCGGGTTTAAATCATGAATAGCCTTTTCGATTTCTCTTATCTCAAATCTTAGTGGAACAGCTGCTCTAACAGCAACAGGTGGTAACTCGACCGCCATATCGAGAGATGTGTGAGCGGTAAATACGGTTTTCAAATGATTAATAAAAAGATTTCCTTTTTCTATATAATTTCTTGCCCAACTTCCGTTTAAGTTTCTTAATGGTGGTTTAGTGATAACTGGTCTTTTAAGATTTCTAGCTGCACGCCATAATGAGTAGTCTGATTGTGGAGTTGCATCAAGTTTCTTAAGATATTTTTCAAAGGATGCAGTTTTTTGGGACTGCAGTAACTTTCTTAGCCTTTTTGTGCACTCTTTTAATAAAGTCTTAAGTTGGGGGGATCTGTGCAATTGCCACTCTCTTCGAACTCTCCTTTTTTCAGTCAATAGACGCTCGACATCTACAGAATATATGATATTGTTTTTGGTTTTTTTGAAGGTTGTGCTGGAATGTTGAACAGCTAGTTTGAGATAACTGTCAAAATTAACAATAGCGAGATCCACGCTCTCCGGTGTGCTAAGCGGAATATTTTCTGTGCAATGGGCACTAAGATATTTTTTATATTTTAACCAATTTATTTGTGAGGGTGATTTCGATAAGTACCCAGACGGCGATACGATTCTATTTGGAATCATTATAGTAACAATTGTAGGTGTGTGGTCGGAAGATAATTCTAAGGAAGCCTCAACATAAATCGTTTCTGCGGGGATGTTTTTAACCACTCCAAAATCTATGACATCTGGAACTTTTTGCTGATCAGTAGGCCAATATGTTGGTTCACCGCTCGCGACCACATTTAGATCCATTTTACGAATTGTGTTAAACAAAACACGACCCTTAGGCGTAATAAGTCGAGACCCCCAGAAAGTATGTTTAGCGTTATAATCGCCAGCAGCCAGGAAGCAGGGTCCTAATGCTTTGAAGTATTTATTATATTGGCTTTCTGATATTGAAAATCTAGGTGGTGAATATATTGATGAAATAACTAGGTTTCGATTTAATTCCTCAACGCAAATGCTCGTTGCTTGGAGATAATCTTCACGATGATCGCACATTAAGTAGTGTTTTACTCGGTTTGTTATCAAAATGGCAGAACCTCCACAAGCTCTACCTCGAGGGTCCTTGGTATCATATAATATATAACCATTGATTTTAAACGTATTTCTCGAGGTTAGATGAGTTTCAGAAACCATCATAACATCGATTTGTTTATTTTTAAGGAAGTATTCTAGTTCATTTTTATGTTGGCGGATGCCGTTTGCGTTCCAAAAGCAAATTTTTAGACAGTTCATGGCTTATTTAGTACAGCTTGCAATAACATCGATTGCATTCTTAACATTTCTTGCATCATGTTACCCATTGTGTTGGTAAAATTGTTAACGGTTTGCACTAATGTTTCCATGGTTTTTTCTAGCCGAGTTAAATTAGAAGTGGGAATTTCGTCATTATTTGGTAAATCACCTTGCAATGGCATATGATTAGATTTTAAGACATAAGCGTACGAGGTTCTGTTATTATTTGGCTGCGGTATTTGAACGCCGTTAGTGTTTTCTTGATAAGTTGCCTGCGTTTGAGGGGGATTAAGTTTCTGTCCAACAGAACGCTTGACAATAGAATATACCGGACATCCTCTATAGTTGGCAGTGTGATTACCACCACAGTTGCTACATTTTTTTACATTAGGGTAATTTTTTGACTTATCACACTGAACGGTACCATGTAGTTCTCCACATACGACACAAACAGGGGGTAAATAGCAGTATGCCCTAATATGACCAAATTCTTGGCAGTTTAAACACTGAACGTGCCCATTTCTTTTGTGCGGCTCTTCTATCGTTATTTTCCTGTACAGGATGTATTTTAAACTGTAAATGGAATGCGTTTCATTATCAAAAATTATTTTTGGGAATGAAATATTTTATTAATTAATTCATTTATTAATGATGTGCTAATAATCCCAATTTTTTTAAATGAAAACACTGAAATTTATTGTTGTGGGAAAGCTAGTTCCTATGCGCATTTCGCTGATTGCTTAGGCCAGCTCGTCAGGAAACTTTTTCCAAATACTTTAGAAAAGCTAAAAATATTATACAAGTAAGACCATAAAGTGAATAAGAATTTTAAAACACTCTGGTCTTAAATGTAACAATATCAAAGCTTCAACAAAGTCACAACAATAAACCGTCAATTTTTTCTTTCTTACATTCCCCTACAATTGGCTGGGTTTTTTCCAACACAAATTGTAGTTGTAAGAGGATTAGCTTAACGTCGCCGGGCTCTAACTCCACTCGAAATAGTGGTTGGGGATTTTTCCCTATTTTTAATATTTGTAACATTTTTAATTTTGAAGCCCTTTTCTTCTAAAAATGTTTTTATTTCGTCTGGGTCCACGCATGAGTCAATGCCCTTTATCACAACCTGCAGACCTTTGCTGCTTTTCAGCTGGTAAGTATAGAAGCTTTTTTTAAGTGCTTCAAACTTATTGATTAATTTACGAAAATCATTCTCATTATTAATCTGTATTTTTGTTTCGTTAATATTACCACGCTTGATTGCAGCTACGTAAATCGAATTTTCACCTATCACCGATTTTAAACTTTTTATTAGCTCACTTGAGTTTTGCTCTCTAAGATATATCGGGGGTGGCTTCGACGATTTTATGACGTTAGGTGTTTCAGAAGATTCATCCTCCAGAATTGCAAAACGATTTTGCGAGTTTATTCTATCAAAAGATGGAACTTTCGAGGCAGAGGCAACAGCTGAAGAGGCAGGGCTGCGAACACGTTTAAGCACTGTTATATACCTATCCATACCAACTTGCACTTGTGATTTTTGACAACTTTTTTCTTGTTTGTTTAACATTGCGTCTATGTTTGGGATTATGGTAACAGTGGTAACGCTTGTATTGTTTTCTGTTGTTGTGTTTATCTCCACATTGCTTTCACTAGCATGAATATCATTTACTTTTGTTGTTGTTTCATTGTTATTACTCATATAGAGTTGTTTTTGTTTTTTTCACCGTTTTTTTTATTTTTTTGTTTTTATTTTTTTTTGTTGACTGTGCTCTTTTTATTATGTATAATGTTGTTACACCGAGATAATAAAAGAAAAAAAGAATAAATATTTTTTTGCACAGATTATTTGCAAGTATGTATGTGCGTACATACATACATATGTAGGTATATTTTTTTTTACTTGTATATTTTTTTTTTTCTTAATTTTTTTATAGTTATTCTTTTGTTCACTTTTATATTGAGCGTCCAAATTCGCTTGTTAAACTGATATTATTAACTTATTTTGTGTTAAAAAAAAAAGAACCGTATGCGGAGTTAAAAGAAACACGTCTTTTCTCATCGAGCACGACCGACTGAATGAAATTAAACGCGAAAATTCGGAAAAGTTTGCTAAAATAGCGAAAATTCGTGAAAATTTTTAATTTAAGACGATTGCCTCAAAAAGCAACAAAACTACGCAAAAATTGAGAAAATTTGGAAAAGTTTGCAAAAATGGAGCGAAATTCGCAAAAATTTGCTATCAGCGGCATGATAGAAAAGTTTGATATTTATTAAAAATCGTTAAAGCTATAAAGAATCAGAAAACGTTCATAAAAAAATAGCTCTTTTCGTGAACATGGCAAAAATTCGCGAAAAATTCAAAATCGGAAACAAAGTCTAAAATTAATTGCAAACCGCTAAATCGGTAAAAAAAAAACAAAATGTAGGAGAAAGCATAAATAGCGTTAAAAAATTATCTCTAATGATTGGGATTTTTTTTGTCAGGTATTCGATAACTAGTCGACTTCGACACAATTTTCTCATAAAATACCAAATTAACTTCGAAGTGATGTAGTCGTCGACTTGATGTGACGACTACATCACTTAAAACTTAATGTCGACGTCGCACACTGGTTCATATTTTGAGAAGGCGGCCAAAACTATTTTTTTTTATGTTCTCCGATTTTGAAATTTTTTTATTCATGTGAAAGTAAATACTAGTGAACCTAGGGAACCAAAAAATTTCAACCCTATTTCAACTATTTCATTGAGAACAGGGTGGTCCAAAATGGACTTTCTCAGTATTTGATTATAGTTTTGAATTTCTGAGTAAACTTTTGAAGTTGAAATGCTCATAACTTTTTTGTTTTTCAAGATTTGACAGAATTTCAGAATTTTGACAGAATAAGTTTTGTGTATTAGTTTATCTTATTAGCTATACGTGGTTTAAAGCATTAAACTCTGCGACCTGTAGAACTATTTAATTTTCATTTTTTTTATGTCAAAATTTCCCGGAAATTTCCTATTTTATAGAACATAAGTCCTGCCCGTCAAAACGCGTCAAAAAAAATCTATACTCTCTTGTAGTCCAGAATCTAACCTACATTTCTATACCCCATTGTACACACATCTGGATGCGATCTTGCGAACTGCAGCAATTTCTGTGACTCAAGGTAAGATATTCGGTTCAAAAAATAAGTCCTGCTAGGAAACATTACTGAAATTAAAGAAGGTGAATCTTAAAGAATTTTCGACAAATAAAGCAGTTCAGGCCACGAAAATTATCTAGCACGTCAGGTTATCAATTAATTTGGAGAAGGTAAAGGTATTGCCATTGTTATGAACTTATTGTGGGTGAACGGATGCTGCAAAACGAATAGGCGACATAAATAGACTAACACGTTAGATTTCTGAGTAAGTTAAAAGGTTAAACATTAGTAAATAGCCGCAACATAAACTATATAGTTTAATTACCTGAAAATTGCAACTTAATTTAAAAAAAATGGAAGAGCAGTTATATTTTACGTGAAAATTACCTACATGTTACCTGTTAATTTATTGCCGGTATGTTATCCTTTTAAAAAGTGTGAAAACAGGGGTTTTTTTTATGTTTCAAAGAAATGGTAATAAAAGATTAAATTTGTATTTAAAAAAGGGTTTTTATGTTTCCAAGAAGTGGTAACAAAAGATCATTTAAAAAACTTCTATCAAGACTATAAAAATGCATGCATTCATAATTTTACCTTCATTATTGTTTAAACAATGGCTAAGTTCAGTTATAAAGTTCTCGCAGATATATATTTTCAACAGAAAGATGAAAAAGATTTTGTGTTACACATAATGAATAATCCATTCTTTAAATTATGCAACGAGGAAGAAATCAAAATTCATAAGATAAAAATTAAAAATTTTTCATTTACATTAAGAAAACGGTACCTTAAATGTTCTAGAAACAAGAAAACGTTTTACTTACGCAACGAAAAATGGCTAACAAATGATCTGATTTTTAAGAAGCTGTCAATAACCGCTAAGGAAACTGGAAAAGTGGGTCGGCCCGCAAAACAAATTGACAATTGCAGTGAAAGATCACGAAGACGCAAGCTTGCAAATATCAATGAAGAAATTTCTCATAGTATGATAAAGGATTCATTTCTGCATCAAATTCAACCACCGCAAAATAAGAAAACAAAAATTGCAATAATTGAAAAAATTGTGGAAGCGAGCCCTAAACGCACAAAGAGGATTTTAAAAAGTATGCCTACACCAACTGAAGAAATGAAATTTACTCCAGAAGAAGCATTTGCACTATTTTTGGATTTAAAACTGACAAAAAATCAGTATACAGAACTGCGAAAGCGAACCAATGAAAAAAATTGTGGAATCTTTCCAGCATATCGACATTTAGTTTCTGTCAAAAAAGAGTGCTTACCTTCACAAACGGCTATTAGTGTAACTTCAAGTTCAGCAGAAGTAAAATTGCAGGCTCTTCTCCAACACACTGCAGAACGATTATTAAATACACTTGATGCTGACTGTTTAAAAAAACTTAAAAATTGCAGCATCACTTTATTTTCTAAATGGGGATGTGATGGAAGCTCTGGTCAGAAACAATACAAGCAATGTAATTCAGAAAACTCATCTGATGCTAACTTATTCATGGTATCTTTCGTACCATTACGTTTAAGAAAAACTTATATTGGCTTAGAGCCGTCAACCAGTAGAGTTACAGAAATGGATATATGGAAAAATGAAATTCCCTCTTCAACAAAGTATTGCAGACCAATAAAGTTTGTTTACAAAAAGGAAACTAAAGATGTATTAACTGAAGAAGTTCGAAAAATAAAAGATCAAATTAAAGAACTTCAACCGGCAATATTTAAATTTGATGACCAATGCATTGAAATTAATTTTCAAATGTTCCTTACAATGATCGATGGAAAAGTTGCACAAGCATTAACCGAAACAAAGTCTTCGTCAAGCTGTATTATTGAACAGTACTTCAATATATTCAGGATGGCTGATGAATTTTGCGAGAATTGTTCTACATGACGAAACTGGAATCTTTTTTTGTGTTGCATGGAATTTATTCAATCCTTTTTCATTTAAAAGCCCATTGAATTGTATTAAAAATAGTTTAAATAGTCTTAAAGATAATTGAATTTAAATGCCTTTTAGTTAGGCGACCTCGAGTGCCAACGGAAGGTTGAGTTTCTTGAAATGAGCCTGTTAGGAAAGTTTCTGCGTAATTTGGCCATAACCGGCTAAGCTATATGTGCAGTTGCACCATCTTGTTAAACCGCATAGAGCTGAAAGGAATTCTCTTTCCGCGTAGTTCCGGATAAAAAAAAACTCAAGTAACGATCTCCAGTAACTGTAACGCTGTGTCCGTTTTGATTAAAAAAGTATGGCCCGGCAATACAGCGTGAAGAAACTGCACACCACACTGTGACGCGAATTGGATGCAATTTTCTTTCATGCAGTATTTCTGGGTTGGAACCACTACATATGCGACAATTTTGTTTATTTGCCTTGTGGTCACAAGCGATAACCGCCTAAGTCGACTTAGGAAACAATTGAGTTTATATTTGTTTTTATTAAGTACTAGCGGGCCCGTTACCTGCTTCGCACGGCAAAAAAACGACCAAAATGTATTCAATACTAATGAATGCTGTATGCGGTACAAAAAATGCCTGCGGCAAAAACACACTCACTTCATATACGCACCGCACACACATGCGTTATCGGATTTCAACCAAACTTCATATAAACCATATATGGGCCACTGCCTACGTATAAGTTTAAGTGTATAAGTTTGGTTGAAATCGCACGACGCGTTTATGATTAGTTCGGCGACGTACATATACGGACTTATTTTTATATATATAGAAGATTTCTGAAATAAATTCAACTTTCGTTATATTTTTTTTATATTAGCATTGTGGGGATAAGAATCTTTGATTCTGAATTACTTTTATTTTAATGCAATCAATTTTTTCAGAAACACATGCATAAATATAAAGTGATTTTTCTCAAAAACTATTGTGACTTAGGCGGTTATTGCTTGTGACCACAGATATATGTATATACGAGTATATCCTTTATTTCTTAGATTTATCTATGCACAAAAATACATATAGATAACATAACAAAGGTTAATGTTGAATATACCGCCTGGTCGTATTTGGTTTGGTCAGCTGGTCCCGAGCCCGTAAAAAGTAGGAGAGTGACCTGAATGGCCGGCGTGCGCCGCATGATTAAGAGGATGACCGTTAACAAATTTCCTTTTAAACTCTGCACCCAAAAAAAAATGTTACCCTCACCTAGAAAAGCAGGATTTTCGTGGGCTAATAACCCACTCAAGTAAACAAATTATTACAGAAACGTCTTTACATTACCTTTTAAGAACTTAGAAGAATTTGCATGGTTATTTTTTGAAAATGCTGGTACTGTAGATCCCAGCTGGTGCTGTTAATTGGTCTCAAATTCAAAAGCCTGTTGAACTTATAAATACAAATTTGACATTGATTTTAGTGATTAAAATTTATTTAATAAATTCCTTGTCCTGAGAAATTATGTAAAAAACTTAAATTCAATTAAAATGACTGATTTTGGTGCGATTTCTTATTGAAAATAATGTATAACGTATAATTTTTAATAATCAAAGCACAGTGGACCCCAGAAAGAAAGAAATGAAATCCAGTAACTATTTCTGATATTATTATACTTAAATATAATTCAAAATCAATTTTTATCGACGTCGTCATCAATTCGATACAAAACTTGTATTCTATAGCGGCAATGTAAGGCTGTCGATTGTTTGTCATTTTTTAAAGCAAATCTCTTATAATTTACACAGTTGGTTTGTTTTGTTTTCAGTTTTTAATAAAAAAGTGTTGTGCTCTCAAAAAGGAAAGCTTGATTTAGAGCAACAAAGCTTCGCAAACATTGCAAAAATTTGCACAAATAGCGAAAGTTCGCGAAAACTTTAATGTTTCAAACGAGCCATAAAATCGATTAAAAGTCCCTAAAACCATAAGGAATGGCAAAAATTCCATAAAAATGGCAAAATTAATTGTTATGTTCTCTTTCGGTTTATTTGTGTATTATGCAGTGTTGGCAATGAACAATTCGGAAATTACACATGACTTTGTCCCAAACTACATATTTGAAGCAAAATTACAGAATGAATTTGCCCTGCGTCACCTTTTTGTTATTCCCTGTTTGCAATTAAATTGTTGTGTTTAAAAAAGAAGGCAAAGCGTACCGATTCCTGAAGTAAAAAAGAAATGGGTGCACATTTTTAGCGGCACGTTTCGAATATAAGCAATAGCGTAGGCAGAAGAGCAGTACACAAATGCTTATGTTCAAGCTTTAGCAACATGAACTCTTAAAATTCGCTGTAAATTGTTCTATTTAATGGAAATAAATTTATTGCCTTGCACAAGTACCTCTTACATTCTATAATCTATAGAATGTAAATACTCTTTTATATTAACTCGAACAAATATCAAATGTCAAGAAAATGTCATTTAATTAATTAATTAATGAAAAAATAGAACTCAAAGTAAAATTACACACAGATTACACATGAGCAACACATGCAAGTAGAAATTACACACAACATGTGTAATTACACACGGATTGGCAGCACTGGTGTTAGGTACTTATTTTAAGATGATTTCATAATGATTTTTATGTTTTTTGTTATTGTAATAATTTTTTTAAAAAATAAATTTTCTTTTTCTTTTTTTTTCAAATAATTCATTTAAAAAACTATGAGCCTCTTTTTTGGGCTAAATGTCCTCGTTTTTTGTGGTTGAAGTTTTCTTTTTCTCAAATTGGAAATGGCAGCCCTTTATACATATTAGGGTATTCATTTGGTTAACCGATTAATTACTACCCGATTAACTGCTCGGTTAATTTAAAATTGGCGTTTTTTGATTAACGATTAAACCGGTTATTTTCAGTCGATTAACCGATGTAACAAAATTTTTAATTTTTTGTAGTATTTAAACATATTTTTTTGTGTTTCTTATTATTTGTTTTGTTTCATATACAAAAGGAATATGTTAAGAAAATATTTTTTCATACAAACAAAGAAGATGTTCAGTGATCTTCATTTAAAATTACAACAACAGATTTTTGTTTCACGTAATCTGTGTTTAGTTATTTGTTGCTTCTCATATCAATATTTTAACAAAATTAACCGAAACAGTAAGAAGTGTTAAAACTTTTAAAAATTTCAAACAGGACTCTTATGGCATAATTGAAAATTTTATATGCTTAGAGAAATCCAGGAAAAGGACCGAGAAATTTGATATTCTGTATTATGGGTTGCTTTCGAGTCTAGTGAAAGAATTTTTTCCACGTCAAGTTTTAACAAAACTAAAGAAAATAATCACTTAAATCCTAAACATTTAAACCAAATTATTTTAAAAAGATTATTTTATAAGATCTCCTTAAGCTATTGAAATAACTAAAAAATTATCTCCCTGTTTATTTTTTAATAAATACATAATATTTATGTATTAGTTAAATAATATTTATTACATATTTATGAATTTTTTTTTTGTTTTTTTTTGCTCGTTTTAGTTTAAGAATTGTTATGTTTTTGTTTTTTTTTACTAATAAACTCCAAATAATAAATACTTTATGCATATTAATTTATTGAAATTACATAATTTAAAAAAAAACATTATTAATCGGTTAACCGATCAATAACAAAATTAACCGATTACTAACCGATTAAACCAAAACCTCGGTTAATAAATCGAGCGATTAACCGATTAAAGCGAAAGTCCGAGTAAATGAATACCCTAATACATATACATGCCCACAGACATACATTTCTTTAATTATTTATATTTTTTGTGTGTTAAATTTTAAATTTTATTATTCCCAGCAAGCATTTTGTATCATAATCGAATCATTTAGGAATCATATGAGCTTATTTTTAATCATAAATGATAATCTTGTTGTTAGAAAATGGTACCTTACCGATGAATAACCTGAAAGAATCATTTGTGATACAATTTTGTGATTCCTTTCTAATCAATTTTATGGTAGTTTTTAAAATCATTAGGGAGTATTATTCGGCTCATTTTTCAATCGTTAATTATATAGTTTTTGTATTTATATTTCAGATCATTTTTAATCGCTGTGATAGTTGTTTAGGAGCTCTTTTTTAATCAATTTGAAATCGTATTCTGTTTGCTTGCGAGTCTTTCGCAGCGTGTATTGAAAATGATTTTTCCGCGCTCGGTTTCGTGGTATTCCCCTTCCACGTATATGAGGAAGCTAGTTCATCCGTGAAAACTTTTTGCACAGCTGATCCTGCGATTGAATTGTTTCAAATTATTGATACTATCAATTTGATAGTAATTTTTGGGCTTCTTTTTAGCCAATCTTTTTATTTGTTTGGCAGACATCACTTTCGTATTTTACTTAAACAAATTTTATTGAAGTTTTATAGACAATTAATGTTTTCACTAAACTTAGACGAAACGCAGGAACAACTCAAAGTTTTTAAAAATATTATTTACAATTTTTTATAAATTTTCTCTATGACTTTGACGATACGAATGAAAAGAAATTAATTTTGTTTTTAATTTTTACAAATCAATCGCTTAAGTGATAAATCAGTTTTAAGTTCAAAAAATGTAGAAATCATTTTTGATCATATAAATGAATCATATATGAATCCTTTTTTAATCGCTCAAGTGATAAATCGGGTTTTAATCATCAAAACTGATCTCAAAAGATTAATTTGGGTGATTTTTAAAAAATATAATCAGCCAAATGCCAACTGGGTTGGAATTTTTTGTTATACATAAAAAAATCATGTATGAATTTATAGCAATTGTATTATTTATTGTGGCAGTTGTATCCGAATATTTTATCAAACTGGATTCGTTATTGTTAAAAATTTTATTTTCTTCGCCAACGTCACCGTATTCGCCTTCATCTTAATCGTATTCCTTACAATTTTTATCTAGTACATCCAGTCCCAAGTCGAACTCATCACCGTCGTAGGTATTTAATTTTAAATAAACAAGAGTTTGATCGCAATATAATGGATTTGCATGAGAATAAAATTCAAGAAAATCAAACTGTTGGATTTACATCAATCCTTTACCCACCCAAATGTACAATGGCGGCTAGTCGTGTACCTTCACCGCCTACGAACTGGTGTTACACACAGATGAAAGTGGTTAAATTTAGTTACATGTGGACCATAAGTAATTTTAGTTTTTGTCCTGAGGAAATGTGTGAATATTTACAATCCTCCGAATTCTCTGCCGGTCCTAATGACAAATTAAAATGGTGTTTACGTGTTTATCCAAAAGGTGCAAATATACAAAATAAAGATTATGTATCCTTACATTTATCATTACTTTCCGGCGATAAATCAGTTAGAACCAAATATAAATTTTCAATATTATATGCTAAAAGAGAAGAAACTAATGTCTTGTACGATAAGGAAACAAGACTCTTTAAACCACTCGTACAAACAACTTGGGGTTACAAAAATTTCATTGAACGAGATTTTCTACTGAACGAGGCAAATGGTCTATTACCCGAAGACACATTGACAATATTCTGCGAAGTTAATGTTCTTTACGATAGTGTTAATATTTCACGTCAATCAATTATACAATTCAAAGAATGTAAATTGAGCGAAGATTTGGGTAATCTCTTTGAGAATGAGAAATTTTGTGACGCACATAGGGGCTTTTTGCCAATCTAGCCGGACATTACTTTTTTTTCTAGCTTATATTGCTTCTTAAAAGTTATTGAGTGACCCTAGATTGATGAAACTTGGCAGAAATATGTGTTATTGTCATAGGCAGGTAAAGATCAAAAATACTTAAAATCGGACCAAGGGGGAAAAAGTTCCCCATAGAAAAACTAGTCCTACCTCTGAAAAATTCAATTTTTTTAAAGTTTTCCTATACTTTTGTTTGGCAAATACAACTTTTAACGTCGGCAAAAATTAAAAACCCTAAAATTGGACCCATGAGATCGTAAAATTTCACTTTTCGCCCCGCCCTTTTTGTGGGCGGTTACATAAAATAATATTTTAAAAAAAAATGTAAATATTAAAAGAAAAAGGTTACTAACGCCTTAATTCTATAAAAATTAAATTTTTGAACTTTTATGGGCAGGGGGAGGTATCCCTCCTAACCCACCCCCCGGAACGACCCTGTCAAAAAAAATTTTTTTTTTGCTAATTTCCAAAAAATATTCATTTTTAAGATTTTATGTGACTTTTATGTATTTTATAGTATTTATTTTATATGAAAAGAATTTATTTATTCGTAATTATAACTAATTTATAATAGTGACAACTAATTTTATTTAAAATAATAACTTATTTATTTACAATAACTTCTCTTTTGCACTAAGATGATGATGAGTGCCATGGTTCTTCTTCGTCTGTTTCTTCAAAATCCTCTTCCGAATCGGAATTCTCTTCAGAGCCAAGTACAGGTGGAAGCATAAAAGAAATTGCTTCTTTCGTAAAGGGTAATGACTTTTTTTTTTGGAGTTGGTCTTATGCTAGTAATCAGTGGGTCAGAACTGAGCAAAAGTCTATTTATAATATCTTTGTTACACTGAACCCTCGAAAACTTTCTAGCAAAATTCTGCCTGTAAAGCCGAAAATGCTTATTTCGTGCCTCAGACGCTTCTTCTGATAATAGCCCGATAGGCAACAATGCCTCGCTCATTACAGTTGTACCATGTATTAAAATCTTGTGCATTGTAGGTGTCATAGGATGCCAGGGATATAAAGTAACGTAAAGTTTTGCAGTGTCTAAGCAATAATCGGCAAACTCGTGCAAATAGATTTTGTGACCACTTGTAATTACTTCAACAATAACTTTGATTCGGTAGATGAAATCCAATGCAATTCCAGTTATTTCTGCAGCTAATTCAGGATTGGAAAAAAATCTTCTGCTGGTGTTGCCATCGTTGCTGTTTCCAAAGCCAGTCTTCGGTACATCCACTATTAGCCCTAATTCACTTCTAAATTTTTCTTGGATAGTTTTTTTCCTCTCTTTTACAATAGTTTTGTCCTCATCCGATCTTAATTGCCACTTTTTCACTGTGAGTTTATACGACAGGTGTAATATGCTCTCAAAAAGTCGAATTCTGGCATGCAAAGTAGATAGTCCGAAAGAAAGTGCATCTACGTCTTCATCTCTTTTGATGTTCAAATTGTTAAATTCTTTTGAAGTAGCCCCACAAATATAGCACTTCATGGTGGACGTAATTTGTGTTGCGGCATTACATACTTTTGCATCTATCATTGTAAATACCATTGTATGTTTTATGGAATATAACTTTCCTTCCATTAAAAAATTAGTGTTTTGTAATGTACTAACAGCATCTTGTTCATAGTTGATTACTTCTTGGATTACATCTACAGTTTCTTTAACAAATCTAATGCGAATAGGTCTACAATATCGCGGCGATGAAGGAGTTGGATTTTGCCATAATATTTGCTCCTTTTTTGCACCATATATTAGTCGAAGCGGTACGAAACTGCTCTGAAAAATATAAGAATCAGAGGCATCATTTTCCATCTTTTGCTTAAATTGTGCCTGGTGTGAGCCATCGCAGCCCCATTTGCTTATTAGCTCGAAGGAGTTGCATTCTTCTATTTGTAAACCACATAAAACATCTTTTAAATATGTAAGTAATCTACTTGCAGTATGATTAAGCAAATCCTGAAGATTTATTTGAGCACATGTTTCCGTTACTTCAAATGATTCTTTTGGAGGATAGCATTCACTTTTTTCTCTCTGCAGAATATTGTAGCAAGGATAAACCTTCTTATCGGCACTTCGGATTATTTCATATTGTTTTCGAGAAAGTTCAGCTTCTACAAATATTGAAAGAGCCTTTAGAGGGGTTAGCTGCTTTACTTTTTCCTCTTGTGCAGCTTTGTATGCTTTTTTTAACTTTGTAGCTCTTGTCGGAGAAGACACAATTTCTTTAAGCAGACCAGAGGCATCTCTTTTTCCACACGTTTGTAGTTGTGTTTGGGCAGCATGCATCGATAGATCAGCATCGCATTGAGTTCGCAAGATTTCAGTTTTTCTTCTCTTACTTCTTTCGGTCAATTCAACGAACGGCTTTTGCAGTCGATTTGAAGACGAACTCCCAAATATAGGTATTGTCACTGTTCCTTCCAGCCATTTGGAATGCATGCTTACAAATCGATCCTTTTTTCTTTGTGCTGAATGCCAAAATATTTTAAAAAAATATTTGAATTTCTTTAAGCATTGATTTACTACTGATATATCACTATCTCCCTGACATTTTGAAATTTCGCACAATTTTCTAACTAAAAATTGTAATTTCTCTTCAACGAGTTTAGCATTACATTCTTGTACTATTTGAAATAACTCTAATTTCGTATACACTTTTTCCATTTTACTCTCGAAGCTTCAAAATGATTCTGATAACAATTTTATGCAATAACCACAATATATAGTAAAAAAAACTAAGTACCTGGACCCCAGATTTTATTTTTTAAATATTATTTTTGTGGTTAATAATTTTAAAAGTTAAGCAAAACAGGTACATTTATTTTGCTCCATAAAATAACGTCATTTAGCTGCCGCACAGGTGGTTAAAAACCGTTACGTACTGTTCGCACATTCCTTTTTTTACACAGGTAATATTACTCTTAGATGTAATAATTTAAATAAAAAATATCTACGTACAACCAAAACATTTTATGACTGACGAAAGGGTTTATATCATATGTACCTATGCAAGATGAGCAAAAACAGAAAAAAGGTGAAATTTTCAAAAAATCATTAAAAAAATGGCGCAACAACGCGCAAGGTTTTTTTCTTGAATTTAAAAGTATGGATCTCAAATTTTAACGTGATGTTTAACATTTTTATTGACTCTAAGGGTTGCACCTTCAAAAACCTTTAAATTTTTTTTTTTTACAAAAAAGTGAACCAAAAAATCGTTTTTTTAATTTCGAACGAATTTTTTTACCATAAAAATTGCTAATAAAATTTTTCTAAAAATTTTTATAAGTAGCTGTTAATATAGTCTTTCAGAGAAAAAAAAAATCAATGTAAAATCTTTATTCGTTTACCCACAAAAAAATATATTGTAAACCTCCCAAAACCGTAAAAAGTCAATAAACACGCATCCAATTTACTCAACTTTCTTGACTTTAACAGTGTCCCAAAACCAAAAGTCTCAAGCAAATGACTTGAAAATTCACTATACGATGCAGAATTTTGTTGTCTGTCGAGCTGCGTACTTACATTTTTACATTTCTTAAATTTAATTTTTCGCCTAATGTCCGGCTAGATTGGCAAAAAGCCCCTATGTGTGACGTAACGTTAGCCGTGGGTGAACATGAATTCCAAGCTCATAAAGCTATATTGGCAGCTCGCAGTGATGTATTTGCTGCCATGTTTGAACATGAAATGGAAGAGCGTAAATTAAATCGTGTCACCATAACAGATGTGGATCACGAAGTTTTAAAGGAAATGTTACATTTTATTTATACTGGGAAAGTGCCAAATTTAGTAAACATGGCCGATGATCTCTTAGCAGCCGCTGATAAGTACGCCTTGGAATATTTGAAAGAAATGTGTGAGGAAGCATTGTGCGTTAATCTATCCGTCAAAGCAGCAGCTGACACTTTAATATTAGCCGATCTCCACAGTGCGGAGCAATTGAAAGCACAAGCAGTAGATTTTATAAAAGCTAATGCCACCGATGTTATTGAAACTCAAGGCTGGCAAAAGATGATCACAACACATTCACATTTAATTGCTGAGGCATTTCGAGCGATTGCAACACAACTACCGATTGAAGAATCATCCACGAAAGAGCTGAAAATTTAGTTTTAGCAATAAAATTAACAACAAATATACACACTTATGTATAGATAATTATCATAACAAAAAAATTAATGATAAGTATTACAAGATCAAAAACATTTAATTATAATTATGATTATGTTAAGCTTCGTACGCACAGTGGTCAGGTCTTACAATAATCAAAGGTCTGGCAATGTGCTGATAATCAGGCATGCTCTGAAAATCACTTTTTGTGAAAGTGATTTGAAATCACAAGAAAGGTGTTTTGGCCGGTCAGCTAAGCGGCGGCCGATTTAAAATTACTTGCTTATTTTTTCCCACCATTTAAAACACAGTTAAAAACTTTTGGGGTTTTTAAAACACCCTTAATTGACAATTGTGATTTTAAAATCACAAGTGATTTGAAATCTTGTGATTTTGAGAACATGCTTCAATATGCTGCTAATGCAAATTGCCACCAAAACTAAATTGTCATTTTAGACGATTGAAAGAAAACCGTACAGTTTCACTGGCAGACAACTGTCTGACAATAAATTCATCTGCCACCAAAAATTGTCAGTTCATACGGTTGTCAGATAATTGCATGGCAATAACTGCCAGATCTATATGTGTTTATGTTTATAAATTGAAAATATTGTTATTGAAGCGAAAAAATAATAGCAAGGATTTTTACATTTTTATGTTGTTTTAAATATGAAGTTTTCATTGATTTTCATTAAAATTGATTTTAATTTTGCAAAATTAAACTTTTTTTTTCTATATAGTCATGCATATCATGGAGAGAAACTATGGCGCAGTTGTACTTTTTTTTGATAGTCATCGTCCAAACTTGCAATTTTTGTTGCCGCAGTTTTTTAAAATTCTGCTTTGAAATTGCATTAGTGTCCAGATGATGAAATTATAATTTTGCAATTTTTGTATTTGTCTGCCGTCTTTTACTTACTCCTTTTTATATTTTCTATATTAATACAAATACACCTACAGCCAACTTCAAGTTTAAAAGTGTGAGAATAATACATGAAACTGAGTACCCCTTCCTAATCTTTTCACCCCTCTCACTGATTAACTCAAGAATAGCTGCAACAAATATTCCAAGGTTTGTCCATAATTAACAAAAGGTCCCACATAAATAAACCTCCCATCCTTAAATCACTTAAAGGCAAAAAGATCTCATATAGATGAAGATATCTCAATAATATTCGTCTTAACCTCATTACATAATTTTGTTCTGATGGATCCATGATCGCCCATGGTTTCCATATAAGGTTCAAATACAAAAATTTAATTTTAAGTTCTGAGGTGTAGGGAATCGTATATTGGGGGCTGGCCGAGTATACTTTCTTACTTGTTTTTATTGTTTTTCTTCTCTAGTCCTTTTCCTAAAGCCCGTTCTATATAGTGGGAGATTTTCAAAAAAAAAAAAAAAAAAAAAATATGTAAAAATTTCTGTATTTTGTAGGTGGTTAGTTGGATTGGAATAACATTTCAGCACTTGGAATTGGAATTTAACAAATTTTTTTTCTCTTTGATTCCATCGCCGACATGTAGATAATGGTTTAATACAATAGTCCGTGGACAGCAGCTGTACTGTTTTATTGTCTAGCCATTTTACAACTTCGATATCATTGTTCGATTCCACTCTATAATCGTATGAGCCACGACCTTTTTCTTTCAACTTTGCATCAGAGTCTAAGCTTACCTTTCCTAAACGGTTACTTCGCACCGTTCCAGTTGCCACAAAACACAAAACCTTTGTCTTTTATAATCTTCATCAAATGAAAGGATGTATACCAATTGTCAAAGAACACCTCATAGTTTTGATTCTCTGGTAAACTCTTGAGTAGGTGGATAACAATGTCCGAAGAAATACCTAAACCATAATTAGGGCAAGTTCCTTCTCCAGTGTACATCGAGAAGTCATATATTATGCCCGATTTCCCACATCTTGTAAACATTTTAAAACCCCATTTATGAGGCTTTTTTGGGTTATACTGTTTTAATGTTTGTTTACCTTTAAAGGGTATAATCTGCTCATCTATGCAGTGATGCTTCTCTAGAGGAAGTTAAAGGCAATTTTTTCGAAAGCCCTCTAAAATTGTCTTTATTTTTTGAAGTTTATCATATCCATCCTCACCTCTTTTCTTGTCGTCACTAGAAAAATGTAAAAACTGTTGTAGTTTTTTGAAACGTTTACCAGTCATTAAAGGAATCCTGAAATCTGCCTGCCATAACATTCTCATTTCAGGGTATTTGACGATTCCCACATATAGAAGGATTCCCAAATATTGCTCTATTTCTTTGAGCGTGGCATTCACCGAAACACCACTTTTTCGGACTGAATATATATTAGTCTCTTCCAAAATTTTGGTGACCATGCTGTCATCAAAAAATTATTTAAGGTACTCCAAGGGTGTATATACGTCCACGTTTTCGGAAATAGAACCATTCCATTGTTTTCCAAAAGTCTCTATATTTCTTTTTCTCCAGTTTATGTTTTTAAGATCCACTTTTTAAAACTCCGACTCCATCGGGGAATCCCTAGGGATTGTTGCAACAACTTCCTCCAATTCTAAGCATTCAGCTTCTAATTTTTCAGGGAGCTCATCAAGTAAATCTGCAGCCGTTATTTCCTCGCAAAGACTATTCAAAACGTTTTCTTCGTCAAAAGGAATTTCTACCGAAGGTACTTCAGGTTCTACTTCAGCATCTGAATCATCCCAATTGAACTCCAGAATATAATTAATTTCTTTTACAGTCAAGCCCTTTTGCCTGTCCATATCGGATTTAAGGCCCAAAAAAGAATATAACTTACTGGAAAATAACATAAAAGCAACAAAAAATTTAATGCAATATTGTAAGAATAAAACAACCGTAAATGCACCATGTTGTACATGTACAACATATCAATAAATGCTCTCAAACATTGTCCGAATAAAATTTTTACCCTTTTTTTATTTTATTTCACACCTCTATTATGAATAGTTACTAAAGAAAAACTACCACTAAAATATTTTAAGTTTTCTATCAAAACTAGTGCACTTGCTTATTGACTAAATTGGCAGGAAAAAAATCGTACAACCTTTGCACACAAAACACTAAATTAGAAACACAAAAACTTTTTTATTTGGATAAAAAAAAAAACAACAAAACTAAAGCAAAGGCATAAAATGTATTGCTTTGCTTTTCTAAAAAAATTTTTCCGTTAGATATGAGATGTGTGCTCTTAAATAGCGTTGTTGTATACAAACAACAAATGCATAAAAGGGTTAAGGACTTGCTTTCAAGTTTTGGATTTGGGTTATATTGAAATTTTAGGAGAGCCATCATAGGTTCCCATATGAGGGCACCTAGGGTATACCAAGAATTAAAGACGATCTATGATTCTTAATTTAAGCCCGATTTTTAAATGTTTTAGTAATGAAAACTTCCAGTCGAGTTCTACAAACAGCTTGAAAGCCAGTCAGTCGGACGGATGGACATCTCTGGATCGCCTCAGAAAGTGATGCTAAGTAGATCGGTATACCAAAAGGTGGGTATAGGAGCAATAATTTTAAGTGTTACAAACATCAGCAAAAACACATAATACCCACTCCACTGTGCCACTGTGGTGGTTTTAGTATAAGAAATGATATATAAAAACTGTAAATTTTTTGTTTAAATGTGCCTTAGACTAAATGGTGTTGGTTTAATTTAATGTTATTGAATTCTTAATTGTTGTACAAACGTAAGGTTCCAATCCGTCCACTTTTCCGCGGACACAAGCATCTTTTTTTTTCTAAGGCTTCCACGGCACTTCTCCTTTTTTTTAGCAAGTGTCGGAGGTTTTTCGACTTTACACTGCAGTTATACGTTCATGTTTTTCTTGATATGTAGACTTTTACATATACTGTGTGTCAAAATGTACAAAAATTAAAAGCTGTGACGTTGGCTGTTTCAAGATGTCATCAAGAAAACAATTTATAGAGATAAATGAAACATTTGCTCACTAACTTTGAAAGCAGTTGTTTTCTAAAACGTTAATTTAAGAACTGAACTTGAAAGGAAATTTTAAACGCAAGTTCTCCGTAACCAGAGAAATACACTAAAATGTATTGCCAAACGTATTGCCTGGATGAAAAATATTATTGCGGCAATAATCGATTTTATATTGCGAAAGATACTTCATTCGGAAAGAAATGTATTTCGATGGCAATACTCCTAAACAAAACGATAGATGATTAACTAGCAATATCCCTATATAACCACTTATAAGAAAATATAAAGATATCGCCAAAACATCATTGCAATTATAAAAACAATATTTTACATTTTGAAAAATATTCAGTTATATGCAAATAAGCAAAGATTTTTATTTAAAATTAAATTGTTAATTATATACACATATAATATAATTTATAACTAAACATAAGTAATATAATATTATTCACCCCTTTTATAAAAGCCGACTCATGTCGACGGCACCGGAACAGTTATTATATTTTCTGAGTCGTTATTAACAATAATCGATTACTATTGACTGTCACTTGATATCTTCTTAGTCGCTTTTAAGTCGACGTCGAGTAGAGTTGTCTCTGTTTTAGTCGACAGGAAATTTTGCGTCTAATCAAATGAAAGTTAAAGAAGTTTTAAGTAGAATGTAATCATATTGATTAAATACGTTAAAATAAAAAATGCAAATTTAAAAGAAGTTATGGGCACAAATTTTATTAGTAAATTAAACGCGGAAATTCTGAAAAGTTTGCTAAAATAGCGAAAATTCGCGAAAATTTTTAATTTAAGACAATTGCCTCAAAGAGCAAAAAAAAACTACGCGAAATTGAGAAAATTTGGAAAAGTTTGTAAAAATAGAGAGAAATTGGCAAAAATTTGCTATCAGCGGCATGATAGAAAAGTTTAATAATTATTAAAAATCGTTAAAGCTATAAAAAATCAGAAAACTTTCATAATCGGAAACACAGTCTTAAATTAATTTCAAACCGCTAAATCGGCTCTAATGATTGGGATTTTTTTTGTCAAATATTCGATAACTAGTCGACTTCGACACAATTTTCTTATAAAATACCAAATTAACTTCGAAGTGATGTAGTCGTCGACTTGATGTGACAACAAATAAAACTTAATGTCGACGTCGACAACGACTTATATAATAGGGGTGAATATGCAGTTTAAAAAGAAAACACATTCAGATCCTTTAAAATTGCGTCCATTATTAGGGTTGACTAATAGCATGATTAAATTGAAAATGAAACAGATAAATATTTAACAGATTTATTATCATTCAAATATTAAACTTTTGATGAATATTTTAAAAACACATTTTTTTTTTAGATATAATAATTTGATTAATTTTTATTTTTTTATTTATCCCGAAAATATCGCACTTGATCATAAAGAGGATATTAACCCAAAATTTAAACATTTTCACTAGAAGCAAAACAATTTTTAATTTTATGTTAAAGGCATATTAACAAGAATTTGTAAGCCAGCCGATTCATTACTAAAAGTAGACAAAAGAGCACTCTACTTTTACAGCGGGTAGATATAAATATTACGGGTCGTTTTTTCCAAAAATTAAACAAATAAATAATTATGAGTTTATTCCCTCTTTATGATCAAGTGCGATATGTATTATAACAAGGCGAATTCATACAGGTGGCATTTTCGAGTCATCTGTTTATTGAATATTTATTGTTTTATGTGTATACTAGGGTGTTCAATTAATCGGATTTTCTTTTGTTCGATTAAACGATTAATCGATATTGGGCATTTTTGACTTATTCGATATAACAAATAAAATTTTTAACTTAATCGATTAATCGAATAATTCAAAATCCAGAAATTTTATAAATTAAGAGATTTTTTTTCGATAATTTTAGATTAACAAGTATTTTAATACTTTATACACAAAAAAGAAAACAAACATAACTATTCATACTAATTGATATAACCTTTACAACGATTAAAAAATTAAACATGTGATGAGATCATATAATTTTACATGTACAAACAATTAAAAAGATCTTTTAAAAATAATATGGTTTTTAAATGTTTTGCTTTACTTGGAAGCCACACGATCAAGTTTTGTGTTTCCTCTTAATTTGCGATACTCTCTCACTTTTTTTACTAACGCACTCACAGTTTTTAAATTGACCACGAGATTGCTCTCAATTCATTTGTTTGCCAATGTTGCATTCAATTTAACAACTGACCTCAAATTCACTGGCGCTTTCTCTATAAAAAATATATTTCTAAAAAAATAGATGTGCTTTATTAAAACAAGACATACATTTGGATTGTTTATTTGACTTAAAACTTTAAAAACTTATACATTTGACAGAAAAACCATATATGTATTGTTATTCGATTAATCGGCATAAATTCTTCGATTAATGCTTTAATCGAAATCAACAATTTTAAATTAATCGAACAATTAATCGTCTAACATTTTTCGATTAATCGAACAAGAATTAATCGGCTGAACACCCTTTGTTTACATTTTGTGAAAAAAATTAGTTAAAATTTAAAATTAAACTTGAAAAAAAACTTATTTAAATTTTATAAAACAAAAAAAGTGAATATAAATCAAGAAATTAAAAGTGCGTAAGGAATAAGTGGGGCCACAATAAATTTGCAAGACAGGAAAAATATTTACCTTCTAAAGCAATTGTGTATATTTTATAAATAAAAAGTTCCCTTGTTTATATTTTGAATAAATAATTTTGACATTCGCTCTAACTTGTTACAAAAACCAGTTAACTCTATCTCATTATGCGGTCACCTGTACGAATTCGCCTTGTAATATTATAACATTTTTTTCTGTCTATATTTTGTAATTTTCTCGGAAATTATAAAAGGAAGAAAACCAACAATGACTTTGATTATTTTCTTTTAGATAAGAATTTGGGGATTTTGGTAACTATTGGCTTATGGCATATCTTTCATTTGTTTGCAGGGTTCGCTTAAATTGTTAAAGGTATGAGTATATTGGAAAACAAGTGTGAGAGCATTAAAACTTGAAAAACAAAACTTGGTCGTGTAACCCTCAAGTTTGACTTCCTCCAGATAATTTTTTATTAACCCATTACTGGCCATTGCTCTTGCACAGGTACAGAAAAACACTCATATTGGAATTGCTATAAATCCAATTAGAAATGATATTTTTAGAGTTTGATTTGATTTTGTGTTATGTGTTCTCCGCTTAATAAAAGCAAATTGAAAAAGCAGGGGTAGCAAATAAAAGTACGCCTAATATTGCTTTTTTTCTTAGAGTTTTCCAGATTTTCTTATTTTCGGTGGGTCAGTGGATGTTTGACTCAGTCCAAAGTGCATAGCATAACAATTAAAAAAGTTTGCACTTGATTTGCAAATATTAACCCTTGTTTTTTTTCTAAATTGAAGAAATTTTTTCATAAAAAAGTGATTTTCCAAGCGAAAGGTAAGTTTTAAAAACAGTGTGTACTCGCTTGGGTACAGTGGCTGATAACGTATATATTTTGATTAAATTTTTTACATTATATTTTTGAAATTCCCATGGCCTTCGACTCCAAATGCTAAAAATTTTTAAATGCAACTCCGACGCACGACTACTACTCCAACTTTTTGTTGAAAAGTTCTCATAGTAAAATTTTTGCTAGCACGAATTATTCAACCACCTCTTTCATGTTTTTGTTAACAAAAAAAAAAAAAATAGTTTTCATAATTTTAAAAAGTTTTTCAATAACAGAAAATATTTATTTTTCTAAAATTTTGGAACAATATTCTTGCACTAATAGTTCAAAACAATTGAATTTATTCAGAAATAATCTCGTATCGTACAGCTGAATAGTGTCGATATGCATAATTTGCTTAATTTACTTTTTTTAAGTTAGTAGAAAAAAAAATGTTGTACATTTTAAAGTTCCTCCCTCGTTGCAAGTTTCTGCTAGAAAAGTAATTGAACACACCTATTATGTTATTGAAAATATGTTAATGAAAATTAATGGTGTGTTATTTTCACAAAAAACGTGACATTTTATTTAAAAAATAAAAATTTGGTGTTCCTTTCTTATAAATGGTTTGCTCTCTAAAAGGGCAATGGCATAAGGCAAAGGCTAATGTTCCCCGTATAATTCGAGAGTGTCAATGGTGCCATGCATAATAGGAGACTTCGGTTTATATATGGGGTCATTTTTATGAGAGCTACGCGAAAATTGCAGGAATTCGGAAAAGTTTGCAAAACTAGTGAAAATTCGCGAACATTTTTACATTCCAAACAAGCCATAAAATTGATTAAAAATCTGGACAAATTTCGAAGCTTTTCAAAAAATAAATTTGTATTTAACTTTAGTTAGAATATTGTTATTGTTGCCTCTTCAGCGGGGTTGAAAAGGCAAGAAACCATTCACAATAGCGAGCATGGCGGTATAAAACTATAAAACTCTTTTGAGGAGTTTTATTTTTTTTCGGCTAAAATAACACTCATTTTGCTTTTGATCTTTTTTTAATGAAGGATTATTTAATTGCAGTGCAAGCTGATTTGATAACACTGCTTTACAAATTGTAGTGATCTTATCAGTGGCAAAGCTTTGGGTGACAATTTACATAAAATGAGTTTTATTAAATGACCGTTTAATAAATCAAACTCCACGAATGAGTTATATAAATACATACGCACCTACCCAGCAGTGTGGCCATTTTGGCATTTTTGCAGCTAAATTTAGCATTAAACATTTTTATTTAGCTGCAAAATTTTCATTTAGCACTTGGCATTTTATTTAGCATTTTTAGAAAATATTTTTAGCTTTTTTTAGCTTTATTTATTTTAAAAATTTGGACGAAAAGTTCTATTGATTTTACTTAAATTTTTTATAAATTGAAATAAATTTTGACTTAAAATAGTTGTACCTAAAAAAATTTCGTATGATGTTTCTTATGTTAAGAAACATCTTACCTGTCTTGTTAAAAAAATAGAATATTCAGTGAATATAAAAATGCCTTATCATATTGATTTTAAATATTTTTTGCCCTTTGATTTACGATATAAAAGTGCAATCAAATTTTACTTTGTATTAAGATAAAAATTCAATAGTGCTGAAAAAATAATAATAACAGCTTCAACTTTTCTTAAACTATAAAAAATAAAATGATATAAAAACATTTGTATATCATATATTAGAGGTCTACGGGCCCCTAAATTTAAAATTAAATCTAAATTACCTGTTCTTCACATTTATGTGTATCAGATGCTTTACCAAAATCTATCCACTTATTTATATATATCCATTTATTTCAATTTCGTTAAAAAAAGTCACTAAAATGTCTTAGTTTCGAATAAAATTCCATACAGGTTACAAAATTTTAGCAAACATCTTTTTTATCCTTTTTTTCCATGTTTAATGCCAGATTTAACTGTAAATTCTTTTTAGATCTGGTCACACTGCTACCCAGCCAGCGACGTTCTCTGAATCACACATTTTTTGTTAATCTGACTTCATTCTTAGAGACTTCGTTCAGATTTCTTCAGACATTCGTTATACGTACTGACTATACCGATATGTCTAATAGATTTCTGATTGAATTCGTTTAGATGTGTTATTAAATATTTGGCCCAATAAGAATAACCACTACTTTTCTTAATAGTTAGTGAGATTAAACATGGTCTTAATGTTACAAAATAAAACTAATTATACTGCTAGACATAGCAAACAAATGTTTTATGTAAGATGCATTACTATAAGTTAATAATAATGGAATTAAAAGAAATTATAGCTTAGTTTGCCTGTTGGTGCCGTTTTTTCGTCAAATATTTGATAAGTGTGACCGTAGCCTAAGTTGTTTTTTGTGTGTCTTTTTTTAAATAATTAAAATTCTCATTAACTTGAAAATATTAAAATTTTTTGTATTTTATTGTTTAAAAAAAGATTAAAAGAATGGTACGTTTGTATGTATGTAAAATTTTTAATTAAAAACTTTTATTTCCCAATAAAATAAAAGACTTCTTAAGGGGTCTGTGCACGGTCAAAATGCTTGTCATGCAGGCGAATTCACACGTGTACGTAATATTCGCCGTCATATCTACATTTTTGGATTTTCCATCCAGCACCGTCGGTGTCACACATGCAAACACGTTTTCGCTTATACTACTTTTGCTTCGCGTTGCGTTACCGATTCGCTTTGACATCTAAGATAAAATATACATACTTATCAGAGATCAGCAATGAGTAGTGAAAAAGTGAGTAGAGCCGAATCATGACTCATAATTTCTTGTACTTATACGCACTCATACTTATTGTAATTCGATCGAAACTCATATTCACTCAGAAGTTTGATTTCACTCATCGTACTCATACTTAGATTTAGATTCAACAGAACTCAATGTGCATAAATATCAATAATAATAAAAAAATTTAATTTCCCCAAAATGTTTCTGTATAAACTTACAATTTTATGCTTTTTTATATTTTTATACATTTTATACTAGTTAGAAACTGTTAAATGACTAAACTTGTATATATACTTGGATGAGTTAAATGAGCTGAATCAATGTGAGTATTATAAGTATTTTCCTGAAATTACAAATCAAATTGAGGTCATTTTTAAATGTGTGAGTATGAGTCGACGTCACACTCATATTTGTGAGTGTGAGTGAATCAGAGTAGTTGAGTTTAAATGATTTCTACTCACTTATACTTAAAATTTCATGAGTCAGTATGAGAAGCGAAAAAGCGATTCATTGCTGATCTCTGATACTTATGTCACATAGAGTACTTTCAAAGCGGAGCGAAGCAAAAAGTTAGCCAACTCTCATCTTTTTCGCACTTTGACAGTTGGCAAGTAACCGTCCAATTAAATTTTTAACTTTTATTTTTACAACAAATAATGAAATGTACAAATTACCAACCGCTTTTTTAAGTAAACAAACAGTGCGTGAGTGTTGTCAAAGTTTTCATTGTGTCATGCACCTTTTGCATTGCGTTTTTCTGCCAAACGTTGAAACATCACGCAAAGCGACAAAGTTGTATCTGACACGGCCTTTACCGAAATCTGTGCGATTATATGATTTTAAGATCAAAATTATTCTTAGGCTTATTAACTTTTTTTGTTAGTATAATAATTTTTTAAAATAAATAAATTTTATTTGTCTTGTTAAAAGCGAATTCGCCTTGGTCTTGTTTTTTTTAAATATTGTCCTTTTTTTGGGTTAATGTCGTCGTTTTTTGTGGGTGACGTCTTCATTTTTTCAAATTAGAATAGTAGCCCTATACATATATGTATGTATGTATACATAATTTTTTTTAATTATGTATATTTTTGTGTGTTAAATGTTATTACATATAAATTTTCTTTAAAATTTTTAATTATAAAAAAAAATATATATACATACATACAATTTTATTATTTATTGTGGCAGTTGCTTTTGGTATATCTTATCAAACTGAATGAATCTCAAGAAAGTCAAACTGCTAAATTGACATCTAACCTTAACACATCCAATAGTACAATGGCGGCTAGTCTTGTACCTTCACCGCCTACGAACTGGTGTTACACACAGATGAAAGTGGTTAAATTTAGTTACATGTGGACCATAAGTAATTTTAGTTTTTGTCCTGAGGAAATGGGTGAACGTTTAGATTCTCCCGCATTCTCTGCCGGTCCTAATGACAAATTAAAATGGTGTTTACAAGTTTATCCAAAAGGTGAAAATATACAAAATAAAAATTATGTATCCTTACATTTAGCATTACTTTCCGGCGATAAATCAGTTAGAGCCAAATTTAAATTTTCAATATTAAATGCTAAAAGAGAAGAAACTAATGTCAGGTACGTTAAGGAAACAAGACTCTTTAACCAACTCGTAAAACCAACTTGGGGTTACAAACAATTCATTGAACGAGATTTTCTACTGAACGAGGCCAATGGTCTATTACCCGAAGACACATTGACAATATTCTGCGAAGTTAATGTTCTTTACGATAGTGTTAATATTTCTCGTCAATCAATTATACAATTCAAAGAATGTAAATTGAGCGAAGATTTTGGTAATCTCTTTGAGAATGAGAAATTTTGTGACGTAACGTTAGCCGTGGATGAACGTGAATTCCAAGCACATAAAGCTATATTGGCAGCTCGCAGTGATGTATTTGCTGCCATGTTTGAACATGAAATGGAAGAGCGTAAATTAAATCGTGTCACCATAACAGATGTGGATCACGAAGTTTTAAAGGAAATGTTACATTTTATTTATACTGGGAAAGTGCCAAATTTAGTAAACATGGCCGATGATCTCTTAGCAGCCGCTGATAAGTACGCCTTGGAATATTTGAAAGAAATGTGTGAGGAAGCATTGTGCGTTAATCTATCCGTCAAAGCAGCAGCTGACACTTTAATATTAGCCGATCTCCATAGTGCGGAGCAATTGAAAGCACAAGCAGTAGATTTTATAACAGCTAATGCCACCGATGTTATTGAAACTCAAGGCTGGCAAAAGATGATCACAACACATTCACATTTAATTGCTGAGGCATTTCGAGCGATTGCAACACAACTACCAATCGAAGAATCATCCAGGAAAGAGCAGAAAATTTAGTTTTAGCAATAAAATTAACAACAAATATACACACTTATGTATAGATAATTATCATAACAAAAAAATTAATGATAAGTATTACAAGATCAAAAACATTTAATTATAATTATGATTATGTTAAGCTTCGTACGCACAGTGGTCAGGTCTTACAATAATGAAAGGTCTGGCAATGTGCTGATAATCTGGCGTGTTCTGAAAATCACTTTTTGTGAAAGTGATTTGAAATCACAAGAAAGGTGTTTTGCCCAAACAAATTTTTTCATAATTGTGATTTAAAACCGGTCAGCTAAGCGGCGGCCGATCTAAACATACATGCTTACTTTTTCCCACCATTTTAAACCCAGTTAAAACTTTTGGGGTTTTTAAAACACCCTTAATTGACAATTGTGATTTTAAAATCACAAGTGATTTAAAATCTTGTGATTTTTAGAACATGCTTCAATATACTGCCAATGAAAAATTGCCACCAAAAGTAAATTGCCAGTTCAGACGATTGAAAGAAAACCGTACAGTTTCATTGGCAGACAACTGTCAGTTCACACGGTTGTCAGATAATTGCATGGCAATAATTGCCAGATCTGTTTTTAAATTGGGCGTATTTTTATAAATTGAAAATATTGTTATTGAAGCGAAAAAATAATAGCAAGGATTTTCAAATTTTTATGTTGTTCTAAATATGAAGTTTTCATTGATTTTCATTAAAATTGATTTTAATTTTGCAAAATTAAACGTTTTTTGTTTTTTTTTCTATATACTATGCTTATCAGGGATGGAAACTATGGCGCAGTTGTACTTTTTTTTGATAGTCATCGTCCAAACTTGCAATTTTTGTTGCTGCAGTTTTTTAAAATTCTGCTTTGAAATTGCATTAGATGATGAAATTATAATTTTGCAATTTTTGTATATTTCTGCCGTCTTTCACTTACTCCTTTTTATATTTTCTATATTAATACAAATACACCTACAGCCAACTTCAAGTTTAAAAGTGTGAGAATAATACATGAAACTGAGTACCCCTTCCTAATCTTTTCACCCCTCTCACTGATTAACTCAAGAATAGCTGCAACAAATATTCCAAGGTTTGTCCATAATTAACAAAAGGTCCCACATAAATAAACCTCCCATCCTTAAATCACTTAAAGGCAAAAAGATCTCATATAGATGAAGATATCTCAATAATATTCGTCTTAACCTCATTACATAATTTTGTTCTGATGGATCCATGATCGCCCATGGTTTCCATATAAGGTTCAAATACAAAAATTTAATTTTAAGTTCTGAGGTGTAGGGAATCGTATATTGGGGGCTGGCCGAGTATACTTTCTTACTTTCTTACTTGTTTTTATTGTTTTTCTTCTCTAGTCCTTTTCCTAAAGCCCGTTCTATATAGTGGGAGATTTTCAAAAAAAAAAAAAAAAAAAAATATGTAAAAATTTCTGTATTTTGTAGGTGGTTAGTTGGATTGGAATAACATTTCAGCACTTGGAATTGGAATTTCAAAAAATTTTTTTTCTCTTTGATTCCATCGCCGACATGTAGATAAAGGTTTAATACAATAGTCCGTGGACAGCAGCTGTACTGTTTTATTGTCAAGCCATTTTACAACTTCGATATCATTGTTCGATACCACTCTATAATCGTATGAGCCACGACCTTTTTCTTTCAACTTTGCATCAGAGTCTAAGCTTACCTTTCCTAAACGGTTACTTCGCACCGTTCCAGTTGCCACAAAACACAAAACCTTTGTCTTTTATAATCTTCATCAAATGAAAGGATGTATACCAATTGTCAAAGAACACCTCATAGTTTTGATTCTCTGGTAAACTCTTGAGTAGGTGGATAACAATGTCCGAAGAAATACCTAAACCATAATTAGGGCAAGTTCCTTCTCCAGTGTACATCGAGAAGTCATATATTATGCCCGATTTCCCACATCTTGTAAACATTTTAAAACCCCATTTATGAGGCTTTTTTGGGTTATACTGTTTTAATGTTTGTTTACCTTTAAAGGGTATAATCTGCTCATCTATGCAGTGATGCTTCTCTAGAGGAAGTTAAAGGCAATTTTTTCGAAAGCCCTCTAAAATTGTCTTTATTTTTTGAAGTTTATCATATCCATCCTCACCTCTTTTCTTGTCGTCACTAGAAAAATGTAAAAACTGTTGTAGTTTTTTGAAACGTTTACCAGTCATTAAAGGAATCCTGAAATCTGCCTGCCATAACATTCTCATTTCAGGGTATTTGACGATTCCCACATATAGAAGGATTCCCAAATATTGCTCTATTTCTTTGAGCGTGGCATTCACCGAAACACCACTTTTTCGGACTGAATATATATTAGTCTCTTCCAAAATTTTGGTGACCATGCTGTCATCAAAAAATTATTTAAGGTACTCCAAGGGTGTATATACGTCCACGTTTTCGGAAATAGAACCATTCCATTGTTTTCCAAAAGTCTCTATATTTCTTTTTCTCCAGTTTATGTTTTTAAGATCCACTTTTTAAAACTCCGACTCCATCGGGGAATCCCTAGGGATTGTTGCAACAACTTCCTCCAATTCTAAGCATTCAGCTTCTAATTTTTCAGGGAGCTCATCAAGTAAATCTGCAGCCGTTATTTCCTCGCAAAGACTATTCAAAACGTTTTCTTCGTCAAAAGGAATTTCTACCGAAGGTACTTCAGGTTCTACTTCAGCATCTGAATCATCCCAATTGAACTCCAGAATATAATTAATTTCTTTTACAGTCAAGCCCTTTTGCCTGTCCATATCGGATTTAAGGCCCAAAAAAGAATATAACTTACTGGAAAATAACATAAAAGCAACAAAAAATTTAATGCAATATTGTAAGAATAAAACAACCGTAAATGCACCATGTTGTACATGTACAACATATCAATAAATGCTCTCAAACATTGTCCGAATAAAATTTTTACCCTTTTTTTATTTTATTTCACACCTCTATTATGAATAGTTACTAAAGAAAAACTACCACTAAAATATTTTAAGTTTTCTATCAAAACTAGTGCACTTGCTTATTGACTAAATTGGCAGGAAAAAAATCGTACAACCTTTGCACACAAAACACTAAATTAGAAACACAAAAACTTTTTTATTTGGATAAAAAAAAAACAACAAAACTAAAGCAAAGGCATAAAATGTATTGCTTTGCTTTTCTAAAAAAATTTTTCCGTTAGATATGAGATGTGTGCTCTTAAATAGCGTTGTTGTATACAAACAACAAATGCATAAAAGGGTTAAGGACTTGCTTTCAAGTTTTGGATTTGGGTTATATTGAAATTTTAGGAGAGCCATCATAGGTTCCCATATGAGGGCACCTAGGGTATACCAAGAATTAAAGACGATCTATGATTCTTAATTTAAGCCCGATTTTTAAATGTTTTAGTAATGAAAACTTCCAGTCGAGTTCTACAAACAGCTTGAAAGCCAGTCAGTCGGACGGATGGACATCTCTGGATCGCCTCAGAAAGTGATGCTAAGTAGATCGGTATACCAAAAGGTGGGTATAGGAGCAATAATTTTAAGTGTTACAAACATCAGCAAAAACACATAATACCCACTCCACTGTGCCACTGTGGTGGTTTTAGTATAAGAAATGATATATAAAAACTGTAAATTTTTTGTTTAAATGTGCCTTAGACTAAATGGTGTTGGTTTAATTTAATGTTATTGAATTCTTAATTGTTGTACAAACGTAAGGTTCCAATCCGTCCACTTTTCCGCGGACACAAGCATCTTTTTTTTTCTAAGGCTTCCACGGCACTTCTCCTTTTTTTAGCAAGTGTAGGAGGTTTTTCGACTTTACACTGCAGTTATACGTTCATGTTTTTCTTGATATGTAGACTTTTACATATACTGTGTGTCAAAATGTACAAAAATTAAAAGCTGTGACGTTGGCTGTTTCAAGATGTCAGCAAGAAAACAATTTATAGAGATAAATGAAACATTTGCTCACTAACTTTGAAAGCAGTTGTTTTCTAAAAGGTCAATTTAAGAACTGAACTTGAAAGGAAATTTTAAACGCAAGTTCCCAGTAACCAGAGAAATACACTAAAATGTATTGCCAAACGTATTGCCTGGATGAAAAATATTATTGCGGCAATAATCGATTTTAAATTGCGGGAGATACTTCATTCGGAAAGAAATGTATTTCGATGGCAATACTCGTAAACAAAACGATAGATGATTAACTAGCAATATCCCTATATAACCACTTATAAGAAAGTATAAAGATATCGCCAAAACATCATTACAATTATAAAAATAATATTTTACATTTTGAAAAATATTCAGTTATATGCAAATAAGCAAAGATTTTTATTTAAAATTAAATTGTTAATTATATACACATATAATATAATTTATAACTAAACATAAGTAATATAATATTATTCACCCCTTTTATAAAAGCCGACTCATGTCGACGGCACCGGAACAGTTATTATATTTTCTGAGTCGTTATTAACAATAATCGATTACTATTGACTGTCACTTGATATCTTCTTAGTCGCTTTTAAGTCGACGTCGAGTAGAGTTGTCTCTGTTTTAGTCGACAGGAAATTTTGCGTCTAATCAAATGAAAGTTAAAGAAGTTTTAAGTAGAATGTAATCATATTGATTAAATACGTTAAAATAAAAAATGCAAATTTAAAAGAAGTTATGGGCACAAATTTTATTAGTAAATTAATCGCGGAAATTCTGAAAAGTTTGCTAAAATAGCGAAAATTCGCGAAAATTTTTAATTTAAGACAATTGCCTCAAAGAGCAAAAAAAAACTACGCGAAATTGAGAAAATTTGGAAAAGTTTGTAAAAATAGAGAGAAATTGGCAAAAATTTGCTATCAGCGGCATGATAGAAAAGTTTAATAATTATTAAAAATCGTTAAAGCTATAAAAAATCAGAAAACTTTCATAATCGGAAACACAGTCTTAAATTAATTTCAAACCGCTAAATCGGCTCTAATGATTGGGATTTTTTTTGTCAGGTATTCGATAACTAGTCGACTTCGACACAATTTTCTTATAAAATACCAAATTAACTTCGAAGTGATGTAGTCGTCGACTTGATGTGACAACAAATAAAACTTAATGTCGACGTCGACAACGACTTATATAATAGGGGTGAATATGCAGTTTAAAAAGAAAACACATTCAGATCCTTTAAAATTGCGTCCATTATTACGGTTGACTAATAGCATGATTAAATTGAAAATGAAACAGATAAATATTTAACAGATTTATTATCATTCAAATATTAAACTTTTGATGAATATTTTAAAAACACATTTTTTTTTTAGATATAATAATTTGATTAATTTTTATTTTTTTATTTATCACGAAAATATCGCACTTGATCATAAAGAGGATATTAACCCAAAATTTAAACATTTTCACTAGAAGCAAAACAATTTTTAATTTTATGTTAAAGGCATATTAACAAGAATTTGTAAGCCAGCCGATTCATTACTAAAAGTAGACAAAAGAGCACTCTACTTTTACAGCGGGTAGATATAAATATTACGGGTCGTTTTTTCCAAAAATTAAACAAATAAATAATTATGAGTTTATTCCCTCTTTATGATCAAGTGCGATATGTATTATAACAAGGCGAATTCATACAGGTGGCATTTTCGAGTCATCTGTTTATTGAATATTTATTGTTTTGTGTGTATACTAGGGTGTTCAATTAATCGGATTTTCTTTTGTTCGATTAAACGATTAATCGATATTGGGCATTTTTGACTTATTCGATATAACAAATAAAATTTTTAACTTAATCGATTAATCGAATAATTCAAAATCCAGAAATTTTATAAATTAAGAGATTTTTTTTCGATAATATACATGTACATGTACAAACAATTAAACAGATCTTTTAACAATAATATGGTTTGTAAATGTTTTGCTTTACTTGAAAGCCACACGATCAAGTCTTGTCTTTCCTTTTAATTTGCGATATTCTCTCACTTTTTTACTAACGCACTCACAGTTTTTAAATTCACCACGAGATTGCTCTCAAACCATTTGTTTGCCAATGTTGCATTCAATTTAACAACTGACCACAAATTAACTTTGGCGCTATCTTTATAAAAAATATATTTCTTAAAAAATAAATGTGCTTTATTAGAAAACAAGTTAGAGTGCTATATTCGGCTGTGCCGAATCTTTGATACCCTCCACCGACAGGAGTGGGCTCTATATGATAAATACATACATATATATTATAAACTACTCTTCACAAAAACGAGCGTTAGCATTAAAATTAGTTGCGGTTTAGACCTGAATTAAATTTTTGACCGACAATAAGACAATTTTATGCGTTTCTTGTTAGAACTTTGAACTGGCTTGAGTAAAATATCATGATTCGTAACAGTTTTAGCGGCACTAAAATGATTTTTAGGAGGGTAATTTGTATTGGACCTATGGTAAATTATGGACCAATCATCCCAAAATTCTGAAGACTGATTTCTGGTATTACAAAAAATAAATTAGAATAAATTTCAATACAGCAGTGTAACTAGTTTTAGCGTTAACAGTAAATTTCACAAATTTGCATGATATTTTTTCTTGCCATATGAATTAAGGTAAAAAATTTCACCGCAATATCGATATATGTGATGGTTTTAGGCGAATTTAATTATTTTCCCAAAGTGGGCATTATTTGGTTTTAAGCTGTTTTCCGAGAGTAGGGTTTATATGTGGCCTAGGGTAAATTAAGGACTTATCTTTTTTGGCAATGTGATTTCTCGTCCTATAAAACTGTAACGTACCAAATTTTAGTATGCTAGCGTTATTTATTACGGTTTTAGGCGCAATAAACTGTTTTCCGAGAGTAGGGTTTATATGTGGCCTAGGGTAAATTATGGACCAACCTTCACGAAATTTGGCGATGTGATTTCTCGTCCTATAAAACTGTGACGTACCGAATTTAAGTATGCTAGCGTTATTAATTGCGGTTTTAGGCGTACTAAACTGTTTTCCGGAAGTAGGGTTTATATGGAGCCTAGTGTAAATTATGGACCGATCTTCAAAAAATTTTACATTGTGATTTCAGCTCCTATAAAACTGTGACGTACCAAATTTAAGTATGATAGCGTCATTTATTACGGTTTTAGGCGTACTAAACTGTTTTCCGGGAGTAGGGTTTATATGGGGACTAGTGTAAATTATGGACCGATCTTCAAAAAATTTTACAGTTTAATTTCTGGTCCTATAAAACTGTGACGTACCAAATTTAAGTATGATAGCGTCATTTATTACGGTTTTAAGCGTACTAAATTGTTTTCCGGGAGTAGGGTTTATATGGGGACTAGTGTAAATTATGGACCGATCTTCAAAAAATTTTACAGTTTAATTTCTGGTCCTATAAAACTGTGACGTACCAAATTTAAGTATGCTAGCGTTTTTTATTGCGGTTTTAGGCGTACTAAACTGTTTTCCTCGAGATGGGTTTATATAGGGCCTATGGTCAATTATGGAGCAATCTTCACAAAATTTAACAGTATGATTTGCAGTCGTATAAAGTGAATGCGTGCAATTTTATATCATTCTGTGCATTATTCCACCATTTATGTTAGTTTTTGTATCAAAATTATCAATTTTTTAGGGTGGTGGTTCCACATTTTGATTCATAGTTCTGATCCTACTGAACCGACGTTGCTGGATTTCAATCCAAAACTGCTTAGGATAACTACAAGCAATTTGAGACCAAGTTTGTTCTTTTCTTTTGCGTTTTTCAAAAGTGAGCGTGTTTTCAACAGACGGACAGACAGACGGACATGGCTAAATCGACTTAGAATTACTCAAGGAGCCAGAATATATATACTTTATGGGGTCTTAGATGTATAATAAAAAAGTTTCACACGGAATGACAAACTTAGTATACCCTCATTCACCACAGTGGTGGTGGGGGGTATAAAAATTGTGTTCTAAAATATTCTTGTGCTTTTTTACAAAAAATTTTGAGTCATGTTACTATTTTGAGTTGTTTCTTCGTTGGGGCATTTTTAAAATTAAATTGACTTTCAAATTGAGTGCAGCATGTGACACAGCTATTAATTCAAACAAGTTTTGACATGCAGTTATTGTGAACAACTTGAAAGTGATTTATTGAACTTGTGGCTCCTGGGTTACAAATATTTTTTTGCATATGTTTCAATAATAAGCAAAAATTAACGGATTACTGAATTAATTTAGTAATCAGTAAAAAATTACTGGCTACTGAAATTTTTTTCAGTAAGTAGTACTTCCATGTATGTGAATTACTCACAAAACATGACTGTTTTTTTTTTAATCCAACGGACACATACATTTGGTTTGTTTATTTGACATAAAACTTTAAAAAATTATACATTTGAGAGAAAAACCATATATCTATTGTTATTCGATTAATAGGCTTAAATTTTCGATTAATGCTTTAATCGAAATCAGTAATTTTTAATTAATCGAACAATTAATCGTCTAACATTGTTCGATTAATCAAACAAGAATTAATCGGCTGAACACCCTAGTGTATACTAACTGTCAAGCTTTGTTTACATTTTGTGAAAAAAAATTAGTCAAAATTTAAAATTTAACTTGAAAAAAACTTATTTAAATTTAAAAAAACAAAAAAGTGAATATAAAATCAAGAAATTAAAAGTGCGTAAGGAATAAGTGGGGCCACAATAAATTTGCAATACAGGAAAAATATTTACCTTCTAAAGCAATTGTGTATATTTTATAAACAAAAAGTTCCCTTGCTTATATTTTCAACAAATAATTTTGACATTCATTTTAACTTTTAACAAAAACAAAATACCAAGGCGAATTCATGTATACGGTGGTGTCGATACTACAACAAGTAACAACACCAAAAACACAACAATGTATTTTTTTGTTGCTTTCGTTGATTGATATGTCAAAAACACAAGCAACTTTTGACGTTTCTCTCTCTAAGTAAGAAAAAAAGTAGCACAGCTGTGCTTTCAACGCCACCTGGTAAATGAATTCGCCTTTCAAAATACACAGTATTTTTTTAAAAAAGGGATAGCTAGCATAACTCTATCTGTACGAATTCGCCTTGTAATATAATAAAATTTTCTTTCTGTCTATATTGTGTAATTTTCTCGAAAATTATAAAAGGAAGAAAACCAAAAATGACTTTGATTTATTTCTTTTAGATGAGAATTTGGGGATTTGGCTAAACTATTGGCTTATGGCATAACTTTCATTTGTTTGCAGGGTTCGCTTCAATTGTTAAAGGTATGAGTATATTGGAATACAAGTGTGAGAGCATTAAAACTTGGAAAGCAAAACTTGGTCGTGTAACCCTCAAGTTTGATTTCCTCCAGATAATTTGTTATTAATCCCCCAATAAAAAATGGAGCTTCGAACGAAGCAGGTTTGTAAGGGAGAAACGTAAAAGTTTCGCTTACCATATCGCTTACGGAAGACATGAATTTTATATGGCGAGTTCCCACTTTGAAGCAATACATTTTTGACACAGAAAGCGGTTTATTCAGCGCATATAAAAATTTGTGAACGTAACAATCAGCTTTGCACACTGAATTATTTGTTACCGTTATTCCTTAATACGCTCCCTTACAAACCTGCTTCGTGGTAAGGGAATGTCGTGGCTGTACAAATTTTATATATATTTTTTTCAATTTATTAAGCATTCGTTCACTTACCATACTGCATCTCCGTATGCCTTATTGCGTAGCGCATAAATGTGTGCTTACTATTTAAAATGTATCATTAGTGCTTCGCAAAACAAGAAAATTTTTTATTGGGCCATTACTGGCCATTGCTCTTGCACAGGTACAGAAAAACACTCATATTGGTATTGCTATAAATCCAATTAGAAATGATTTTTTTAGAGTTTGATTTGATTTTGTGTAATGTGCTCTCTGCTTAATAAAAGCAAATTGAAAAAGCAGGGGTAGCAAATAAGAGCACGTCGAATATTGCTTTTTTTCTTAGCCTTTTCCAGATTTTCTTATTTTCGGTGTTCAGTGGATGTTTGACTCAAGCCTAAGTGCCTAGCATAACAATTAAAAAAGTTTGCACTTGATTTGCAAATATAAACCCTTGTTTTTTTTTCTAATTTGAAGAAATTTTTTCATAAAAAAGAGATTTTCCAAGCGATAGGCAAGTTTTAAAAACAGTGTGTACTCGCTTGGGTACAGTGGCTGATAACGTATATATTTTGATTAAATTTTTTATATTATATTTTTCAAATTCCCATGGCGTTTGAAAGCATGAACAGATCAATCTTTAATGGTAGAAGATTTTACAACCTAGACAGCGCTTTAGGAAGGGGCTTTTTGATGTCGCGTATGTTCCACCAGGCGAAAATATCAGTGCAGGGGGGAGAAAGGTTATGCTGATAATATTATCGTTAACATCAGCCGCAATATATTCCGGGTGATATAGAGGGTTCTTTCAGCAGCGATAGCGAAGACGATATACCCCTTCAAGGGCTGCGTAGGAGAATCCAGTACTCAATATTAAGTCAAAACTCTCCCAAATGGTTCAAAAGGAGATTCTTCCATTCAAATGTCATATAAAACTTATTTAGTTTTTTGAAATAGAATGATAACAACGCTATTAACGACGGATCAATCACGTGAATTTCACTGGTGCTGGACCGGAAAAACCAAGCTAAGAGGCCAACAGCTAAAATTAATTGCAGATTACAATTTAGAAATGCGTTGACCTTCATGATCAATCACTAAATAATTATATGACAAAATTTGGAAAAAGTGGTGGAGGCCGCTTTTCTCATCAATGATGAGTTTAATCATTGTCAACGCATGGAAGTTGTACAAGGAAGCCAAAAACTCAAACATTGACTAAATAGAGTCTTACGCGCCATCGTCTGGCAATAATTAAGCCATCGCAACCATCAATATCTAAACGATCGGTTGTTCCTAATGTAGCACTTACTGCTGGAAACCATTTTCCGAAAAGAGCTGAAAAATCGTTACGCTGTCTTCAATGACACAAGCGAATAAAATAGAATTGTAAACTATGTGACTTAGCTATGTGCGTAGAAAAGGAGTGCTTCAAAAGTGTTCATGCAAAAAATATAAGCATATATGAATACATGCATTGAGCCATTTTACCAACTTGGGAACAGCCTCAAAAACCTTCAAAATACATTTTGTTTATTTCATTTTTAATATTTTTAAGTTCTATATTCTCCTTTCTTTTAAAGACGGTTGGCTTTTAATGGGTAAATCTGTATTTCATCAGGTGTGTTCATTTACTGAAAATTATTTCTTATTTTCAATAGTTGTTACTCGGAAGTGTTCACGTACTCGAAAAACTTGCAACGAGAGCTGGGCTGTGGGGTCGTCAGAAAAAAGTACTAAGTGCGACTCCAACTCCAAACGCTAAAAATTTTTTAGTGCAACTCCGACTCACGACTCCGACTCCTACTCTAACCTTGATGCTAAATACCCTCCACAACTAGTGGTGAATTATGGTTCATATGTCCAGAATCATATGACTCTGGTACAAAAACCTCGACACCGACTCCGATTCCACAACCCTCAACGAGAGAATGAAAAAGAGCATACACATTTGAGAGACAAAACATTTGTTGAAAAGTTTTCATAGTAAAATTTTTGCTAGCACGAATAATTCAACCACCTGTTTTATGTTTTTGTTTAAAAAAAAAATAGTTTTCATAATTTTAAAAAGTTTTTCAACAACAAAAAGTATTTATTTTTTAAAATTTTGGAACAATATTCTTGCACTAATAGTTCAAAACAATTGAATTTATTCAGAAATAATCTCGTATCTTACAGCTGAATAGTGTCGATATGCATAATTTGCTTAATTTACTTTTTTTAAGTTAGTAGAAAAAAAAATGTTGTACATTTTAAAGTTCCTCCCTCGTTGCAAGTTTCTGCTAGAAAAGTAATTGAACACACCTATTATGTTATTGAAAATATGTTAATGAAAGTTAATGGTGTTTTCCTTTCACAAAAAATGTGAAATGCGAAATCGATTACCTATGATGGGAGTTTTGGAAATTTTTAAAAATTAAAAGGTTAAAACGGGAAATTCCCTAACCTGATGTTCATTAAAATAAAAAGCGGTTAGGTGTCTGGTACTTTTTTGAAATTAGACCCTTTTGGGGAGTAAACCTGTAGTTTAAAACTATTTTGCCACGCCATCTATCTATTAAACCAATAAATATTGAAATAAAAAAATAACACATTCGTAACGTATCTAAAAAATACAAATAAAAATTTTCGAAATATGAACGTTTAGAGGTACAAATTGTCCCTTTACAAAGTAGCGGGTTTAAACCTAGAAACATAAACTTTGGCGTAAAAATGTGTCCACATAAGAAAAAGGGGCGCTAACGAAGTAGCGGGTTAAATGCTAGTAACTATATAAATAATTCATTTATAAAGAAAAGGGATCAGGTACAAAAATACAAACTGTTCAGGAGACACAAAAACTGAATATCTCTTAACCATTTGACTTTTTTCAGAAATTTGTAAGCCTCTGTTTATGTTACAACAGTAAAAACAAAAAATAGTTTTAAGTAATATTTGAAGGATAAAATTGTCATTACAGTTTCCTGAGATGAGCCCTTTTCGAAAATTATTTTTGAATTTTCGTGGTTTTAGTGGCAAAATGATATCTTTGGTGTATGCAATTTATTGAAACACACGAATATTCAGATAATCTATAACGTATAAATATTTATTTTGAATTTAAAGATAAGATTACCCCATTAAAGATTCATTAGTAACTCGAAAATTTATTATGAAAGTAAACAAAATTTTTAACGAAAACTTTTTAATATAAAAGAACAATAAGAACATTACGGTACATTTTCATCTATTTATTAAGACTACAAGTTAGAAAACACATACGTTCATAAAATATCAAAACCGAAAATATTTCACCAAGATAAACATTTGAATTAGAAATCTTCTATATCTGCCTGAGAAAACATGTCTTCGTAAAAACTTCGGAAATCTGCAATCTGGTATCATTATCCTCCGAGCAACTGGATTCACTCATTATCAAAATGAAGTTAAAAAAAATGTGTATTAATTTATATTTTTCTCATGGAATGCAAAGTGTTTTTCCATTGCTAACTAAAACACACAAAAATAAATATTATTATTTTATATGGAGATGAGCCCTTTTCGAAATTCTTTTTAAAAAGCCATTGATTTTTTACCGCTATGGAAGGAGTATATAAAGTTTCATTCTCACAGTATATCGGTCTATATGTGTACCTCCAAAAACAACAAAAAACTCAATTTGTACCTGATCCCTTTTCGAAATAAATGATTCAAATATATGTATGTGTTTAGTTATTTGGTTCTTCTCATATCTTCTCATATCAATCTTATAACAGAATTAACCGAAACAACTGGACTCTAATGACATAACCCAGTAAAAAATGTGCTCCAAAAGGAGCAAGTTTTATGTACGAATTCATACCTCAAATCGCTTCAAACCTGCTGATGGGATGCCTCATTTTTGTATGGGGTGTTCCCGGTTTGGGGGACTATTTTCTGCTGACACTAAGCGCTTCTTTAAACATAATAAAACATGCAAATAAAGCACTCCTAAAATGATTTAAGGGCTAACTATATTAACATATTTATAATTTTTTTGCTTTTACTGGTTAAAATTCATTTTTTCAAGCATTTTTGTAAACCATAATATATTTTTATATTTTTTTTTCGCCGTAAAACCTTCTTCGTTTTCAGCACTAAAATAGCAGCTTTTTTTTGTATATTTTATTTGTTATCATTTACTGCTGTATAAGAGCACTCTTATTGCAGCGCTCGATTATACGATTTTTCTCTTACGTGCTTCAAAAAAGACAATTTTTTTTACTGGGAATGGAAGAGTTTATATGTTTAGAGATCTTCAGGAAAAGGACTAAGAAATTATATATTCTGTATTATGGGCTGCTTTTGATTTCTCCAACATTTACGATAAGTGAAAGAATTTTTTTCACGTCAAGTTTTATCAAAACTAAAGAAAATAATCCCTTAAATCCTAAACATTTAAGCCAAATTATTTTAAAAAGATTATTTTATAAGATCTCCTTAAGCTATTGAAATAACTAAAAAAATTATCTCCCTGTTTATTTTTTAATAAATACATAATATTTATGTATTAGTTAAATAATATTTATTACATATTTATTAATTTAATTTTTAATTTAATTAATTTAATTTTTTAATTAATTTTTTTTTGGTTTTTTTGCTCGTTTTAGTTTAAGAATTGATATGTTTTTGTTTTTTTTTACTAATAAACTCCAAATAATAAATAATTTATGCATATTAATTTATTGAAATTACATAATTTATAAAAAAAACATTATTAATCGGTTAACCGATCAATAACAAAATTAACCGATTACTAACCGATTAAACCAAAACCTCGGTTAATAAATCGAGCGATTAACCGATTAAAGCGAAAGTCCGAGTAAATGAATCCCCTAATACATATCAGACAGAGATCAGCAATGAATCGCTTTTTCGCTACTCATTCTGACTCATGAAATTTTAAGTATAAGTGAGTAGAAATCATTTAAACTCAACTACTCTGAATCACTCGCACTCACAAATATGAGTGTGACGTCGACTCATACTCACACATTTAAAAATGACCTCAATTTGATTTGTAATTTCATTTAACTCATCCAAGTATATTTACAAGTTTAGTCATTTAACAGTTTCTAACTAGTATAAAATGTATAAAAATATAAAAAAGCATAAAATTGTAAGTTTATACAGAAACATTTTGGGGAAATTACATTTTTTTTATTATTATTGATATTTATGAGCAGGTTGTAAAAAATGGATAGAAATAGTCAGATAAAGGAAAAAATAAATAGCGGAGTTTTCCAATTAGTGAAAAAACCTAAGGGTAGAAGCCCATTGTGGACTCACATTTTGCTTCGCTTATACACATTGAGTTCTGTTGAATCTAAATCAACCACTACATAAATGTTCTAAGTATGAGTACGATAAGTAAAATCAAACTTCTGAGTGAATATGAGTTTCGATCGAATTACAATAAGTATGAGTGCGTATAAGTACAAGAAATTATGAGTCATGATTTGGCTCTACTCACTTTTTCACTACTCATTGCTGATCTCTGATACATATACATACCTACAGTCATAAATTTTTTTAATTATTTATATTTTTTGTGTGTTAAATTTTAAATTTTATTATTCCCAGCAAGCATTTTGTATCATAATCGAATCATTTAGGAATCATGTGAGCTCATTTTTCAATCATAAATGATACTCTCGTTATTAGAAAATGGTACCTTACCAATGAATCACCTGAAAGAATCATTTGTGATACAATTTTGTGATTCCTTTCTGACCAATTTTATGGTTGTTTTTAAAATCATTAGGGAGTATTTTGCGGCTCATTTTTTAATCGTTAATTATATAGTTTTTGTATTTATATATCAGATCATTTTTATCGCTGTGCTCGTTGTTTAGGAGCCCTTTTTTAATAAATTCGAAATCGTTTTCTGTTTGCTTGCGAGTCTTTCGCATCGTGTATGTTCTATCATACTCGAATCATTAAGAAATCATCTTCATGAGCAAAATACCCGTATCTGAGCTCATTTTTCAATCATAAATGATACTCTTGTTTTGAGAAAGAGGTACCCTACCGAGGAATCATAACCATAATTTTTTTTTTTTTATAGTTAAATAAATTTTGTTTAGTGTCCATTTAAAAAAAGTTTTATTAGCAATTATTATAAAGGAAAAACAGTTAACAATAAAGTTAAATAAAAGTTGAAAAAAATTATTTAATAAACAGAAAATACGAAAACTACGATTAATTACTATAATAATAACAATTATAATAAAGTAAGAACAATTAACAATAAATAAAAATAAAAGTAGAAAAAATAAAATTAATTTAAAAGTAAATATTGAAACGATGAATTATAAAAATTATTGCATAGCTGATCCTGCGATTAAATTGTTTCAATTTATTGATACTATCAATTTGATAGTAATTTTTGGGCTTCTTTTTAGCCAATCTTTTTATTTGTTTGGCTGACATCACTTTCGTATTTTACTTTAGGGATGAGCAATAAATATCGATATAACAAAATATCGATATATAAAAATATTATAATCGATATATATCGCCGATATTAAAAATACCCATAAATCGATACATCGATATTTATCTACGACTATCGAATTCGATATTTTTAAGATCTATTTATAAAAAAAATTCAACATTTTAACCGTTGCTCAACTGCTTACAATACTGTTGTTTTTTAAGAATTGCATCATATGTTTTTTAACTAATATTAAGAAAATTACGGCGCTTTTCCATTGTACATTTTCATAGATTAGACAGTTCAGATTTGTATCGGTTTTTTAAGAGATGACAACAAAAAAATAAGTGCGGACAAAATATTCTGGAAAAGGTTCCGAGAATTATGCAAAGAATCGCCTTAATTATGGCGTATTAGCAGCAATGGACTCATGAAAGTTGGAATGTTAATAATAAAAAAAACAAATATTTTGTTTTTTATTTTTTTTTATTTGAGCATGTTCTTATATATAAAAAATAAAATATTACATTGTTTACTTGTATAGTATGTGTCACAAGTTTCGTTTACCGGCAGTACATAATCCAACATTATATAATCCCGATTTTTTTTTTTAATTTCATATGGCGACTAAATAAAAATTTTTTGTATTCTTTACTTTTGTTTTTTTTGAATTTTTTTTTTATTGTAGAATTAACAGCCGCTTAAATAAAAGCTAAGCAAATTAAAGTTTCGTTCGAAATAGAGGGACAGGCAGTAAATTTGAAATTAAAAGAAACAATAAAAAGTTAGAATGGAATTACATGTAATATGTTTGTACATATGTAAATATATATTGACATAGGTATATTAAGTTTTTAAATTTGGTAATAATTTCAGCTTAATACGTTCGATACATTTTTAATTAATATATATCGGTACTCTTAAAAAATATCGATACTATATATATCGATATATTTTTTTAATTTGCCCACCCATATTTTACTTTCACAAATTTTATTGAAGTTTTATAGACAATTAATGTTTTCACTAAACTTAGACGATACGCATGAACAGAAATTCAAAGTTTTTAAAAATATAATTTACAACTTTATATAAAAGAAATTAACTTTGTTTTTAATATTTACAAATCAATCGCTTAAGTGATAAATCAGTTTTAAATTCAAAAAATGTAGAAATAATTTTTGATCATATAAATTAATCATACATATATGAATCCTTTTTTAATCGCTCAAGTGATAAATCAGGTTTTAATCATCAGAACTGATCTCAAAAGATTCATTTGGGTGATTTTCACAAAAAATAATCAGCCAAATGCTAACTGTATAGTTCACTTGTTTTGTCAGCTTGGTCTTTACAATCGATGAAAAATGTGTTTGAAGAAATAAATATAGCATACTCGTGTGATAATACACTCAAAATATTATGTAGGTAAATTCAAAATAATATTAAGTTTAAAAAACTGAAAATGTAATTAGAAAACGGATCATTTCATTTTAAATAAAGGAATTTCACGGTTATATTTTTAATGTTCATTTTATAACGTAGAAATTAATTAACTTTTCTCTTTATTTTAAATTAAAAAAATTCAAACTACAAAAACCATATTCAAAGCCTTTGAATCAAAGGTGTTTTCAGTTAATTTTAACTAAATTTAAATTACGTACTAAGTAGAGGTCTGCATTTGTGCGATTAAACGACACATGAATTCACATACCAGACTAGCCAGTAGTGTGTTGTGTGTGATTTTAGAATCATACACAATTTATTGTGTGTAAGAAATAACCTATGTGTGCAAAGCGTTCAATTACTTATGTGAGTGTTGTAAGAGAAATATTTGATACAGGTATAAATAACAAATATGCTCTTTTACACGAGTAAATACACTTGTGTGGCGATGTACATATTGTGTTTTATCAACACAACATGTGTTTTGTGTTTTCGAAATTTTTTTATCGTATCGAAAACAAAATATTAGTAAAAAGATATTGCATTAAAAGTGATACCAACTTTTTAGAAGCAAAAAGTAGTTTTAAATATATTTTTTAACAAATGAAATTTTTGTTAATTTTTTTGTTTTAATTATGTCACACAGTTTAAAATATATTTGAATATATATGTATATATATATAGTGATTATAATCACTATATCTACTGCATTTAATCGTAACCAAGTTAAAAAAATTTTGCAACTGGCTACTTTTGTATACTTTGGCAGATCATTCATTACTAAAATACACACATAAAAACAGATTTATACTTTTTAAATAAAAAAATATTTATTTAAACAAATTAAATGGATTTTCAATAAATAAAATATAATATCTTAATAAACCAACCAATTTAATAAACGCCCGTACAAAAACAAAGAACGATAGGGAAAATTATCAAATAGGGGAAAAACCAATTTTACCAAAACAAGAAAGACAACAAACACACGAATGATTAGTGTGATTTTTAACTTAACTCAGGTTTTTTTATTGTAAGATGTATGAATTTGAGTTCATCAAACAATAAACAATAATAGGGACACACACACAATAAGTGTTAGTGTATGTGGCTCCCTTTTTCATGAACTGTGTTGTGTTGATCTCTCAATTAAAATGATTGAGGGTGAATGACTAGCTCTCATTTTTTTACACATTTGATGTGAATATCAAATACACACACAACAATCATTTGGCTAGCAAATACATTTGTGCAGACCTCTACTAGGTACCGTATAACTGCAACATCATCGGCAACGAGATAGCTTATGAGTATATATGTAGTTCATGATAGTAAAAGTTTAAAAGTAAAATTTGCTTTTTTTCTTTTTAGAGCATTTAAATAAAAGCGTCTTTTTTAAAAAAGGTTTCGTACTATTCATTTATATTTTTCCTTTAAGCGCATTTCAATAAAAGCTTGTTTTTTAAAAAGGTTATTTACTTATAATTTATATTAAAACTAGCATTCGTATTCTCATGAGTCCTTTCATTTGATACCCATATTGAAGGCAAGCATTAAAAACTTAGTCCGCCATATATGATTTAGAGTGACGTCACTTCATTTTTCGACGTATTCTCAGCAAGCCCTCCCATTTGATAATCATATTGTAGGAATGCATTAAAAATAATTAGTCCGCCATCTTGGGCATCTTACCAAGCTGGACTTAGAATAACACAGTTAACCTTGCATTGTCATCCAAACTCAACGTATTTACAAAATGTCAGCTTAATCGGTTCAAGGTATCTGCTCAAAATTGAGTTGCAAGATTTCACCCGAACAAATTACTTTCAAATTTTGAAAGAGAGGAAAACTCATATAGTTGATGATTTATTTTATTTTTTAATAAAATGCTTAACTAAAAAATTTGTTGTTGATTTTTTACTTTAAGAATCGTTCCGCAAGAATTTTTTGTAAAAAGTTCGTCGATTCGACGAAGAGTAACTTTATTGTACTTAAATGAAGAATTACCTTTCAGGGTTAAAATACACAAGTAGTCTCTTATAAACTAAATGTTTTTATATTTTAACAGTCTTATAGCCTATTTCCGATGTGCGAAAGAATTCTTTCTTTCGTATAACTACATTGAAAATAAAAACAAATTTTTAGACTTTGTTTTTGTTTTCAATGTAGTTATGCGAACGAAAGAATTCATTCGCACATTGGAAATAGGCTATTATTCATAAACGAATGCTTAAGTAACGTATACATTAAAAGCGGGTTTTCCATACTAATTTCGTGCTCTAAAAATTGACTAAGCTTTTATAAATAAAATTGTCGAATATCGAATTTTGTTATTTATTTATAGGTCTTATTTTAAAAAAATAAATTAAATATGCATAAAATTTTTTGCTCAAATGAAAAATTGCATTTTGCGGGTTTTATATTAATAACAACTGGCAACGCTCATGTAAATTGTAGGAAAATTTTGAATGGCAGCCAGGGTTGTCAGATCTTTTTTGCCAAATTTAATGTCAGAAACGCCAAAGCTTTTTTTTATTAGTTTTTGACAATAAAACATATGTATATTTTTATTAAAAATATTTTTATAAATCTCCAAAAATAAATTTTTTCCGAATACATTTATTTCGACAAAAATATACAAAAGTCGCCAGGAAATGAACATTGTTTAATTTTCATTTAAAACAAAATACAAATGATTAGCTGACACAAAAAAGTACAATGTTGACTATAAAATATTAAACAAATTAATGAAACAAATATTGTATTTATATCTAAAACGGTATACATTTCAGCGGCAAGACAATTCTTTTTGTTTTTCAATACATTGTAAAGGATTTTATTGATTGATTATATTTCATATAATTCATAACTCGTAATAACGCGTCAAGAAGTTCCTATTGCATTATATATTGAAGTGAGTTTTTGTGGAGCTCATTATTAATAAAACTCTTTCAACACAGGCATTAGCAGTTGAAATTACATGCATATAAAGACAGTCAAAGCAAGTTCTTTGAAATGGTACGTACCGGACGTATAGCTATAACATTTTAGCCAAAACTGATTTAAATTAAATGGAATACCATCGTTGAAATAATCTTTCCAAATAACAAACGGAAAATTTGTCCATGAGTCTCAAAACAAATTTATGGCTTATCAAATAGAAAACAAAATCGACATATATCTAATAAGCCTCAAAAAAATCGCCATGTCGGCAAAAAGCTTGAAAATCGCCGTTTGTCGAGAAATTGTTATACACGACAACCCTGATTGTATTATGAAAATGTGTAAAGCAATGTGGCAATGAGTAACAGAAACAGCTCACAAGAATAAAAATACAAAAAGACCAAAGGTGAACTAACTGACAAAAAAAGACCCAAAGTGAACTGACAAAAAAAGACACTGACCCAAAATGAACTAAGTGAACTAAAACGTACGGTGATACAAAAAGACCGGTCATCGTTCATCTGACTGAATAGTTCAATTGAACTAGTTCGTTCATGAACTACACAGCTCTATTCGTTATTGTTAAAATTATTAAATTTTCTTCGCCAACGTCACCGAATTCGCCTTCTTCGTAAACGTAATCCTCACAATTTTTACCTAGTACATCCAGTCCCAAGTCGAACTCATCACCGTCGAAGGTATTTAATTTTAAATAAAGTAGAATTTGATCGCAATATAATAGATTTGCATGAGAATAAAATTCAAGAAAATCAAACTGCTGGATTGACATCAAGCCTTTACCCATCCAACTGTAGAATGGCGGCTAGTCTTGTACCTTTACCGCCTACGAACTGGTGTTACACACAGATGAAAGTGGTTCGATTTAGTTACATGTGGACCATAAATAATTTTAGTTTTTGTCCTGAGGAAATGGGTCAACGTTTTAATTCCTCCACATTCTCTGCCGGTCCTAATGACAAATTAAAATGGTGTTTACTTGTTTATCCAAGAGGTACATGTATACTGGCTAAAGATTATGTATCCTTATTTTTATTATTAGATTCCGGCGGTGAATCAGTTAGAGCCAAATATAAATTTTCAATATTAAATGCTAAACGAGAAGAAACTAATGTCATGCACCATAACGACTTAGAATTTTTTTCACCACAAAAAAGTCAAGGTTACCACAATTTCATTAAACGAGACTTTCTACTGGACGAGGCAAATGGTCTATTACCCGATGACACATTGACAATATTCTGCGAAGTTAATATTCTGGACGATAGAGTTAATATTTCTCGTCAATCAATTATACAATTCAAAGAATGTAAATTGAGCGAAGATTTTGGTAATCTCTTTGATAATGAAAAATTTTGCGACGTAACGTTAGCCGTGGGTGAACGTGAATTCCAAGCACATAAAGCTATATTTGCAGCTCGCAGTGATGTATTTGCTACCATGTTTGAAGATGAAATGGAAGAGCGTCAATTAAATCGTATCACCATAACGGATATGGATCATGAAGTTTTAAAGGAAATGTTACATTTTATTTATACTGGGAAAGCGCCAAATTTAGTAAAAATGGCAGATGATCTCTTAGCAGCAGCTTATAAGTACACTTTGGAATACCTGAAAGAAATGTGCAGAAAGGAGCAGCTGAAACTTTAATATTAGCCGATCTCCATAGTGCGGATCAATTAAAAGCACAAACGATAGATTTTATAAATGCGAATGCCACCGATGTTATTGGAACTCAAGGCTGGCAAAAGATTATCACAACACATTCACATTTAATTGCTGAGGCATTTCGAGCGATTGCAACACAGCCACCGATCGAAGAATCATCCAGGAAAGGGCTGAAAATTTAGTTTTAGCAATAAAATCAACAACAAATATACACACTTATGTATAGATAATTATCATAACAATAAAATTAATGATAAGTATTACAAGATCAAAAACATTTAATTATAATTATGATTATGTTAAGCTTCGTACGCACTGTGGTCAGTTCTTACAATAATGAAAGGTCTGGCCATGTGCTGATAATCTGGCGTGTTCTGAAAATCACTTTTTTGAAAGTGATTTGAAATCACAAGAAAGGTGTTCTGGACAAAAGCTTTTTTCATAATTGTGATTTAAAACCGGTCAGCTAAGCGGCAGCCGATTTAAAATTACTTGCTTATTTTTTCCCACCATTTTAAACCCAGTTAAAACTTTTGGGGTTTTTAAAACACCCTTATTTGACAATTGTGATTTTAAAATCACAAGTGAGTTGAAATCTTGTGATTTTTAGAACATGCTTGAATATACTGCCAATGAAAAATTGCCACTAAAAGTAAATTGTCAGTTCAGACGATTGAAAGAAAACCGTACAGTTTCATTGGCAGACAACTGTCGGACAATAAATTCATCTGCCACCAAAAATTATCAGTTCACACGGTTGTCAGATAATTGCATGGCAATAATTGCCAGAGCTGTTTTTAAACAATGAAAATGAAAATTGGGCTTATTTTTATAAATTAAAAATATGAAAATATTGTTATTGAAGGCAAAAAGTAATAGGAAGGATTTTTACATTTTTATGTTGTTTTAAATATGAAGGTTTCATCGATTTTCATTAAAATTGATTTTAATTTTGCAAAATTAAACTTTTTTTGTTTGTTTTTTTTCTAAATATATACTCATGCTTATCAGGGATGGAAACTATGGCGCAGTTGTACTTTTTTTTGATAGTCATCGTCCAAACTTGCAATTTTTGTTGCTGCAGTTTTTTAAAATTCTGCTTTGAAATTTCATTAGCGTCCAGATGATGAAATTATAATTTTGCTATTTTTGTATTTGTCTGCCGTCTTTCACTTACTCCTTTTTATATTTTCTATATAAATACAAATACACCTACATAAACTCATAAACTCAAGATTTGCTGCAACAAATATTCCATATAATTAACCATAGGTCCCATATATACATATAAACCTCCCATCCTTAAATCACTTATTTATTTTTTTTTTATTTAATTGAAGTCTATGGACAAATTCCTTACAGACTATCTTAGTGTAGTATTCATTTAAAAATAATATGACCTTGCTTTTTATTATGTTAATGCTTAGAGAAAAGTCGATAAAGTTATACATTTCATTAAAAAAGCTGCATATTTTTCTTAGTGGATCTGATATAGCAAAGTTAGTTCGGCATGTCCTGACATATAGAAGTGAGCGCTGAGGAATATTAAAAGTAACGTTACTTAATAAAACTTTAGAATGTGTGCTAGCATTTATAAGACTGAACATAAAATATATATTAAGCATCATTTAAAGTTGGTAAATTAATTTCAGCTAGTCTTGTTGAGTATGAAGGTAGTACCAGGCGTCCTCTATAATTATTTCTTAAGCAGAAAATAAGAAATTGTTTTTGAACTGATTTGATATGATCATGGTGGATATTATAGAACGGGTCCCAAATTATGCTGCCATATTCTAAAATTGGTCAAACGAGCGAAGTAAAAAGGCTTTTTGTGGTTGAGGGTTCATTAAATTCCTTTGCCCATCTTTTAATAAAAGCCAGGACGCTGCGTGATTTATTTACAGTCATCGTTATATGTTGAATAAAATTAAGTTAAAGGCAAAAAAATCTCATATAGATGAAGATATCTCAATAATATTCGTCAAAAAGAACTTTTACATCCATCTTAACCTCAATACATAATTTTGTTCTGATGGATCCATGATCGCCCATGGGTCCCATATAAGGTTCAATTACAAAAATTTATTTTTAAGTTCTGCGGTGTAGGGTATCGTATATTCGGCACTGGCCGAGTATACTTTCTTACTTGTTTTTATTGTTTTTCTTCTCTAGTCGTTTTCCTATTGTATTAACAAAAAAAAAAAAATAGTATTTTTTAAGGAATTTTAATTGTTTTTTTTTTTTTGTTATAATAGCTCCTCATAAAACGTACTTTAACTTCCTCATTTCTCAATCGATTTCAACAAATGACGTCTCATTTTACTCAGAAAAATACTGTCTTTAATATATTTGTTGTCTTTAAACTAAATTCGGAAAAAAGTCTCGTAGAAATTTTAAAAGTTTAAAAAAAATTAAAAATTTTCCATATAATTGAAAAAATCTTTTCATATTTGTGTAATATTGTATGAGAAGTATATATATTTAAAAATAACAATTAATTTGCTTTCCAAAATAAAAAAGTTATAAATGTTTAAAAGTAGCAGCCTCAAAAAAATTTCTTTGGTCCATAACTCGGGAATTTTGAGGTATATTGAAACTTTTAAAACCGGTTTTGTAATACACTCATCTAGACCTTTAACATACACTAGGTCACTTTGAAAGTGCTTGCAAAGAAGGAAATTTTGTAGCATCGTGTAATTAATAAATATATAATACATATTTTTTTAATAAATACATTTCATGTATTAATTAAAACGTAATCTGTCAAATAATTATATTAGTTATTTCAATAGTTTAAAGGGATCTTATAAAATAATCTTTTAGAAGAATAATTTGCCTTAAATATTTAGGATTTAAATGATTCTTTTCTTTAGTTTTGATAAAACTTAATGTGGAAAAATTCTTTCACTTATCGTAGATGTTGCAAAAATCGAAAGCAGCCCATAATACAGAATATCCAACTGCTCAGTTCTTTTCCTGGATTTCTCTAAACATATAAAATCTTTCATTATACCATTAGAGTCCTGTTTTAATTTTTTAAAATTTTTAACACTTCTAATTGTTTCGGTTAATTCTGTTAAAAGATTGATATGAAAAGATATGAGACAAACAACTGAACACATAGATATAAAAAGTACGTGAAACTAAAAGCTGTTGTTGTTATTTTAAATGAAGATCACTCTTAACACATTCCTTTTGAATATGGGACGAAATAAATAATTAAAAACACAAAAAAAATATATTATAATACTACAAAAAGTGAAAAATTTTGTTACATCGGTTAATCGGTTAATCGACTAAAATAAGCCGGTTTAATCGTTAATCGAAAAAGGCCAATTCTAAGTTAACCGGTCAGTTAATAGGGTAGTAATTAATCGTAGTAATTAATGAATGAATGAAGGTAGTAATTAATGAATACTCTAGTATTTTGTAAATGGTTAGGATTGGAATAACATTTCATATGGAAATTAAGGACTTGCTTTCAAGTTTTGGATTTGGGATCTATTGGCATTTTAGGAGAGCCACCATAGGTTCCCATATGAGGGCACCTACGGCATACCAAGATTTAAAGACGATCTATAATTCTTAATTTAAGCCCGATTTTTAAATGTTTTATTAATGAAATCTTCCAGTCGAGCTCTACAAAAAGCTTGAAAGCCACTCAGTCGGACGGAAGGACATCGTCGGATCGACTCAGAAAGTGATACTGAGTCGATCGGTATACCAAAAGGTGGGCTTAGGAGCAATATTTTCGAGTGTTACAAACATCAGCAAAAACGCATAATACCCCCTCCACTGTAGTGGTTTGGGTATAAAAAATGATGTAAAAAACTGTACATTTTATATAAAAATGTGCTGTAGACTAAATAGTGCTGGTTTAATTTAATGTTATTGAATTCTTAATTGTTGTACATACGTAGGGTTCCAATCCGTCCACTTTTCCGCGGACACAACCATCTTTTTTTTCTAAGGCTTCCAGGGCACTTCTCTTTTTTTTTTTAGCAAGTGTCGGAGGTTTTTCGACTTTACACTGCAGTTATACGTTCAAGTTTTTCTTGATATCTAGACTTTAACATATACTGTGTGTCAAAATTTACAAAAATTTTAAGCTGTGATGTAGGGTGTTTCAAGATGTCATCAAGAAAACAATTTATAGAGATAAATGAAACATTTTCTCACTAACTTTGAAAGCAGTTGTTTACTAGAACGTCAGTTCTTGAATCTGAACTTGAAAGGAAATTTTAAACGCAAGTTCCCAGTAACCAGAGAAATACTCTAAAATGTATTGCCAAACGTATTGCCTGGATGAAACATATTATTGCGGCAATAATCGATTTTATATTGCGGAAGATACTTCATTCGGAAAGAAATGTATTTCGATGGCAATACTCCTAAGAAAAACGATAGATGATAAACTAGCAATATCCCTATATAACCACTTATTAGAAAATATAAAGATATCGCCAAAACATCATTACAATTTTAAAAACAAGATTTTACATTTTGAAAAATATTCAGTTATATGCAAATAAGCAAAGATTTTTATTTAAAATTAGATTGTTAATTATATACACATACATATAATATAATTTATAACTAAACATAAGTAACATAATATTATTCACCCCTTGTATAAAAGCCAACTCATGTCGACGGCACCGGAATAGTTATTATATTTTCTGAGTCGTTATTAACAATAATCGATTACTATTGACAGTCACTTGATATCTTCTTAGTCGCTTTTAAGTCGACGTCGAGTAGAATTGTCTCTGTTTTAATCGACAGGAAATTTTGCGTCGACTCAAATGAAAGTTAAAGAAGTTTTAAGTAGAACGTAATCATATTGATTAAATACGTTAAAATAAAAAATGCAAATTTAAAAGAAGTTATGGGCACAAATTTTATTAGTAAATTAAACGCGGAAATTCTGAAAAGTTTGCTAAAATAGCGAAAATTCGCGAAAATTTTTAATTTAAGACAATTGCCTCAAAGAGCAAAAAAAACTACGCGAAACTGAGAAAATTTGGAAAAGTTTGTAAAAATAGAGAGAAATTGGCAAAAATTTGCTATCAGCGGCATGATAGAAAAGTTTAATAATTATTAAAAATCGTTAAAGCTATAAAAAATCAGAAAACTTCCATAAAAAAATAGCTCTTTTCGTGAATATGGCAAAAATTCGCGAAAAATTCAAAATCGGAAACACAGTCTTAAATTAATTGCAAACCGCTAAATCGGTAAAAAAAACAAAATGTAGGAGAAAGCATAAATAGCGTTAAAAAATTATCTCTAATGATTGGGATTTTTTTTGTCAGGTATTCGATAACTAGTCGACTTCGACACAATTTTCTCATAAAATACCAAATTAACTTCGAAGTGATGTAGTCGTCGACTTGATGTGACGACTACATCACTTAAAACTTAATGTCGACGTCGCACACTGGTTCATATTTTGAGAAGGCGGCCAAAACTATTTTTTTTATGTTCTCCGATTTTGAAATTTTTTTATTCATGTGAAAGTAAATACTAGTGAACCTAGGGAACCAAAAAATTTCAACCCTATTTCAACTATTTCATTGAGAACAGACAGGGTGGTCCAAAATGGACTTTCTCAGTATTTGGTTATAGTTTTGAATTTCTGAGTAAACTTTTGAAGTTGAAATGCTCATAACTTTTTTGTTTTTTAAGATTTGACAGAATTTCAGAATTTTGACAGAATAAGTTTTGTGTATTAGTTTATCTTATTAGCTATACGTGGTTTAAAGCATTAAACTCTGCGACCTGTAGAACTTTTTAATTTTTATTTTTTTTTATGTCAAAATTTCCCGGAAATTTCCTATTTTATAGAACATAAGTCCTGCCCGTCAAAACGCGTCAAAAAAAAAATCTATACTCTCTTGTAGTCCAGAATCTAACCTACATTTCTAAACCCCATTGTACACACATCTGGATACGATCTTGCGAACTACAGCAATTTCTGTGACCCAAGGTAAGATATTCGGTTCAAAAAATAAGTCCTGCAAGGAAACATTACTGAAATTAAAGAAGGTGAATCTTAAAGAATTTTCGACAAATAAAGCAGGCCACATAAATTATCTAGCACGTCAGGTTATCAATTAATTTGGAGAAGGTAAAGGTATTGCCATTGTTATGAACTTATTGTGGGTGAACGGATGCTGCAAAACGAATAGGCGACATAAATAGACTAACACGTTAGATTTCTGAGTAAGTTAAAAGGTTAAACATTAGTAAATAGCCGCAACATAAACTATATAGTTTAATTACCTGAAAATTGCAACTTAATTTAAAAAAAATGGAAGAGCAGTTATATTTTACGTGAAAATTACCTACATCCCAGCTAGCATAGGCTGTTTGTTAGACGATTATGTTCAATATACAACTCCTAAAAGAGTCTTCTGATGATGATATGACGAGTAACAATAACAACAATATCTACATTTTAATTTTTTTATTACTTTATTATAAATTTTTTGAAACGCTCGTCTTTTAATCTTGGAATGTTTAATATGCAAGTCGTAAATAAATCTTGTAATGATTAATGGAAGAGCACAAAAACAACAATGTTACACTTTGTTTATTATTATTTAATTGATTTGGAACATTCGCAGTTAAAGTCTTAATATGTTTAATTAACGATGATTTAAATTATTAGCTAAAACAATCTTTTCATTCTTGTTTTCTTATAAAAAAAATTTATCGATGTGGCCTATTTTGGGAACCTGATATGCCCATAGACCTCGAATCCACAACTCAAACTAGGATTCAAGTCCTTAACTGGCATGCGAAGTTTTATTTAAATCGGATTTTATTCTTAAATTTTCATAAACCTTTTTTTAAGGGTTTGAATTTAAAACGTACAGGCGGTGATTTTTGTGTTTAAAAAAAGTTAAAATTAAAATACCTAAAAATAATTAAAAAGTGAAGTAATTTTGTTTTAAATTAAGAACTAAGATTAAAAAATTGCAGGTGGGTTGAAGTGTATTATTTAAGTTATAAATAACAATGTTGTCATCGCAAGCCATAAATATGAGAAGCAAACGTGAGGCTTCGCGTATCATAAATAGTATTTTTAAAAGAAATAAAATTGATGGTGACAGCAACCAACAACAAACAGAACAAAACAGTGGGAGTGCAGAACAAGAGGAATGCTTTCAACAAGCTGATTCAGAACAAAATAATAATAAAATGGAACAGTTCATTGTTGAGGAGAATGCAGAATCAACGTGTGATGAAGTTTTTGATGAAGCTTCAGCAGATACAAATGAGGGACAATCCATTATAGATGTAATAAGTGATACAAATACTTTGCGGCAGCGTTTATCTAATTGGGCAATAAAACATTTAATTACCACAACGGCAGTAAATGATCTTCTCAACATTTTGAGAGATCATGATATTTGCCTACCAAAGGATGTTCGGACGCTTAAAAAAACGCCAAAAGATGTGATTGCCAAACAAATGGGCGAAGGTTTGTATATTCACTACGGGGTAAAAGATGCTCTAACAGATTACCTTCGCTCAAACTATTTTGACTCGCAAGTGATTGTGCTGGACTTTAATGTAGATGGTTTACCATTGTGTAAGTGCTCTAAAAAGCAAGTGTGGCCAATTTTATGTAGTGTCAGAAGTTCATCAGAAGTGCTTTTAGTAGGTGCCTATGAGGGGTTTTCAAAACCAAAAAGCGCAGACGAGTTTGTAATGGAGACTGTGGAAGAACTAACTGATTTGGTTGCAAATGGATTAGAGTTCTGTAATAAGCACTTGACCTTTAAAATTGGATGTTTTGTAATGGATGCACCAGCACGTTCATTCATTCTAGGAACAAAAGGTCACACAGGATATTATTCATATACAAGATGTACACAAAAAGGTGAAATGTTTGAACATCGTCTAGTTTTCCCTCTAATGTCTCTGAATTTACGATCCAATGTATCATTTCGAAGCCGTTCTCAACCAGAGCATCACAACGTTCAAAAAACTACAACAATTGAACAATTACCAATTGATATGATTCAGCAATTTTCCTTAGATTTCATGCACATTGTTTGCATTGGCGTCGCACAGTGGCGCCCGTAGAGCAAGCGAGGTTGCAAAAATCAAAATTTTCATGAGTGCCGACGAAGTTTTGAATAAACCCATATTATAGGAAACTTTTCAACGATTTCAAATATGCCACTCTTAATAATATCACATTTTTAGTTTAGAAGATATAACCGTTCAAAGTTGACCGACTTTCGGTTTTCAAAAAAACACACAATTTTTAGTCAATTTGTTGCGATTTCAGGTGTAATATCACGAAAAATAGGTAACGAATCGCCTTATTTTTTATTTGTATTGATTGATGTATTTATTAAATGTATAATGATAAAAAAAAAATTAACTGTTTGCTTTGTGTTTCTCCTGGTAAATCACTATTTAAAAACTATCCGTTTTTTCACTATTTTTCAACTTTGACGGAAAATAAAAAAAAACTATATTTTTCTATATTTGCCATATTTGCAAAACCTGTTCTTTGATTATTTCTTTACATAATTCAAAAGGTTTTATCTGCCCGTACGTGCCCGTTTGGCTTCTAGAGGTAAAAAAGTTTAAAAAGACATGGTTGCAGAAATTGTATGGCGTCCATCCCTTATATGTTTTGACTGACAGTAGTTTGATCTAATAGTTTGAAAAAAACTACTCATTGAAATTAGCAGGTACGTACCTCACATAAACAATACTTCGGCGTACAAATGGTCAGGAACAATATGGACTTATGGTCCCTACAGGTAGGCACAAATCTTATTTGGACACGTGCATAATATCAAAATTGCATTATTCAGCCTAAATCCATATGTATGCAGGGAACAGGTAAATTTTTAGGCATAGTAGCATAAGCCTATGTATTGCAAAATAAGCATAATGCCTGGATAGTCTACGCCTGAAAGTTGGCGCAACAATTACTGAAACCATTAAACAATTTAAGTATTGAAAACATGGCGTTGAACAATTTAAAATTATTTGAACTGTTTATAAAGTCAACCACACCAAAGTTTTTCACGGAAGTGAAAATTCTTCCTGAGAAGTTGACATTGATCAGCAAATGGGGCTGCGATGGATCATCCGGACAAAGCGTTTATAAGCAAAGGATATCTTTCGATGACGCTACAATATCGGACGGAAATATGTTTATGGCATCTGTTGTTCCTTTGCGGCTAAAATCGGATGATTCCCTACACTGGAAAAATCCACGTCCGTCATCAGTGCATTATTGCCGACCAATAATGTTTCAGTTTGCAAGGGAATCGGCAGAACTCATAAGGACTACGGTGAAGGACATTGAAGAACAAATAAGCAAGATTAAGCCTACAAAGCTGCAAATTGGAGAAGGAAAATATATTGAATGCAATTACGAGTTCCACCTGACCATGGTTGACGGAAAAGTCGTAAACGAACTGACAGGAACAACCTCAACAATGTCATGCCCGATTTGCAAAAAGAGTCAGAAGAACTTTTTTCAATTCAATTCAATTTATTTCATATATAATATGTTACATCTCAATTTTATATAATTAGTTGTAAAGAGTTTAAGATTAGTATCTTTTTCTGCTTAATTATAATATATTTCAATTAGTTTTCATAGACAGAATTATATTGGAGGTAAAAATTTAGCAAAAACCTATCTAAACCCCTTTTTTCGTATTATTTTTATATTTTTTTTATCGATTTTATATTATTATTTGTCAGAAGAACTTTGGTAATTTAAACGATTCTACAAATGAGGAGAATTACGAATATGGAATGTCACCATTGCACGCAAGGATAAGGTGTATGGAATTCTTGCTAAAACTGGCATATACCCTACCACAAGAGGAGGAAAACTTCGATGAAAATACATCAATAAAGGATAAGGAAAAGATCAGAAAGAAGCAAATACAGGATGGTTTTTTTGAAACAAGTTGGACTAAAAGTAGACTGTCCCAAGCACGGATACGGTAACTCTAACGATGGAAACACTTCTAGGAGATTTTTTGAAAATGATGAGGCAGTAACTAGAATCATTGGAATTGACAATCAAATCGTGAAAAGATTGGGAACGATCTTGGATGTTTTAAACTGCAAAGAAAATGTCAATTCTACAAAATATGGAGAATATGCGTCGAAAACTGCATCTCTTTTAGCAGAAATGTATCCACAGAAGAAGTTGACCCCGACCGTCCATAAAATATTGGCGCATGGCAAAGATATAATTGAGTACCAGCCTTTGCCAATTGGAGAGCTTTCTGAAGAAGCACAGGAGTCTCTTAACAAATTTTATAAAAAATATAGATTGCAGAACACATTCAAAGCATCAAGGGTAAGGCAAAATAAGGACCTCTTCAACATGTTGGCAGCATCTTCCGATCCACTTATTTCTTCCCTGCGGCATGTGAAGTCACGAATAGAGTTACAAAATAATTATAGTTTAGAAATTGTTAGTCTTTTAGATATACCTTCTCTTACGAATTGTGATGAATATTTTACAGAAAATTGAAAAAATAAATTTAAAAAAATAAATAATTTTTTTTTTAATTTGTTGGGTAATAATTTAAAACATAAAACCCTTAAGAAAAAAAATAAAAACAATCTAAAAATGTAAAAATAATTTTTTTTAGTTACCATAAAATTGATTTTTCTACTAATTTTAACTTTGATAACCCATAAGTAGGCCCCTACAAAGCGTAGCACCCTTTCCAAGCGCTCATTTCATAGGCTGAACAGTTATCTATCATATGCTGTTTAAACTGTTCAATTATCTTATTCGGTTCAAAAGATATGATTTTTGCAACGAAAAAACTCAAATGGCGCCACTGTGCCACGGTGAAATTGATTCAAGATTTTTACTGCAATGATGACAACAGCCGCGCCTGCCCAGGTACACGTGACTATGTTATCACACGTGAAGATAAAGAAAAAGTACACAAGCAGCGCAGATTATTATTATGTAATCTATCCGAAGCATACCATCAGTTCAATGAGAAATACCCAGCAGAAAAAGTGGGATTTTCTAAGTTTGCCATCCTACGACCAAAAGAATGCGTGCTGGCATTAGACAGGCACGGAACGCATTCAGTCTGCGTTTGCATGTTTCATCAAAACATCAAATTAATTTTCTTTCCATGCAAGAAATTGAAAGTATTTGACGGTGAAATTGAAACATATAGGGACCTCCTGTCGAAGTCGTTGTGCGCATTCCCCACGGAAAATTGTCATCTGTCCAAATGCGACAATTGTCCGAAGATTGACGAGCTAGAGCAATATTTGGCGGAAAAGTTTGAACAGCTGTTAATTCAGGAGGTGCATTTCAAACAGTGGATAATTAGCAGCGGCAGATGTTCCCTTGAGACCGTGGTAAAGCAGATTCCGGAATTCATCGAGGAATTCGGATTCAAGTTGAATGAACTGAAGGCGCACCATTTCATATCCGAGATGCAATCGAAATTTCTAAAGGAAAGTAAGGAGAAATTAGCCCAAAATGAATTCATTGTGATAAGCGACTTTGCCGAGAATTACACTTTTCTCGTTCAGGATGAAATTCAGGCTTATCACTGGGCAAACGACCAGTGCACGGTGCATCCTTTTTGCATTTATTTCAAAAACGAAGATAACGAACTACAGACCGTAAGCCTTGTTGTTGTCGCGGAGAGTTTAGCTCATAATTATGTGTCCGTTTATTTATTTCAAATGAAACTGTTTGAATTCTTAAGATCAAAATTCGATGCAATCGACAAAGTAACGTTTTTCTCAGACGGCGCGGCTTCTCAGTACAAGAATAAAAAAAATTTTTACAATCTTTGCATAATTGAAGAAGAACAAAACTGCAAGGTCGAGTGGCACTTTTTCGCGACGTCCCACGGTAAGGGCCCATGCGATGCGTTAGGGGGAACCCTAAAACGCATGGCGACTAAGGCAAGTTTGCAAAGGCCATATACTGACCAGATCTTAAATGTACAACATTTGTTTTCGTGGATTCAAAGCAAGGAAATTGCCATTAACACAGTTTTATGCACTCAAAAAGAACACGATGCCATGGAGCGACGAATTCAAAACAGATATAATAATGTCAAAACTATAACTGGAACGCAAAAGTTTCATTGCTTCATACCAAATATTTCTGATATGTCAATTAATGTAAAGCGGTACTCTTCGTCTGCCGACGTGCTAAATTTAAAGTTACTTTAATTTTATAATGATGCCAAGACAATTGAAATTTTTAATAAATATTGTAATTAAGTATAAGCAGCAAAATAAGAAAGATTTTTTCTTCATAAATGTATTTTTAACTGTAAAATAATTTTTAAAATGTATTTTTAACAAGGTGGTCTCTTAAATGCTCTTCTCCTGTCCAAACAAGGAGTCGGGGCCCATTTTTTTATTACTGATTCTTAAAGCAAAAATTATGAGGAATCCAAAAAAAAAAATTAGCCGGAAAATTTAGGAGCTTCTGTGGAAAATCGGAAAATTTAATTTTCTTGGGAAAATTTAAAGGTAAATTTCTAAGAAAAATTAGGAAAATTTTATTTTTCAATTAAAGCCTGATTCAATACCTTTCCAACGAGCTATCACTCGTTGCGATCGCTTTAGTAGTTTTTTAAAACAACTTTCAATGAGGTCCCTTATGAAGAATTCTTCAATTTTGTCACATGACAGTGGTGTACACCACCACTAAGCCAGTCACTATAAAAAAAAAAAAAATATGTAGGTACATTATTTTTTGCTGGGCAATCGATTGAGACTATTTATTTTAAAATCGGAGAGGGGTCGTCCAAAAGGTGATCGCTTTCATATGGAATTCTTCTTCTTTTATTTATATTAATAAAAATTCAGTTGCATACAAAAGAATATGTTTCTTATTTAGCAATAAGGAGGGCAATGTTCCTCTGGAAATATTTAAAACAACCAATGAAGTAATGTCTGACAAAAAGTTGTTTATAAGAATTTTTATACACCCCAAAAGTAAAATTTGTATTGCCCCAAAAAGCTCTTCTTATAACAAAAACTTGCAATTTTGTTCAAATCGATGCATCCGTTTAAAAGTCATGTAGTTATTTCCAGTTTTGCGCCAAAAATCTATTTCATTTTTTACAACAAACACCCATTTGCATTCTGTGAGGACGTAGATGCGCAGAAAAATTTTTTTCCTGAACGATATTTGAAAAATTGACATTTTAAAATAACCGGCTTAGGCAAAACTAAAATAACCGGCTGAAACCGGTCGAATAATAACCATTCGATCTTCCTAGCAGACAACCAAGCAAATTCAACAAATTTTTGTGTGAAAAAATCTTTGTACATTAAAATAAACCTGTTACAATACCTTTCCATTCAACAGTACAAAATTTGTACCATCAATTTGACAGACCACAATAAGATCCACAAATAAAGTAGTTTAGACGTACTAAATCACATAAACAAAGTAAAACGGTCTTGTTGATGTACATAATTTGTATTATGTAAAGAAAACCAATCGTTTCATTATATGAAATTTGCTGTATTATTAATTTTGAATCCATACTATTCGTTTTTATCGTTTTTATTTTTTTTGTAAAGTTTTGTATAGAATTAATGAATTAAAAAAAAAAAAATAATTATCTGGTGCAAATGAATACAAAAAAATTTGTTTATATGTATATTTTTTTATACCCTCCACCACCACTGTGGTGAATGAGGGTATACTAAGTTTGTCATTCCGTGTGAAATTTTTTATTAAACATCTAAGAGCCCATAAAGTATATATATTCTGGCTCCTTGGGTAATTCTAAGTTGATTTAGCCATGTCCGTCTGTCTGTCCGTCTGTTGAAAACACGCTCACTTTTGAAAAACGCAAAAGAAAAGAACAAACTTGGTCTCAAATTGCTTGTAGTTATCCTAAGCAGTTTGAGATTGAAATCCAGCAACATCGGTTCAGGAGGATCAGAACTATGAATCAAAATGTGGAACCACCACCCTGAAAAAATTGATAATTTTGATACAAAAACTAACATAAATGGTTTATTAATGCACGGAATGACATAAAATTTTGCTCGAATTTGGCTTGTACGACTGCAAATCATACTGGTAAATTTCGTGACGATCGGTTGATAATTTACCATAGGCCCCATATAAACCCATCTCGAGGAAAACAGTTTAGTACGCCTAAAACCGCAAAAAAAACGCTAGCATTCTTAAATTTTGTACGTCACTGTTTTATAGGACCAGAAATTAAACTGTAAAATTTTTTGAAGATCGGTCCATAATTTACTCTAGTCCCCATATACACCCTACTACCGGAAAACAGTTTAGTACGCTTAAAACCGTAATAAATGACGCTATCATACTTAAGTTTGGTACGTCACAGTTTTATAGGAGCTGAAATCACCCTGTATAATTTTTTGAAGATCGGTCAATAATTTTCACTAGGCCCCATATAAACCCTACTCCCGTAAAACAGTTTAGTACGCCTAAAACCGTAATAAATAATGCTATCATAAATTAATTCGGTACGGTAAAGTTTTGTAGGACTGGAAATTACACTGCCAAATTTCGTGAAGATCGGTCCATAATTAACCCATAAAACAGTTTATTACGCCTAAAACCGTAATCAATAACGCTATCATACTAAAATTTGGTACGTCAGTTTTATAGGACCAGAAATCACCCTGTAAAATATTTAGAAGATCCGTCCATAATTTACAATAGGCCCCCTATAAACCCTACTCCCGGAAAACAGTTTATTGCTCCTAAAACCAAACAAAGCCCACTTTTTTCGCCTCAAACGATAACAGATATAGATATTGCGGTAAAATTCCTTCCAACTTAGATTCATATGGCCAGAAAAAATATCATGCAATTTTGTGAAATCAACTGTTAACGCTAAAACTAATTACACTGCTGTATTGAAATTTATTGTAATTTATTTTTTGTAATACTAGAAATCAGTCTTCAGAATTTTGGGATGATTTGTCCATAATTTACCATAGGTCCAATACAAATAACGCTCCTAAAAATCATTTTAGTTCGGCTAAAACTGTTACGAATCATGATATTTTACTCAAGCCAGTTCAAAGTTCTAACCAGAAACGCATTAAACTTTCTTATTGGCGGTCAATAATTTAATAAAGGTTTAAACCGCAACCAATTTTAATGCTGACGTACGTTTTTGTAAAGCTCAGTTAATAATATATATGTATTTATCATATAGAGCCCACTCCTGTCGGTGAATGGTATCAAAGATTCGGAACAGCCGAATATATCACTCTAACTTGTTTATTTCTCATATTATAATGTTTCCATTAAGGCATAGAAGCAGTGTGGCCATTTTGGCATTTTTGAAGCTAAATTTAATTAAAAATTTTTATTTAGCTGCAAAATTTTCATTTAGCACTTGGCATTTTATTTAGCATTTTTGGAAAATGGTTTTTAAGCATTATTTATTTTAAAAACTTAGACGAATAGTTTTATTGATTTTGCTAAAAAAAAATTTTTAAATTATAATAAATTTTGACTAAAAATAGTTGTACTCAAAATGAAATTTCGTATGAAAATGGATAACTCTTATGTTAAGAAACATCTTACCTGTCTTGTTAAAAAAAATAGAATATTCAGGGAATACATATGGGTCATTATTTGTGAAGCGGACAACCCAATAAAAAAAATGTAGTTCGAATTCCTTTATATTTGGCAGAACTGTAGTTTGCCAATCAGTACAACACGCTGAAGTAGTTAAAAAGAACTGATGTGTTTTTTTAAAAAAATCCTTTAATACCAGATATGAGAGTCTTAGTTCTGACCTATTGAAAGCCCATATTTATAATTATGTTATATACGTTCATATGATTCAAAAAACACTTTGTCAAGCACTCAAAATTATAAAAGTTATACTCATATTTTTCATTACCTACTTGTGTAGTGGGAAAGGATTTCACAAAAAACTCTTCTGAGAACTAGGAATTTTCATATTAATCTATTGCACGTGCGCATTTAATGATTTTATTACCTACCAGTATAGTAAAGGTAGTAATGGATTTAAAAGGTAATAAAATGTATTAAAAAAAAATTAAATTTATAATTTTGCATATATTCATAAATTTGCATAACTTTTAAACTTATGAAGAGCACATAATAAAAGTTGTACAATAGAATAAGTACGTTGCAGGCTTATTTCGCTAAAAAGCAAATTAAAAAATTAGGTCGAAGTTAGAAAAAATAGGTTTGCTGAAGATCTGGCCTAAGCAACCAGTGAAATGCGCACACCCAAAGAAAAAATATGTTTAAAAATGGTCACCTCACACAAAACTATTTTAAAAGAAAAATTTTAAACATATTATGTTAAATTTAACCATATTATAGTCATCGACAACCATATTATGGTTAAATGGGTCATCCATCAAGAAGGCGCAACCATATTATGGTTGCCTCCAAACACGTTTTGGTTAATAATAACTAAAACATGTTTAACACTTATAATAGTATGGTTGGTTTTCGACCATAGCATGTTGCTGTTGGAAAAAAGGAAAATACTATTGTTAATTTAAAAACAAATTATTGTCGTATTTAACCAAAACATGTTTAAAGACAACAATAATATGGTTGTGGCTTCTTGATGGAGGACCAATTTAACAAAAATATGGTTGTCGGTGACAATAATATGGTTAAATTGAACATAATATGTTTAAAAATAGTTTTGTTGGAGGTGATTGGATTTTTAAACATATTTTTTTCTGCGTGCATAGAAACCAGCTTTCCCTCAACAATAAATTTCAGTGTATTTATCAAAAATAAAAATTTGTAATTTAGCACGTCAAAAAAAAATGTATTAAAAATAAATTTGTATTCCCAAAAATAAGTTTGAGACAAATTAAAATTTCAAACTCGATCTTTCCTGTCTTTTACGGTATAACATTGCAATAACCACATGTACGAGTATAAAGAAATTTGTATAACTTTTAAACTAATACAGTCGAACTTCCATAACTCTAACTTCTCTAACTCGAATTTTCTCTATCTCAAACTAATTTTGTTGAGATACCAATAGACTTGGTCCCTGTGCCCCAATTAAAAAATATGTACCAAGTTTCAACAGCCAGACGGACGGACATCGCTACCGATCAGTATACCTAAAGGTGGATCTAGGACAAATATTTTAAGGTGTAACGTAAACGCGTAATACCCTATCCACTATTGTGGTTTGAGTAAATAATTCTGTAAAATTATCGTACGTATGAACTAACAACAAGAAAACACATTTCCAAGGCGAATTCATATATACGGTGGTGTCGATACTACAACAAGTAACAACACCAAAAACACATCAATGCATTTTTTTGTTGCTTTCGTTGATCGACATTTCTCTCTCTAACCTTGCGGCCACACGATCAACTTTTTGTTGATAGTCTTTTACATATACTGTTTGTCAAAATTTACATAAATTGAAAGCTGTGACGTAGGCTGCACGCAATTTTTAAGCAATTGACTTTCAATATGTCATCAAGAAAAGAATTTATACTGACAAACGAAAAATTTGCTCACTAAACTTCTAATCAGCTGTTAAATTGAACATAAAATTGCTAAACAAATGGATAGTTAAAATTGAGAGCAATCTCGTGATCAATTTAAAAAGTGTGAGTGTGTTAGTGAAAAAAATTAGAGTGAGAGCAAATTGAATGGAATTGAAAGACAAAAATTTATCGTGTGGCCTCCAAGTAAGTAAGAAAAAAAAGTAGCACAGCTGTGCTTTCAACGCACCCTAATAAATGAATTCGCCTTGCACATTTCTTACTAACAAAATCGCAATAGTAATTGTTTTTGTTGTTGTAATACTTATTATTAATTTTATTGTTATGATGAATATCTTTATGAATATTTGTTGACGGTTTTATTGCTAAAACCAAATTTTCAGCTTTTTACGAGTTTCCTGGATGGTTCTTCGATCGGTGGTAGTGATGCAATCGCTCTAAATGCCTCATCAAATAAATGTGAATGTGTTGTGATCTTCTTTTGCCAGCCTTGAGTTTCAATAACATCAGTGGCATGAGCTTTTATAAAATCTATCGTTTGTGCTTTCAATTGATCCGCACTATGGAAGTCGGCTAATATTAAGGTTTCAGCTGCTCCTTCGACGGAGAGGCTAACGCACAACGCTTCCTCGCACATTTCTTTCAGATATTCCAAAGCGTACTTATCTGCTGCTGCTAAGAGATCATCGGCCATTTTTACTAAATTTGGCGCTTTTCCAGTATAAATAAAACGTAATATTTCCTTTAAAACTTCATGATCCATATCCGTTATGGTGACACGATTAAATTGACGCTCTTCCATTTCATGTTCAAACATGGCAGCAAATACATCACTGCGAGCTGCCAATATAGCTTTATGTGCTTGGAATTCATGTTCACCCACGGCTAACGTTACGTCACAAAATTTCTCATTCTCAAAGAGATTACCAAAATCTTCGCTCAATTTACATTCTTTGAATTGTATAATTGATTGACGAGAAGTATTAACACTATCGTCCAGAACATTAACTTCGCAGAATATTGTCAATGTGTCTTCGGGTAATAGACCATTGGCTTCGTCCAGTAGAAAATCGCATTTAATGAAATATTGGAAACCTCGAATTGATTGTTGTGAAAACAATTCTAAGTAATTTCGGTGCATGACATTAGTTTCTTCTCTTTCAGCATTTAATATTGAAAATTTATATGTGGCTCTAACTGATTTATCGCAGGAAACTAATATTAAATATAAGGATACATAATCTTTAGCTGGTATATTTAAGCCTCTTGGATAAACACGTAAACACCATTTTAATTTGTCATTAGGACCGGCAGAGAATGTGGAGGATGTAAAATTTTCACCCATTGCCGCGACACAAAACCTAAAATTACTTATGGTCCATATGTAACTAAATTTAACCACTTTCATCTGTGTGTAACACCAGTTCGTAGGCGGTGAAGGTACAAGACTAGCCGCCATTGTACTATTGGATGTGTTAAGTTTAGATATCAATTTAGCAGTTTTAATTTGAGTTTCTTGAGATTCAATCAGTTTGATAAGATATGCGAAAAGCAATTGACACAATCAATAATAAAATTGTATGTATGTATATATATTTTTTTTTAACTAAAAATTTTAAAGAAAATGTATAATAACACTTAACACACAAAAAATATAAATAATTAAAAAAAAATTATGTACACATACATACATATATGTATTGGGTTACTATTCCAATTTGAAAAAATGAAGACGTCAACCACAAAAAACGACGACATTAACCCAAAAAAGGACAATATTTAAAACAAGTTAAAGTGCTATATTCGGCTGTGCCGAATCTTTGATACCCTCCACCGACAGGAGTTGGCTCTATATGATAAATACATATATATTATTAACTAAGCTTCACAAAAACGAGCGTTAGCATTAAAATTAGTTGCGGCTTAGACCTGAATTAAATTATTGACCGACAATAAGAAAATTTTATGCGTTTCTTGCTAGAACTTTGAACAGGCTTGAGTAAAATATCATGATTCGTAAAAGTTTCAGCCGAACTAAAATAATTTTTGGGAGGGTAATTTGTATTGGACGTATGGTAAATTATGGCCCAATCATCCGAAAATTCTGAAGACTGATTTCTAGTATTACAACAAATAAATTACAATAAATTTCAATACAGCAGTCTAATGAGTTTTAGCGTTAACAGAAAATTTCACAAACTTGCATGATATTTTTTCTGGCCATATGAATTTAAGTAAGACATTTTACCACAATATCTATATCTGTGATGGTTTAAGGCGAATTTTAATATTTTCCCAAAGTGAGCTTTATTTGGTTTTAGGCGCAATAATCTGTTTTCCGAGAGTAGGGTTTGTACGTGGCCTAGGGTAAATTATGGACCAACCTTCACGAAAATTGGCAATGTCATTTCTCGTCCTATAAAACTTTGATGAACCGAATTTAAGTATGCTAGCGTTATTGCGGTTTTAGGCGTACTAAACTGTTTTCCGGAAGTGTAAAATATGGACCGATCTTCAAAAAATGTTACATTGTGATTTCAGCTCTTATTAAACTGTGACGTACCAAATTTAAGTATGATAGCGTCATTTATTACGGTTTTTAGCGTAGTAAACTGTTTTCCGGGAGTAGGGTTTATATGGGCACTAGTGTAAATTATGGACCGATCTTCAAAAAATGTTACAGTTTAATTTCTGGTCCTATAAAACTGTGACGTACAAAATTTAAGTATGCTAGCGTTTTTTTGCGGTTTTAGGCGTACTAAACTGTTTTCCTCGAGATGGGTTTATATGGGGCCTATGGTAAATTATGAACCGATCGTCACGAAATTTACAGTCGTACAAGCCGAATTCGAGCAAAATTTTATGTCATTCCGTGCATTAATAAACCATTTATGTTAGTTTTTGTATCAAAATTATCAATTTTTTCAGGGTGGTGGTTCCACATTTTGATTCATAGTTCTGATCCTACTGAACCGATGTTGCTGGATTTCAATCCCAAACTGCTTAGGATAACTACAAGCAATTCGAGACCAAGTTTGTTCTTTTCTTTTGCGTTTTTCAAAAGTGAGCGTGTTTTCAACAGACGGACAGACAGACGGACATGGCTAAATCGACTTAGAATTACCCAAGGAGCCAGAATATATATACTTTATGGGGTCTTAGATGTATAATAAAAAAGTTTCACACGGAATGACAAACTTAGTATACCCTCATTCACCACAGTGGTGGTGGAGGGTATAATAATAAATAATGAATTTTCTGTTATATTAAAATTAAAGCAATACAAAGTTGTTGACTTCAATAAATCTCTTGTGTGTCTCAAAATGGAAACAGCAGGATCGTGTAGTCCATTTCGTTTGACATTGGCCGACTAATGTAGTATTTAAAATTAATTTAATCTTCGTTCTTCGTTCTGCATTAAGATAAGTTTTCTAATAATTTGTATATTAATATAAAGAAAAGCTACTTTTAGTTTTCAAGAATTTATTATTAAAAGACCCGTTTTTACAGTTTTTATACCGTCGATTAAATCCTATCTCTAGCTATCGGTAAGTTTTAGAAATGGTCCTAAGTTCTTTACACCACATAAAATCTAAACAGACGGGAAACAAGTTGCAACTAAAACACTTAAGCTGAGCATTAAGAAGAAGAAAAGATTAATGAGAACATAATTAATGTTGCCACATAGCGAAACGTTCGGATTTTCTAATTGTAACAGGTATGCCGCGGTAGTACCACTGTACCAACAAAGTCCAAAGTGTAACAAAAAAAAAACTACAATTGTACCATAATTTCCATCTGTGGTGCACAGTGACAACAAAACTCTTTAATTTGTTTTTTATTTAAATAAGTATGTTTTTATTGTAATTTGTTATTTAATGTTTAGGGTTTTTTCTAATTATTTAAAAACAATAAATTTGTTTGTATATTTTTGATTATATCCCCTTAAGATGATCAATAAAGATGCCTCGAAATATGTATCGGGTACAAAAATAAAAATATTAAAATTAAAATCAAAATTGTTTTTTAATTTATAATAAATGACCTCAAGCCGAACCAAATATAAGCCACAACAATAAAAAAGATCAACAATACATACTATCAGTGTGGCCATTTTGACATTTTTGCAGCTAAATTTAGCATTAAATATTTTTATTTAGCGGCAAAATTTTCATTTAGCACTTGGCATTTTATTTAGCATTTTTGGAAAATGTTTTTAGCTTTTTTTTAGCATTATTTATTTTAAAAATTTCGGCGAATAGTTTCATTGATTTTACTAAAAAGAATTTAACATTTTTTATTTTTTCAAATTTATTCTATGAGTTAAATTTCAGTGATGTATTTTATAAAAACTACAAAAAGCGTTATAAAATACATAACTGAAATTTATCTCATAGAATAAATTTGAAAAAATAAAAAATGTTGAATATAATAAAGTTGCTTATGAAAAGGAATAATTCCCAATATCTATTTGTTAAAAAAATTTTATAAATTATAATAAATTTTGCCTGAAAATAGTTGTACCCAAAATGAAATTTCGTATGAAAATGGATAATTCTTATGTTAAGAAACATCTTACCTGTCTTGGTAAAAAAAGTGAATATTCAGAGAATAATTATTAGAAATGCCCTTATTATGGTGATTGTAAATATTATTTATTAATAAATATTATTACGACATAAAAGTACACGGAAATTTAACTTTGTACTTAGATAAAAATTCAATAGTGTAAAAAATTATTTGCTCTAAACTAGAAATAAATATTTAAAAGCTTCAAATTTTCTTAAACTATAAATAAGAAAATTATCTAAAAATTTTGTATTTCATAGAAATAAATCGTTTAAAATATTAGTATTGTGGTTATTTTATTGAACTGTTAAATGGTTTTTAATACAAATTAAATTTAATTTTCATTAAATTATTTTTATGAAGACAGGAATTTTAAAACATGAAATCAATTAAAATTTTTATTGATAATTTTTCATTCTTGACTGCGCTGAGATTTGAACCCAGGCGTTCACGGATAGTTTACACAGCGAGAGCTTTAAGCGATATCATGAAAACCCTTAATTTAAAAGATGCTTCTGAAAATTAAAAATTGAAACTGACTGTTTTGTTCCAATTTTTTTATTTATTTTGTTATGGATTTTATTAATAAGAAATGTTAAAAAAGATGTGCGACTTTTATTTTCTCAAACGACTGTTTTGTGCGACTTTATTGTTATGAAACGACCTTTTGTGAGACTTTTAAAAAATTCACAAGCATCCTTTTAGAGAGATTTATTGACATTTGTATGTAAAAACCGATTATTTTTTGACCTTCCTAAAACTTCTTAAAATGTCTCGTTTAAAACATCAATTCAATAATGATTTTTATATTTTCTAGGTCCAAGTCTTACAATTCGTCTTTTTATAAAGAAAAGAAAAAAAAACTTAAATATTTTAGCTTTTACTTTAAACGAATAAATACTCCATATACATTTGATATGCTAATAATAAAAATTTATGATTTTTTTTGAAACTTCATCACGTTTTCCTTATAATTTCAATAATATTACCTTTATATTTTAGCATCATTAAGAAAAGTTTTATTAAACTAAAGAAGAAAAAAGAACTTAATTTGCATATCTATACTTTCTTTATAATGCTACCGATAAAAAGGAGCCCAGCAAAACTCTCATATAAATTTATTGCCTCAATACAAATATTAAAGTCACATTTCAATCACATGCAAATAAACCAAATTAAAAAAAAAAAATGCCCAAACTAAGAATATCATGAACTCTGGCACAAACTACTTGTTTGTTGGCATTGCACCACTCTCATACTTAAAAATATCGTATCCTTAGAAAGTTGTTGTTTCGGGATTTCAATTGTTGGCAAAATTTATTTATCTTTAAGGTAAAAATCTAAGCCGGCCTGGTCCCATCATTTCAAGCTTAAAATACAATTCATCTTGGCACAAGTGTTGTAAGCAGTAGAGGGAGAAAAGGCTTCTGTTACCACTTTAAAGTTTAAATGAACAACAACATGCGGTTTTCTGGTAGATATTTTTCAGAGTTTGCTTGATCTTCAAATGATGCAGTACGTATGGAAAAACAATGACAAAGAAGGACACGTTTCAGAAATGAAAATTTATGAAAATCATGAAGTTAAACCATAAATTTTGAATTTGGCAATTTAACGCTGTATGATGTAGTTTTTTTGAATTCTTTTTTTAAACTTTTGGCAAAAAGTAGTTGCTTGAATTTTAAATATTTGTTTGTTGTTATTTTTTTCCTCATCCGAACAATGTTCGAGTATATTTACATGTTGTTGTAGTGTTTTCTTACTTCTTGAGTCTTGACTTTGTATTTCTCTGTTTTTTGACTGCCTGCCGACCTGGCATGAATCGATCGATCGAACAATTGAAAAAACGAACTTGTCTGTTTAAAGTAGCAGAAAAACCACAAACAAATATACTTAATCCAAAAAAAGTAGTCAACAAATGATTTTTGCTAAGTCAGAGCCTTAAAGCAGTCAATTTTTTTTATAAGATAAGGGATGCTTCACTACATCTACACGCAAAGAAAAAACATGGTTGTGGTAAACATATTATGATAAGATTCATGAGTGTAGTCAACATATTACGATTATTATTGAAATCATATTATGACCAATAATATTCGTAATATAACATCATAATATTTTTCCCTTAATCCTAATTTGTTTTTATTACATCATATTATAATTTAATGTAATCATATTATTATCATGTTAATCATAATAACTTAAGAAGTAATCATATTTTTATCATGTCAATCATAATAATATGTAGATTAAGTCTAAACCCGAAAAATATTTTTAATAACGTAAAACTGTTACAGATATTTCACATCATAATATGATGCAACTTTAAACATAATATTTTGGTCGTAGGTCGCAATTATTTATAAATTATTTTATATTTAGAATTTTCATTCTTTTTCTCTAAAATAACACAAAACCATGGTCAATATTTTTGCACCATTTTCAAACAATATTAATTTATTTTAGCATTGATATTTTATTTTGTGACACTTTAAAATTTTTTTAATGTACCTACAATTTCTTTATTTTTTAATTTCTTTAAACTTAGTTTTTTAATGCATATTTTTGTTTAATTGTTTAACCGCTGAATAACAAATAATTCCACAGGCATATGTAAAACAAACGACACAACTGATGCAAAATTATTTTACAAATGGCGATAACGAAATATTGTCAGAGTAAAGATTTTTTGTTTGCATCTTAAACATATTATGAGTACACGCATAGAAAATGATCATTTTATGGCTATTAAATATCAGTAAATGGTTGTGAGGAATATAATATATTTTTAATGTTATCATTATTTAGTTGTTATAAAAATGATAATTTTTCAGTGAACCATACTTTAATTTATAATTGCGATAAACATTGACATGTTTACAGTAACTATAATATTGTTGATATTAAATAAAAGTAACAATATTTTGTGTAAGACAACAATATATTGTCACTATAAACATAATGCAGTTGCCGTAAGCATGCCCAACCATATTTTTTCTCTGCGTGTAGATGGCAGTAGACCAGAGCATATCGATGCCTTACTTTATCAACCCCGTATCTTAAAAAAATACGGTTCTTAAATTTAGGTAGCCCCAATTAAGAGTACTTTTTAAGAGGAAAAATTTGTTTAATTTTAAGGGGGAAACCGGGGTAAAATTGGCACTTTTTCTCTTTTCGATAAATTCGGTATACATACAAATTATAGCCTACATTAAAATACAGTGCACTTTTTGGGGGCCTAAATTGAGGAAAAGCTCGTACTTGGTACTCTTTTACCTTTGGTACTTTTTCACTTTTCGAACAATTTAGTATAGATATAGCATTTGGCCCAGATTAAAATATTGGTTACTTTTTATGATGTAATTGGTGCTTTTGGTACTTTTTCTCTTTTTACTAAATTTGGTATACAGAATGTATATGGTCCAGTGGCCGGAATATACAGGCCTAGACACCAGTTGCATTTCATTTGGACAGTTGAAAGTCGGTTTCTCAACAGTATCGAGTGCTCAAAACTTATATTTATGTATGTTAGGTAAGGTTAGGTTGGATCCTGTTTGAATCAATAATTAGATTAAATTAGAGAGACAAGTTTTGTCTCCAAGGGTTCTTCGGATGAACAGTTTATGTCTTCGATCTCCGAAAGCCGGACTACGACAAAAATTATGCTCCGTTGACTCTTCCTTCCTCCTCGTCACTACAACTTTTACATAGGTCATTGTAAGGGTGTTCTAGCCTTTGGGCGTGCCTCCCAATGGACCAGTGGCCAGTTATAACCGCAATAAGGTTTCTAAGGTGATGCATGGATAGTTGTAATGCCTTTTTTCATCGATGATGGATATATTTATGTATTTTTTGGCGAAAAGTAATAATTGCTATTATTTGACTTATAGAAATGGTTTAACATACAATTTGTAAAGCTGTAGAAAACTGCATAAATTTTCTGAAAATTTGTTATAGAATCAAAAGTTTTCTTTAAATCTTGCTCTAGTTTTCACATATATATGCATATATACTATATATATATGGGGGATTTCATGTCAAGTGACCCAACTTTTGAAATCAATGTCTTTCGATTTGGATGAAATTTGCACCAGGTTAGTCCTATTGTATAGTAGTTTAGACAAAAAATTTGACATTTTGGACAAATAGGTTTTCTTTCTCATCCATGAAACTTATTAGCTATTGGTGTTAGCAAAATTTGTCCGTTACAAATTATATGGCTATTTCTCTAATCTTTCGAAAATTGTTTGTTAAATTTTTTTAATTTTTTAAAAAATTTTTATTTAAATGGCTACTTTTTTTTTGCTCAATAGAAGCTTAAGGCCCTAATCATGTAAATCGCAATGCAACACAACGCCAAAGAATTACACTGAAAGCACAAACAATGTCATAAATATTTTGAAGTTTTGTTGTTGCCTCCTACAGAAATTCACATTGCGTTTTAAAATTTCTAACGCTGCATAGCTTGTGGCGTTGAAAATTTTAAAACGGTACATGAATTTCTGTAGAAAGCAACAACAAAATTACAAAATATTTATGACATTGTTTGTGCTTTCAATGTATTTCTTTAGCGTTGCGTTTTACATGATTGGGGCCTAAGTCTTTTCCTTTAAGGTAGTTCTGGTCACTTAGTGGGCTGCGAGTGTATAAAAAAAATGTATAAAAAAAATAATCTCTAACTCAAGACTAGAGGTTTTCATTTTTTAGCATATGTACTATTTTGAATTTTTTCCTATTTGTGTGTAAGTGTTTCTAAAACATTAAAAATAAAACTTGACATGAAATCCCCCATATATATTTATAAATATAAATTCTGTTCTTATCGTACCATTGTAAAAGGTATAGAAGATTTGACATAGTCGAATACAGCACTATTGCTTGGTGTGTTGATAAATTTATGATTTTCATTTAACTCTTTTAAGTCCCTGTACTTTAGCGATCGCAGATAAATATTGTGTATTTTTTTTTAACTTCCATCTTCAAAGCTTTTTAAAATGTGTTTAAGCAGGCCAAACTTTAAATCCTTGAGATGACGACAAAACTACTGCTGTTGCAGCTTGATGATGTTGTTTCTTCTACTGATGGCTAAAAGATGAACCAGTGTCTTTGGTAACAATTCTGTTTCTTAAAACTCATGCTTTGCATACCATGTCGTTGTTGTCGGCAGTTAGAACAAAAATTTCTTTGTACTTTTAGCTTTTGTACAATGACTTAAAGATACTTATTTTTAGAATCTTTTGAAAAAATCTCTATGAGTTTGAAATTGTTAATTTTCTTTCAAATTTAAATATATTAAAACGAATATTTTCTTTGAGTGTATTAAAAAAACATACAATATTTTTTGTTTTTGTTGCTTGTTTTTGTATAAAAAAATCTTTAAGCGTTTCTAATTTGCATGTCTTTGAGAATTTCGCTGAAATCTTTTCAAAGCCATATTGATCTTTTCACAATGAGTTTTTTGCCGATAGGCCGTAAACAAAATGCGTTTGTCCTCAATTTGGAGTGTATGCCAGTGGTGTATTGATTTTTTTTTTTTATTATTTTTTTTTTATTTGGGTTGTGTTGTTTTACGCAATACTTCTTTGTTGTTTTCTTTTGTAAGTTTTCACAGAATTTTTATTCTTAAACAAATGCAAATAATGGTTCTAAGAAATATATTTGTTTGAATTTTGTCCCAAAATAACAAAGTTACTGTTTGTATACAGCGTTTGTTTAATTAGAAACAAATATGTGTTATAAACAACTTTTAGCAAAAAAATTAAATAAACGAAATAGTCTACTTTTGCATATAACCCGTATTTATTTTTAGCTTTTTTGAAACTAAATTTTTTCCGCATATATTTAAAGTTAAAAGTTAGTTATGCTATTTTAATAATTTTTAAATAAGGCTGGTCTACTTTAAGTTTACATATAAATAATTTTAAATTCCAACTTTCAGTTTATCTCAAAAGCTTGTGGCTTGTTTAGTGAACTTTACTTTAATTGTGTACCACCACCACCTTAAATTACACAGCGTATTTTTATAACTGAAGAGAAACAAACGTTTTACTCAAATTGTATTATTATGTATTTGTGTTTAAGGCACGTTTTCAGATCAAATTACTTAAACTTTTAAGCAACCGAATACACAATAACAATTGTTTGAAAATTTAATTAAAAAAAAAAATGATCTGCACTTGTTGCAAGTTCAAAAGATTTTAAACTCAAAACCGTTTTTACAAATTGAGTTGCCAGATGGCAAGAGTTTGGTGTCTGGCCAGCCATAAATGGGAAATTGGCAGATTTATGAGATCATGGGTAATACTGCCCTAGAAGAAATGAATAACCAAAACTAAATAAGTCCCAATTTACATTATACGATTTTTGTCGTTGCGATTCTTACCTTATTGGCGAGAGGGGAGAGAGGAATTAAAAGGGGTACACAAGCGAGTGTACTCTACGATTCGTTTTGTTCATTCATTCGTAGTGTCAAATTATATGTATACACAAAAAGTTGTAACGAAAAAATCGTACAATGTAAACATAAGACCGACTTCAAAGAAGAAACGACAATAATCGCAACGACAAAAAACGTATAATGTAAATTGGGACTAAAAAGAATTTTTTTACTGAAACACTTGCAGCAATTTTACATTAAATTAATTAGTTAGAGAGAGATAGACATAATGAGTTAGAGAAAGAGACATTATGAGTTAGAGAGAGAAGCAAAATCACATGTACACAAAGTTTTGGTCACTTTTTCCATTTTATTCTTAATAAACTAATAGAAACTATAACCAATATATCAGTTAGCACTTCCGGCAATTCTAGCTAGTAAAATGACTGGTAGTCTTCTTGTAGGGTGTGTCTTGTACAGGGTGGCGCATAAGTAACTCTATGATTCAAAAAGTGAATAATTGTTTTATCATCGGTTTTTTTGTTTTGGTTTTTTTAAGAATTAATTTTCAAAACTAGAAAAATTGAGAACAAAGAACGAAAAATGTTCAATTTTATTTTGAAAGTCAGCATTTCACAGATAAAAATTACGACAAATCAATTGTCAAATTGAATACCATATTCGTCAATACAAATAATTTTTTAATTAAAAAGGCATTAACAACCTAATTTGTAAATGTAAAAATATTTTTCTTAATTCAAATTGTTGATATTAAACAAATATTTTTAATAAATGTAAGCTTGTTAATAAAATGTTTATTAACAATTATATACAATTTTTTAATACGAGTTTGTCACATTAACAACAAATGTTGTTAATAATTAGTTTTAAACCTTTTGAAAGAATAAAACGCATATAAAAATTTTTTTCTTAATCACAAACACCATAAACATTTATATCAGCATACTTATTCAGACTGAATGCACAATAAAAGGTGTGTTCATTTACAAAAAATTATTGCTTATTTTCAATAATTGTTAGTAGTAAGTGTTCACGTACTCGAAAAACTTGCAAGGAGAGAGTGGAAAAAGAGCATAAAATATTTAAGAGACAAAAAAATTTTTGAAAATTTCTGATAGTAAAATTTTTACTAGCAAGAATTATTCAACCACCTGTTCCATGTTTTTGTTTACAAAACAAAAATTATTTCCATAATTTTTAAATTAAAAGATTTTCAATAAAATGGAATATTAATATTTCTAAAATTTAAGAATAATATTCTTGCGTAAAAAGTTGAAATCAATTAAATTTATTAGGAAATAATTTCGTCTGAATATTGTCAATATATAATATACCTAACTTGCTAGTTTTTGCTTGTAAAGCGTTCGTTTACTTTTTTATTTTTTTGAGTAATTTTGAGAACAATTTTTGTAAATTTTAAATTTAATCTCTCGTTGCAAGTTTCTGCTAGTAAAGTAAATGAACACACCTAATGCCTTAACATCTGAATCTTGACACCATTATCGACTAGAATTTGAAAACTAAAATAAACGAAAGACACGTTCAAATCTCTTAACTATTCAAACAACAACTCAACTTGCAGAAGAGATTGATTCAGTTCTTTAGTAATGTGCCTATCGTTTGGTCTTTAAGAATTTTGAACCAAAATATTTGAAATTTTTTAATTTTGTATTTAAAATTTTTTTTACACGACATCAATTTTACTGTTTGTATTTATTTTTTAACTGAAACGAATGGTTTATATGACAAATATTAATTAAGAAAATTGTTAAATAAATTCGAAAAATTTTCTTTAATTACTTAATATTATTTTTTGCTATTTTTTGTGTTTGTTAATGGTCACTTGAATAAAGAAAATTCAAGAAAAATTGTTTAACATCAAATAAATCCACTTAGATTTAATTTTTATTACAAGTTACGGTTAGTGTGATTGTCATTCAATACCAGACAATGCTCGAATATTTTTTAAGGTCCGAGTTCGAAAACCATCTAGAATTGTGGTTAAAAGAAGATGGGACGACAGCTAATACAGCTCGTCCAACTGTGGCTCTCCTTGGCGAAATTTGTGCCGATCGAACTCTATCGCAATTTCCTTATTTTAACGCGTACGTCTGACTTTATGGCTCTCGAATTTTTTTCTTTGGGATTACCTAAAGGATAATGTATATGCCAATCAGCAAACGACCATTTAATAGCTTAAGGCGAATAACCGTGAAGAAGTGAAGGCGCTGGGACCTAAAACTTTAAGAAAAGTTATGGAAAATACTCTGAAAAGAGCACGTAAGGCCGAAGCATACAAGTGGCAAAAGATATTATCTTCAAAACATAATGTGAACATATTTCTAAGCTATAATCTAAATTTTAATAAATGTCAATGTTAAATAAAATCAGAAAGAAAAAAAGTTATTTATTAAATAAATCAGAACGTTACTTATGCGCCACCCTCTAAATATATGCCAATAGATATACGTCAATAAAAGCAATATGTGATGCTGGATGATTAAATTTCTGTTAACAGTACTTTTCGCTTAGTCATGGTTCAGACATGCAATTTTTGTTGCAGCAATTCTTGAGTTTATTAAGGAGAGAGGTGAGAAAATTTGGGTGGGGTACTCATCTCACCAATAAAATCAAGAGTCGCTGCAACAAAAATTGCAGGTCTGAATCATGAGTTATAGTCACATCGCTAATGCCACAGTGAGGCAAATAAAAATCATATTTATTACACTGACAGCACGGTTATGGTTTTGCAACAGAGTTGCATACTGTAAAAATAAAATAGTCAATATAATAATAAGAAATGACATCCCTAATACCAAAGACAACAATTTGTTTCAAGTGGAGAGTTGATGACAAATATCAAATGATTTAATTCTTAGTTCTTTTATATGGTGTGGGGCTTCGAAAACTAATGTGACTTTACCGCCAATTATTTGCTTTACTTTTGCCTTTGCTAGCCGCTGATAGATGGAATATATAGCAAATGTTCTTATATCGCTAAATGGACGGCTAAAGCGTTAATACTTTCTATTAAAATTAATTATAGCGGCCGAAAATAAAGATAACATGGACAATATCGCTAATGTGACTAAAAACGATATTGATTATAAACGAAAAGTACTGTAATTTAAATTCATGGAGAAAGCTTGAGTTTAACGAAAAAATTATATCGCCAGCTGTTCCAAAATAATGGTACGATCTTTTAAATTGAACCAACCAATACAAAATGAGATTGTATTGTGTAGCAGAAGTGCAATATTTTGGAGCCTGCTAGGTTTAACCCAATATCCAATACCAATAATTCAAAACTTGCAAAATTTTACACCTCTGCTGTTATAATGCGAAATATTAACAAAACGGACCATCCGTCTTTTTTAAATCTCCCATACTAAGGTAGTTAAAAATAAGGTGAGGGTAGAGGAGCATCTTTACAAAAGATCATAGGTGACTATACCTCCAATACCCTCTTTTTATTTATTTTTTGATACTTTTGGGTCGCCAGTGCTTACTTGGCCATTCCCTGTATGTACATGTCCAAAATTGTAATTATATAATTGTTATTCTTAAGTTGGATACCAAGTTTCAGCTATTAACTTAAAGGAAGAAGTTATAGATTTTTGGCCGGAATTGACCACCGTGCATTGGTGTAAATATAAGGCGTTTTATCAACATCTTTTGTGTAGTTTTTAATTACACTGTCCAGCACACAAAAAAACCATGTTCTGTCAACTGATTCTTGTAGAGGGGGACTAAAAAAAAGATATACGTATATCGGCGTTTTAAAAGTTTAAGTCTGCAACTCTTTTTATAGTATAGTATCGTGTGATACTTAGGTTTTTCATATATAGTGTCTTTAGAAGATATATTCCGAGTACTACAAGCAACATTTTGTTGGTATACATGAACCCTCTAACTCTTCAGGAAATGGGTCTTTTTGCAATAATCACCCTTAAAACAGGGATGTCTGTAGTTGAAATATTCTGCGAAAATTTTTGTCATGAAATTCTACTATAGGTCTCCGAACACACTTAAGTCGAAAATTCAACAAAAACTCTAAGGGCCATTATTACAACTTACAAATAGTTATTTTTAGGATGCAATCTGACAGATAAATAGTTTTTGGTTATTACAAGTTAACATTAACCTAAAGAGTGACTGATAAGCTAACATCAGGTTTGTCCTCATGGTAAATTTACAAGTGAACTTTAAGAACTTGAAGATGCCATATTTTCTGCTGAACATATGGTAACTTCAATGACAGTTTTATGTCGTATTAAATTATTTAAACTTTCATTAAAATTCATTAAAAATATGTCTAAACTACAGTAACATAAAACATTTTTAAAAAAGCACAAGATATAAACTTTTGTTTTCAATTAAAAAATTAAACAAAACTAAGTCGTTGCCACTACGTATTTTAAACAACCAAAAGTAGTCGGTATATACTGCAATGTTGCCACAGTATATAAATTACATTTTTTATTTTATCGGACAGTTGTAATAATGGAAAAAACTTATTGGTCACTTTATCGTTCAAGATAGCTATTGTTCACGTTAACTATCAGCAACTTTATCATTAGGTTGTAATAATGGCCCTAAGTTGGTTTAAGGGTTAATTATATACTTACGTCAACATGGCGATAAAACATCGCAGAATAATTATGTTACAACAAAACCAAAACTAAGAAAAGCAAATGAAAAACAAAAGTAAAATATATTCTGCTACAAACTCTACTGTTATACTGCACACAAGTTTTGACGCTTTAAAAACACAGCCTTTTTTAAAGTAACATTTGAGTGATTTAATAAATAAAAATTTTGCAAAAAAAAAAAATCATAGAACATTTGTAGAGATTTAGAAAATATCTAGTTGTTTCGGAAATACGACCTGTTTTGTTGCGTCTGCGGCAAACATAGATAGATAGAGTTAATTTATTCATTAGCAAAGTGGAAGACATCTATAAAATGTATTTTACATTGGAAGTTGTTCTTGATAAACTGTGGCTACCTAAGCGTTTCTGTCGAAATTGTTAGAATGGCTTAATGCTTTGATTTAAACATAATAAAATTTTTGTTCGTATGTACTTCATAACACGGTAGATGTACTTTTGAATTTCAGCTTTAGGGCCAGGAAATTCAATGCAATTTGGTATTTCTATGCGTTAGCTAGACCCAGGATAGCATACTGACTCCACCTGCTGCGTTTGTCCAAATAGTGCCGTACTAAAATTAAATAGATATAATTAACCCTTAAGCCACCTTTTAAATTGTTGCTTATTTTTGGTGTTAAGTTGAATTTTCGACTTAAGTGTGTTCGAAAAGAACACACATGACAAATATTTTCGCAGAATATTTTAACAACATTCAATCCTGTTTTTAATGTGATTTTGGCATTTTTTCAAAAAAATTGTTAAAATACCCACTTTCAGAAGAGTACGAGGTAAATGCATACCAAGACAATGTTGCATGTAATGTTCTAAAAAATCTACAGAAGGGTGCAACTCTATGTAGGCCGTAAAATGAGTTTCAGACGTAAACTTTTTAAACGCCGATACACGTATATATTTTTTAGACCCCTCTACAGGAATCAGTTGGCGGAACATTGTTATTTTGAAAAATATTTAATTTTGTTTTACAGTCTTATAGATTACTAATATGTTTTTACTAAAATCTTAAAAAAATATTAATTAATTTCATGTTGTAAAATTCCTGTCTTCATAAAAATAATTTAATGAAAATTAAATTCAATGAACTTAAGCCTAATAAAAAAACTCTAAATTTGGATTAAAAACCATTAACAGTTCACTAAAATAACCACAATACTAATTATTGTTAACAGCTAAGGCACGAGCTAGTTTACATTTGTCCTTCAAGTTGTGCTGAAAAAAGGTCAACAAGAAAAAGAAAGACAAAAATATGAAAAACAAAAATGTACTTTGGATTTCAAGAAGTATTCTTAACAAAAAGTACGAAAAACAGAAGTTAGGAAGAACATGCAAATCAATTAAAATAGATAATCAATTATTCAAAAGCAAATTTCGATTTACCAAAGTGAAATACCATTTGGTTTAATGATTGATGTTTGACTATTGTCGTCATCCGGCTGCAATAGCCGAGTGAGTAAGACGGAAAACCCCACTGAAGAGATTGTGTGGTTACAATCGAGTCTGGGCAACCTGTCCGTGAACGCCTGGGTTTAAATCTCAGCGCAGGCAAGAATGAAAAATTATCAATAAAAATTTTAATTAATTTCATGTTGTAAAATTCCTGTCTTCATAAAAATAATTTAATGATAATTAAATTCAATGAACTTAAGCCTAATTAAAAATATCTAAATTTGGATTAAAAACCATTAAAAGTTCAATAAAATAACCACAATACTAATTAAATACTAATTAATTTTAATAATTAAAAAAAAAATTCAAAACAATTGTATTTAACTAGACTTAAGAAAAGTAAAACGATTGGCAACTCTGTAAAATATTTTCAAATGTAATTCAATCACTTTCAACTTGAATGTTTGTTTATTGTATTTTTTTACGATCTTTTTTGTTTAGCTTTTCAGTGAGAGGGCGCTACCTGTGATTATCGTTGTATGAAAATTTTACTTCCACTTGTTATTTGATCTATTTTCTTCCGAATCACAAAAAAAAAGCAACACTAAAAAGTTGAATATTTCCTTCTCTACGGGCCATGCGAATAACACAATAAAAAAAATTAATACAAAAATTAAGGGTACTTTCATTTTAACATGAATACGACTGAGTAGTATGATATAATAAATGGCTGATTGCACAATATGAGAGTCATTAAAATTACAAACAGACGGACATAGAGGTAGAAAGAAAAACACACTGACCAAAGTACTTTTTCTTTTATACAGTAGAGTTAAAGAGGTGAACACTCAAATTATTCACCACAATGGAGACGAATCTTTCACTTTTTGTTCAGGAAGACTAACAAGCAGTATTGGCCAAACGAAAGGTTTTTTGAATAAAAGCCAAGGCCATTGAGGAAAATTGTTACAGTATTAATTCAAACAACGGCTAACCAAGTAAAATATAAAACATTTATCTTATTTATATTTTACAGATTTTTATACAAGAAAAATGGTTAAAACAAATGTAAGTGTTTAAAAATATATTTATAATTCAAAATTAACATAATTAATCCTATCTAAAATTTAACATCCAGATCATATATTTAGCTACTATTTTGTATGTTAACTTTGCATCATATGTGACTGGTTCCCAAATTGGCAGTGAGGAATATTCTATATCTGATCCTCATTCAATATCTGCGGTTGGCCAACATCATCATCAAACCCATGAAACTTATTCGGAAATTTCTAAACCTGTACCAGTACAAGTTATAGAAAAGGTGCCTTTACCCATTCCCCACCCAGTAGCAGTAAAAGTTCCCAATGTTATACGCATACAAATACCCGAACCTTATGCCGTCCATGTGCCCGTACAACAAGAAATTCAGGTTCCTACATACCGAATTGTTCCAGAGATTACAGAGAAACGTATACCATTTACGGTGGAGAAACCTTATCCTGTCGAGGTTGAAAAACCTTATCCAGTAGAGATTATAAAACAGATTAAGATTTCGGTACCCAAACCTTATCCAGTGCCGTATACAATTTATAAGCATGTCATGCAAAAAGAACATGGCTGGTAAATTGCGTATTAATTTGTTGCGGAATAATTTTCTTGTTCATAGTTTAAGTTTGTTTTAATTTGAGTATTTAAAAAGTATTATAAATCTGTTCCTAAAATATTAAAATAATTTTATTCAAAAATTTAAAAAAATCGAAAACATTTGTCCAATTCACAAGAACCCTGTGCGAATATTATAGAAAGTTGTATTTATTTTGTTGATGATAACACTGTGCAAGAAATTGACACTTTTTTTCGTGACAAGCTGGGCACCTGGCGTTTAAACATAATTCGGGTACGCTAAATCCAGTGGTGCTCGCGGTTTTTTAAGATTGGCTCTGGTTTTCGAGATATACCGTTATTTCGAAAATGGAGGAGGTTGCACAACATATGTTCGCATAACTCAAAAACGCTTTAGCTTATTGAAAAAACTTAAAAAACCGAAATTCCGCAATAAAATTTCCTTTGTTTGGAATTTCGTTTTTTATACGTCTGCAAAAAATTAGAAGCATAGGTGCATTTTCCAATTTTTTATGAATTTTTAAAAAACAAAAATTTCGAAATTTTGTTAAAAAAATTATTTTTTTATTCCAAAAAAAAAAATTATGTCTCTAAAACGACTGCGGATATTAGAATGAGGTTTTACTTTTCTTAAAGGAAATTTTATTGCGGAGTTTTTTCAATAAGCTAAAGCGTTTTTGAGTTACGCGAACATGTGTTGTGCAACCTCCTCCATTTTCGAAATAACGGTATATCTGGAAAACCAGAGCCAATCTTAAAAAACCGCGGGCACCACTGGATTCAGCGTACCCGAATTATGTTAAAACGCTATGTGCCCGGCTTGTCTGTTTTTTCAACTAGCATAGTGTAATTTAAAAATGTGTTATTATAATACGATGCTTTAAAACTATTTCGTATTTATGCCAGGCCTGGAAGTGTTCGATTTTTTTTTAGTGAATTTGTTAAAATCTTTTTAGAATGTGATAACTAACACCACAAATAAAATTCGTCTAAGTGATTAATATACGGGCATAATCTGACAATAGCAAAAACCTTAACATTTGCGATTCTGACTTGAAATCGCATAAAAGGTGTTCTGTAAATCGCAATCGCAAGAAGCTTGGCGACTTCGAATCGTAAAAGATTGCTCAAGGGAATTAGATTTGTAAGCAAACCGCACGAGCTTCAGAACACCATAAAATAAATCTGGCGTTTTGCTATTTCAAATCGTGCGATTGCCAGATCATGGAAGATTGTATAATTAATTCATTTCAACTTATTTTTTAAACGGTTTTAAATAAAATTGATTATCAATTAATATCACTGTGCTAGAAATTTACATTTTTTTTTTTAGACAAGCCGGGCACCCTTCGTTTCAACCTTATTCGGGCACGCTGAGTCCAGTGGTGCTAACCGTTTTTTAGGTTAACTCTTGTTTTCGAGATATACCGCTATTTCGAAAATGGAGGAGGTTGCACAGCAAATATTCGCGTAACCCAAAAATTGTTTAGTTTATAGAACAAACTAGAAAAAAACGAAAATTAGAAGAAAAGATGCATTCTCCAATTTTTTATGATATATAAAAAAACACAAAATTTCGAAATTTTGTTAAAAAAAATAATTATGTTTCTAAAACGGCTGAGCATATTAGAAAAAAGTCTAACCTTATTTAAAGGAAATTTTATTCTGGAATTTCGGTTTTGTACTTTGTTCAATAAACTAAAACGTTTTTGAGCTACCGAATTTAGGTTGTGCAACCTCCTCCATTTTCGAAATAACGGTATATCTCGAAAACAGACCTAACCTAAAGAAACGTTTAGCTCCACTGTATTCAGTGTACCCGTATTAGGTTAAACGCCAGGTGCAAGGCTTGTTTGTTTTCCAACTAGCACAGTGTATTTATTACTAACTCAAATTCAAACTCCCATACCTGGTTTATTATGACGGTATGGAATCATAGTTTGAATAAACAAGATGACGCATTGCGCACTTCCGTTATTTTGTGTGACGTAAAAATGCTATTGTGCTTTGTCTTGAAAGCAAAATTTCATACAGTTTGGTCTTGCGTGACGTCATTTTGACTTCATTAGCAAATTTTAAGAAGACGAAAGCCCCATCTCTTTTTATTATCGATTAATTTGAATGTAAACTTTTATTAAAGAATAAGAATTAAATACGATAAAGTAACGACAAATTAGTCTCGTTCACAAGTGCAAAAACCAAAATCGTATTTTTTAAACGATAAGCCATTCAACAAAAAGCATGTGAATTGGAAATGCTTTTCTTTTTGAAATATTTGTCAGAATATTTCTTTATATTGCTTTTAAATACGACATATCGTCGCTGTTTTTAATAACTGACCTAATTCAAATTTTTTTTTGGAAAATTGAGTTAAGTACAAAAAATAAAAATATTTGTCTTTTTTTTATTTAACACATTACAAAGTTATTCTGCATAACAAAGATTGCATAAATTTAATTTCATTCGTATTTTGTCTTGTAAATGACTACATTTAAGACAAAAAAAAAACATATAAAGGGCTCTCCTGTAAAATTTGTTAAATGTTAGTTAAGTCGGTTAGTTAAAACAGCGACGATATGTAGTATGTTACGAATATTCGTATGCGCAATCGTATCACCGAATATTCGAATATTTCAAGACATTAGTATTCGTATTCGCATTCGCCAAATTCATGCGAATATTTCACAAATATTTTGCGAATACGTTCCAAAAAAAAAAAAAAAATAAATAAATAAATAAATAAAAATAATATATAAAATTAAACCAAAAATATTAATTTTTTATAATTTAAAAACAAAAATTCTTTTACTTTAATTGAAAAGAATTATCATCTTTTAGTAAAGTAAAATAAAAACAAATATAATATCTTGTATTTAAAAGGTAAATCTTTATTTGTTCATATCATATTTAAAAATTTCGTTAAACTTTTTCGTTTGCTAGAATTGAAAGTTGTTTCTTCGATTATTTGAAACGCGAATCTGAACTCCGCTTTTTTCATCCGCTCAAATTGCCGCGATATATTTAGCGTAATGTAAAGGATGAAACTTTCACCACATATAGTAGCATAACTTGAGAAAGGAATATATTATAAATTGAAATTGGTGCACAACTTTTGATTTTGTTTACAATTTAGTGAACAAACATCTAAACACTTTGAAGCAATCGATAGACCATAACACTTTTGAATTTGTGTGTTATTGATGTATTGAAATTTTCATCAGCTTTGTTCTGTCTGGCTCGTGGTTGAATTTGTTTTTTTTATGTTTTAAAAACATATCGATAAATAGATCTGAATGTTTAAAAATATAATAAAAACTTATTTTGCTTGGTCAAACTTTGCATGTTTGTATGTCTTAAAGAATATTTCGAATTTCGGATTTTTTTGTTTTACTGAATGGAGCAATTCCCAGCAAAAACTTTGCTTACAAATTAAACAGAAAAATAATGAGAACTTGACGAGAAGACTACTTATTTTTCTACCAGAAAAAGTACTTATTTTTGTTCGCGATGTCCCAAAAGTAATCCCTTATAATTTGGCCAACTACAACATAAAAATAATAACTTAAAAGTTTTATAAAAATATGTAGTTACCAAAAGAGACAAAAAATATGTAGTTACAAATTAACTTTCAAAAAGGTTAAAAAACACTAATTAAAATTGCTTTTATATGCATGTGAAATCTAATGAAATTTTTGTTGAAAAAGTGTTTACTATAATAAATTTTTCGAAATGTAAGAGAACATTTAATTAAGAGTATTTTGGCTGCTCAAAATCATTTATAGCCCGAACACTGTAATAACAATGTGTGTAAAAATATATGTAAATAGACAGCCATGTCGCAGAATACAATTCCGTTCGGAATCGGAATGCATTCCGTATTTTAGTGCTTCAAAAAATTACGAAAAAACTTTGCGGAATGAAACCATTTTTGTTTTCATGAGCGCAATGGGAGTTTTCTGTATCTTAAAGACCAAAAAACTACCAAAATGTACTTTCTATCAATAAGCAAATATGTTTCCTTCGGTTCCGGACGGAATCATTCCGAACGGAATTGTACTCTGTGACATAGCGGATAATGTTGTTCAAAAACATCATTATTTGCTGATGATTAAAAAATTTTCTTAAAAATAAAAACAGTAAATTACAATCGGATTTGAATCGTTTATTAACTTGGTGCGTTTATAATAATTTAAAAATAATTGTTGATAAATGCTATCATAAATCGTATACACATTTGCGCAATCCTCTTCTAATATCATTTAGAATTGGTGGCAATTTATTGAAAACAGTTAATGAGGTAAATGATTCGGTCGCACTATTTGATACGAAATTAAGTTTCGTTCCCCATTTGGAGTCATTCATTCCAAAAACATACTCAGTATTGGCCTTTATTAAGAGAAATTGTTTTGACTTTTCTGATCATTGTACCTAAAGGATTTTTTTCACTTCTCTAACTATATCAAAACTTGAATAAGGTGCAGTAGTTTGGATCCTTTCTGTCAGAATGCATATAGATCGGTTAGAAAAAATACAAAAACACATACGTAGTTTGTTTTTAGGACTTGAAACTTTGGAGTTGCGTCGTAAAATGTTTTAATTATTATTTATTTTTGACTTCTTAAATGGAAATATTTATTGCCCTGATCTTCTGGCTAAAATTGATTTTAACGTTCCCTGTAGGAATTTTCGCCGTCATAATATGAATTTTATTCAACTACATCATTCTAATTTTTTACTTAACAGTTCATTTATTAGAGCTTCAATAAATTATCGCATAATTTTGATGTGGAATTTAGTACTTCGAAATATGAGAAATAATCATATTTAAATATAATTTTTAAGCAATTATTTTGAAAATAGATTTAAATCTCGTAATATTTTAAATGGTATTTTCAATCAACTAATTTAAGTTCTTCAAACAGTCTGTAAGGAACAGTGTTCTATAGGCATAATTAAATAAATAAATAAATTAGATCGATATCACTACTAGTGGTCTTATAACAAAAATATATTTTTGGATTTTCCATAGATTTCACATCGAAATTGTTCTTAAAATTTTATAGTATTACCGGATATCTAACAAATTTTAATATAATATATTACAAATAAATATAAAAAATTCTTTAAAATCATATAATAATAACTTATTAAAGTCATTATACTAAAGTATTTTTTTGGAATGTAAAATTATGACTTATTTAATATATAATAATAAAGTTATTATTTAATATATAACTTATTATGCAAAAAGTGCCGAACAAAGCTACAAAGTAATGAATTCAGGAAGTCATTAAAATTTGGATTGTAAGTAAAGTTTTTGCTGGGTTCCTTCTCAAGTTATGCTAATGTCCCGCAAGTGCGTTTATTGTTAATATAACGCTGTATAGCGAAAACAAGAGCTGTTAAAAAAATTATAATTATGCATTGAAAATCATAAGTAGTCAGCTACAGATTTTTTCTGCTATAAACATGTGCCATTAAATATCAGTAGAGCAGTATTGAACTTCTTAAATAAAAGTTTTGATGTCTTTTCTCCTTCAAGCCTAATTCGATACTCTGTGTAAATAATTGCCGCACCACTAGACATGTGCTCGCTCAAAACACTCGTTGTTGGTGTCACTAAATATTGCTTGGCTATCGGTAAAAAAGCTCGTATTTTTCCTTCATTGCCGCATTTAATAATGCCTTTGATTCTCTTCTTTGTAAAATCAGGTCCCATGTCCACAGTTTTCTTTGATTTTCCTTAAAACTTATATGGTTTTTAGCACCATCTATAAAACATTTTTTATGCTTGCCCAGGTGTATGTGGGGTTTGATTGTAGGTTTGTAGGGAGTTATTCAGTGATTTAGAATAGTTGCGTAGTATGGTCGGATCACGTAAATTTCTAATGTTGAACTTATGCTGGATTCCGGTCTCTTTTTTTATGGCGGCGACTTTCAAACGTATTGTGCCTAAAAATAGGTGGTGGTCAGTAGAACAGTCTGCACCACGGGTATTAGGAACATCAAGCAGCGATCCTCTCCATTTTAAGCTGATAGCTATGTGATCTATCTGGTTTTCAGTAGCATAGTCGGGAGAGACCCAGGTGATCTTGTGTACTCATTCGTGGGGAATGAGGTTGCCATCGATAAAAGGTTGTTGTGGAAGCACATCTCCAATAACTCGCATAAACTCGCCATTTTCTGTCATTCTACCAAGAGCGTGACATCCCATTATTGTCAAATCCAATCTAAACAATGAAATCGCCAGTGAACAGTATTATATCGCCACGGCTTACGGAGGATGTTACTCTCGTGAGGTGCGCATAAAATTGCTCTTTTATAAAATAATCGGAGGTTTCTGTTGGGGCATAGCAGTGCACACAAGTTATATTTCTTGCGCGAGTTCTGAATCTAGCTGTGATGATTCTGTCTGAGTGTGGCCTCCAATCATTTAAAGCAATTATGGCCTCTTTTGACAGTAGTAGTTCAAGACGCTAAATCATGGTTGGTGAGTTGGCTTACCAGATTAGACCAGAGTTAGGCCATTTTATATCGCAGGCTCCCCAGAGTCTGAACGTCTGGTTTCACAAAGGTCCATAAAGAGTAGGCGATAGCGGTTAAGTTCATTGCATACTTGAGCAAGAGTAGTGTCGAGAAGCATACGGATATCCCATATTCCAACTCGTGTCCATTTTTTCAAGCTAAAAGTCGTCATCGGTTTTGTCGTTTGGTTTTCAATATGATTTATTGTGGTTTCTGTAATCTTTTAGGTTTAAGATGTGTAACTGATTGGACTTCAGCATCCGATCCTAAAGTTGCCAACATCGTAAGGCCGGCTAAATACAGTTGAGTTTCAGGGAATTATTAGCGACGATTGCCCCATAGTTTCCAGAGACGCATCGGTGTTAGCATGCACTCTGTACACTCAGTACTGTACGCCTTCTAACTTTAGCTGCCATCAGGCGGATGCCTGATTGACATTTTCAGGGAACACTTGGTCTAAGACCGGAAGTTGTGAGATGCTTGGGAGCTTCGGAAAGAGGAATCCCTTCTTGCTACCCCAAGTGGATAGGAGACAAAGAGCTTTCAACCTCCGCGAAAAGCCCCATTCCCCAAATAATTTTATACATAAGAAGAGCAAAGGGACAAATTCAGGGAATAATTATAAATATATGTATGTAATTGCTTAAAGACAGTAGTAGATATGCAAATAAATAAGAGATATTGTAATCTTTAATGCGTTTAATCATCTGGTTCGTGTCCAACGAGGATAGTCCACAAGACGTTAGATAAAATCAATTTAGCAATTTCGAGACTTACTCACTACTCAAAGCCCATCAAAACAACTCTCCTGCTTAAAAAATGTTGTATAGATTTGAATTCCCAGTCTAAAACTTCAACAATTAAATAAATCCCTTCATTCACACCATCTTTGAATAAAATGATTTAGGAAATGGAAAAACATAATTTTTTTTTTACTTCTTTAAAATGATTGAACAAAATTATCTTTTACCATCCATGACAACATGCGGACCAAAAATAATCATTGAATACATTTTATTTAACAGCTTCCGGCTATTGAAACTATTTGAAAACTGTTTAAGCTTTTAACCATAAACTGCAAGGCAGACGTTGATAGTTCTCCTTTGCTGTGAGAGCTGAGAGCCGTAGTGTGCCGAGCTGTGGTGGCACGTAAGTAACCTAAAACTTAATATTGATTGCAATCACTTGTAAAATTGCTTGTGCAGCTGTGCATGAGGCAGTCAACTCTCAATGCAATTACCTGGTCAACATCAATAGACCAGCAACAGTTGGCAACAGCTTGTTGAAAATGTAGCGGAGGTAAGGAAAGAGTACAGGCAGCGATTCGCATATAAATATTGAACGTAGATGAGTGTAAGTAATCGCCAGTAGCTGCAAATGTCTTCTAGATTTCAATTTCATTAATTCAATACAATTTTGAATGAAAAATATCTCGTTGAAATGAATTGTTGTTATTTCTTTTGTTCTTTTTTTTATTTTGCCTTAAAGCTGGAAGTTTTCAGTTGATTTTGGTTTGGATTTTTAAAAGCATGATTTTGTTTGTGGCAAGATGTGATGATGATGCTGTTATAGGTTGCCGCTATATTGTTATTGGCTGTTTTCAGAACTTTGTATCGTATTGACAATTGCTGGCACTGCAGGAGGTGAACCTCGTAAATACAATTTGTTAAGAGTTTTAGATCGATGCATATGCATGTCAAGCAACTGTGATTCGCATTTAACAGTTAAAACTTAATTTTTTTTACATAGAAAATCCAAAAAATTAAGCAACACAAAACGTCTACTGATGAGGTTGAGGCAAGTTCTTTGACAACATTTGCCAAACGAAGTTTGAATTTTTCTGTAATTTTATGCTGTTAGTTGCCCGGCGACTGCCGTTCAAAAGTCTCACAATTGTTTGGCACTTTGTAACTGTCAGTGTCTGTTAAAAGACTCATATTTTTATTCTCTTTTCAACCGGAGGGATCGAGAAGACTTTAACTATCAGTCGTATATATGGGAGTATGAGTTTGCAAGCCGCACGCGTATATTCTTTAGGTTGTTGCAGTTGTTCGTTTTTTTTTTGTATTGTACCAACATGATTGCATGTGTTCTATGAGATTATGTTGCTGTTACAACAATTGCAGCAGTTATGTTGTTAAAGGCGCTACTCGATTTTCTTAACAAAATTTTGGCTTCCTAGACAACACTTATGTATACACAGCAGGTTTAATGTTTTTAAATGCAAATTTTACAATTTGGTTTTTTTCTTGGTTTGTTAAGAAACTATTAAAGCTCTACCCACCACCACCACCACCACCACCTTTAGCATCAATTGTAATAACAACAATAAATGTTTTCAATTGTTAAAATAGTCCGAAAATAATTTGAACAACACGACAACAACTGCAAAAACCACACAGTTTAAGCAGCAACAGCAGCCGACAAATGCAACAATGGCAACAACAATCATAAATGGTTTGTTGCGCAATTTGCTTAGAATAAAATCTCATTTTCCCTTCTATTTTGTTTTTTTTTTTATTTTTGTAAATTTTGGCAACTTCATTATAAAACTGAGGCCCCTCTATGTTGCAAGTGTTTCGTTGCCAAAGTAAATACGTGACTATTTTATTGTCATTTTGTGGTAATTGTTATGTTCGAAAAAAAAACAGCCAAATACTGTTTGGTTTTTCTTTGGTTTGTTTGTTGTTGTATGTTGCCACCACCAGCGTCACCACTAGCTGCACCGCAAGTAACAGCTGTAGCTTTAGCAGTAGTAAATATGTATGTGGTACTTCGTTGCAAGTTGCACGTTCCAAGTACAAGTTATTTGTTTAGTTGGGTTCAACAGGTTGCCATTACAGTTTTTCCATACATCGTTTTGTTGCATTTTATTGTTGTTACAAATATTTAAAGTAGAGCAAGATCGTGAAGATCAAATACAATTTTATTTTAATTTTTTCTTTTAAGGGAAAAATATCAAACATGTGTATTAAGGAAATTTTGAGCATTTAATGTCAAAATCATAAATATTTTATTTAAGATAAAAATTAGGAAGAAAACTAAAGAAGGTAAAGTCTTTTAAAAACCAATAAAATATATGCAGTTAAATTAACAATTAAAAAAATTATTTGGCTATTTAAAGTTTAAATTTGTATCTGTATAACACAATTATGTGTTTTCCGGACTTTAACACTTGCCGGGAAAGTGGGAGCACATGATATATTTCCGGGATTTCAGGAATTACCGCTCTTAAAATAATGTTACATTATTTAACAAACTTTTAGCATTTTAAAGTTTTTTTTTGTAATTTTGGGTTCAGGGTATTCGGTTCACACATATTTTTTTGCAATATAAATCATCTAACCAAATTTTATTAAAATTGGTTCATATTTGACAATAGCTCCCATATAAATACTACTCCAAAAATAGCTTTTAAAGCTATGACTTCCTATAAATATTGTTATTGACATAAAATGTGACAACGATATCTTTTATAATGGCTACGTCTTTATGGCAAAATATTGAGCTGGTAGACCCAGCATTGACCATAGGCCCCAAGATGGTTTAAAAAGTATTTAAATTTAATAAATGTGATAATTGAATCAATTATTTTTTTAGTTAAAAGAAAATTAAGAATTTAATTTTGATTTAATTAACATTTTAGTTGTTTTGAAATAAATTTTCAATTAAAATTTTAATTAAATAACAAAAAACCTTAATTGAATTTTTTCGTTTAAAATAAAATAATTTAAACATGTAGAATTGTTGTTGGGAATTGTCAATATTTATTTAAATAAATTAACACATTGTTTAAAAAGGCAAAGTTTTTTGATAATTTTTTTAATTAAAATTAAAAATATAATTTATTGAAAAAAAAAAAAAATATTCAAAATTTCACAATTTTTAGTAATCAGTATAATCGTTTTAGTAATAGGTGCAAAATCAACAAATTGCTTGCGTGATATTTTGAATTTGGTATAAATTTGGTGATTGGAGAAATTTAATAATTTTTTCTGTGTATATATACCACAGTATGACCACAGTGGAGTATCAACCGTAGAGGGAAGCGAACTGACACCAAAGTAGTCCCGTGATAAGGGTTTGGTGGTAGGGACCGGTTCACTTTTTGACCTATCACTTTTACATGGAGTTGTCTTTGGAGGGGTCAATTGACACCTTACAGCACCATTCTATTCTCAATGAACGTATTTAGAATTAGTAACTACAATGGTGTATTATTTCATTAAAAAAGTGCTAGAACTAAATTTTAGAAAGTCCCAAAAAATGTGTTACACCGGCGGTGAATACTGTACTATAATTCATTACTTTTTTACCTTTTGATTCTTCATAAAATAAGTTCTGCCGGAACAATTGACACAAATTTCCCGCAGGGAAATGTTCGGTCTTGATCGACTATAATTTCATACTTGTTTTTTTTAATAAAAGAAAGTAATTTTGGAAATAGTGTTGTTGAATCGAAACATTGCAGAGAGAATAAATATTTTTAATATTAATATATTTTTAAACAATAATTAGTATTGTGGTTATTTTATTAGACTGTTTATGGCTTTTAATCCAAATTCTTATATTTTAATCAGGCTAAAGTTCATCAAATTAAATTTTCATTAAAGTATTTTTAATAAAGAAAGGAATTTACAACGTAAAATGAATTAAAATTTATTGATAGTTTTTCATTCTTGACTGAAGCTGGGATTTTACCCACGGACAGATTGATTTGTCATGTTTCGATATTAGCTTTCTTAGCTTTTCTTTAGAAATCTTTGCCGTTTAACACTTACGACGGCTGGTAGTCAATAGTCAAACATCAAACTTTAAACCAAATTGTATTTTTCTTGTTGGATCGAAATTTGTTGTTGTAAATGATTATCTTTTTTCGATTGACTTACATGTTTACTTTACTTGTGTTTTTTATACTTTTTTTTAAACTTTGATCTGCCACCAATTTATTTTGACCCAATATCAATTGGGATTTTGAAATTTGTATTATTGTGTTTTTTTTAAATTTAAGACGTTGATTTCTAAAACATGTATTTTTTAATTTTCTACGAAGCTGCTATCAAAATCTTTGTACATTTGCACGATGACCTTTGAGACATGCCTTTCTTTTATTGTCGTTTAAGAAAACGAATGATAATAAAACTAAATAGAAAAATTTTAAATGACAGTAAAAGAAAATTAGAAAAAAACACGAATTCGTCCACAAATAAAAAATATGTGTTAACGATATGTCTCAAAAATCATCGTATAAATGCCGCCTTAGTTAAACTTTTACTGAATAAAATCTTAAAGCTCTCTTTGTGTCTGATATTTATAAATTAAAAAATGTTTAGTTTACCCGAAAATTTAAGTAATGTTAGTCAAATACCACAGGACTTTTGCCAAGTTAAGATATATTTTAGCATAATTTTTGACAGTGACACCATAAGAATTGATTTCATAAATTTTAAAAAATAATGATAATAGGTATGTTAATTTACAGAAAGTTATTGATTATTTTCAACAACTGTTACTAGTAAGTGTTCACGTACTCGAAAAAGTTGCAAGGAGAGTTTGAAAAAAGAGCATACAAATTTGAGAGACAAAATGTTTTTTGAAAATTTCTGATGGTAAAATTTTTACTAGCAAGAATTATTCAACCACCTGTTTTATGTTTCTGTTTCAAAACAAGAATAATATTCATAATTTTGTAATCAAAAGTTTTTCAATAAAATAAAAAATTTATTTTTCTAAAATTGAGGAACAATATATAGTTTAAGCCAAATGAATTTATTAGGAAAAAATCTCGTTTCTTGCAGCAGAATAGTGTCGATATTTCTAATTTTTGCTGGTAAAGCGTTGATTTACTGTTTAATTTTTTTGAGTAATTGGCAGAAAAATTTTGTAAATTAAAATTTATTTTCTCGTTGCAAGTTTTAATATTTAATATGCGGCGCCGCACAGTGGCGCCATTTGAGTTTTTTCGTTGCAAAAATCATATCTTTTGAACAGAATAAGATAATTGAACAGTTTAAACAGCATATGATAGATAACTGTTCAGCCTATGAAATGAGCGTTTGGAAAGGGTGCTACGCTTTGTAGGGGTCTACTTATGGGTTATCAAAGTTAAAATTAGTAGAAAAATCAATTTTATGGTAACTAAAAAAAATTATTTTTACATTTTTAGATTGTTTTTATTTTTTTTCTTAAGGGTTTTATGTTTTAAATTATTACCCAACAAATTAAAAAAAAAATTATTTTTTTTTTAAATTTTCTGTAAAATATTCATCACAATTCGTAAGAGAAGGTATATCTAAAAGACTAACCATTTCTAAACTATAATTATTTTGTAACTCTATTTGTGACTTCACATGCCGCAGGGAAGAAATAAGTGGATCGGAAGATGCTGCCAACATGTTGAAGAGGTCCTTATTTTGCCTTACCCTTGATGCTTTGAATGTGTTCTGCAATCTATATTTTTTATAAAATTTGTTAAGAGACTCCTGTGCTTCTTCAGAAAGCTCTCCAATTGGCAAAGACTGGTACTCAATTATATCTTTGCCATGCGCCAATATTTTATGGACGGTCGGGGTCAACTTCTTCTGTGGATACATTTCTGCTAAAAGAGATGCAGTTTTCGACGCATATTCTCCATATTTTGTAGAATTGACATTTTCTTTGCAGTTTAAAACATCCAAGATCGTTCCCAATCTTTTCACGATTTGATTGTCAATTCCAATGATTCTAGTTACTGCCTCATCATTTTCAAAAAATCTCCTAGAAGTGTTTCCATCGTTTGAGTTACCGTATCCGTGCTTGGGACAGTCTACTTTTAGTCCAACTTGTTTAAAAAAAGCCTCCTGTATTTGCTTCTTTCTGATCTTCTCCTTATCCTTTATTGATGTATTTTCATCGAAGTTTTCCTCCTCTTGTGGTAGGGTATATGCCAGTTTTAGCAAGAATTCCATACACCTTATCCTTGCGTGCAATGGTGACATTCCATATTCGTAATTCTCCTCATTTGTAGAATCGTTTAAATTACCAAAGTTCTTCTGACAAATAATAGTAAAAAATCGATAAAAAAAAATATAAAAATAAAACGAAAAAAGGGGTTTAAATAGGTTTTTGCTAAATTTTTACCTCCAAAATAATTCTGTCTATATATATGTATATGATAACTAATTGAAATATATTATAATTAAGCAGAAAAAGATACTAATCTTAAACTCTTTACAACTAATTATATAAAATTGAGATGTCACATATTATATATGAAATAAATTGAATTGAAAAAAGTTCTTCTGACTCTTTTTGCAAATCGGGCATGACATTGTTGAGGTTGTTCCTGTCAGTTCGTTTACGACTTTTTCGTCAACCATGGTCAGGTGGAACTCGTAATTGCATTCAATATATTTTCCTTCTCCAATTTGCAGCTTTGTAGGCTTAATCTTGCTTATTTGTTCTTCAATGTCCTTCACCGTAGT